>JANCRA010000047.1:0-600000 GCA_024362935.1 Setophaga petechia
ATTGTGCCATCCTGGAAGAACATGATCCTAAAAAATTCCAATTTCATTTTTTGGAAGTATGATATCTCCCAAAAACCAAATTGTGCCGTCATGGGAGGACAACCATCCTAAAAAAATTTGAATTTCAATTTTTTGGAAATGTGTATCCCCCCAAAACCAAATTGAGTCATCCTGGGAGAACAAAAAATTTGAATTTCATTTGCTTGGAAATATGATATCTCCCAAAAATAAAATTGTGTCACCCTGGAACAACAACCATCCTAAAAAATTTGAATTTCATTTTTTTACAAGTATGATACCCCCTAAAAATCAAATTGTGTCACCCTGGGACAAGAACCATCTTAAAAAATTTAAATTTCATTTTTTTGGAAATGTGATATCGCCCAAAACACACCCGCACCATCCAGGAAGGAAAAAGACCCCAAAAATTTGAATTTCAATTTCCTGGAAATATCCAGGATATCGCCCAAACACACCCGCACCAACCAGGAGGGAAAATAACCCCAAAAATTTGAATTTCAGCACCCTGGAGGGCGCAGGAGCTGCTCCAGTTTGGGATCCCAAATTGGGAATTTTCAATCCCGGATTTTCGGAGCCGCCCCGGGGCGTGTCCCTGCAGCCGGGCCATGACACAAAATCCCTGACTCATAATTAACCACGCGGTTAATTAGCTAATGAGTAATTAATCCTGTTCCTGCGGGGCGGGAATTGCCCATTCCCATCCCGGCCCGGGCAATTCTCACCCCTGTCTGCAGCCCCAAGGGCTTTAAATGGAAAAAATTCGAATTTCTTTGGTATTTTTTTACCCCGTTTCTAATGTTTTCCAAAGCCGTCTGAAGCCCCAAGGGCTTTAAAAGGAAAAAATTCGGATTTTTTGGGTATTTTTTACCCCGTTTCTGATGTTTTCCAAAGCCGTCTGCAGCCCCAGGGGCTTTTCACCCCAAATTCACCCAAATTCACCCCAAATTCACCCCAAAATTCATCCCAAATTCACCCCAAATTTCCTCCCAAATTCACCTCAAAATTCACCCCAAAATTCACCCCAAATTCACCCCAAATTCACCCCAAATTCACCCCAAATTCACCCCAAATTCACCCCAAATTCACCCCAAAATTCACCCCAAATTCACCCCAAAATTCACCCCAAAATTCACCTCAAAATTCACACAAAATTCACCCCAAAATTCCTCCAAATTCACCTCAAAATTCACCCCAAATTCACCCCAAATTCACCCCAAATTCACCTCAAAATTCACACAAAATTCACCCCAAATTCACCCCAAATTCACCCCAAAATTACCCCCAAATTCACCCCAAATTCACCTCAAATTCACCCCAAATTCACCCAAAATTCACCCAAAATTCACCTCAAATTCACCCCAAGTTCACCCCAAATTCACCCCAAAATTCACCCCAAATTCACCCCAAATTCACCCCAAATTCACCCCAAATTCACCTCAAAATTCACATCAAAAATTCACCCCAAAATTCACCCCCAAATTCACCCCAAATTACCCCCAAAATTCACACCCAAATTCACCTCAAATTCACCCCAAATTCACCCAAAATTCACCCAAAATTCACCTCAAATTCACCCCAAATTCACCCCAAAATTCACCCCAAATTCACCCCCGAATTCAGCCCAAATTCACCCCAAAATTCACCTCAATATTCACCTCAAAATTCATCCCAAATTCACCCCAAATTCACCCAAAAATCCCCCAAATTCACCGCAAAATTCACCCCAAAATTAATCCAAAATTTATAAATAAATTTATAAATTTATAAATAAATTTTATAAATAAAATAATTAATCCAAAATTAATCCAGAATTTAAACAAAAAAAGGAACATCCTCTGTAAATGAAGCCACGGGAGTGGCCATTATTAATTATAAATTAATAATTTAACATTAATTATTAATTATTGTCATTAACAACCTTTGACTGCAGAAATAACTCCCCAAGGGGAAAACCATGAGAAAATCAGAATTAATTAATAATAATATCAAGGAAGAAAGGGGGAAATCCCCTTTTTCTGCTGTTTGATGGAAATCCAAAGTGCTTTTATGGAATGTGAAAAGTGGGATTAAATAGATATATTTATAAAAACAACCACATAAATATAAAAATAACCACATAAATGTAAAAATAACCACATAAATGTAAAAAAAAAAATATATATAAAAAATATATCTCTCTCTATATATTATATATAAATATATTTATTATATTATATATAATATACATATATATATATATAAATAACCACATAAATGTAAAAATAACCACATAAATATAAAAATAACCACATAAATGTAAAAAAAATATATATAAATATATATAAAATATATATATCTATATATATATTATATAAATATATTTATTATATTATATATAATATAAATATATATATATAAAAATAACCACATAAATGTAAAAATAACCACATAAAATGTAAAAAAAAAAAAAATATAAAATATATATCTCTCTATATATATTATATATAAATATATTTATTATATTATATATAATATACATATATATATAAAAATAACCACATAAATGTAAAAAAAATATAAATATATATAAAAAAAATATATATTATATATAAATATATATTTATTATATTATATATAATATATATTATATATATATAAATAACCACATAAATGTAAAAATAATCCCATAAATATAAAAATAACCACATAAATGTAAAAAAAAAATATATAAATATATATAAAAATATATATATCTATATATATATATTATATATAAATATGTTTATTATATTATATATAATATAAATATATATATAAAAATAACCACATAAATGTAAAAATAACCACATAAATGTAAAAAAAAAAATATAAAATATATATCTCTCTATATATATTATATATAAATATATTTATTATATTATATATAATATACATATATATATAAAAATAACCACATAAATGTAAAAATAACCACATAAATATAAAAATAACCACATAAATGTAAAAAAAAATATAAATATATATAAAATATATATCTCTCTATATATATTATATATAAATATATTTATTATATTATATATAATATACATATATATAAAAATAACCACATAAATGTAAAAATAACCACATAAATATAAAAATAACCACATAAATGTAAAAAAAATATATAAATATATATAAAATATATATATATAATATATAAATATATATTATATATAATATAAATATAAAATATAAATATAAATATAAATATAAATATAAATATAAATATAAATATAAATATATGTATATATATAAAATATATATATATATATAAATAACCATATAAATGTAAAAATAACCCCATAAATATAAAAATAACCACATAAATATAAAAATAACCACATAAATTTAAATATATATATATAAATATATATAAAATATATATATACATATATTATATATAAATATATATATTATATTATATTATATATAATATAAATATATATATATAAAAATATATAAATATATATATATATAAAATATATATAAAAATAACCACATAAATATAAAATAACCACATAAATGTAAATATATATATATAAATATATATAAAAAATATATATAAATATATTATATATAAATATATATATTATATTATATATAATATAAATATATATATATAAAAAAAAATATATAAAATATATGTAAAAATAACCCCATAAATATAAAAATTAACCCCATAAATATAAAAATAACCAATTTTTCTTTATTCTGGGGGAAGGATTAGGAATCCTCATGCGTGGGCATGTGAGGCTGAAATGAAAATGGATTTTTCCCTCGTGACTCACAAGGTTATTTTTTAGCCCTGACCTCTTTTCTCCCCATGTTTTCTTCCACGTTGTGGTGCCCTAAAAATGCAAAATAAAGGATAAAATGCAAAATAAAGGAAAAAAATGCAAAACCAATTTCCCTTTTCGTGGATAATTGAGAAATTATCTTTATTTTCTCATTTTTATTGTGTTTGATGAGGGAAAAGCCAACAAGGCAGGGTCAGTTTAGGACGAGGAAGTGGCTGCTGGGGCTGGAAAACTTTTTATTTATTGATTGGGATACATTAAATTATAATAATTGGGTTTAATTTTATTCCTGCTTTTTCAGACATGGAGCTTTTCCACTCCAACCCAAGGACTGGAGGGTTTATCACACTTTAATCCCAGTTTAATCCCAGTTTTACCAATCCTGGGGTTTAACTAGTCCAGGTTTAAGGATAAATATGAAACCCAAGGAGCTCAGCTGCTAAATCCAAATATTAATCCAGATATTAAATCCAAATATTAAGGATATTCAGGATGGATATTCCCCTCTTGGAGCTGCTGGGGCTGCAAAACTTTTTATTTATTGATTGGGATACATTAAATTATAATAATTGGTTTTGTTTTATTCCTGCTTTTTCAGACATGGAGCTTTAAAATATTTCCTTGAGCCAAAAAAATTGAAGTTTATCCTTTTAAAGTCCAGCTAAAAATGCCCAAAAAAAATGGGGATTTCTGGATCTCCACCATCCCAATTCCTCCAAATCCCCCCAAAAAATTAAAGGAAAAACATTTCACTCTAACCCAAGGACTGGAGGGTTTATCACACTTTAATCCCAGTTTAATCCCAGTTTTACCAATTCTGGGGTTTTAACTAATCCAGGTTTAAGGATAAAAAATGGAAATCCAAGGAGCTCCAGCTGTTAAATCCAAATATTAATCCAGATATTAAATCCAAATATTAAGGATATTCAGGGTGGATATTCCCTCTTGGAGCTGCTGGGGCTGGCAAACTTTTTATTTATTGATCGGGATTAAATTATATTAAATTTAATTAAATTTAAATACATTAAATACATTAATGTTGGAATTGATGTATTTAATGTATTTAAATAATAAAATATTGAAATACATTAAAATAAAATAATAAAAAATTATAAAATATTTGAATAATAATTGCTGGGGCTGGAAAACTTTTTATTTATTGATTGGGATACACTAAATTATAATAATTAGTTTAATTTTATTCCTGCTTTTTCAGACATGGAGCTTTTTCACTCCAACCTAAGGACTGGAGGGTTTATCACACTTTAATCCCAGTTTAATCCCAGTTTTACCAATTCTGGGGTTTAACTAACCCAGGTTTAAGGATAAATATAAGGATAAATAAATTTAAGGATAAATTTAAGGATAAATAAATATAAGGATAAATTTAAGGAGCTCCAGCTGCTAAATCCAAATATTAATCCAGATATTAAATCCAAATATTAAGGATATTCAGGATGGATATTCCCTCTTGGAGCTGCTGGGGCTGGAAAACTTTTTATTTATTGATCGGGATTAAATGATATTAAATTTAATTAAATTTAAATACATTAAATACATTAATGTTGGAATTGATGTATTTAATGTATTTAAATAATAAAATATTTAAATACATTGAAATAAAATAATAAAAAATTATAAAATATTTGAATAATAATTGCTGGGGCTGGAAAACTTTTTATTTATTGATTGGGATACATTAAATTATAATAATTGGGTTTAATTTTATTCCTGCTTTTTCAGACATGGAGCTTTTCCACTCTAACCCAAGGACTGGAGGGTTTATCACACTTTAATCCCAGTTTAATCCCAGTTTTACCAATCCTGGGGTTTTACTAACCCAGGTTTAAGGATAAATATAAGGATAAATAAATATAAGGATAAATTTAAGGATAAATAAATATAAGGATAAATTTAAGGAGCTCCAGCTGCTAAATCCAAATATTAATCCAGATATTAAATCCAAATATTAAGGATATTCAGGATGGATATTCCCTCTTGGAGCTGCTGGGGCTGGAAAACTTTTTTTATTTATTGATTGGGATACATTAAATTATAATAATTGGTTTTAATTTTATTCCTGCTTTTTCAGACATGGAGCTTAAAAATATTTCCTTGAGCCAAAAAAAAAGGAATTTTATCCTTTTAAAATCCAGCTAAAAACGCCCAAAAAAAAATGGGGATTTCTGGATCTCCACCATCCCAATTCCTCCAAATCCCCCCAAAAAATTAAAGGAAAAACATTTCACTCTAACCCAAGGACTGGAGGGTTTATCACACTTTAATCCCAGTTTAATCCCAGTTTTACCAGTTCTGGGGTTTAACTAATCCAGGTTTAAGGATAAAAAGTGAAATCCAAGGAGCTCCAGCTGCTAAATCCAAATATTAATCCAGATATTAAATCCAAATATTAAGGATATTCAGGATGGATATTCCCTCTTGGAGCTGCTGGGGCTGGAAAACTTTTTATTTATTGATTGGGATACATTAAATTATAATAATTAGGTTTAATTTTATTCCTGCTTTTTCAGACATGGAGCTTTTCCCCATTCCAGTCCAACCCCAGGATTTATCACACCTTAATCCCAGTTTTACCAATCCTGGGGTTTAACTAATCCAGGTTTAAGGATAAAAAGTGAAATCCATGGATTCCAGCTTTTAAATCCAAATATTAAGGATATTCAGGATGGATATTCCCTCTTGGAGCTGCTGGGGCTGGAAAACTTTTTATTTATTGATTGGGATACATTAAATTATAATAATTGGTTTAATTTTATTCCTGCTTTTCCAGACATGGAGCTTTTCCCTGTTCCACTCCAACCCAAGGACTGGAGGGTTTATCACACTTTAATCCCAGTTTTACCCATCCTGGGGTTTAACTAATCCAGGTTTAAGGATAAATATGAAATCCATGGATTCCAGCTGCTAAATCCAAATATTAAGGATATTCAGGATGGATATTCCCTCTTGGAGCTGCTGGGGCTGGAAAACTTTTTATTTATTGATTGGGATACATTAGACTATAATAACCCAAGGACTGGAGGGTTTATCCCAGTTTAATCCCAGTTTTACCAGTCCTGGGGTTTAACTAGTCCAGGTTTAAGGATAAATATGAAATCCATGGATTCCAGCTGTTAAATCCAAATATTAAGGATACTCAGGAGCTCTGTGGCATCCCCAGAGCTGGAGCAGGAACATCCCCAGACAAGGAGCCAGAAATCTTTTGGGAAGAGCTGAAATCCCTGGGGAAGAGCCAGGGCAGGGCACCCTGGGGTGGAATCCCTGCGGAGCTGTGGCCGTGTTTCCCAACCCCGTTTATCACAAACCCAATTTCCGGATGGACTCCGGCCCCGGCGTCACCAGCCCAGCCCCACGCCAGGAAAAACTCCCAATCCATGGAATTTGTGATGTTGGAACAGAGTTACTCACTCTTCCTTAGTTTTTTCTGTAATTTTTTGGGAGGATTTGGAGGAATTGGGATGGTGGAGATCCAGAAATCCCCATTTTTTTGGGATTTTTAGCGGGACTTTAAAAGGATAAAATTCAATTTTTTGGCTCAAGGAAATATTTTAAAGCTTCTCGAGTCTCAAACGTGTTGGAGGACACTGGGAATATTGAAATAAATTGGGAATATTTTATTTGGAATATGAATTATATTTGGGAATATAAATTGGAATAATTAAATGGAATATTGAAATAAATTCCCCCCTGTGGTGGATTAACTCTCTCCTAAGGATGTTCTCTGTTGGGGGACAAATTCTTTTGTTTCCCCAGATTCCATCCCATATCCCATATTCCCTATATTGGGAAAAATTCCCAATCCATGGAATTCGTGATGGGATCATCAGGCAGGTGTTGGAACAGAGTTATTCACTCCTCCTAATTTTTTTCTGTAATTTTTTGGGGGGATTTGGAGGAATTGGGATGGTGGAGAAATCCCCATTTTTTTTTGGGATTTTTTCCTGGACTTTAAAAGGATAAACCCCAAATTTTTGGCTCAAGGAAATATTTTAAAGCTTGTCCAGTCTCAAACATGTTGGAGGACACTGAACATTGAAATAAATTGGGAATATTTGATAGGGAATATGAATTGTATTTGGGAATATAAATTGAAATAAATAAAGGGAATATTGAAGAAATTTCCCCCTGGAGCAGATTAACCCCATCTCAAGGATATTCAATAATGGGAGACAAATTCTTTTGTTCCCCCACATATTCCAAGGGATAATCCAGGATTTTTTATTTACACCATCAAATCCCAGCAGAGCCAAATTTTCTCTCACCATCCACCTTGCGAGGCCAAATTTATTTCCCAAAAAAATCATCCCTGAAAGGCGATTCCAGCCTGGAAATTGGGATTGGTGTCCGGGTCCCTCCCCGCGCCGTGCGTGTCACCGGGGCTGCGCGTCCCCATGGCCCCGCCGGGACGGGAGCGGCCGGAGATGAGAGCTCGGCACGGGCGAGGATGGACGGGGCGGGAGAGGGGAGCGGAGCCCGGATTGCCTGCTCCGATGGGAGTGGGAGCTCATGGGCACGGATCTGGGGTGTCAAAACCCAAATCTGAGCCCAAATCTGAGCCCATGGACACGGATCTGGGGTGGGCAGGGGGTTCAGAGCCCAAATCTGAGCCCAAATCTGAGCCCATGGACACGGCCCTGGGGTGTCAGAGCCCAAATCTGAGCCCATGGACACAGCCCTGGGGTGGGCAGGGGGTGTCTGAGCCCATGGACACGGCCCTGGGGTGGGCAGGGGGTGTCAGAGCCCAAATCTGAGCTCATGGACACAGCCCTGGGGTGGGCAGGGGGTGTCTGAGCCCATGGACACAGCCCTGGGGTGGGCAGGGGGTGTCAGAGCCCAAATCTGAGCCCAAATCTGAGCCCATGGACACGGCCCTGGGGTGTCAGAGCCCAAATCTGAGCTCATGGACACAGCCCTGGGGTGGGCAGGGGGAGCCCAAATCTGAGCTCAAGGACACGGCGCTGGGGCGGGCAGGGGGTGTTAGAGCCCAAATCTGAGCCCATGGACACGGCCCTGGGGTGGGCAGGGGGTGTCAGAGCCCAAATCTGAGCCCAAATCTGAGCCCATGGACACGGCCCTGGGGTGTCAGAGCCCAAATCTGAGCTCATGGACACAGCCCTGGGGTGTCAGAGCCCAAATCTGAGCCCATGGACACAGCCCTGGGGTGGGCAGGGGGCATCAGAGCCCAAATCTGAGCCCAAATCTGAGCCCATGGACACAGCCCTGGGGCGGGCAGGGGGTTTAGAGCCCAAATCTGAGCCCAAATCTGAGCTCATGGACACGGCCCTGGGGTGTCAGAGCCCAAATCTGAGCCCATGGACACGGCCCTGGGGCGGGCAGGGGGTGTCAAAACCCAAATCTGAGCTCATGGACACAGCCCTGGGGTGTCAGAGCCCAAATCTGAGCCCAAATCTGAGCCCATGGACACGGCCCTGGGGTGGGCAGGGGGTGTCAGAGCCCAAATCTGAGCCCATGGACACGGCCCTGGGGCGGGCAGGGGGTGTCAAAACCCAAATCTGAGCTCATGGACACAGCCCTGGGGTGTCAGAGCCCAAATCTGAGCCCAAATCTGAGCCCATGGACACGGCCCTGGGGTGGGCAGGGGGTGTCAGAGCCCAAATCTGAGCCCATGGACACGGCCCTGGGGTGGGCAGGGGGTGTCTGAGCCCATGGACACAGCCCTGGGGTGGGCAGGGGGTGTCTGAGCCCATGGGCACGGCCCTGGGGTGGGCAGGGGGCGTCAGAGCCCAAATCTGAGCCCATGGGCACGGCCCTGGGGTGGGCAGGGGGTGTCAAAACCCAAATCTGAGCTCATGGACACAGCCCTGGGGTGTCAGAGCCCAAATCTGAGCTCGTGGACACGGCCCTGGGGTGGGCAGGGGGTGTCTGAGCCCATGGACAGTTTTTTACTGAGACACAGTCCATAAGAAAAGTAACGTGAAAAAGTATCTGAGAAAAGAACAGCTGGCTAATTCAAAGCCATGGTTTCTTTGAGCAAGAAGTTGTTTAGTAAATTATGTGATAACAGGAGGTAAAAAAGAAGCCACAAACATCTTAAGAAAAAGTGAGATTGACTTTTTATAGCTGACCAATAGAGAGCTATCATTTTGCAATATGCACGAACCTTATTACTGTGATTGTAAAAATGTTCCTGTTAATCAATAAAGTTGAGGTTTGTCTGCATTAGAAAATGAGCAAGTCTCCCGTCTACCTTGTCACATGGACACGGCCCTGGGGCGGGCAGGGGGTGTCAGAGCCCAAATCTGAGCCCATGGACACGGCCCTGGGGTGTCAGAGCCCAAATCTGAGCCCATGGACACGGCCCTGGGGTGGGCAGGAGGTGTCAGAGCCCAAATCTGAGCCCATGGGCACGGCCCTGGGGAAGGGGCAGTGGTGCAGAGCTGAGCCCATCCCTCTGTTCCTGCTCCCCACACTGCCTGGAGCCGCGGAGGGGCTGAGCCCGTCCCCTGTGATCCCTGTCCCCAGCACAGCCCGGGTCCCTCGGAGGGGCTGAGCCCGTCGTCCCTTTGTGGGGGTCCTCCAGCGCTGCCGGGCTCCCTCAGCCCATCCCTGGGGGTCTCCAGCCCATGAGAGGCTGATCCCACCTGGACACAGGTGAACCCCCTGAGCCCATCCCTGTGGGTGTTCAGCCCCTGGAGAGGCTGATCCCACCTGGGCACCTGTCCTGAGCACAGCTGAACACCTTGAGTCCATTGCTGTTGGTTTCCACCAGAACTGCAAGCCCTGGAGAGGCTGATCCCACCTGGATACCTGTCCTGGGCACAGGTGGACCTCCTGAACCCATCCCTGTGTTCTCCACCACAACTGGAGCCTGTGGAGAGGCTGATCCCACCTCGGCATGGGTGGAGACCCCTTTGTGCCCATCCCTGTGGATCTCCAGCCCCTGGAGATGCTGATCCCACCCCATCACCTGTCCTGGGCACAGGTGAAGACCCCCTAAACCCATCCCTGGGAGTTTCCAGGTCTCCACAAGAACTGGAAACCCTGGGGAGGCTGATCCCACCTGGATACCTCTCCTGGGCACAGGTGGAGACCCCCCTGAACCCATCCCTGTGTTCTCCACCAGAAGAGGCTGGTGGAGAGAAGAGACCCTGTGGGTCTCCAGGCCATGAAAAGGCTGATCCCACCTGGTCCTCAGGTGGATCCCCTGAGCCCATCCCTGAGAATTTCCAGGTCTCCACAAGAACTGCAGCCCATGGAGCACCTGATCCCACCTGGGCACGGGTGGAGACCGCCTGAGCCCATCCCTGTGGGTGTTCAGCCCATGGAGAGGCTGATCCCACCCCATCACCTGTCCTGGGCACAGGTGGAGACCCCCTGAGCCCACCCCTGTGTTCTCCACCAGAAGAGGCTGGTGGAGAGAAGAGACCCTGTGGGTCTCCAGCCCATGGAACACCTGATCCCACCTGGGCATGGGTGGAGACCCCTTTGTGCCCATCCCTGTGGCTCTCCAGCCCCTGGAGAGGCTGATCCCACCTGGGCACAGGTGGAGACCCCCTGAGCCCATCCCTGGGGGTCTCCAGCCCCTGGAGAGGCTGATCCCACCTGGGCACCTGTCCTGGACGCAGGTGGACCTCCTGAACCCATCCCTGTGTTCTCCACCACAACTGGAGCCCGTGGAGAGGCTGATCCCACCTGGGCACAGGTGGAGACCCCTTTGTGCCCATCCCTGTGGATCTCCAGCCCCTGGAGATGCTGATCCCACCTGGATACCTGTCCTGGGCACAGGTGAAGACCCCCTGAGCCCACCCCTGTGGGTTTCCAGGTCTCCACAAGAACTGCAGCCCCTGGAGAGGCTGATCCCACCTGGACACAGGTGGAGACCCCCCTGAGCCCATCCCTGTGGGTCTGCAGCCCCTGGAGAGGCTGATCCCACCTGGACACCTCTCCTGGGCACAGCTGAACACGTTGAGTCCATTGCTGTTGGTTTCCACCAGAACTGCAAGCCCTGGAGAGGCTGATCCCACCTGGGCATCTGTCCTGGGCACAGGTGGACCTCCTGAACCCATCCCTGTGTTCTCCACCAGAACTGCAGCCCCTGGAGAGGCTGATCCCACCTGGGCATGGGTGGAGATGCCTTTGTGCCAATCCCTGTGGATCTCCAGCCCCTGGAGATGCTGATCCCACCCCATCACCTGTCCTGGACACAGGTGAAGACCCCCTAAACCCATCCCTGGGAGTTTCCAGGTCTCCACAAGAACTGGAAACCCTGGGGAGGCTGATCCCACCTGGATACCTCTCCTGGGCACAGGTGGAGACCCCCCTGAACCCATCCCTGTGTTCTCCACCAGAAGAGGCTGGTGGAGAGAAGAGACCCTGTGGGTCTCCAGGCCATGAAAAGGCTGATCCCACCTGGTCCTCAGGTGGATCCCCTGAGCCCATCCCTGAGAATTTCCAGGTCTCCACAAGAACTGCAGCCCATGGAGCACCTGATCCCACCTGGGCACGGGTGGAGACCGCCTGAGCCCATCCCTGTGGGTGTTCAGCCCATGGAGAGGCTGATCCCACCCCATCACCTGTCCTGGGCACAGGTGAAGACCCCCTGAGCCCACCCCTGTGGGTTTCCAGGTCTCCACAAGAACTACAGCCCCTGGAGAGGCTGATCCCACCTGGATACCTGTCCTGGGCACAGGTGAACCTTCTGACCCCCCTGTCCCCTCCACCCCCAGCCCATGGAGATGCTGATCCCACCTGGACACAGGTGGAGACCCCCTGAGCCCATCCCTGTGGGTCTCCAGCCCATGGAGAGGCTGATCCCACCCCATCACCTGTCCACAGGTGGAGACCCCCTGAGCCCATCCCTGGGAGTTTCCAGGTTTCCACAAGAACTGCAGCCCATGGAGAGGCTGATCCCACCTGGGCACAGGTGGAGACCCCCTGAGCCCATCCCTGTGGGTCTCCAGCCCCTGGAGAGGCTGATCACACCTGGACATCTGTCCTGGGCACAGGTGGAGACCCCCTGAGCTCATCCCTGTGTTCTCCACCACAACTGGAGCCCATGGAGATGCTGATCCCACCTGGACACCTGTCCTGGGCACAGGTGGACCTCCTGAACCCATCCTTGTGTTCTCCACCAGAAGAGGCTGGTGGAGAGAAGAGACCCTGTGGGTCTCCAGCCCATGGAACACCTGATCCCACCTGGGCACAGGTGGAGACCCCCTGAGCCCATCCCTGGGGGTCTCCAGCCCCTGGAGAGGCTGATCCCACCTGGGCATCTGTCCTGGGCACAGGTGGACCTCCTGAACCCATCCCTGTGTTCTCCACCAGAACTGGAGCCCGTGGAGAGGCTGATCCCACCTGGGCATGGGTGGAGACCCCTTTGTGCCCATCCCTGTGGATCTCCAGCCCCTGGAGATGCTGATCCCACCCCATCACCTGTCCTGGACACAGGTGGAGACCCCTGAGCCCACCCCTGGGGGTTTCCAGGTTTCCACAAGAACTGCAGCCCATGGAGAGGCTGATCCCACTTGGGCACCTCTCCTGGGCACAGGTGAACCTCCTGACCCCCCTGTCCCCTCCATCCCCAGCCCATGGAGATGCTGATCCCACCTGGACACAGGTGGAGACCCCCTGAGTCCATCCCTGTGGGTCTCCAGCCCATGGAGAGGCTGATCCCACCCCATCACCTGTCCTGGACACAGGTGGAGACCCCCTGAGCCCACCCCGGGGGGTTTCCAAGTTTCCACCAGAATTGAGGCCCATGGAGAGGCTGATCCCACCTGGACACCTGTCCTGGGCACAGGTGGACCTCCTGAACCCATCCCTGTGTTCTCCATCAGAGCTGCAGCCCCTGGAGAGGCTGATCCCACCCCTGTACCTGTCCTGGGCACAGGTGGAGACCCCCTGAGCCCATCCCTGGGGATTTCCAGGTTTCCACAAGAACTGCAGCCCATGGAGAGGCTGATCCCACCTGGGCACAGGTGGAGACACCCTGAGCCCATCCCTTGTGTTCTCCATCAGAGCTGCAACCCCTGGAGAGGCTGATCCCACCCCATCACCTGTCCTAGGTGCAGCTGAACACCCTGAGCGCATCCCTGGGGGTCTCCAGCCCATGGAGAGGCTGATCCCACCTGGATACCTGTCCTGGGCACAGGTGAAGACCCCCTGAGCCCACCCCTGTGGGTTTCCAGGTCTCCACAAGAACTGCAGCCCCTGGAGAGGCTGATCCCACCTGGGCACAGGTGGAGACCCCTGAACCCATCCCTGTGTTCTCCACCAGAAGAGGCTGGTGGAGAGAAGAGACCCTGTGGGTCTCCAGGCCATGAAAAGGCTGATCCCACCTGGTCCTCAGGTGGATCCCCTGAGCCCATCCCTGAGAATTTCCAGGTCTCCACAATAACTGCAGCCCATGGAGCACCTGATCCCACCTGGGCACGGGTGGAGACCGCCTGAGCCCATCCCTGTGGGTGTTCAGCCCATGGAGAGGCTGATCCCACCCCATCACCTGTCCTGGGCACAGGTGGAGACCCCCTGAGCCCACCCCTGTGTTCTCCACGAGAAGAGGCTGGTGGAGAGAAGAGACCCTGTGGGTCTCCAGCCCATGGAACACCTGATCCCACCTGGGCATGGGTGGAGACCCCCTGAGCCCATCCCTGGGGGTCTCCAGCCCCTGGAGAGGCTGATCCCACCTGGGCACCTGTCCTGGGCACAGGGTGAGACCTCCTGAACCCATCCCTGTGTTCTCCACCAGAACTGGAGCCCGTGGAGAGGCTGATCCCACCTGGACACAGGTGGAGACCCCTTTGTGCCCATCCCTGTGGATCTCCAGCCCCTGGAGATGCTGATCCCACCCCATCACCTGTCCTGGGCACAGGTGGAGACCCCTGAGCCCACCCCTGGGGGTTTCCAGGTTTCCACAAGAACTGCAGCCCATGGAGAGGCTGATCCCACCTCATTGCCTGTCCTGGGCACAGGTGAACCTCCTGACCCCCCTGTCCCCTCCATCCCCAGCCCATGAAGAGGCTGATCCCACCTGGGCACAGGTGGAGACACCCTGAGCCCATCCCTGTGGGTCTCCAGCCCATGGAGAGGCTGATCCCACCTGGCCATCTGTCCTGGGCACAGGTGAAGACCCCCTGAGCCCACCCCGGGGGGTTTCCAAGTTTCCACCAGAATTGAGGCCCCTGGAGAGGCTGATCCCACCTGGACACCTGTCCTGGGCACAGGTGGACCTCCTGAACCCATCCCTGTGTTCTCCACCAGAACTGGAGCCCATGGAGAGGCTGATCCCACCCCATCACCTGTCCACAGGTGGAGACCCCCTGAGCCCATCCCTGGGGGTTTCCAGGTTTCCACAAGAACTGCAGCCCATGGAGAGGCTGATCCCACCTCATTGCCTGTCCTGGGCACAGGGCGAGACCTCCTGAGCTCATCCCTGTGTTCTCCACCAGAACTGGAGCCCATGGAGAGGCTGATCCCACCTGGACACCTGTCCTGGGCACAGGTGGAGACCCCCTGAGCCCACCCCTGTGTTCTCCACCAGAAGAGGCTGGTGGAGAGAAGAGACCCTGTGGGTCTCCAGCCCATGGAACACCTGATCCCACCTGGGCATGGGTGGAGACCCCTTTGTGCCCATCCCTGTGGCTCTCCAGCCCATGGAGAGGCTGATCCCACCTGGGCACCTGTCCTGGGCACAGGGTGAGACCTCCTGAGCTCATCCCTGTGTTCTCCACCAGAACTGCAGCCCCTGGAGAGGCTGATCCCACCCCTCTACATGTCCTGGACACAGGTGCACCCCCTGAGCCCACCCCTGGAGATTTCCAGGTTTCCACCAGAACTGCAGCCCATGGAGAGGCTGATCCCACCTCATTGCCTGTCCTGGGCACAGGTGAACCTCCTGACCCCCCTGTCCCCTCCATCCCCAGCCCATGGAGATGCTGATCCCACCTGGACACAGGTGGAGACCCCCTGAGCCCATCCCTGGGGGTCTCCAGCCCATGAAGAGGCTGATCCCACCCCATCACCTGTCCTGTCCACAGGTGGAGACCCCTTGAGCCCATCCCTGTTGGTTTCCAAGTTTCCACAAGAATTGAAGACCATGGAGAGCCTGATCCCACCTGGATACCTGTCCTGGGCACAGGTGGAGACCCCCTGAGCCCATCCTTGTGGGTCTCCAGCCCCTGGAGAGGCTGATCCCACCTGGACACCTGTCCTGGGCACAGGGTGAAACCTCCTGAACCCATCCCTGTGTTCTCCATCAGAGCTGCAGCCCCTGGATAGGCTGATCCCACCCCTGTACCTGTCCTGTTCACAGGTGGAGACCCCCTGAGCCCATCCCTGGGGGTTTCCAGGTTTCCACAAGAACTGCAGCCCATGGAGAGGCTGATCCCACCTCATTGCCTGTCCTGGGCACAGGTGAACCCCCTGAGCCCATCCCTGGGGGTCTCCAGCCCATGAAGAGGCTGATCCCACCCCATCACCTGTCCTGTCCACAGGTGGAGACCCCCTGAGCCCACCCCTGGGGGTTTCCAAGTTTCCACCAGAATTGAGGCCCCTGGAGAGGCTGATCCCACCTGGACACCTGTCCTGGGCACTGGTGGAGACCCCCTGAGCCCATCCCTGTGAGCAGCTGATCCCACCTGGGCGCAGGTGCCCCCTGACCCCCCTGTCCCCTCCATCCCCAGCCCACCCCGACCCCCAGACGGGCTCAGCCCATCGCGGCCGCCCCCCCGCCCTGCCCCGGTGTTTTTTTAACCCTTTTCCCGGCAGCAAATCCCCCTAAATCCCCTCCGGCCCCTGGCCCCGCCGGGATTAGCGCGTTTCCCTCCATCAGCATTCCCGCGGCGCCGGGAGGGTCCCGCGAGCCGGCAAAACCCCCCCGGGCCCACGGGATGGGCAAAAAACGGGGGAAAAGGGGATGGGGGGATCCCGTGGGGAATTCACAGGTGAGGGATTGCCCGCAATGGCCAAATTCGGGGCAAAACCCAACAGATTTAGGAAAAAAAATGTAATATTTATGTTGATTTTTTTTTTTTTAAGTGTGATTTTTGCCTTTCTAGTGCTTTTGGGATTTGGTCTTTTGGTGGCTTTTCTTTGCATTTTCCCCTGCTTTTTATCCCCAGACTCTTAATTTTTTTTTTTTTTTTTACATTTCTGTGCTGTATTTTTCCTTTTTAATTTTAAAAAAAATTTCCCCTATTTTCTTCAATTTTTTGTATAATTTTTCTGCATTTTTTTTCATATTGAGGACTTTTTTTCCATTTTTTGGTCACTTTTCCCAACATTTTCACAATACTTTATTTTTTTTACAGGAACAACGAGAGGAATTGCGTTTTCCATCCACTTTTTAGGATTTTAGTGATTTTTAAGGATTTTTAAATACAAATTTGGGGGGAAAATGGGGGGTTTGGGTGGCACATGCTGGTGTGCACACGGACACACCCATTGCACACTCAGCAGGTGTGCAAAGCCTCTCAGGGTGTACAGAGCCCCTTGCACACTCACACACGGGCAGGAGTGCACGGCCTTGCACACTCACAGGGACACAGATGTGCACACACAGCAATGATGTGTGCACACAGTGACACACACAGTGACACTCACAGTGACACACACAGTGACACTCACAGTGACACACACAGCAATGATGTGTGCACACACAGTGACACTCACAGTGACACTCACAGTGACACACACAGTGACACACACAGTGACACAAACAGTGACACACACAGTGACACACACAGTAATGATGTGTGCACTCACAGTGACACTCACAGTGACACACACAGTGACACTCACAGTGACACACACAGTGACACACACAGTGACACACACAGTGACACTCACGGAGCTGTGCACACTCACACACACCTGCATTCACACTCACACACACCTGCACTCACACTCAGTGACACACACAGTGCTGTGCACACTCACACACACCTGCACTCACACTCAGTGACACACACAGTGACACACACAAAGCTGTGCACACTCACACACACCTGCACACACACTCAGTGACACACACAGTGCTGTGCACACTCACACACACCTGCACTCACACTCACACACACCTGCACTCACACACACCTGCACACACAGTGACACAGTGACACACTCAGAGCTGTGCACACTCACACACACCTGCACACACACTCAGTGACACACACAGTGCTGTGCACACTCACACACACTGAACACACACAGTGACACACACAGTGCTGTGCACACCCACACACACCTGCACACACACTCAGTGACACACACGGAGCTGTGCACACTCACACACACCTGCACTCACAGTGACACACACAGAGCTGTGCACACTCACACACAGTGACACACACAGTGCTGTGCACACCCACACACACCTGCACACACACTCAGTGACACACACGGAGCTGTGCACGCTCACACACACTCACACACAGTGACACACACAGTGCTGTGCACACTCACACACACCTGCACTCACACTCACACTCACGCTGTGAGTGTCACCCCCACCACATGTGCAGCTGCACGCGGGCCTGTGTTTGCACACACACGCTGACACACGTGTGCGCACGGTGACACAGACAGACACAAGGACACACACACAGACACAGACATACACACAGACACATACACATACACAGACACACACACACAGTCTCACGTGCACACGGTGACACAGAGAAACACACGCGTGCACAAGGACGGGCAGACAGACACAGACACAAGCACAGACACGCATGGATTGAGAAACAGACACACAGACACACGGACACATGGACACACAAACACAGACACACATAGATTGAGAAACAGACACACAGACAGACACAGACACAAGGACAGACGGACACACGAACACAGACACACGGACACACAGATGCAGACACAGACACACACACATACACAGACAGACGCATGGACACTCACTCTCACACTCTCTCGGACACACGGACACTCTCACTCACACACGGACACACGGACACTCACATGGACACTCTCTCACTCTCACATAGACAGATCGACACTCACACTCTCACAGACACACTCAAGGACACACTCAAGGACACACGGACACACGGACACTGTCTCACACGGACACAGTCACTCTCTCGCACTCTGTGGCACACGGACACACGGACAGACGAACACTCACACAAAGACACACGGACACTCACGCACACACTCACGCTCTCACGCACACAGACACACGGACAGACACACGGACACTCTCACACTGTGTCTCACACACACACGGACACACGGACACTCTCACACAGACACACACACACACTCTCACTCACACGCAGTCACACACTCTCACACAGACACACGGACAGACACACACGGACAGACGGACACACGAACACTCACAGGTACTCACGCTCTCACGCACACAGACACACGGGCAGACACACGGACACTCTCACACTGTGTCTCACACAGACACACACACGGACACACATGGACAGACGGACACACAGACACACACGGGCAGACGGACACACGGACACTCTCACACAGACACACACACACACACACTCTCTCACTCACACACAGACACACGGACACTCTCACACTGTGTCTCACACACACAGACACACACGGACAGACGGACAGATGGACACACACGGACACAGACGGACACGGACACGGACACACAGACGGACAGACGGACACACAGACACTCTCACACTGTGTCTCACACACGGACACACACGGACACACACGGACACCCACACAGACACAGACACACAGACGGACACACGGACACACAGACACTCTCACACTGTGTCTCACACACACAGACACACGGACACACACACACACACACACACACACGGACACACAGACGGACACACAGACAGACACAGACACACAGACGGACACACAGACAGACACAGACACACAGACACACACAGACACACACGGACACACACAGACACAGACGGACACACGGACACACAGACACTCTCACACTGTGTCTCACACACACAGACGGACACACAGACGGACACACGGACACGGACACACAGACGGACACACGGACACGCAGACGGACACACGGACACGCAGCCGCTCCGTCTGTCTCGGACCCTCCCGGTCCCGTCCCCTCCCCCGCCGCCCACGTGCAGCCCCGCACGCGCCGCCGGCCCCCGCGCGCCCCCTCCCACGCCCCCCATCCGCGGCCCCTCGGCCCCGCCCCGCCCCGCGCCGGCCACGCCCCCCTACTTCACGCCGCCCAATGGGCGCCGTTACCCCCGCGCCGCCCCCGCCCCGACCCCGCCCCCCGCCCCACGCCGCCCAATGGGCGCCGCGGCCTCGCGCCGCCCCCGCCCGCGCTTTAAGCGGCTCCAATGCCCGGGCGGCGGCCGCGCCTCCGCCCCGCTGCTCAGCGCACCGCGCGCCTCAGCGCCCCGGCCCCGCCGATCGCCCGCCCGCCCTCACGGCCCCGGCCCCGCCATGGACACCGGCAGCAAGGTGAGCGAGCCCGCGGCCCCGGCCTTGCTCTGCGTTACGCAACCCCCGCCCGCCCCCGCACACGCGCGGCCGCCGCCGCGATCGCCGCGTTTCGCTTTTATTTTGTCCCCTCAGCCCCAGCGGAGCCCTCCCCGCTGAGCGGCCGGTGCCGGCTCCGCGCCTCGCAGCGCGCCCGGCCGCCGCTCCCGGGCTCCCCGCTGTCCCCGAAAGGCGGAAACGCGGCGGGCAGACCCGATCCCGTCCCTTTGGACCCCGTTTCGGGACGGAGGGCGGCCCCGGAGCCCAGCGAGGGCTTTGGGGGGGCTGCGGGGTTGGGGTGACCCCGCCGGGACCCCCCGATCCCCGCGGGGCCGGGCACATCCCGCCCGGAGCTCCTGACCCAATTCCTGTTAATTTATCCCAGACTGTGGAGTTATTAAACGCTCGGAGCTCTCCCGGCCGCTCGGCAGCCGCCGGGATCCACCAACACCCTCCCCGTGCTAAATTAATTAATTTAGATTTAATTTCAGGGGGTAAAAGCCCGGAACGATGCCGGTGGTTGATTCTAACAGGTCGCTGACCTCAACCCCCGCTCGCTTCATTCCAATCCCCAAAGTATTTCCGTCCCCACCAATGCTCCCGACCGGGAAGAGCTGGAATAAATCCAAATGGTTTTGGGTTTTTTTCTGGGGGGGAATGTGTTAGGAAATTGGCTGCGGGGCGGCACGAAGTGTAATTAATCCCCAAAATCGTGATTTTTATCCTAATTAAAGATGCGACGGGAGCGATCCCTCTTAGTATTTATTTCCCCCCCTGCAAAACAACTCCCTCTCCCCCCTCCTCCTCCGCATGAAATACACAAATTTCTTCAATTTAAAGATCTATATTTGTGTATATACATATATTTATCGTATATTTTTTGGGGTTCCGGGCTGTTTTTCGGGCTGGGCGGTGGGGTTGGGGTGGGAGCCGGGAACGTGCGGGCCGGCAGCGCGGTGATGGGGGCAGGAATTAAAGGCAAATTTGGTCTCATACCCAAGAAATCCGACGCATTTAACTCCCGGCTTCCCGAACGCAGCCGGAGCCGCGTCCCCGCTGCTTTCCCAGCTCCGCAGCCCCCCCGCGCCTTGCGTGGATTTGGGTTAGAAATGATTAATTTTTGTGAAGGTAATTAATCTGAAGGATGATTTGCCGAGCGCTGATGGGTGACACTTCCATCCCGAGTGTGTTTTGCATGGAATAAAAAAAGATATTTTTCATGGAAGCAGCTGGCGGCTGGGAGACGGGGGACAAACTCCCCTCTCGAACACCCCCTTTATATTTATTAATTAATATTATTAATATGATTAACCCGGGCCGTGTATGGGGGGGCACGCTGCACATTCCGTGTGCTTTTTCCAGCTCATTCCATGCAAAAACCTCTCCCGTGCTGGTCGCGGTTGCAAAACTCGCCGCGATTGTGTCGCCGTCCCTGGATGACCTTTAAGTAGGGAAGCAAAACAAATAAAAAATCCCAAATTCCTCCGCTCCTTCCCATCCCCCGGTTCTCTCCCCAGCCCTGCTCTCCGCGAACCCCAAATTCTCGGGGTTTAGATCTTTAGATCTTTAGATTTTTCCTGGTTTTTGGTGGGGATGTGAGTAATTCCCGAGCTGCAGCGTTATCCGTGAGTGTGCAAATGAGTGTGCAAGGGGCTGCCCCGACTGCTCCCATCCCCTCTGCATCCCCGGCTGCTCCTCAAATCCTCGTGGATCATTTTAATTTTATATTTGTCATGCGGGTTTGCCCAAAATTCCCTCCTGGGGCCCCCTTTTTAACTGTTATATTTGGATTTTTAAGGGGTTACTAATTGTTCTTGTTCCGTAGCATCCCAAAATCTTCCACGCTGGAGTAAAATAAAAAGAACAGGATGTGCTCCTGGGAGCTTTTTTTTTTTTCCTGTTATTGTTAATTTGATTTTAGGGAATTTTTTTATTTCACTTGATCCAGCATGCCAAAATTGCCCAAATCCTCCTGCACTGGAGTAAAAGAAGTTGAAATTCCCTTCTGGGACACCTTTTTTAGTATTATTTAGAAGGAATTCTGAATTCCTTGTTTTCCATGAGGCAGCAGCATCCCCAAAATTCTCCACGCTGGAGTGAAAAAAAGTTGGAATTCCCTGCTGGGCCACTCATTTAAATATCTTTATATTGATATTTTGATATTATTATTTTGCTTTTAAAGGGATTATCCATTCCTTTGATCCATGAGGTGGATCCCAAGGTCTTTCCAGGCTGGAGGATAACAAACAAAGGTTAAATATAGAGCTGCAAAGCCAAAGGCAGCGGGTTTGGGGGGCCCCTGGTGCCCCCCCAGATCCTCCTCAGAGCGTCCTGGCTTCCGTGTTGGAGCTGGAGAGGAAGCAGGAAGCAGCCAAAAACAAAACAAATATTATAAATTTATTAAAAATCTGTCTTTCCTATAACATAGAGGAATTCTTAAGGGATAAAACCAGGAGTTTGGGGGGTCTAGCCATGCTTAAATAAGTTTATTTTATGAAAATAAGAGGGGATTTATCCCAAAATCCCTGATAAAGATGCTTTTTCCTGCAAGGAGTTAAAGAAAAAAAAAATCCCCGCACAGCCCCACGTGAGGTTTGGCAGGAGCTGCCTGGGCAAAGCTGCCCTTAAAAATCGACTTTTCCCTTTATTTAATTATTTCCCCCCCCCTTAAAACTTGCCTTTAATGGCGAAGTTGAGGCTGAAAGGCCCCGGGATCCGAGCAGGGCAGCGAGTTTGGGCTGGGGAGGGAGGGGAAGGAGCTGACTCACCCTGACCCTGCTGGGGACGAGCCTCCAAAATGCAATTTTCCTGCCAGCTTTTCCCGTTTCTTCCTCTCCCCAGACTGCTGGAATGCCATGAAAATACGAGATTATTATTTTTTTTTTTTTTTTTTGGCTGGGATTCAATGTTGTGTAAAGTTCCTTTTTTTTTTTTCCTAAATGTTGAAAATTTAAAATTGAAAAATTGAAAATTGAAAAATAAATTTAATTTTTTTTAGATTTAAAAAAAAAAAATTAATTTTTTTTTTTTTTTGGAGGGGCAGTGGCCTGGTGTTGGGTGCATCAAGCTGTTGTTACCTCTCACCTTCCTGGAGCAAAGTTCACCTGGCTGCTGCATCCCCATCCCTGGAGCTGTGACTCACCTGTGCCTGCCCTGCCCTGCCAGCTCCCGGGCTGCCCTTTAGCCAGGAAAAATCCAAATCAGCACCCAAACACGCCGGGCTGACCCCAAAAACAAAGGGAGATCACCCCATTCCCCAAACCTCCCAATTCCCTTCAAATCCCCCGTTTTTAAATAAAGTTTCCCCAAGCAACAAGTGCTTTTAACATCTAATTTTTTAGGGGATGGATAAGGAAACTGTTGGATTTTTGGGGAATTTTTTGTGCTTTTTTTTTGGGGACCACCAAGTTCCCAATTCCCTTCAAATCCCCCGTTTTTAAATAAAGTTTCCCCAAGTGCTTTTAACATTTAGTTTTTTAGGGGATGGATAAGGAAACTGTTGGAATTTTGGGGAATTTTTTGTGCTTTTTTTTTGGGACCACTAAGTTCCCAATTCCCTTCAAATCCCCCGTTTTTTAAATAAAGTTTCCCCAAGCAACAAGTGCTTTTAACATCTAATTTTTTAGGGGATGGATAAGGAAACTGTTGGATTTTTGGGGAATTTTTTGTGCTTTTTTTTGGGGACCACCAAGTTCCCAATTCCCTTCAAATTCCCCGTTTTTTAAATAAAACTTCCAAGCAACAAGTGCTTTTAACATCTAGATTTTTAGGGGATGGATGAGGAAACTGTTGGAATTTTGGGGGATTTAGGGATTTTTTTGTGCCTTTTTTTTTGGGACCACCAAGTTCCCAATTCCCTTCAAATCCCCCGTTTTTTAAATAAAGTTTCCCCGAGCAACAAGTGCTTTTAACATTTAGTTTTTTAGGGGATGGGTAAGGAAACTGTTGGAATTTTGGGGTTTTTGGGGATTTTTTTTGTGCTTTTTTTTTTGGGGACCACCAAGTTCCCAGCCCGTTTGTGCCCTCCCAAACACGGAGGTGTTTTCTGCTCTACTCCAAAGCCCCAACCAAAATCCAAGTGCCAAAACCTCCCTGATTAGTTGTGTTGGGGCCAAGCCTAATTAATGAGCTTCATTAACGGGCCTGGCTTCATTCCCTCTGCTTTTCCCCTGGGAACTTTCACGAGGAGGGAGGAGGTGGCCAGGTCAGGGAGCAGCATTAAATCCATTTTTTACTTCAAAAAGAGAAGAATGATTCTTAAATATTAAAAATATGCTTTTAGGGGAGGGAGCTGGGGTCACCTCCCCTCATTTAGATGGGGTCTGAGGCATCAATCCCTTGGAATATCAATCCAAACCACCCTGGGTTTACTTCAAAAAGAGATGAATGGTTCTTAAATATTAAAAATATCCTTTTAGGGGAGGGAGCTGGGGTCACCTCCCCTCATTCAGACGGGGTCTGAGGCATCCATCCCTTGGGAACATCAACCCAAACCACCCTGGGTTTACTGCAAAAAGAGAAGAATGGTTCTTAAATATTAAAAATATCCTTTTAGGGGAGCTGGGGTCACCTCCCCTCATTTAGAGGGGATCTGAGGCCTCCATCCCTTGGGAATATCCATCCAAACCACCCTGGGTTTACTTCAAAAAGAGAAGAATGGTTCTTAAATATTAAAAATATCCTTTTTGGGGAGCTGGGGTCACCTGCCCTCATCCAGACGGGATCTGAGGCATCAATCCCTTGGGAATATCGATCCAAACCACCCTGGGTTTACTGCAAAAAGAGAAGAATGGTTCTTAAATATTAAAAATATCCTTTTTGGGGAGCTGGGGTCACCTCCCCTCATTTAGAGGGGGTCTGAGGCATCAATGCCTTGGGAATATCCACCCAAACCACCCCGGGAGCATCCTTGGGGTGCCACGCTGGTTCTTAGGGAGACCCCCCCTCAAACGAAGGGGTTTATAAATTCCACGTGGCTCGTCCCAAAGCTGATTAAGCGGGAATGTCGGCTCCTGGTTCCAGCGCCGGGAAAATCTCCTCTCCGCGGTAATTGCGCCGCTAACGAAGGTGGCCCGAGCGCCGGCCCGCCCTGACCCCGCTCCCGAACAAGGCCGCGATTGTTGCGGCGGCTCAGGCGGGAGGAAGAGGAGGCTGGGGGAGGAAGGCTCTGCCAGCAAACCCGGGTTTTGCTCGGCGACTCTTAATGAGGCAGCCATGGGAAGCTGCTGCTGGTGCCGCTCCCCGGAGCGTCCCCCGCTGGCCCCGAGCCCCGTGCTCACCTCCCTGGAGCCCCCAGGGCTCAAATTCCTGGAATCCCCCAAACTGTGGGGTTTTTAACACCCCTAAAATGACATTTTTTATAATTATTTTTTCCCCCTTAGCACCAGAAATAGCGTGTTTGCTCTTTGGTTCTGGATATTTGTAGTGTCCTGTGCAGTGCCCTGGTATTGCTGTGCTGGGGAGACAGGGCTGTGGGGATCCCAGATTTAACCCTATTTTCCTGGTTTTGTCCTCTGCAATGCCCTGGTATCACTCTGCTGGGGATACAGGTCTGCAGGGATCCCAGATTTAACCCTTTTCCCCAAATTTAACCCCTTTCCCCCTGTTTTTGTCATGTACAGTGCTCTGAGCTGCAGGGATCCCAGATTTAACCCTTTTCCTCTGTTTTTGTCCTGTATTGCTGTGCTGGACAGTCAGGGCTGTGGGAATCCCTGATTTAATCCCTTTTTCCCTGTTTTTTTCCTCTGCAGTGCCCTGGGATGTGAGGATCCCAGATTTAACCCTTTTTCCCTGTTTTTCTCCTGTATTGCTGTGCTGGACAGTCAGGGCTGCAGGGATCCCAGATTTAACCCTTTTCCCCTGTTTTTGTCCTGTATTGCTCTGCAGGGGAGTCAGGGCTGCAGGGATCCCTGATTTAACCTTTTTTCTGTGTTTTTGTCCTGTACAGTGCACTGGTATTACTCTACTGGGGAGTCAGGGCTGTGGGAATCCCATATTTAACCCTTTTCCCTGTTTTTCTCCTGTATTGCTCTGCTGGAGGAGACAGGGCTGTGGGATCCCAAATTTAACCCCTTTTCCCTGTTTTTGTCCCATATCACTCTGCTGGGTGAGGCAGGGCTGTGGGGATCTCAGTGTTTTTTTAGATCCATGATTTAACATTTTTTCCCTGTTTTTGCCCTGTGCTGCTCTGGTCTCACTCTGGTGGGGAGCACAGGGCTGTAGGAATCCCAGATTTAACCCTTTTTCCCTGTTTTTGTCCTGTGCAGTGCCCTGGCATCACTCTGCTGGGGAGACAGGGTTAAATCTGGGATCCCCACAGCCCTTTTTCCCTGTTTTTGTTCTGTATTGCTCTGGTGGAGAGTCAGGGCTGTGGGAATCCCAGATTTAACCCTCTTTTCCTGTTTTTGTCCTCTATCACTTTGCTGGGGGAGACAGTGCCGTGGGGATCCCAGATTTAACCCCTTTTCCCCTGTTTTTGTCCCCTACAGTGCCCTGGGGCTGTGAGGATCCCAGATTTAACCCTTTTCCCCCTGTTTTAACCCCTTTTCCCCTGTTTTTGTCCCTTGCAGTGCCCTGGGACTGCAAGGATCCCAAATTTATTCCTTTTCCCCCTGTTTTTGTCCCTGGGGCTGCGAGGATCCCAGATTTAACCCTTTTCCCTCTGTTTTTGTCCCTGGGACTTCGAGGATCCCAAATTTAACCCTTTTCCCCCTGTTTTTGTCCCTGGGGCTGTGAGAATCCCAAATTTAACCCTTTTCCCTGATTTAACCCCTTTTCCCCTGTTTTTGTCTCCAGCAGTGCCCTGTGGCTGCGAGGATCCCAAATTTATTCCTTTTCCCCCTGTTTTTGTCCCTGGGACTTCGAGGATCCCAAATTTAACCCTTTTCCCCCTGTTTTTGTCCCTGGGGCTGCGAGGATCCCAGATTTAACCCTTTTCCCCTGTTTTTGTCCCCTGCAGTGTCCTGGGACTGCAAGGATCCCAAATTTATTCCTTTTCCCCCTGTTTTTGTCCCTGGGACTTCGAGGATCCCAAATTTAACCCTTTCCCCCCTGTTTTTGTCCCCTGCAGTGTCCTGGGACTGCGAGGATCCCAAATGTCACCCTTTTCCCTCTGTTTTTGTCCCTGTGGCTGCGAGTATCCCAAATTTATTCCTTTTCCCCCTGTTTTTGTCCCTGGGGCTGTGAGGATCCCAGATTTAACCCTTTTTCCCTGTTTTTGTCCCTGGGACTGTGAGGATCCCAAATTTATTCCTTTTCCCCCTGTTTTTGTCCCTGGGACTTCGAGGATCCCAAATTTAACCCTTTTCCCCCTGTTTTTGTCCCTGGGGCTGCGAGGATCCCAGATTTATTCCTTTTCCCCCTGTTTTTGTCCCTGTGGCTGCGAGGATCCCAGATTTAACCCTTTTTCCCTGATTTAACCCCTTTTCCCCCTGTTTTTGTCCCTGGGGCTGCGAGGCTCCCAGGTTTAACCCTTTTCCCCCCGTTTTTGTCCCTGTGGCTGCGAGGCTCCCAGGTTTAACCCTTTTCCCCTGTTTTTGCCCCTGTGGCTGCGAGGCTCCCAGGTTTAACCCTTTTCCCCCCGTTTCCCGGCAGATGACGGCCCGGCTGATGCTGGCTGTGGGAGGAGCCGTGCTGGGCTCGCTGCAGTTCGGGTACAACACCGGCGTCATCAACGCCCCGCAGAAGGTGAGTGAGCCCCGAGCCCTGCTCCGGGCAACTCCAGCCCGTGGCTGGCAACAAACCAGCCCGGCTAAAATAGTACATCCCACTAGGCAGCTTAGGGCTCTAATGGGATTTCAGAGGGAGTTATTTAGCTCCAACCTTCCCTGGAGAATTTGTTTCCTCCTCCTCCTCCTTGCTGGGTGTTTTTTTGTCGGGGTTAAATAAAACCAATCCCAGCAGTGCCTGCAGGATGCTGTGTCTGGGTGTGGCCGGTGGAACTTTTCACCTCGGCTCTTAGTGAAGGTCTGGGAGTTAATTAAGGTCTGAGTCATCCCCGGTGGCTGCTCTGACCTGAGCTGGGGGTTCTGCATCCCAGCGCAGGAGGAGAGGGAGCTGGGAAGTGCTGTGAGCAGGATGGAGTGCAGGGAGTGTTGGTTCATCCCCTCATGGTTTTGTCCCTGAGGCTGTGAGGATCCCAAATGTCACCCTTTTCCCCCTGTTTTTGTCCCTGTGGCTGTGAGGATCCCAAATGTCACCCTTTTCCCCCTGTTTTTGTCCCTGTGGCTGTGAGGATCCCAAATGTCACCCTTTTCCCCCTGTTTTTGTCCCTGTGGCTGTGAGGATCCCAAATGTCACCCTTTTCCCCCTGTTTTTGTCCCTGTGGCTGTGAGGATCCCAAATGTCACCCTTTTCCCCCTGTTTTTGTCCCCTGCAGTGCCCTGGGGCTGCGAGGATCCCAAATTTATTCCTTTTCCCCCTGGTTTTGTCCCTGGGACTTCGAGGATCCCAGACAGAGAGATCCCAGAGATCCCAGAGATCCCAGAGATCCCAGGACCCTCCTGCTGCTGGTAGATACTGGTGGTCCATGGAAAACATGGCTTTTCCCAGATTTGGTGGCTGTTTGAGGTGTTAAACACTTGGAAAATAAGCTCAGGATTGCAATGTGGTGCTTGCACAGCTCTTGTGCTGGGATGAGGTGTGCTTAGTCCACTGGTTTTCCTATCCCTGTCTCCCTTTCCTGTCATTGTGTTCCATACCTTGGCCAATTTATTACTCTATGTGGTTTCTATGTTTTCTTCAAATGCTTCATATTCTATGTTTTAACTCATTATTTCTTGAAGGCTGTCTGTTTTGGGGCTTCAAGGGACAGCTTGAGCTCTGGTGTCCCCAGGTGTCATCACCCCAAAGAATTTTACCCACTGGGGCAGGATCCAGCTGCCAGGGCTTAATCCCATCCCAGTGAGAGCTTCTGGAATGTCACCAGAGGCATTGGGAAAACTCCTTGTGGCATAGAAGACCCAATGGGAAGAGGAAAAAAGCCAGGGATTTGTTCAAGGTGCTGCATTATTGAACCCCAGGTTCAACTCCTGGGGCTGAAGGCTGCAGCTCCCCCCAGAACCTCCTGAAATATCCCAAATTCCTTGCTGTGAGGTTGGGGATGGCCCTGGAGCAGCCCTGGAGCTGGGAATCCCTGGCATGGCACTGAGGAGCTGCTCCCCAGCCCTGGCACCGTGGCAGGAGGGGGTGCTGTGGTCCAGGGCCACATCCCAGGAGCAGCAGCTCTGTCCCCTGGCCTGGAGGGGCTCTCCGTGCTCCCCTGGGTGCTCAGGGAGCAGCTCTGAGCCTCTGCAGCCCCCTGCAAACCCAGACACTGCTGATGGGTGTTGCCACAGTTTCCTTTTGGTTTTGGGGATGAATTGCAGGATGTGCCTTCTGTTGATGGGGTGACAAAATGATCTTTTGTGTCCTTAAAAAGGAAAGAAGCTCAGAAGTTTCTCTCCTTGATTAGGTGAAAAAGGCATCTCATAGGCTTGAGGGACTTCAAACTTTGGGATAGGAGCCAAAAGGTCCCACCTGAACAATTTACTAGAAAAAGAAGAGAACAAAGAAACAAAACTTTTGTGAGGTGTT
The DNA here is from genome assembly GCA_024362935.1 of Setophaga petechia. NCBI lineage: Eukaryota > Metazoa > Chordata > Aves > Passeriformes > Parulidae > Setophaga > Setophaga petechia. Next base: position 29,889 of record JANCRA010000047.1, read on the forward strand.
TTACCAGGAGCAAGAACCTCTTGCAACTAGATCAGTTTTTCAATGCAAAGAGTTTGTTACTTTGCCTTTTATTGAAACTTTTTGTTTCCAACGTCCTGGGGATTTTATTTATCTCCAAAGATAGTTGAGCAACTGTTACTGTGAATCCCTTGGGCTCAGGCAGGAGGGGGCACATGGGGCAGGACGAGGCACCGGTGCTGAGGGGAAGGATTTGGGATGCTCCATGTGGGATGAGGGTTTTCCTGGGCAGCAGGATGTGCTGGGCACAGGGTTTTTCTCTGCAAAGAGTTTGTTACTTTGCCTTTTATTAAAACTTTTTGTTTCCAATACTGCAACAGAAGCCATCCTGCTGATTTTATCCTCCAAAGGCAGCTGAGCTATCTCTTGAAGAGGCAACTGTTACTGTGAATCCCTTGGGCTCAGGCAGGAGGGGGCACATGGGGCAGGACGGGGCACCGGTGTTGAGGGGAAGGATTTGGGATGCTCCACGTGGGAGCACAAGGGGAGAGAGGTGGGATGAGGGTTTTCCTGGGCAGCAGGATGTGCTGGGCACAGGGTTTTTCTCTGCAAAGAGTTTGTTACTTTGCCTTTTATTAAAACTTTTTGTTTCCAACGCTGCAACTGAAGCCATCCTGGGGATTTTATCCTCCAAAGGCAGCTGAGTTATCTCTTGAAGAGGCAATTGTTGCTATGAATCCCTTGGGCTCAGGCACATGGGGCAGGACGAGGCACCAGTGCTGAGGGGAAGGATTTGGGATGCTCAGGGGATGTGGGATGAGGGTTTTCCTGGGCAGCAGGATGTGCTGGGCACAGGGGGTCACCCCAGCCTTAGGGATGGGGACACAAAGTGTGGAACTGGGACAGGGACACGTTGCTGTGCAGGACTGGGATAAACTGGGGCACAGTTGGGATGCAGGATGGGGTGCATGGAGTGCAGGGTTGGGACAGGAATGCCTTGGGGTGCATTGAGGATGGATGCAGTGGGATAAACTGGAGTGAAGGGTTGGGGTGGGGATGCACTGAGATGAAGATTTGGGATGGGGATGCACTGGGATAAACTGGGGCACAGTTGGGATGAGGATGCACAGAGATGCAGATTTGAGATGGGGATGCACTGGGATAAACTGGAGTGAAGGGTTGGGGTGAGGATGCACAGAGATGCAGATTTGGGATGGGGATGCACAGAGATGCAGATTTGGGATGGGGATGCACAGAGATGCAGATTTGGGATGGGGATGCTCAGAGATGCAGATTTGGGATGGGGATGCTCAGAGATGCAGATTTGGGATGGGGATGCTCAGAGATGCAGATTTGGGATGGGGATGCTCAGAGATGCAGAGTTGGGATGGGGATGCACTGGGATAAACTGGGGCACGCTGGGATGCAGGATGGGGTGCATGGAGTGCAGGGTTGGGACAGGAATGCCTTGGGGTGCATTGAGGATGGATGCAGTGGGATAAACTGGAGTGAAGGGTTGGGGTGGGGATGCACTGAGATGCAGATTTGGGATGGGGATGCACTGGGATAAACTGGGGCACACTGGGATGCAGGATGGGGTGCATGGAGTGCAGGGTTGGGACAGGAATGCCTTGGGGTGCATTCAGACACAATTTGGGGATGCAGTGGGAGGTGAAGGGTTGGGATGGGGATGCTCAGAGATGCAGATTTGGGATGAGGATGCTCAGAGATGCAGATTTGGGATGGGGATGCTCAGAGATGCAGATTTGGGATGGGGATGCTCAGAGATGCAGATTTGGGATGAGGATGCACTCAGATGCAGATCTGGGATGAGGATGCAGAGATGCAGCAGGGCACAGGTTTGGGATGCACTGGTTTGGGATTCATGGAGCTGCAGGGTGGGCATGAATCACAACACTCAGCTGAAAGCCCCAGTTTTGGGGAAAACAAAATTTTTTCCTTCACCTTTCTCCCTTTAAACCCATTTTCCACCTCTTTTCCTCTCCCAAAAAACCATTGGGTTCTTCAGAGCATCTTCCCTTTTTTCCAGGAGGAAGGGGCAGGAGGGGCTGTTATTTTCAGATACCCCCTGGGCCTACTGAGGGCCTGAGCCAGCCCAGTTATTTTCCAATAATCCAATCAATTATTTATTTTTTGGAATACTGGTAAAAGGGGAAAAAGCATCCAAACCCCTGGGTGAAAACAGGAGGGAACAAAATCACTTAAATATGGAAATTGTAACAATTTCTGTGCTTTGGAAGAGGAACAACTTGACAAAACAATGATACTGTTGGGAGTTGTGCCCAGCCCAGTGTGTATTTCTTGTGCTGTCTCTGCCAGGGCTCCTGTTTGGGCCTGGATTGATGGGAAAAGTGGAAAGTGAAGCACAGTGGTGTAAAATAATGAATTAGGAGTGAAGCCATTCAGAGCAACAAAATTTTGGATTCACCTGAGGCCCAGCAAAGCAGGGAATCTCTGGAATTTCTGCTCCTTCCAGCTGGGCTTCCTGGGGTGTTAAGGAGCCCTTTGCTGTGGTGGTTTGGGGATGTGTGACCCTAAATCATGGTTTTATAAAGGATTTGGATTGGGAGGAACCTCTAGAAGGTAATTTAGGCCATTTTCCCAGCTATGGGCAGGAACAGGAGCTTGGTGAAGCTACCAGTGATGGGCTAGCTTTAAAAATACAGCAAAAGTATACAAAATATATATATTTTGTATATGTATATATATGTCATGGCTTAAAAATACATCAAGAGTATACAAAATGTATGTATTTTGTATGTGTGTATATATATATATATATATATATATATGTCATGGTTTGGTGCTGGTTTTTTTCAAAACTTTCTTTTCAAACCAGGACACTATACAAAAATTTTTGTATACAAAATTTTTTGATGAAGCTACCAGTGATGGGCTAGCTTTAAAAATACAGCAAAAGTATATAGAATGTATATATTTTATATATGTATATATATGTCATGGTTTGACACTGGTGCAATGGCAGTACCCCCAGGGAGAGCAGCACCCCAAAAAACTCACTTCTTTTCAAACCAGGACACTATACAAAATTTTTGGTGAAGCTACCAGTGATGGGCTAACTTTAAAAACACATCAAAAGTATACTAAATGTATATATTTTGTATATGTATATATGTCATGGTTTGACACTGGTGCAATGGCAGTACCCCCAGGGAGCACAGCACCCCAAGAAACTCACTTCCTTTTCAAACCAGGACACTATACAAAATTTTTGTATAGTTTTGTGTATAAAAATATGCAAAATTAATATTAAACCACCTGAAATTCACAAACCAGGCTGTTCTTGGTGTTTCAAACCAAGGCCTGTGTTGGGTGTTGGCATCACGGTCCTGCAGAACCAGGGCAGAGATTGTGTGCTACAGAATTCATGGTGGGGAAAAAAACCTGGAAATGCAGCTCCAGGAGTATCCAAGATTGTGTGCTACAGAGTTCATGGTGGGGAAAAACCTGGAAATCCAGCTCCAGGAGCATCCAAGATTGTGTGCTATGGAATTCTTGGGGGGAAGAAAACCTGGAAATGCAGCTCCAGGAGTATCCAAGATTTTGTGCTATGGAATTCATGGGGGGAAAAACCTGGAAATCGAGCTCCAGGAGCATCCAAGATTGTGGGCTATGGAATTCATGGGGGGAAGAAAACCTGGAAATCCAGCTCCAGCAGTATCCAAGATTGTGTGCTATGGAATTCATGGGGGGAAGAAAACCTGGAAATGCAGCTCCAGGAGTATCCAAGATTGTGTGCTACAGAGTTCATGGTGGGGAAAAACCTGGAAATCCAGCTCCAGGAGCATCCAAGACTGTGTGCTATGGAATTCATGGGGGGCAGAACACCTGGAAATGCAGCTCCAGGAGTATCCAAGGGGATGGGAGCTGCCCCGTGTTCCTCCCCTTGCTCCTATGGCCGGCGCATCTGTGGCTCCTGCCCTGCCCTGCCCTGGGGAGCAGCGTGACCTCCCCGTGCCTGCCCGGCCAGTTTGGCCTCCCTGCTGTCTCTCTGGGGCAGGGCGAGCCCAGAACCCGTCGGGCTGCATTTCCCGGTGCATCCCCGCCGTTCCTCCCTTGGCCAGCGGCTCCGGTGACGCATTGTCTTGTGAGAGACTCGTCCCTCCGGTGCCGCGGCCGTGACGCGCGCTTTGGTTTCCCTCCTTGTTCTGCAGGTGATTGAGGACTTCTACAACGTCACGTGGGTGTTCAGATACGGGGAGCCCATCAGCCCTGCCACCCTCACCACGCTCTGGTCCCTCTCCGTTGCCATCTTCTCTGTCGGGGGCATGATCGGCTCCTTCTCCGTGGGGCTCTTTGTCAATCGCTTTGGAAGGTGAGCGCCGAGCCTGGTGGATCCTGCAGTGGGGAGGCTCTGCTGCCTCACCCACCCTGGTGTTCCAAGGGCTGACCTTGGCTTCTCCTGGTGTTCCTCACTGGGTTCTCCTTGTGTTTCTCACAGGGTTCTCTCCTGCCATTCCTCACCAGGTTCTCCCCTGGTGTTCCTCACTGGGTTCTCCCCCAGTGTTCCTCACCTGGTGCTCTCCTCCAGTGTTCCTCACCTGGTGTTCTCCCCTGATGTTCCTCACCTGGTTCTCCCCTGGTGTTCCTCACCTGGTTCTCCCCCGGTGTTCCTCACCTGGTGTTCTCTCCCAGTGCTCCTCACTGGGTTCTCCCCCAGTGTTCCTCACCTGGTTCTCCCCCGGTGTTCCTCACTTGGTTCTCCTGGCGTTCCTCACTGGGTTCTCTCCCGCCATTCCTCACCTGGTGTTCTCCTCCAGTGTTCCTCACTGGGTTCTCCTGGTGTTCCTCACTGGGTTCTCCTGGTGTTCCTCACTGGGTTCTCCTGGTGTTCCTCACCAGGTTCTCCCAGTGTTCCTCACCTCTCTCCTCCACCTCTCTCCAGGCGCAACTCCATGCTGATGTCCAACATCCTTGCCTTCGTGTCAGCTGTGCTCATGGGCTTCTCCAAGATGGCTTTCTCCTTTGAGATGCTCATCCTGGGCCGCTTCATCATCGGCCTCTACTCTGGCCTCACCACGGGTTTTGTGCCCATGTACGTGGGCGAGGTGTCCCCTACTGCCCTGCGGGGGGCCCTGGGCACCTTCCACCAGCTTGGCATCGTGCTGGGCATCCTCATCGCACAGGTGAGCGCTGCAGAATGCTTTGGGGGTGTTCCCCCTTATTTTGATGCTGACACTCCTCAGGGCCTGTGAGGATGAGATGCTGTGGATCTGAAAACCTTTCAGGTGGAGCTGAGGTGGGAGGGGTGAAGCTGGGGCTCAGCAGGAGCAGGGATGCTGTGGAATCTGAATGTTTGGGATGGGTAGCATCAGGATATGAACATCTCTTTGCCATCTGGAAGCAGCACAGGAGTCCCTCCAATGGCTGTTCCAGCTTGGAGCACACCATGAGTTGCAGAGTTGTGTCCAACCAGGACTTTTCCAGCTGGGATGGGTGGCTCAACTCTTCTTCTCCTCCTCAGGTGTTTGGTTTGGACTTGATCATGGGAAACGAGTCTCTCTGGCCGCTGCTGCTGGGCTTCATCTTCGTCCCTGCCCTGCTGCAGTGCATCATCCTGCCCTTCGCCCCCGAGAGCCCCCGGTTCCTGCTCATCAACCGCAACGAGGAGAACAAAGCCAAGAGCGGTGAGTGACCCCTCTGCAGGGCCCATCCCGGCACTCTGGAGGGTCCTCAGCATCTCCTGAGCCCACCTCTCCCTCTCAGTCCTCAAGAAGCTGCGAGGCACGACGGACGTGAGCAGCGACCTGCAGGAGATGAAGGAGGAGAGCCGGCAGATGATGAGGGAGAAGAAGGTGACCATCATGGAGCTGTTCCGCTCGCCCATGTACCGCCAGCCCATCCTCATCGCCATCGTCCTGCAGCTCTCCCAGCAGCTCTCAGGGATCAACGCGGTGAGGCTGGGTGGGCTCTCAATGCCAGGGCTCAGCTTGCTTCACCCAAAGCTCCAGGACCTGACTTGTGGCACCTCTCTGCCCTTTGTAGGTCTTCTACTACTCCACCAGCATCTTCGAGAAGTCGGGGGTGGAGCAGCCTGTCTATGCCACCATTGGCTCTGGCGTGGTGAACACAGCCTTCACGGTGGTCTCGGTGAGCTTGGCCCCTCCAGGGTCTCTCCAGGGAAGGGGGGAGGAGGGGCCTTTCCTGCAGGCTGGGAGGTGCTGATGGATCTTGTCCCTCCCACAGCTCTTCGTGGTGGAGAGAGCCGGCCGCAGGACCCTGCACCTCATTGGGCTGGCAGGGATGGCTGGGTGTGCCATTCTCATGACCATCGCCCTCACGCTGCTGGTGAGTGCTGGGGAGGCTGGGAGGAGGAGGAGGGATGGCTGGGGAGGAGGAAGGACTTATTCCTCCTTGAAGTGATGGCTGAGCACTCAGTCCCTGTCGTCACCTCTGTCCTGAGCTCCTAGAATTCCATCTTCCAGCTCATGGCTCCTGTGCCAGCACCAGCTGAGGTGTCCAGGTGCCACATCCCCTTCATAGCACCAACCTTCTCCCTCTCCCTTGTTCTAGGACCAAATGCCCTGGATGTCCTACCTCAGCATTGTGGCCATCTTTGGGTTTGTGGCCTTCTTTGAGATTGGCCCAGGCCCCATCCCGTGGTTCATCGTGGCCGAGCTGTTCAGCCAAGGCCCCCGTCCCGCTGCTTTCGCCGTGGCCGGGCTCTCCAACTGGACCTCCAACTTCATCGTGGGAATGGGCTTCCAGTACATCGCGGTAATGATGGCTGGGAGGGCTGGGCATGGTGGCTGGAGCCCTGGGGGAGTGGGGCATGGCCCTGGGGACACAGGGAGCTGGAGGTCCCAGAGGATCCCAGCAATCCAGGGGAGTCTCAGTCCCAGCCTGTCAGACTGCGTTGGTTCAGATCCCAGTTCTGCATCAGGGATGGAAACAGTGTCCAGCTGGATCCCTGTGCCAGACTCCAGTGCAGGATCCCATCGCTGGATCCTCCTGCCAAATCCAAATCCCAGGTCTGGTTGCTGGTTCCTGGTGCTGGATCTCATTGCCAGATTTGGGTGTGCAGTCCTGGTGTCAGATCTTGGTGCCAAATCCTGCTGCTGGATCCAGTGCTGAATTCCAGGGCCACATTCTTCAGCCCTGAAACCTAGGCTGAGGTGGTTTGGATGGAATAAGATCCCTTGGGAAGAAGGACTTGGGGCTGGAGCAGGAGCTTGACTCAGGTTTCTTATGGAAATTGAGATGGTCCTTGAAAGGAGGACCTGGGTTTTGGATGGCCATGGCACAGTGTGGGCAGGGTGGTACCAGCTGGTCCTTCAGCCATGCCCATCACTGTGTCCAGAGGGTGGGAATGGAGCTGGGGATGGTCTGGAGCCACCAGGAGCTGCTGGGGGGGCTCAGCCTGGAGAAGAGGAGGTTCAGAGTTCTGGCTCTGCAGAACTCTGACAGGAGGGGACAGCTGGAGCAGGGGGTGTCAGGCTCTGCTCCTGGGGAACAAGGACATGAGGGAATGAGAGGAATGAGGGAACAGGGAATGAGAGGACCCAGCCCAGGCTGTGCCAGGGGAGGTTTAGATTGGATAATGAGAAAATTTCTTCATGGAAAGGGTGGTCAGGGAGGTGGTGAAATCACCGTCCCTGGAAGTGCTCAAAAACACGTGGATGTGGCACTGGGGGCATGGGTTAGGGTGGACCTGGCAGTGCTGGGCTGGTGGTTGGACTCAATCTTGGTGTGCTTCTCCAACCTCAACAACTCCACGATTCCGTGACCTCCATCCACGCGCTCACCTCCTGCTTTCCCTTCAATCCCAGCAACTCTGTGGCTCCTACGTCTTCATCATCTTCACGGTGCTGCTCGTGCTCTTCTTCATCTTCACCTACTTCAAGGTGCCGGAGACCAAAGGCCGGACCTTCGACGAGATCGCCTCGGGCTTCCGGCAGAGCGGGGGCGGCCAGAGCGACAAGACCCCGGACGAGTTCCACAGCCTGGGCGCCGACTCGCAGGTGTAACCTGGACCCCGGCTGTGCCACCGCCCCCCGACCCGGGGGGACTTTTTAAAACACTTTGTACAGACCCCAGGCAGGAGGGAGTGCAGTGTGGGGGGAGGATCTGGCTCTGATGCCCCCTCTCCAGCCTCCCCCAGTGGTTTACTGGGGACAGACTGAGCTATTTTATTTTATTTTAATTTTTTTTTTTTTTCCTGCTAGGAACGAATTTTATTTTATTTAATTTTTTTAGTTGGTTTCGCGTCCAAGATTTCAAAGCCAATAGGTGTTTTAAAAGCCAGCCACTCAGCCCCCAGCACAGGAGGGCAATTCCCTGTTTTTTATTGACGACGCGATAGTTATTTAACGGAAAAATCATGTAGAGGAAGTTTTTAAAAAAAGCTGGAAACTTATTTTTTAACATTCTAATCATAGAGGAAAAAAAAAAAATCACATAAATTGACTAAATCTAATATTTTTTTAAAAAACCTACCAAGGAAATGAGTCATTTTTTTAAAAGTCTCCTTGATTTCAAGCCCTGCGGTGGGTTCGTGGACGGGGACCTCCCGCCCGGGGCAGCGCGGAGGACGGAGCCGTCCGGATGGATCGGTTGGAAAGGTCAATCCATTGTCACAGGCTCCTCTCCTCTCGCCTGAATTCCACCTGGGAGGGGAAAAAAAATCTGGGAGAAGGGGAGGGGGAGATGTGTTCTTGTTGAATTTTTGGGATTAATCTTGGCAATATTTGCCCGACAGTGAAGCGCCAGCGGCAGCCGCACACGACAGCATCCCCCTCCATCAGCACCCCCATCCCAGGACTCACCAAAATCCAGCACCGCATGGATACAGCTGTTTCCTGCTCTGTGTATAGACTGGAAGATATTTATATTATATATATTTTTGTTCAATGGTTGTTAATAGTAGACATTTAAGTTATAGCGTTTCTGATTTGACAAGCCAAGTACTGTAAATATTCTTGGAGTATATTCACACTGTATAATTGCATACAAAAAGGTACAGAAAAAGGTTATAGTTTCTATAGCAACTAAGAAAAAAAAAAAAGCTTGTACATGGTTAGGATGACTTTTGTATAGTTCTGCACTGTAGTTGTATCTATTGCACTGAATTTCAGGCTGTAGTATATTAAAAAAAAATACACATGAGAAATACTGTCCTTTTCAAACAAAACTGAAAACACTCACAAAAAAAAAGCATTTCCCTGAGTGCAGCTGGTGTGGGAGCTCCTGGCACATTCCCAAAGCCACAGGGAGGGTTGTTTTTTTTTTTGTTTGTGTTGTTTTTTTGTTGTTTTTTTTTTTTTTTAATAGTATCTTTTTTAAAATGTATTTGTTTGGTTTGGAAGTGATGACACTTGACCACACGTGAAAGAAAATAAAGGGGAGGGGGGGAATCAAATAAATCTCTTTTAAAAAATGCCTGTTCTCAGCTGGTTGTGGCACAGCCTCACCAAGCTGTGGGGGTGTGTGTGTGGTTTTTTAAGCAAATCCCTGCAGTGAAGTGCCAAGGGGAAGGTGTGTGGTGTGAACAATAAAGGAGAATGTGAGCAGCCACCCAGCCCTGGTGTCCTGTGCCTTTATTTCTCGCAGCCAAACTTTCCCTGCCCTGGCAGGGCTGGGGGGTGTCTGGGAGTGCGTGTCCCTGCAAAGCATTTCCACCACGGGCACGACTCACCTGGTTGCAAAATACCTGCTCTGGGTGCACAACCAGCTTTGAATTGCCTGCAGCAGCCTGGGCTGGGATCACGGGGGGACCTGGCTGGGGCTGTCCTGCCCATGGATCCCAAACCTGCTCCCCTTGCCCAGCACAGAGCCTTGGTCATGCCATGAGCACCTGAGCAAGGGAAGGGAGGGAGGAGTTGCTGCTGCTCTGTGCATTTGTTTTTTTTCCCCTCCAGCTGAGAAGGTGCCAAGAGCTGCAAGCCTGAACACTTTCAGGCAAAGAAATGCTGATCTTGGTCACTTCGGGCTTTTTTTCTATTTATTGAAGCTGCTCTTTGCCCTGCAGGGCACGGCTGTTGTAGGAATTGCTCTTGCAGTGTCTTTAAGAGCTCCCCAGAATGTTCTTGGTGTGCCCAGGGCTCCTCTCCTCTCTCTGCTGTTTCATTCCTGGCTCCAGGAGATGCTCAACCCTGCACACCTTCAAAACCCAGGCTGAAAAAACTCAGGATTTTGAGCTCTGACCCCAAACACAAGGGCCTGATTTCCAGATGGTATCTGCTCAGCACTTCCTCAAAATCAATTCTTGGTAAAGCACAGAAATTACTAATCATGTGAATTTTTAAGCCATAAAGACACAGGAATGCAGATTCCAAACTGGAATTTCAGACCCAAATAGACTGAACCTTGAACTCTGAAGAGTCTGGCTCGAGGATAGGTTCTGCAAGCCTGAACACTTTCAGGTACAGAAATGCTGATCTTGGTCACTTTGGGCTTTTTTTCTATTTATTGAAGCTGCTCTTTGCCCTGCAGGGCACGGCTGTTGTAGGAATTGCTCTTGCAGTGTCTTTAAGAGCTCCCCAGAATGTTCTTGGTGTGCCCAGGGCTCCTCTCCTCACTCTGCTGTTCCATTCCTGGCTCCAGGAGATGCTCAGCCCCGCACAACCTTCATTTCCAGGCCGGGTTTGTTTTGTTGAGCGTTCAGAGCGGCCCCAGGGCCCTGCAGGCTCAGCCTGGGAGCACTGGAAGGATTACAGCCACCACCAAGCTCCAAATCCCTGCTGACCCAAATCCTTGTGCCCTGGGGCACTGTGCCAGCAGGCACAGCTCCCCAGCATCCCCCACCCCACGGCAGTGACCATTCCAGCCCCTCGGACAGGATCATTCCAGGCCCTTCCAGCACCTCCCATGGAACTATTCCACACCTGATGGGTTGGAGACACCACCAGCATCTCCCCCACGAGTGCTGGGGGGTCTTCTGGCCCTTCCCCAGCCCGGGCTGTGCACCCTGAGCAGCCTCCTCCCACCCCCTGCAATGGAACGTGGCTGAACCTGCGGTTTTCCCTTCCCCAGCAGCAGCAATCCCTGCTAATTGCTCAGGCCCCAGCTTGATGAAGCGTTTACAAAGCTCACTTGACTCCAGCCCAACTCGGCAAGGCAATTAAACACCCTCATAAATCCTCCTGCAGTAAATGAGCCTTAATGGGAGCTCAGGGCTCAGCCCCAGATTCCCTTCTCCCCTTTCCCAGCCGGGAGGGATCACGACCACGGCGGCTGCCCCGAGCTTCCCACACTCCCCTTGGCCTCTGGAGCCTCTGGCCCTGCTCTGGTGTCCCTGTCCCTCCCCACAGCAGGGTCACTCTGTCCCCCGGGGCAGGAGCCAGCTGGGAATGGGGCTGGTGGCACATCCAAGGGGATGCCAGGAGGGAACTGCATCTCCTTTAGCTTGGATCCCCACTTGGAGCCTTTTCATTCCTTCCCTCAAGTCTGCTCAGAGTCCCTCATGCCTCCCGTGGTCTCTCCTGGATGGAAGTTCTTCCCATGGAGCTTCCACCCCTGGAAGTGGAACAAATGAATCTTGCAGTGCCCAGAGCTATGAGAAGCTCTGCAGAAAGAGAAAATCCTGAGCACCTGCCATGGTGGAAGGGGGTGAAGTGGGATGAGCTCTAAGCCAGGCAGGTTTTCCAAACCAGGCTGGGATTTTCTGGACATTGGTTTGGAGGTGGAGGGGCTCTGCAGGGAGCTGCAATGCCTTGCCAAGCCCAGCCAGGTCCAGCACCCCAGCCCTTCCCTGAGTCCCTCTCCTATCCCTCCGTGGGATCTCCCTCACCAAACTGGCCAGCAAAGCCAGGAAGCCAGTAAGAAACACACCTGAGCTCCTCTTGGCTCCTGGACAAGCACCATGAGGCTGTGAGAGGCTGTTTGCTCACTCCCAACCTGGCCAATAAATGATTTATTCAGTGTGCTCGTGGTGCTTTTGTTTCTCACCCTGCTGCTGAGGTGTTACAGAAGTGGAGCAGCACATGAAGACTAGCTCAGACCAAAATGTTTATTTTCCAAACAGCTTGGGACAGCCACAGAAGCAGCTGGGAAGAGGCAGCAACAGGAAGGACCAAGGGCTTGTGACACTGGTGGTGTCCAGGAACCTGGATCAGAGGGAACCTGGCTGAACAACCCGGGTCTGGCAGAGCCAGTTTTTATGGGGTGTGGGAAAACTGGGCATTAATCAGCTCCAGCAGGTGACCAATGGTTTCTAGAGAGTCTTGCTGGGGCAGCTGCTTGGCCAGGTCGAAGGCTTTCATCCCCAGCTCCTGGGCCTGGAATGGAACAGCAGAAACGCCCAGCAATGGTCAGGAATCTGGATTTTCTCATGGGATAGTTAAATACCTGCTGAGGCTCAGCCTGGAGCACGTCCAGGCTCTCTTTCCGAGGTGACCTGTACAAGCTGCTTTACAGGAGAGCCTAAAGCTCCAGCAGATCCCATATTTAGGATCCAGTGGTGCAGACAGAAGATTACTGACCCCAGCCCCCCGTGCTGGACATCAGCTCCTGTCTAACACAGCTCCTCTGAACAATCCCAAAGCCATTTCAGGGGAAAAAAACAGCTGTACTGACTCTGAACTAAATCCTTCACTTCTCTTGATAAGGAACAAAATAATTTCTCTTGGTAGCTCTTCCAGGGATTGGACACTCTCACAATTATAAAGCTTTGTCTTTTTTCTTTTTCAAACAAATTCAAATTTGTTTGTGTCTCCCAAACACTCCCAAGTTGTGGCTTTCTATAATACAATGGAGAGACCATTAATATTTCAATGCAGTATTTTTCAACACCTGTATTTTCACTCCTCAAAACCCAGACTGAAGAAATTCAGGGTTTTGAGCTCTGATCCCAAACACAAGGGCCTGATTTCCAGATGGTATCTGCTCAGCACTTCCTCAAAATCAATTCTTGGTAAAGCACAGAAATTACTGAATTTTTAAGCCATAAAGACACAGGAATGCAGATTCCAAACTGGAATTACAGACCCAAATAAACTGAACCTTGAACTCAGGGGAGTCTGGCTCAAGGATAGGTCTGTGAGCCCCAGATCTTGCTCTGTGTAACCCTTAAGCTCAGGTCTAAAGGCAGCTACACTGCCAAGACAGTCCAGATAAAGGAAGAACCCAGAAAATGTGGATAACTGCAGGATCCATTGGCCTGGCAGAGACCAAAGCTCATCCCCCAGGATTGTCAGCCTTCACAGAGTGCAGGTCACAGAATCATGGAATAGTTTGGCTAGCAAGGGACATTAAAGCTGATCTCATACCCCATGGCAGGGACACCTTCTACATGACAAGGCTGCTCCAAGCCCCATCCAGCCTGGCTTTGGGCACTTCCAGGGATCCAGGGGCAGCCACAGCTGCTGTGCCAGGACCCCCCCACCCTCACAGGGAAGGATTTATCCCAATATCCCACCCAAGCCCTTGGTTTGAGCACTGTGAGGCACTTTGCTCCTGGTCACCAGCGCTGTGGGCTCAGGAGAGGCGCTGGGGAACAAGAGGACAGGATGACCCCAGAGCAGCTGGCCAATTCTCCTGAGCCCTTTCAGACACAACCTACCTTGGCTAAATCCAGGCCCAGGTAGTGGATGATGGCCAGGGAGTGCAGGATTTGGGCTGTTTGCCCCAGGTGCTGCAGGGGTCCCTGCTCCCGGAGCTCCAGCACCGCGCTCAGCGTCCGCGCTCCCCTCTCGCGCTGCGCCTCGGCTGCAGGACACAGAAAAGGGCCTGAGGGTGCCTTTGTGCAAGGGAACAGGTCCAAAACTGCCCAAGTGGCTCTTCTGGACAGCAAAGTATTTCTGTTACAAATATCAACGTGGTCTGAGCATGGGCAGGCCCTGGCACAGGTGCCTAGTGAAGCTGTGGCTGCTCCATCCCTGGCAGTGCCCAAGGCCAGGCTGGATGGGGCTTGGAGCAGCCTGGGATAAAGGAAGGTGTCCCTGCCATGGCAGGGGGTGGGATTAGGTGAACTTCAAGGTCCTTCCCATCCAAACCAGTCTGGGTGTCTGTGATCCCAGCTTCATGCAAATTCCATGCCCATGAACAGGACTCCTTTCATCCAGTCAGTGCTTGTGGATGCCATGGGACAGAGAGAGAGAAATGGTGAGTGTTTCTCACAGCAGCTTGTGAGAAGTTTTAGGGAGCTGGAAAGATGTGATAACCTGTTGTCTATAAACAATTTGCAGGTGCTGGTTTCTTACCTTATTTTTCCATTCCTCTCAAGGACCATGGATGAGAAAGATGTTTCTGTTAGTTAGCCAATAGAATAGAATCTGTTGTATCACTCTATAAAAACCATGGTTCTTTTGAATAAAACCTTCTCTGCCTTTGCTACAATCCTGCCTCTCACCTGTTCCTGCCCTGACCCCAGTGCATGAGTGACAAGTGCTTGTGTTGATCAGCCTTCAGCTGCAGGAAGAGAACTGTTTTTCTACTCCTGTCACACCCAAGATGGTCTCCTGTAGCTCTGCCTCAGTGTTCTTCCTACTCTGGGAACTCCTGATGGAGGAGGTGCCAGGAAATTGGATTTTCAGAAATGTTTCTCTACAAATCACAGAATCCCAGACTGCTTTGGTTTGGAAGGGATCTTCAAGACCATCTCATTCCAATCCCCAGCCATGGGCAGGGACACCTTCCACTAGACCAGGTTGCTCCAAACCCTGTCCAGCCTGACCTTGAACATTTTAGAGAGAGAAATTTTTATTCTCTTTTCTGACAATGTCCTTATTAGCACAGATGGAAGAAAGGAGCCAAGAACCAGAGTCTGGTCTGGTTTCAGGGAAGCCTGAGGTGGTACCAGGGGCACACTGATGCTTCCTGCACCTTTATGTGCCAGTGAGAGACTCCCCAGCCTTTCTCCCAAGAGTGCTCTCCTGATTAATACATCCAATTATCAGAACAGGCTATTCCATCATGTCCTGCTGCTCCCCCACCTAAGTGAGCTGAGATGTCACATCCATTATTAAAGGGAGACCAAGGAGCTGCAGAGAAATGAGAATGTTTGACTATCAAATTGCACCAGGGGAGGTTTACTTGCAATATTAGGAAGAAATTTTTTTTCATGGAAAGGCATTGGAACCATGCCTAGGGAGATGGTGGAGCCCCCACACCTGCAAGAGTTCAGGAAACACATGGATGTGGCCTTTGGGATGTGGGTTAGTGGTGAACAGGACAGTGCTGGAGGAATGGCTGAACTTGATGATTTTAAAGTGATGACTCCACGAGTCCATGAATCAAATTTTGCTTTGCTCCAGCCAGTGCCAAGGGAGCCGTGAAGCTGGGATTCCACGGAACGCCCTCATTCCTGAAGAACTGGCATTGCCATTCAACCCAGCCACTGGGAACACCATGCCAACGTGATCTGTAGGGTGCAGGGACTCTCAAACCCCCCTTCCCAAAGGTTTGGGAGCAACAGCAGCTCTTACTCGTGCCATCCTCGCTGCCCTCCTCCTCCTCGTTGAAGGGTGACACCTCTGCCCGCGCCTGCAGCGCTCGCTGGTGCCGGTGCAGGGAGCTCAGCAGCCAGGCGTGCCACAGGCCGCTCACCTGGCAGGGAACACGGCAATTATTGCACTCCTGTGCATCCCTGCTATTCGCTTGTTCTCCAGACAATGCCCCTGCACGGCCCGGCCCTGCGGGGCACTGAGCCGGGCGTTCCCAGAGGGAGCGGCCTGCTCCTCTCCCTCACGGCCCCAGCTGGATCTGTCACACACATCTTTATGAACAATCCCTTCCTTAGGATTTTTCCTCCTGAGGAGCTGAGAGGCCTCAGGAACAAAATGTTAACAATGGTTATCTGCTGCTGTGGAATGCAACAGGTAGATTTTTGTTTAGCTTGTTAGTTGTTTCTAATTAATGGCCAATCACAGTCAGCTGGCTGGGACAGAGAGTCCGAGCCACAAACCTTTGTTATTATTCTTTCCTATTCTATTCTTAGCCAGCCTTCTGATGAAATCCTTTCTTCTATTCTTTTAGTATAGTTTCAATGTAATATATATCATAAAATAATAAATCAGCCTACTGAAACATGGAGTCAGATCTTTGTCTCTCCCCTCATCCCAGATCCCTGTGAGCACCATCACAGGATCCCTCCTTTCTCCAGCTGATTTTCACCCAACTTCAACAAATCTAACCAAAACCTTCACCAAAAGCTCGTGGAGTTGAAGTTTGGGACAGAAATTTGCAGCTCCAGCACTTTATTTCCACAAAAATTGACTTAAACAAATAAAAATTTGTATTTTTCAGTTATTAAATCAGTTAGATAATTATTACTTTACTTGCTTGATCAATCCATTCTGAAAATCTTTAATCAATGTGGCTTTTTACTGATTCCCAGTGTAAATTCCAGGTGGTTTGTTTATATCCCACTCTTCCCTGGATTTAGGAACTCCTCTGTACTGGTGAGACTCTAACCCCTGGCACAGGAAATTTGGTAGCAAAGCTGCTTTTTAACAAGCTTTGGCTGCCCAAACTAAAGAATTTTGAACTGATTACAGGAGTAATTAAGAATAACAATTAAGAATTTTGAACTGATTAGAGGAATAATATCTCATGATTTTAACTCAGATACTTATTTATTTTATTGTTATTTATATATTACTCAAATTTTATTATCATATTATTTCTATTTATATTTATATTTATATGAGTAATAGTTTTATTTATATTATTATATTACTTATACATTAATTTTATGTTATATTTTATATTAATATAATATTTTATTATTATATTATTTATATTTTATTATTTTTATTTATATATTATTTATTTTTTATTAACTCAGATAATTATTTAGTTTCTGGGACTGATCCTAACAGGCAACACTGACACTTGGTATGGTCACCATCCTATTGGAAATAAATGGAAAAAAACTTTGGAAAGAGCATCAAAAAAAGCTGAGAAAAACTCAGAGGATGAGTTTTGGTTCTACCAACCTCAGTATAGAGTGAGTTTGCTGCATCCATTTTATTCTGGTGGAAGAAAATATTGGCCATGTGGAAATATCCTCCAGAGACCTCAATAGAATTTAGTCCAAACTCAGCAGTTGCCAGGTAAACCTGAAATCAATATTAAATAAAAAATAAGCCCCAGAAGGTTCATGTTCATGCCAAGCCTGGGAAGTTTTTAATTGTGGATTAATATTGCAAATACTGGGGGTTTTTAATGTGTAAATTATGCCTGACAGTGATTGGAAAATGTGGTACTTAAAAGATGTTTTTTGGGGTTATGAAAGGAATGATGTGCTAAAATCTTAATTTGGGGGTTATCCATAGGAATGAGGTATTAAGCTGTATTTTGGGGTTTTGTAAAGGAATAAGGTATAAAACCTCTATATTTTGGGTTATTCATGGGAATAAGGTACTAAAGAATTGCATTTTGGGGGTTGTCCATAGGAATATACCCAGTTCACAGAGTTTATCCATAGGAACCTTGTAAAAATCTGTATTTTGGGGTTATGTAAAGGTATAAGGTATAAAACCTCTATATTTTGTGGTAATTCATGGGAATGAGGTACTAAAGAATTGTATTTTGGGGGTTATCCATAGGATCCATAGGAATATACCCAGTTCACAGAGTTTATCCATAGGAACATACTAAAAATCTGTATTTTGGGGTTATGTAAAGGAATAAGGTATAAAACTCTGTATTTTGTGGTAATTCATAGGAATGAGGTATTAAAGAATTGTATTTTGGGGGTTGTCCATAGGATCCATAGGAATATACCCAGTTCACAGAGTTTATCCATAGGAACCTAGTAAAAATCTGTATTTTGGGGTTATGTAAAGGAATAAGGTATAAAACCTCTATATTTTGGGTTATTCATGGGAATGAGGTACTAAAGATTTGCATTTTGGGGGTTGTCCATAGGAATATACCCAGTTCACAGAGTTTATCCATAGGAACATAATAAAAATCTGTATTTTGGGGTTGATCCATAGGAATGCAACACCCCAAACCCCCCCTGGCTGGGGCAGAGGCACCTCTTGGTTCATCCTATGAAGTCCAGGGCAGGTTTCCCACCTGTCCCCCCTGTCCATGTGTCCCACCTCTCCCAGAGCCCATCCTGCTGCTTTCCCAGCCCCCAGCCAGTGCTGCTCTCCCCCAGAGGAGCAGGGGGAAGGCAGAGCAGCATTCCAGCTATTCTGAGCTGCTGTGTGACTCTCAGCAGATCCCAGACATGCAGCCAAGGTCCAGGCAGGTCCTGAACTTGCTGAGAGCTAAAAACTTCTTACCTGGTGCCCTTGCAGGCACCACATTTAGGGAATTAAAAAAAGAAAGGGAATAAAAAAAAAAAAAAAAGGAGGGGGAGGAGGATTTTGGAAGTCTCCAAAGAGTTTTGGGAGATTCCTTTGTGGGATTCTCAAATGCCCAAAGGGTTTTTAGACCAAGCAGAGACATGGCTGTGTGTTATAATAGAAAGGGTCTAACTCTTCTCCCTTTATGTCATCATTTACACCCACACAAAGCCACTATCAAATTCCACAGGAGTGGGGGTACATCACTCAGCACTGGATCACTGGATAAATTTAGTCCACATGGGACAGAAATAGGAGGTGCAGAAGTTCATCTGGCTTTGGAGGATCAAATGACAGGCAAAGCATCCACAGGAACACAGGTGGCAATGGCCAATTCCAAACAGTTTTGGTGGAATTGGAGAAAATGTCATTGAACCAATACTGAAATAGGGAAATAAGGCATTAATTAAATAATGGGTGAGAGAGCTGGAAAAGTACTGTGGAAAATAACAGCCAAAATTTAAATTATCTGTGGAATAAAGGAAACTCCATCAGCTTGGGGCAGGAATGTCTGGGCATCTCTGCACTGAAATGAAGCTGATGGAGAAATGTATAGGGAGAAGCCATGAAGACAAGGAATGTGAGGAGCATGTGAGGAGCATGTGAGGAGTGTCTGAGGGGGCTCAGCCTGGAGCAAAGGAGGCTCAGGGGGCCCTTGTGGCTCTGCACAGCTCCTGACAGGAGGGGACAGCCAGGGGGGTCGGGCTGTGCTCCAGGGAACAGGGACAGGAGGAGAGGGAACAGCCTCAGGCTGGGCCAGGGGAGATTTAGATTGGATATTGGGAAAAATCCTTCATGGGAAGGGTGATCAAGGATTGGAACAGGCTGCACAGGGCAGTGGTGGAATCACCATCCCTGGAGATGTTAAAAAAACAAGACATGGGTTAATGGTGGAGCTGGCAGTGCTGGGAGACTGATTAGAACTTGATGATCATGGAGGGCTTTTCCAGCCTTGGTGATTCCCTGATTCTCTGTCACTTCACAGCACTAGGGATAACTGGCAAAACACATCTTTATCTCCACATGTGTCTCAGATCTATCCAGTTTGGGTGTCTGTGATGTGAACCCTCTCAAGATCCCAAATCTGCCGGTTGGAATTTCCACATGGATCTGGGAGGAGAGGAGGGATAAAAATGGAAGCTTTCCTCGTTCCTGTGTTCCAAGGGACTTACATCATTGGCCAGGTGATACAAAGCCTGGTCCAGGTTTCCTTCAGCAATATAGAAAAGCCCCAGCCCTTGGTGTAACTTGGACTGGAGAGCAGCACTGCAGTCTGGGCTTTGGAGGACGATCCACTGGGCTTGGGAGAGGTATTTGGCTGCCTGTCGGGGCCGGCCAGCACCTGGAGTGACATGGAGGGATAATCAGGGAAATCAAGGAAGGAAAAGGAGCATTTTTTAATCTGGAAAGTCAGAGAATACTACTGGCTGTCCTGGGGTAGCTTGATATGGAGATGCATTTTGGGGATTCCCCATTTCTTTCCCAAGTGCTTCTGAGTTACTCTGGTAACTCATTTACAGACAGGTGAATGTGTAGAGAGCTCCAAAAGGAGCCAGAAACCACAGAATTCCATCCAGACTGATTTGGATTGAAGGGGACCTTCAGGGTTGTCTAGTTCCAGCCCCTGCCATGGGCAGGGACAACTTCCTCTATCCCAGGTTGCTCCAAGCCTCATCCAATCTGGCCTTGGACACTTCCAGGGATCCAGGGGCAGCCACAGCTGCTCTGGAGAAACTGTGCCAGGGCCTCTGCGCTCTCACAGGGAAGGGTTTCTTCCCAATATCCCATCCCAATATTTGTCCTCTTGTCCTGGCACTCCATCCCCTCGTCCAAAGTCCCTCTCCAGCTCTCCTGGAGTCCCTTTAGGCGCTGGAAGGGGCTCTGAGGTTTCCCTGGAGCCTTCTCAAGGTGAATAAACACCCCCAGGTCTCCCAGCCTGGCTCCATGGCAGAGGACACACCTCACACAACCTCTCTGGAACATGTGGCCTAAACAGGTTCACTGCAGAGAGGCACTGTGTCTCTCACTTTGTCACACTGGAATTACTCACTGGGTTTTTTCTCTCTGCTCTCACCACAGCCCTGAGTCAGCCCCGCTGTGCCAGCAGAGCATTGTGTAAGCTCCTGGAATGGCAGTGATTTACAGGCAGAGCAGCTCCCATGCCCTTATTTGCCACCTTTTCCAAAGCAAACAATGAGAAAAAGCCCTGCTCAGGCAGAACAAGATTTGTGAATGAACCGGGAGTTCTTTGGGTGCAACGGCCTCTGAAATGTTTGCTGAGATAAGAACACAGCTAAGCACCCTCTGGAATTTAACGCTTTGGGGAGTCATCCGAGGCCATGGAGGTAAAGAATAGACTTTCACACAGCTTCTCCTGGGGGAATTGGTGGAGAGGGAGAAAACATTTCATTTGAAAACATTTCCTTTGATTTCATTGATCTCCTGAGTGCTGAGTGCAGAAAAGGGGTGTGAGGGGGGTGTGTGTGACAGCTCACATCTCTGCAATGCCCTTGAGGCACAGCAGGGCCCACAAGCGCTCCTGCCCAGATAAACGGCAAAAGGAAAGCAGAAACCTGAGCCGGGAGGCTTTGCCCTTGCCAGCATTCCCGTGTTGACAATGCTCACCCGTGGAGGCCTCGGCCAGGAGCAGATAGATGGGCAGGAGGCGCAGGGAGGCCGGGCCCAGCAGGCGGGAGCTGGAGCGCAGGGCCTGCAGGGCCGCAGGAATGGCTTCCAGGGGCTGCCCTGCCCACACAAAGCACTGCGCCCTGCTCAGCGCCACCGCAACCAGCGACTCCTGCAGGGAAAAAACAGGGAAAAGATATCACAGAACTCTGTAAGAGTCAAAATGAGGGATGTGGGAATCCAGGCAGCTCTCCAAAATGCAGTTACAGCATTCCAGGGTCGTGGGTGACAGAGCCTTTGCCCACAGCTCTCAGCTCCAGCTGCAGGCAGGCCTGGAGACCCACGACCCTCATTCAGGCTCTTACTAATGGTGCCCCACGTTGAGCACCACTCTAAGAGTCTGAATGAGAGATGTGGGACTCCGGGGGCTCTCCAACATGCAGTTTATTGTATCCAAGAGTTACAGCAGTCCAGGGTTCTGGGTGACAGAGCCTGTGCCCACAGCTCTCAGCTCCAACTGCAGGCAGGCCTGGAGTCCTGCATCCCTCATTCAGGCTCTTACTAATGGTGCCCCATGTTGGGCACCACTGTAAGAGCCTAAAGGAGAGATGTGGGACTCCAGGAGGCTCTTCAAAATGAAGTTTATTGTATCCAAGACATTACAGCAGTCCAGGGTTGTGGGTGACAGAGCCTGTGTCAGCTCCAGCTGCAGGCAGGCCTGGAGTCCCACATCCCTCATTCAGGCTCTCACTAATCCCTCTTACTAATAGTGCCCCACGTTGGGCGCCACTGTAAGAGCCTAAATGAGAGATGTGGGGCTCCAGGGGATCTTCAAAATGCAGTTTATTGTATCCAAGAGTTACAGCAGCCAAGTTCTGGGTGACAGAGCTGTGCCCACAGCTCTCAGCTCCAACTGCAGGCAGGCCTGGAGTCCTGCATCCCTCATTCAGGCTCTCACTAATGGTGGCCCACGTTTGGCACCACTGTAAGAGCCTAAATGAGAGATGTGGGACTCCCACCAGCTCTACAAAATCCAGTTTATTTTATCCAAGACGTTACAGCACTCCAGGGTCATGGACAGAGCCTGTGCCTACAGCTCTCAGCTCCAGCTGCAGGCAGGCCTGGAGACCCTTTGGTTTTGGTTACAGTGCATTCTATACTTTTCTTTTGGTTACAATGCATTATATACTTTTCTTTTTGGTTACAATACATTATATACTTTTCTTTGCTGAGGATCTTAATACAGGAGAACCGATCTATACCTTAACTTTTATCTATAGCCCATCATAACTACTATAATTACCATATTCATGTTACTATTCTCCAATCACTAAAACTTAGTACATTACAGTTCAAGCTAGAAGTTGTTTTTCAGTTTTCTTGCAGTGGCAAATTCTGGGACCTTTTTCTTGCAACTTTGCTGACTTGTTTGCCTGTGCTCTCTTTCTGCTTGGTAAAAACATCTTCTTGTTTGAGATGGGTTTATCCTTTGCTCTAAGTCATAAAAACCCCTTCTAACTAACACACCCTTTGCCTCCTTGGTTATCCAGTGAGACTGGCTCAGCAATTCATTTCTTCTATATCAAAACTTGCTTTCATTTCTATTCCTTCTTCAGATTCTATATTCAAAAATCTTTCTGCCAAGCACACATATCTGTGAGACTTTCTTGTCAAACTTTCATCCTTCCCAACAGAACCCCACAATGCTTTGGGTTGGAGAGACCTTAACGCCCATCTCATCACATCCCCTGCCATGGGGCACCTTTCACTAGACCAGGTGTGTCACAGACATCTTTTATGAAAAATCCTTTTGCCAGGATCTTTTCTCCTGAGAAGCTGAGAAGCTTCAGCTTCTCCATGTTTTGCTGTTTTGGAATGTGATTTGGAGAATTGTTTACCTAGAATGTGAATTGTATTTATGTGATGACCAATGACAGCCACCTGTGTCGAGGCTGTGAGCAGACACAAGATTTTATCATCATTCCTTTCTATTCCTTTCAAGCCTTCTGATTAAATCCTTTTCTTCTATTCTTTTAGTAGAATTTTAATATACCATTTCCTTTTAATATAATATACATCATAAAATAATAAATCAGCCTTCTGAAACATGGGGTCAAGATTCTCATCTCTTCCCTCGTGCTGGGACCCCTTTGAACACCACCACAAAGGCAGTTACAGATGCACAGGCTCTTTTTAAAATTGGGTTTTCAAATTATAATGTAGTTTGTGGCTGTAATTAATAGACAGACATTAAAGCTGTCATATTAGAAAGTATTAAGAGTCTGGCTCCATTCCTGCTCTGAGCAGAACAGCTTTGGTCATGTGGTGTCTTCCTGGATGAAGAATCCTTTACGCCTCCTGACAAGGTCTCATAAGGCTGCAGCAATAAAAGCTGTGAAGCACAGAAAATGATCATCACAAGACCAGAAAGGAGATTAGAGCCAGGGGCTCTGGTGTGACTCAGAGCCAGCCAAGCCCCGTGCTGCCAGCATGGCACAGCTCCAGCTGCTGGAGAGAGCTCCTCACAGGGAACTGCAGCTTCATCCCACCCTCTCCTGGCTGCTCCTGCACTGGGATTTGGTGTGCAGAGTCTGAAAACTGGTCAGAATCAGAATGTGTTGCACTCAACAAATCCATCCCCAGCTGGGGATGCTGTAGTATTTGGGTTTGTCAGAATCCAAAACTTATCCTGTATTATCCATATATCCTTGGCACAGCTCCAGCTGCTGGAGACACGACCAGGGAGTGAGGAGAGAGCTCCTCACAGGGAGCTGCACCTTTTTCCCACCCTCTCCTGGCTGCTCCTGCACTGGGATTTGGTGTGCAGAGTCTGAAAACTGGTCAAAATCAGAAGGTATTACACTCAACAAATCCATCCCCAGCCAGGGTTGGTGGTGCAGCAGCTCCTGCAGTGTTTGAGTTTGTCAGAATCCAAAACTTATCCTGTATTATCCATATATCCATGGCACAGCTCCAGCTACTGAAGACATGTCCAGGGAGCGAGGAGAGAGCTCCTCACAGGGAGCTGCACCTTTATGTATTGTTCCTGGCTGCTCCTGCACTGGGATTTGGTGTGCAGAGTTTGAAAACTGGTCAAAATCAGAAGGTATTACACTCAGCAAATTCATCCCCAGCTCCTGCAGTGTTTGAGTTTGTCAGAATCCATAACTCATCCTGTATTATCCATATCTAGCTGCTCCCTGCCTTTGCTGCTCCTACCAGTCCACACCATTTGGCCTCTCCAGTGTTAGCAGCAGCTGATGCAATCCCCAGCTCCACAAACAGATCTCCATCCCAACTCCTGCTCCCTGCCAGGAGCTGAGCATACTGTGCCCTTACAGGGATGCCAAGGAAAAAGCACCAGAATTGCAGAATGACAGAATTCCAGAACAGTTTGGGTTGGGAGAGGCCTTAAAGCTCATCTTTCCCACCCCCTGTCATGGGAAGGGACACATTCCACTGGACCAGGTTGCTTAGAGCCCATCCAGCCACTACTGACACTTCTCCATCAGCTTTTCCCAGCAGTGCTGCAGCAGGAAAGCTGCCTGGGTGCTGCTGGAGAGCACAGAACTGCTGGTTCTATCCTGATTTTCTCAGTGAGACCCTGAGGAAACACCAGTTCACTCCTTTGTCACACTCTGCCTCCAGCTGGGCCTGAGCTGGGCAGAGACACCAATCTCAGAGCTCCTGGAGGCCAGGCCTGGGCATTCTGCTGAGCTTGAAGTGCTTGCAGAGAGCCAGAGTTGTGCCATTCAAGGATAGAGAGCTCCAGGACAGCCTGGGAGTGATCCTGGAGATCCTGGCTGAGGTAAAGAGACACCTTTGGGATGAATGAGATCACCAAAGAGCACAGCCCAGAGCAACAGCCCCTGCTGCAGTGAGGAGAGCCAAGAGCCAGAAAACACAGCGCCCATTCCTGAGCTACCAGAGCATGGAAAGGGAAATTCAGGTTCTCCAGAGATGCTCTGGCATCCCTGGAAGTGTCCAAGGGTGGAGAGCACAGAACTGCTGGTTCTACCCTGGTTTTCTCAGTGAGACCCTGAGGAAACACCAGTTCACCCCTTTATCACACTCTGCCTCCAGCTGGGGCTGAGCTGGGCAGAGACACCAATCTCAGAGCTCCTGGAGGCCAGGCTTGGGCATTCTGCTGAGCTTGAACTGCTTACAGAGAGCCAGAGTTGTGCCATTCAAGGAGCAACTCCAGGACAGAGAGCTCCAGGACAGCCTGGGAGTGATCCTGGAGATCCTGGCTGAGGTAAAGAGACACCTTTGGGATGAATGAGATCACCAAAGAGCACAGCCCAGAGCAACAGCCCCTGCTGCAGTGAGGAG
The DNA here is from genome assembly GCA_024362935.1 of Setophaga petechia. Lineage (NCBI taxonomy): Eukaryota > Metazoa > Chordata > Aves > Passeriformes > Parulidae > Setophaga > Setophaga petechia. Next base: position 55,082 of record JANCRA010000047.1, read on the forward strand.
AGCCAAGAGCCAGAAAACACAGCACCCATTCCTGAGCTACCAGAGCATGGAGAAGGGAAATTCAGGTTTTCCAGAGATGCTCTGGCATCCCTGGAAGTGTCCCAGGGTGGGTTGGACAGGGCTTGGAGCAACTGGGGATAGTGGAAGGTGTCCCTGCCCTTGGTAAGGGGTGGGATGAAATGGACTTTAAGGTCTCTCCCATGCCAAACCAGTTTGGGATTCTGTGAAACACCAGCTGTGTCCAGGGAGCAGGTGGTGCCCAGGAGAAAACCAGCACAAGCTTGGGGCAGCAGCAGGAAAAGCTGGTATTCCTCAGGCTGCTTTTTCTGTCTGTGCCAGTCTGGTGCAACCAGTGCAAGCCCCAGTGCGTGGGCATGGCCCAGATTGGCATCTGGGAGGTGCTGGAGATTGGGATCATTCTTTTTTTACTCCTTGTCAATGCTATCTTTGCTGCTTCCCATGACCTGAAACATCTGCAGCGAGGACAAAGCTGGGGGTTGGACCCTGGCACAGCTGCCAGGAGGAGAAGGAAGAGCAGGAGGAGCCCTGGAGCAGTGAATATTTCCACCCACAGCTCCAAGCCTTGGAGCAAGGCTCCCTTTGGCCCTGAAGAGCCCTGGGGTGGTGGTTCCTTTTGGCCCTGCCCTGGTTTCCCCCTCGCCCCTGGCCCTGCCACTCTGGGCTCTCTCCATGGGTGATGCAATTTGAGGTTTCTCTGAAGATGCCCCCACACAGTTTTTGGGGTTTGAGGGGGCTGAGGACCCCAGCTCTGCTCCAGGTGGGAGCAGGGGGTTGGGAACACACTCAGGGCTCAGTGCCACAACCTTTATTCACTCCCAGGCACCAAAATCTATGGCGTGTCTGGAGAAATGAGGATTTCAGGGAGAGGGAAGGCTCCAGGGAGCTGCAGCAGAGCAGGGCTGGATCTTTTCCCATGCCCAGGAGCTGTGGGGAGCTGACATCACACAGGCAGGTGAGGCTCATCTCCAAACAGAAACCTGGAGTTGTGCTGGTTTGGAGGTGCTGTCTGCAGGCACCCCCCTGGCTATGTTGACAGAAGCAGATTTCTATCAACAAAGCTTTGGAGCACAGACAAGGAATGAAACTCATAAAACCTCCTGGCTCCCAGCTCCCTGCTCCTTGGACCACAGGGCATTTGGATGTGCCCAGCTTTCCCTGTGTCCTGACTGAGGCTGCAGCTCTGTGTTTGCTAAACAAACACGGGGCAGGAGTGGGTGAAGTGCAGCAGAAATGTTCAAAAAGCAGCAAACCCAAGGCAGGCTTTGGGCAGAAGGTTTTTTCTCCAGTTCTCATGAGTCTGCAGAGCTTTTCCTTCGACTCCAAAGGCCTTTTTTGCATAAAATTCCAGACTGGTTTGGGTTGAAGGAAACCCAAGGCTCATGTCATTCTGCCTCCTGCCATGGCAGGGACACCTTCCATTATCCCAGGGTGCTCCAAACCCTGTCCAGCCTGGCCTGGGACACTTCAGGGATCCAGGGACAGCTCTGGGCAACCATTCCAGGGCCTCCCCACCCTCACAGGGAAGAACTTTTTAAGCACTTTTGTTGGATCTGGAATAGAAATGTGATGCACTAAATAACCACCCAAACACCTCTGAGCCAGCCCAGGCTCAACTTGGCTGCTCCAAATCCTGCTGGACACAAAGGAACTTTTCCCTCTTGCAGGTAACTGAGGGATGTCCACTGTCTCCTTTGGAGAGAAAGAAATCAAAGTGTCCCAGCACAGACCAGTCTCAAAATCTACTTCATTTAAATAGGCTGGAGACAAAGGTCAAAGAACAGATGATGTTAAGGGCTGTTAAGGAGCTTATAAATATCTCCACTTCAAAAAAACCCCCAGAATCTTCTCTCCCTGCCTTGCCCATTCCCAGCTCCACACTGCTGTTGGCTCACCCAGAGTGAACCCCAATCAAGAGTGACTTTCTCTCCAGCAGCCTTCCTGCTGTCTTTCCCTTCACCTAATTAAACCAGCAGATTAACTTCCAGCTAATGAAGGAGCACTTCCCTCAGCTGGCAGCCACGTGGCCTGCTGGAATGTATGGGGATAATTTTAGTTGCAATAAAGTCAGTGATGTAATCAGTGTCAACACCAGTGTTCAATAGCAGGGGAGTTTCTTGGAACAGCTTCAAGCACTGCTGGATGCAGAATCCTGCCACACCCCCATGACACCCATTTTAACCTTCCTTGCAGGTTTTATAAAGAACAAACTTAAACAGAACCTGGAGTTAAGGAAGATTTGCATTTTCCCTTTGGGACACATTGGCCTGACACACCTTCTGTGGACTTTGCTCAACAGTCTCACCTGGGGTTTTCAGCCAGACAGGAGTTTCCAAACCAGCCAAAACCAGTGATGTCATTGCCCAGTTCCTGTAAAACCAAAAGGAATCTGCTGCCTGAAGCCTGTCACAAGCTCTCACCAAACAGGACTTTTACCTTTGGACTTCATTTTCTGGAAGCTCCCAGGAAAGGTGACAGCAATGAGCTGGTCCCCAGAGCTGGGCCAGAAACACCTTGGAAATAATAATTCATGTAAAATTCATGAAATAATAATTAATGTAAAATTAGTGAAAAAATAATCTATGTAAATTTTGTGAAATAATAATCCATGTAAATTTTGTGAAATAATAATTCATGTAAAATTCGTGAAATAATAATTTATGTAAAAATTCAAAAGATTAGGGATGTTCTCCTCAGTGGCACCATTGGATTGTTCCAAACCCCACTGTTTGCTGCCCTATTATTCTGTGTCTGGGAGTTCTTATAGAGGGAAAATTTATTTCCACAGGGAGGATTTTCAGGAGCAGATGCACCTGGGTGGGTTATTTTAGCAACAGTGTGGAACAGCAGCTCCTGCACTCCATAAACAGAAACAGAAGGAGATGGAAACCACTGGGGCTGGAAAGGAGCTGCACATCTGCAAATCCCTGAGGCCTGGTGGAGAAAAAAGGGTGCATTTAGTGGGAAAGAGTGCTCCAGGCTGGCTAGGAAAACAAAGGGAGGGGACTTGGCTTCTTTACTCTAGAAAAGGGGATACCCTCCCATCAAACAGCCTGCAAGAAGAAATCTCAGCTGGATCCCAGAATAAGGGTTGATGGAGCAACCCCCTGGCAAGGTGGGAAATCCAGGATGGCTGCTGTCTCAGGAAGATCAGGACATGAAGTAAACACTGTGGAAAAGGCTGCAGGCTCAGGAATTGTTGTATTTGCAGGGATCCTTGTGGCAGGGAGGAATGATGAATCTGGCTTCATGTTTTCAGAAGGCTAATTTATTATTTTATGATAATATATTATAGTAAAGAATGCTAAACTAAACTATACTAAAGAATACAGAAAGGACACTTACACAGTGCTGAAAAGATAATAATGAAGACTTGTGACTCTTTCCAGAGTGCCAACACAGCTTGGCCCCAGCTGGCCAAAGAGTGAAAACAACTCCCAGCAGAATCCAGTGAAACAATCACCTGTGGGTGAACAATCTCCAAACACATTCCACATGTGAGCACAACACAGGAGGAGCAAATGACATAAGAATTGTTTTCCTTTTTCTCTGAGGCTTCTGAGCTTCCCAAGAGAATGATCCTGGTTGAATGGATTTTTCAGAAAATGTGAATGCCACAGGGAATGGCAGAGAGGATGCTCCCAATCCCCTTATTTTTGAGGTCTTGTTTAAAAAAACAACCCCCAAACCTCTGCAACCAAGTCCCAAATCCACCAAGGAGGTGCCATCCTCTCCCTTGGGAGCATCCAGAGGGAGGAATTCTAAAGGGGTGGATGCTGTGAAGGCAAAGCCTTGCTTGGCTTTAGGCAAGAAACTCCTTTCTGTTTTGTAGGGATTGAGCAGCCACAGCCAAGGCTGGTTTGGACACTCCAGGGTGGCTGAAAATTCCAGGTGAGCCCATGAAAATTCCACCATGGGCAGCCAGGGTGGGGAGAGGAGCTGGAATTCCATCCCTGGAAGCCCTTTGAGGCTGTGCTGGCTCCTCCTGCACCCACCTGCTTCCTCAGCAGCTCCTCCTTGCCTTGTTTTCTGTCCTTTTCAGAATGGAAACAGGCCTGGGGCCTGAGCACTGGGCTGAGCAGGTGGCAGATTTGGCTGTGGATGCTGACCCAGTCAGTTTTCTGGTGGGAGACATCACTGGCAAAAGGAGGGGAGAAAGATGCTGGTAATTGCTGGGATTTTATGTAAAGGGAGATTATTCCCTGCTGTCTTTCAGGATTTCTCCACAACATTTACCCAGAGCTCCTGGGCTGCCTGCAGGGTACCCAACCATGATATTCCCAAATGTCTGCATTTCACAGCACCCTCCTGCCCCATCCCCACAGCTCTCTGTGCTAAAATCCTTATTTACATCACTCCCTGAACTCTTCACCCTTGATGTAATTATTATTTATCCATAATTTAATATGGATATTGATCTAGTACCCATATCCAACTATGACAGACAAAAACTCTCTAAGAGTTTAAAGTTAGAAAGTGTGTGTTTATTGTGGATAATTCCCAAATACACACCCCAATTTACAGGTGATTACAGAGTCCTTTTATCTATACAGGTATTGAACACCCAAAATACAAATGCATATTCATAACTTTGGTACATCCCATTCCCTGCTTTGTATGGTAATTAGTTCAAAAGCCATTAAGCATGTGTAGTTTGTTACTTGAAATGGGTTGGTGGTCCCTTTCATGGGGAGGGGTCCCAAAATGAGGAAGTAAATGAAGTCTTCCTCGTTCTGACCTTTCTGCCTTTTCAATGCAAATATGAGAAATGAACCCTTGGTAGAACTCCCATTCCCGTCTTCAATAGGTTTCAGAACAGAGGAGCCTACAATTGTCTTATACTCCTAAAAACAACTGTCTCATGTTCCTAAAAACAATTGTCTTATGTTCCTAAAAGCTATTTATCAGTTTCTATATTCTTCATTATAAAACCAGCTAACCAAACATTATGTTGACAAGCAATCAATTATTAGTTAACTACTAACTCTTAACTCCATCAAGGCCTACCCATTTATTTTAATTAACCCAAATTAAGCTTACCTCTAACTAAAAACCTCAGATCCTCTAAAATCTCTAAATTCCTTAAAGTTGATTCCTCACACTGGTCCTTCTTTCCATACCCTGGGCCTCGTATCCTGAGCTGTTTTGTGCCTCTCGTCCTGTCCTGATTCTGTCCCTGTCTCATCCTGAATGCCAAGCCTCGTCCCAAGCTTTCTGCCCGTGCCTCAGCCCCAGCCTGGAGCCAACCCCTGCCTCCTCCTTCCTGGGCGTCATCCTGAACCCTCATCCCAAACTTGCTGCCCGTGCCTCGGGCTCTCCCTGGAGCCAATCCCTGCCTCCTCCTGCCCTGTCTCTGCCCCCCGGGCCTCTCCCCGGGCAGTCTCACCAGTAGAAGGTGAGGCGGCAGCCGGGGCAGCGCAGCGGCGCCGCTCGGGCCCCGCACAGTTCGCAGCGCGGCAGCCCCGCCATGCCCGGCCCTGAACCCTCAGCGCGTCCCCGGTTGCCGGGGAGACACTTCCGGTGAGACCGGACTCGTCACTTCCGGCCGACAGTAACGGCCGTTCTGTTGCCGAGACAACACTTCCGGTGAGAGAAGGCGCCACACGTGATTTCCGGCGGGCCGCGGGGCCGGTCCCGGTCATGGCGGCGGCGGTGAAGGAGGAGGAGAAGGACAAGGACGATGAGGAGGACAACGCTGTGGATACGGCGGAGACCGAGGAGCGGGTGCGGGCTTGGGCGGCGGCGCAGGCGGCGCGCGGGCGGCGCGTGGCGCTGGTGACGTCGGGCGGGACGCAGGTGCCGCTGGAGGCGCGCGCCGTGCGCTTCCTGGAGAACTTCAGCAGCGGCCGGCGCGGGGCGGCCTCGGCCGAGCGGCTGGTGCGGGCCGGCTACGGCGTCTGCTTCCTGCACCGCGCCCGCTCCGCCTTCCCCTGGGCCCGCGCCCTGCCGCCGCACGGGCCCGCGCTGCTGGACGCGCTCCGCCTCACCCCGGGGCCGCCGCCCGGCGTGGCCGCCGCCCCCGCCGCGCTGCCCGCGCTGCTGCCCGCGCTCCGCGAGTACCAGCGCGCCACCGAGGAGGGAGCGCTGCTCGCCATCGAGTTCACCGGGCTCGTGGAGTACCTGGCGCTGCTGCGTGCCGCCGCCAGAGCGCTGGCGCCCCTCGGTACGGCCGTGAGGGGATGGGGGGAAACGGGGGGGACCGGGAGGGAGGAACGGGGCGGGCGCCGGCTCGTGGGGTGAGAGAGGATGGAGCCCCCGGGGGTGAGCAAACAGGGTGGTCCTGTGCCAAGGTTCGGGGTGAGAGAGGATGAGGCTCTCGTGGGGGTCTCAGTGTGAGGGAACAGGGTGGTTCTGTGCCAAGGTTTGGGGTGAGAGGGGATGGAGTCCCCGGGGGTGTGAGGGAAGAGGGTGGTCCTGTGTGCAGAGTCGGGGTGAGAGGTGATGGAGCCCCCCTGGGTGTTTCAGTGTGAGGAGACAGGGTGGTCCTGTGCCGAGGTTCAGCGTGAGGAAGGATGGAGCCCCCGAGGGTGTTCCCAGTGTGAGGGAACGGGGTAATCCTGTGCCAAGGTTCGGGATGAGGAAGGATGAGGCTCTTGTGGGTGTCTCGGTGTGAGGGGACAGGGTGGTCCTGTGCAAGATTCGGGGTGAGAGGGGATGGAGCCCCTCGTGGAGGTCTCCAGCCTGAGGGGACAGGGTGGTCCTGTGCCAAGAGGTTCGGGGTGAGAGAGGAAGGAGCCCCCGGGGGTGTCTCAGTGTGAGGGGACGGGGTGGTCCTGTGCAAGATTTGGGGTGAGAGAGGAAGGAGCCCCCGGGGGTGTCTCAGTGTGAGGGGACGGGGCGGTTCTCTGCCAAGGCTTGGGGTGAGGAGGGATGAGGCTCCCATGGGGGCTGCAGTGTGAGGGCACAGGGTGATCCTGTGCCAAGGTTCGCTATGGGGCTCTCGTGGGGGTCTCCAGCGTGAGGGCACAGGCAGAGCAAGAACGAGGGGATATTGTGGGGGTCCCCAGCATGGTGTAGATGACAGAACCCCTCATGGTGGGTCCAGGTATGAGGTGATCCCGGGACCTGTGGGGCTCTGCTGTGAGGGGACAAGGAGCCCCCTTGCTCAGAGGGCTCCTGCTCCCCACCATGAGGGTCTGGGCTGTCGCTGGGGGCTGCTGGGGCTTGGGAGGAGGGGACAGCACAGAGCCCAGGGTGGGGACAGTGTGTTGGGGGATCCCCCTGGTGTCCCTGTTGGGTGTTGGGGACAGTGCTGCCCTGCTCAGGGTTGTGCTGGGGGATCCCCATGGTGTCCCCTGTTGGGTGTTGGGGACAGTGCTGCCCTGCTCAGGGTTGTGCTGGGGGATCCCCCCATGTCCCCTGTTGGGTGTTGGGGACAGTGCTGCCCTGCTCAGGGCTGTGCTGGGGGATCCCCCCATGTCCCCTGTTGGGTGTTGGGGACAGTGCTGCCCTGCTCAGGGCTGTGCTGGGGGATCCCCATGGTGTCCCTGTTGTGTTGGGGACAGTGCTGCCCTGCTCAGGGTTGTGCTGGGGGATCCCCCCGTGTCCCCTGTTGGGTGTGGGTGGTGGTGGCAGCTCAGCTGGCCCTGGGGTGGCAGCAGGGGACAGACAGCAGCCCTGTTCCCTCCCACAGGCTCCAGTGCCATGTTCTACCTGGCAGCCGCCGTGTCGGATTTCTACATCCCGGTGTCTGAGATGCCAGAGCACAAGATCCAGTCCTCAGAGGGACCCCTGCAGGTGAGCCCCACCCTGGGCACAGCCCCCTGTGCCAGCCCCCTCAGCCATGCCCTCCTTGCTTCCAGGGTCCTCCTCCTGAGAGCTGGCTGTGGATAAAAGCTGTGTTGTGTGAGGGTGAGAGCCCACAGGGACAGAACCCTCTGCAGATCCTGGAGTTGCATTGTTTTATCTTGCACTGAAGAGGCCCAGATAAGAGGACAGGGCAAGATCAGCCCTGCTGTCCTTTGATCTGGGTTTATTTTTAGGCTGGGATGAAGGGTGAGGGGTCCCATGGGTTATCTGCAGGGAGGTCAGTGCTGCTCTGTCTGATTTGGAGCACCTTCAACACGTCTGCACTTGTGGTGTGGCACATGAAGAGGGCCCCCTGAGGTGCCTCCTGCCTTTCTGGCTTTGGCCTCTAAAGCTGCCCCTGCTTCCATGGAGATGAGGAGAGGGTGGGTCTTACAGAGCTGAAGTGCTCCAGGAATAGCTCCTGGAGTGCTTGAGTTGCTGCCTTTTGTCTGGAGAGGGGCTTTGGAGAAGGGCCTGGAGTGCTGGGACTAGGGGGGAGCGGTTTCAAAGTGACAGAGTGGATTTAGATGGGATATTGGAATGGAATCCTTCCCTGTGAGGGTGGGCAGGCCCTGGCACAGGGTGCCCAGAGCAGCTGGGGCTGCCCTGGATCCCTGGCAGTGCCCAGGGCCAGGCTGGACAGGGCTGGGAGCAGCCTGGGACAGTGGAAGGTGTCCCTGCCATGGCAGGGGTGGGGTGGGATGGGATTTAAGGTCCCTCCCAACCCCAAACCACTCCATGACTCTGGGATTCATCTTGCTTGTATGAACGACAGAAAAACACTGCAGTGCTGAGGTCCCTCTCAGAGCAGGTGTCTCTGGAATTCTTTACATAACAAATACCACATTGATTTCATTCTAAGAAGGTGCTGGGCTTCATTCTTTAACATTAGCATTGGAAAGATGAGACCTGGCCTGATTGCCAGTGATGGATCCAGAGGCTGGGAAGCTGGAGAACAGAGTCCCTACTGCTTTTCTCCATGCTTTAGCACTTTCATGAGGTGAAGATGGGATGAACTACCCAAATTCTGGAGAGGTGAAAACTCAGATTTGTGCAGTTTTAATGCTTTTTAAAATCTTTCCTCCTCATGTTTCTATTCCCCCAGTGTGGTTGGCTCTGGGAATGCAGGGTTCCTGTGGCCTGGCCTCAGAACCCCCTGACTGTGAGCACCTCATGGATCATTTAATTTAAATTCAGTGTCATTTGAACCTTGTTTGGTGAGAGCTGCCTTGAAAAACTTCCTGGTACAAATAGAATTTGAAACAAAGCTGGAATTTCCCTCTTTCCCATCCCATCTCTTGTTACTCCTCCCTCTGTGACGGTGTTCACAGGGGTCTGAGGATGAGGGAAGAGATGAGGATCTGACTCCATGTTTCAGAAGGCTGATTTATTATTTTATGATATATATTATATTAAAACTATACTATAAGATTAGAAGCAAGGATTTAATTAGAAGGCTGGCTAAGAATAGAAAAGGAAAGAATGAAAACAAAGGTTTGTGTATTGGACAGAGTCTGAGCCAGCTGACTGTGATTGGTTATTAATTAGAAATAACTCTATAAGACCAATCCCAGGTGCACCTGTTGCATTCCACAGCAGCAGATAATCAATGTTTACATTTTGTTCCTGTGACCTCTCAGCTTCTTGGGAGAAAAAATCCTAAAAATAAAGATTTTTCATAAAACATGTCTGTGACATCCCTGCAATGTTTTTACTGATTTTTTTCTATTTATCTTTCCCCACTGCAGATCACAATGAAGATGGTGCCAAAAATGCTGTCACCCTTGGTCAGAGACTGGGCCCCTGAGGCCTTTGTGATTTCCTTCAAACTGGAGACAGATGCCCAGATCCTGCTGGATAAATCTCGGCAGGCTCTGGAGAAATACCGGCACCAGGTGGTGGTGGCCAACGTCCTGGAGTCCCGCAGAACCTCTGTCATCATTGTCACCAGGGACTCACAGACTCCCTTAGCCCTGTCTGACCAGGAGGTGGCACAAGGCATGGAAATAGAGGAGAAGATTGTGAGTTACCTGCAGGGCCAGCACACGGCCTTTATAGAGAGGAAAGGCTGAGGAGGAAAATGTGGGAGGAGAGGAGGGAGCAGGGCTGGAGCCTGGGCAGGTGAATAAAGCAATCCCCACGGAGCAAGGTGAATAAAGCAATCCCCACGGGGCACAGGGAGGGAGGTGAATAAAGCATCCCCACAGAACACAGGGAGGTGAATAAAGCAATCCCCAGGGAGCACAGGGAGGGAGGTGAATAAAGCATCCCCACAGAACACAGGGAGGTGAATAAAGCAATCCCCAGGGAGCACAGGGAGGGAGGTGAATAAAACAATCCCCACAGAGCACAGGGAGGGAGGTGAATAAAGCAATCCCCATGGAGCACAGGGAGGTGAATAAAGCAATCCCCACGGAGCACAGGGAGGTGAATAAAGCAGTCCCCATGGGGCACAGGGAGGGAGGTGAATAAAGCAATCCCCACGGGGCAAGGTGAATAAAGCAATCCCCACGGAGCACAGGGAGGGAGGTGAATAAAGCAATCCCACAGAGCACAGGGAGGGAGGTGAATAAAGCAATCCCCACAGAGCAAGGTGAATAAAGCAATCCCCATGGAGCAAGGTGAATAAAGCAATCCCCAGGGAGCACAGGGAGGTGAATAAAGCAATCCCCACGGAGCAAGGTGAATAAAGCAATCCCCAGGGAGCACAGGGAGGGAGGTGAATAAAGCAATCCCCAGGGAGCACAGGGAGGGAGGTGAATAAAGCAATCCCCACAGAGCAAGGTGAATAAAGCAATCCCCACAGAGCAAGGTGAATAAAGCAATCCCCACAGAGCACAGGGAGGGAGGTGAATAAAGCAATCCCCAGGGAGCACAGGGAGGGAGGTGAATAAAGCAATCCCCACGGAGCAAGGTGAATAAAGCAATCCCCACAGAGCACAGGGAGGGAGGTGAATAAAGCAATCCCCACAGAGCACAGGGAGGGCTGTCCAACACTCTGTCACTTTGATACAGCTTGGCCACAGCTGTTGTGGCTTTGGAAAAGAGAAATACAAGGAAGTGAAACCATTCCAAAGGAGGAAAGAAGCTTGTTTCTGTCCCGTGGGCTGGGAGAGCTGGGAGGACGAGAAATGGTGAAGGTCTCTGTATATAAAGAATTTCTTGAATCTCCCTCTTTGAATTTTCTTTTAGAATGGCAGGAGGAAGGAATGGGGATGTGCTGGTTTTGTGACTGCAGTGGGGAGTCTCTGGTGTTGAGAGTGGATGGTGAAACCAGGGTAGCAAAAAGGAAATGAGGTGACAGCAGCTTTGGGGAAGCAGCTCTTGTGCCAGGAGAGATCCTGGGAGAGATCCCATGTGCCTGCATTTCCGTGCTGCAGCAGTGTCCTCAGAGCATCTGTTCCAAAGCTTTTCCTTCCATCCCAGGAATTTGAAGGTTGCTTTGCTTCATATTCCATTTACACCAGAACATTTTCCAAGGCAGTGTTTGGGCAAAGCTCATCAAATAAAGCTCAAGTGTCACTGCAGAGCTCTGTAAACAAAGGCAAGGCCTCATTTGGCACAGCCCACAGAGGATGGATCCAGGCTTGAGGCCAAGGCTGGAGAGGGGGGTGGTGTCCTGGGAAGGGAACTGAGCTGGGGAAGGAAGGGGCTGGAGCACCAGGAGAGGCTGAGGGAGCTGGGCAGGGGCTCAGCCTGGAGCAAAGGAGGCTCAGGGGGCCCTTGTGGCTCTGCACAGCTCCTGCCAGGAGGGGACAGCCAGGGGGGATTGGGGTTTGCTCCCAGGGAGCAAGGGAGAGGATGAGGAAACACCCCAGGCTGAGCCAGGGGAGGTTCAAGGTTGGATATTGGGAAAATTGTTCATGGAAAGGTGTTCCAGTGTTGGCACAGGCTGTGCAGGATGGTGGTGGAGTGCCCATCCCTGCAAGTGTTCAAAAACAAGCGTGGGTGTGACACCTGGGGACAGGGCGTGGGGTCAACATGGCACTGCTGGGGGAATGGCTGGACTCAGTGATCATGGAGGGCTTTTCCAGGATTAGTGATTCCATGATTCTCTGATTGCCCCTGGAAGGGGAAGCTTCCTCTTGGCTGTGTGGATTTAGAGCTGGAATGTTCCTGGTTTTATCTAAACCCCCTTTGAACCAACCAAGGCTCAAGTTACTAACTTCAGTTTATCACCTTCAAAGTGTGTGTTTCTCATGCCTGCAAGAAACTGAATAGCACTCCTCTGCTGTCCACTGTGTGTCTGCTCATGGGCAGACAAATCAAATTTGTCCTCTGTCCTCCAAATAAATCCTCTGGGGTCCTGGAAAGGACAGCAGCACATGGGAGTGATGGAAATATTTCCAGAGGTGAGGCTGTGCTCTGGGAAAAACCATGGAGTGATTTTTAACACCACCAATGCTCTGAAAGTGAGAGGTGCTCAGCAAACAAGGAAAATAAAGCCAGAAAAGCAAAGAAAGAGCACAAGGATGGGATCAGTGGATGGCATCAGTGATGGGAGAAGTCCAGGCTGGTCAGGAGGGGAGAGATCCAGCTGGAAACTGGGTCAGGAGAAGGAATGCACAAGTTACCTGTGGCCAGGACTGATAAAGAAGGTGAATAAGCTCCAAGAACTGCCTGTCTTCATCTCCCAGTGGGTAACTGGTGGGAATGTCCAATCTGGGATTTCTCTTGTGTTGGTTTAGAGCCTCTCTGGACAGCATGGATGGGCCAGCAGGGGTGAGAATGTAAAACTTGTGTAAGTTGAACGTGGCCTTGGCAGGAGTGGTGGGACAAGAAATGCCACCAACATGTCTTCAGAGTGTCCTGGAGTTCCTCAGAGCTGGTTGGGAAGGTGAGGAATAATCAGAGCTTTTTGAGGAGCACACTGGGGCAGTGAGAATCTTGGGGTTTCATTGGACTTGAGAGCACATTGAGGGCTTCCAGCTTTGTGTCTGCCCCTCTGTGTGAGGGAGATTGCCCAGGCTCAAACTGGGGCACAGCCAGCCCCATCCCACGGGATCAGGGATGCTCCTGTTCCCTGAGGGAGCTTAAACCCAGCCCAGCAGTGCTCCCACCCTGGCAGTGTTTGGGCAGCAGCACTCTGGGAATGCTGGCTGTGGTACCCAAGTTGGAAGTGGCTCCTGCAAGCCCAGGATCTGCCCATTGCTTTCTGAGGATCTCAGAGGGCTCAGGGGAAGGTCCTCTTCCTTTCTCTGCATCCCCTTATGAGGTGTCTTCAGCCAGTGAGTCGCTTCTGCAGGGTGGACCTCCTTAGCTCTTCAGTTCCTCAATCTCATGGAGTCACCTTTGGGTTTCAAGGGGCTTTAAAGCTCATTTCATTCCACCTTCCACTGGCTAAGGTTGCTCCAAGCCCTGTCCTACCTGTCCTGGAACACTTCCAAGGATGGGATAGCCACAGTTTCTCTGGGCAGCCCATGCCAGGGCCTCCCCCTTGAGAAGAATTTCTTCCCAATATCCCGTCTAACCCTGCCCTCTGGCAGTGGGAAACAGTCCCATCTTGTCCTGGCATGCCATGTCCTCATCCAAAGTGCATCTCCAGCTCTCTTGGAGTCCCTTGTAGGAACTGGCATTCTCTAAGGTCTCCCTAAAGACTTCTGAGACCACTTGTAAGTCTTCCTAAAGATATCTTCCTTTTCCCTTCCTCTTTTCCTTTTCCCTTCCTCTTTTCCTTTTCCTTTTTTCCCTTTCCCTTCTCTTGAGGCGGCCCCGGGGGCGCCGTGCCCGCTCTCGGCCGCCAGAGGGCGCCACCGAGCGAGAGGGGGCGTGGCGAGGGCGTGGCCTCACCAACAACACGTGACGCGCTGGGGGCGTGGCCTCACTGCCCATTCAGTACACTGCTGCTGGGGGCGTGGCCTGTTGCCATGGCGCCGCGGGCCCGTCCCGCCGCATGGACGCGGCCGCCGCGGCCCCGGTGGGTGCCCAGGGGCGGCCTAGGGGGCCGGCTGTACCCCCGGGAGCGGCCCGAGGGGGATCGGGGCCAGCTGTACCCCCGGGAGCGGCCCAAGGGGGATCGGGGCCGGCTGTACCCCCGGGACCGGCCCAAGGGGGATCGGGGCCGGCTGTACCCCCGGGAGCGGCCCAAGGGGGATCGGGGCCGGCTGTACCCCCGGGAGCGGCCCAAGGGGGATCGGGGCCGGCTGTACCCCCGGGAGCGGCTCAAGGGGCCGGCTGTACCCCCGGGACCGGCCCAAGGGGGATAGGGGCCGGCTGTACCCCCGGGAGGGGCCCGGGGGGCTGCGGGGTGTTGGCAGTGCCGGCTCGGGGGGGGTTTCGGGGGCTTGGCTCGGTGGTACCCCAAGGGGATCGGGGTATCCGCGGCTCCCCGTGTCTCACGGCCCCTCTGGCTGCCCCACAGGCGGAGCCCCCGGTGCCGGCGGACACCATCCGGCGCTGGCTGCGGACCGAGGGCGCCGACCCCGCCGCCCCGGCCGAGGAGCAGCTGGGTCTGGCCTGGCGGCTCCTGCGGCGAGCGGAGACCCGGCTGGGAGAGCTGGAGCGGCGGCGGGCCCAGGACATGAGAGACGTAAGGGCCGGAGAGCGGGCCCGGCTGGGGCTGGGCTGGGCAGGGAGCGGGGCTGGAGCCCCAGGAGAGGCTGGGGGAGCTGGGAAGGGGCTCAGCCTGGAGCAAAGGAGGCTCAGGGGGCCCCTGTGGCTCTGCACAGCTCCTGACAGGAGGGGACAGCCAGGGGGTGTCAGGCTGTGCTCCAGGGAACAGGGACAGGAGCAGAGGGAACGGCCTCAAGGTTGTGCCCCAGCGAGGTTCAGCTTGGACATGAGATGAAGTTTCATGTTGTCAGGCATTGGTGGGTGTGCCCATCCCTGGAGGTGTCCAAAGACCGACTCAACGTGGCACTCAGTGCTCTGGTCTGGTGACAAGATAGAGTTTGTCACAGCTTGGACACTTGGGAGCCTTTTCCAGCCTCAGTGGTTCTGGAGTACCCTCGGGTTAACCCACCCAGGTCTGTATCCCTGATCCCCCCTCTGTGCAGCTGTGTCATTGCAGCTGCTGCCCTTGGGAACTTGGAGTTTAAATTCCCATTCCTCATCCCCACAAAACCCCTCCAACAACCATACCATTTCCATTAAAATAACTGCCCTAATCATAACAGCCCTAGGCATTGCTTTAGCCCTAGAAATTCCAAAAATAGCCCAAACGCTCCTCCTCACAAAACAAACCCTCTCTCAAACTTCCCCACATCCCTAGGATACATTAACCCTTTAATCCACCACCTAAACAGAACTGATTTCCTCAACAGAGGACAAAACATTGCCTCTCACCAACTGACCTTTCCTCATATTGGGCATCAGAAAGCACCTGCTGAGCCCAGCAGCTCCCTCAGAGCTCCCCACAGCTGCATGGCCTCCTGACCTCCCAGTCAAGGTTTTACCATCCCAGGTGTTCCAAAGGCATGAGGCATATTGTAAATATTTGAGGTTATCCTGTAAGCATGATGGGGTGGAGTATTGTATTTGCAGGGACCCCAAGGCAGGGAGGAATGATGAATCTGACTTCATATTCTCAGAAGGCTAATTTATTACTTTATAATACTGTGTTATATTAAGGAATATTAAACTAACTGACTAAAGAATACAGAAAGGATACTTACAGAATGCTAAAAAGATAATAATGAAAACTTGTGACTCTTTCCAGAGTCTTCACACAGCTTGGCCCTGACTGGCCAATGAGGAAAACAACTCACAGCAGAACCCAATGAAACAATCACCTGTGGGTAACAATGTCCAAACACATTCCACATGAGCAAAACAGAGGAGAAGCAAATGAGATAAGAATTGTTTTCATTTCTCTGAGGCTTCTCAGATGTGAAAAATGCCAGTCACTTGTTTTTAAAATTTTAAATGTTTAATGGTAATAAAATAATTATTAAAATAGTAATGTAATTAGAGTAATAAAGATTTGGACAATTAGGATTTAGGACAATACGAGACAATAAAAACAAGAGTTACAGACAGTCTGGGTACCTCTTTCTGGGCAAAATAAGCCCTAAAAAGGACCCACGTTAACAGAGGATTAACCCTTAAAAGCAACAGCCTGTTGCATATTCATACAGCTCATCCATGATGCATAAATTCCATTCAAACACAGGATTCTGTCTGGGCAGTGTCAGCTTCTTCCTCTGAATCCTGATGGCATCTCCAGGGCTGAGTGAGGCAGGAAGAAGTTCATTTCTTCTGATAATGGAGCAATAAATTCTCTTTCTCTGAAAGATTCAGGTGTCCTGTGGCTGCTGTCTTGGTGGGAGTACCTCCTTCTTCTCTTTTAATAAAGTATCTTGCATAGTTTCTATTTTAACCTTATGTTGTAACCTATAAGCATATTTAACACACTACTTAAGAAAATTAACACAGCATAACTTTCTAACACAACCCATATAATATTAATTTTAATATTTACAAAAAGCCAATCATAAAACATGCATTTTTCACACCAGGAGAAAAATCCTGGGCGAAGGGATTTTTCCAGAGGACATGAATGCCACAGTGGAGAACATTTTGTGCTGCTGGCTCCCTGGCAGAGCTGGGAACAGCAGAATTTTCTTTGTTGCAGGTGGAGAGCTACGTGGGCCACGTCCGTGCCCTGACAGCAGAGAGGGATGCCATTGCCTCTGAGTATGAGAAGGAGAACGAGCAGCTCAGGCTGGAGCTGGCCCAGCTGCAGCTGCAGCAGGGTAATCCCCTCCCCTTCCCTGGGAATGCTCTGGCAGCTGTTTGGCTCTGGGAAGCTGCTTGGAGAGCCCAGCAGCGTTTTTGGGGAGTCTCAGTGGTCGCTTGAGAAGTTCCTAAAGTGTTAATGAGCTGTTCAAACAGATTTATAATTGATTTAGAGCTTCTTGCCTGCTTTTAGTGCCTTTTTTCAGGGAGTTTGGCAGGTTCTCCATGTAGCTCTGTTGTCCAGAGGCTGTTTGAAGACCAGAATTGATGGTGCTCTAAATTATCCCTCGCTCCCACCAAGTCACTGAATTTGCTCTTGGCTTTGGTTTGCACAAACCCCACATCTTTTAAAACAATGAGGGGGACAGGAATTGTTTGTTCTGATGGTTCAAAACTTGGGTGTTTGTTGTCATGGAATTCCAGGATGGTTTTGGTTGGAAGAGACCTTGAAGCTCATCCAATTTCAGCCCCAGCCATGGGCAGGGAGACCTTCCATTAGACCAAGTTGCTCAGGGCCCCTCTGAGCTTCAGTAATTTTGTTTAAACAAATTATTTCACTTATTTCACTTGAAATAATTTACTTTCAAACTCTAGGGTCACTTTTGTTAGGTTTAATTCTTGATTTTCCTCAGCCTTCTGTTGCACTTTCAGTGGTGCTCATAGCCCATGTCACCATTAACTCCCTTAGTGAGCTGTGTTGTCCTGGTCCTAAGATAAAATTTGGGGTGATAGCACAACTTTAAGAGTTTCTTTGTGATTCAGGCTTTGAGCCAGCAAATACAGGAGTTTGGGGGAAATCTTGAGCATCACTTGGATTTTCAGGGAACACATCTGGTGGTGTGACTTTCCAATAGATGGACTTACCTAAAAATGTGATGTGTGTGGGCACTTGAAGCTGTGCTTTGTGGTGAAAAGGCTGAAATGAATAATGAGCTCTTGGGGGCCTGGCTGTGGCAGAAAACTCCATTCCTGCTTCTGTCCCTTCCCACGAGGTGTCAGGAGAGGCACAGAATGTGCCCAGAGCTGAACGTGGTCATTTCCTCCTGCTGGCTCTGCCCCTCTGGGCTCCTGAGGCTGTGAGCAATGAGTACCCCTGAAATGGGAGCTGAGAGCCCTGTCCTGGATCTGTCCCTGTCCTGTATCCAGGAGGGATTGCTGGCTGCTGTCCCTGAGGGGGTTGTGTGCCTTTGGTGTTTCTGGAGGGATTTTTTTGGGGTATCACTCAGATTTTGAGGTTCAGGACTTGTTCTTGTTTCACTGCTGGCATTGGCTGCTAACCTGGGATGGGCATGGCTGGGTTTTATCTTAGGACCAGGACAACACAGCTCACTAAAGGAGTTAATGGTGACATGGTCTATGAGCACCACTGAAAGTGCAACAGAAGGCTGAGGAAAATCAAGAATTAAACCTAACAAAAGTGACCCTAGAGTTTGAAAGTAAATTATTTCAAGTGAAATAAGTGAAATAATTTGTTTAAACAAAATTACTGAAGCTCAGAGGGTCCCTGAGCAACTTGGTCTAATGGAAGGTCTCCCTGCCCATGGCTGGGGGTGAAATTGGATGAGCTTCAAGGTCTCTTCCAACCAAAACCATCCTGGAATTCTGTGACAATGAACACCCAAGTTTTGAACCATCAGAACAAACAATTCCTGTCTCCATTATTGTTTTAAAAAATGTGTGTGGATAATTTAAGAATCTGGAAGCTCCCTCTGGGCTGTCACCTGCAGGGAGAGGTGCCAGCACTGAGATGTTTTGGGGCCCTTGCAGAGCACTTTGTTGAGTCCTTTTATCCAGGTTTGTTCAGCTGGAGCAGAGGAGGCTGAGGGTGAGTGAGGGCAGAGCTCATCCCAGGCTGCAGCTCCTCTGGAGGAGGATTTTATTTCTGCTCTCTGGGACCAGGGAAAGGACATGAGAGAATGGCTGGAGCTGTGCCAGGGAGGGTTAGGCTGGGTGTCAGGAAAGGCTCTTCCCCAGAGGGTGCTGGCACTGCCCAGGCTGCCCAGGGAATGGGCACAGCCCCAGAGCTCCAGGAGGGTTTGGACAGGCTGGGATTGTTGGGGTGTCTGTGCAGGGCCAGGGGCTGGATTTGATCCTTGTGGGCCCCTTTGAGCTCAGGATATTCTGTGGTTCCATGGTTCTAGCTCAGCCTCTTCATAAAAAGATCCCCCTGGCCATGTCCAGTGTGGAGTGCTGGATGTTCTTTGCTGGAGATGCTGCACTGTCGTTGTCGAGGCGGTCACGACATAAAGCAGAGACCACAAGCAGTCTCAGTTGGCAACACTTTATTTTCTAACATGGCTAACTTTTATACACTTTCCAATTGTTGATACTTCTTTTACCTGATCTATTGGCCACAATAACTCAACATAATGCTATTGGTTAAAGTTATAGTGACTCCACCTATCTTTCTAACATTCCTTCATCCAGCTGCAAGGTGTTCTTATCTTTCTTCTCTCGATCTCCTTGGTTACAGCCTTGGAGAGAGCTCCTTATCAGCTTCTTCTTACTTCTCAGCTTCTTCTCACTGCTTTAGCTAACAGGCCTGCTGTTAGCCCCTTCCACACTGCACAGCCCCAGAGGCTCTGCTGGGCTGCTCCAGCTCTCTCAGGGCTCTGTGCTGCATCCCTGTGCCTCTCTCCTGAGGACAGTCAGTGCTGCTGACTGGCACTGAGCAGTTTTTGAAGACAAAAAGGAAATATTCCCTCACACATTTGCCTGGGCTCACAGGTTCCTACAGGGAGCAGCCAAGGCTGGTTGATGCTGGGCCATCGAGCTGGGCTGAGCTGAGCTGTCACCTCATCTGATGCCTCTGCCCAGAGTGACATTTTTCCTTCCCTCCAGGCAGTTCCTGATCGTTTGTGCTGCTCTCTCTGAACGCACTGGGTGTTGTTGGAGGGCAGATCAATGGTGCTCCCAAAAGCCTTCCTGAAAAACAACTGCAGTGCACTGAAACACAGTGAACACAGGGCTGGGGAGCTGCCTGGGTTTATTTAAAAAGTGGGATGAAAAGAAGACACAGTCATGGGCTGCAGGGCTGGGTAAACACACCCAGCAGGGCTGTGGTGGGCTGAGGTGCCTGCTGTTTCTCTGAGTATTCCTGGGGTAGGAAAATACAAATATTAATATAAAATTTGCTTCCAAACAAGCATGGACAGAGGTAGGAGACCCCAACCCCTGGGGCAGGGGTTGGTTTTCCCAAACAGGGAAGGGGTTTGTAAGGAGTCAGTGGGGTTTACTCATAGGTAACCTGTGCTGAGTGGGCAGATCCCCCTCATCCTCACAAATCCTTTTTCCTCTCCAGCCTCTGGGATCTAAAATGATGCCACTTCCTCCTGCATTGCAGGCTGGGGATAAGGGGGGCACTTATAGGAGTGTAACTTTTGTTGATGGAGTGACAAAACTATTTTTTGTCTCCTTAAAAAGGAAAGAAGCTTAGAAGGCTTTTTTTTTTTAGGTGAAAAAAACTACTTCATAGGCTTAGGGAACTTCACTTTAAACTTAAGGATAGCTAATTGGGCAGAAGTTAATAAGTTTTGTTTAAGCAATTAACTGGAAAAAGTAATGAACAAAAAACTAACTGCTTTTGTAAGGTGTTTTACTAAGAGCAAGAATGTCTAGCACTTAGCTCAGTTTTCTCTGTTTGTTATTTGGCCTTTTATTGAAACTTTTTGTTTCCTACACTGCAACAGAAGCCATCTTGCTATTTTTTATGCCTCCAAAGGCAGCTGAGCTATCTTGGGTGTGTTATAGGCCTCTGAAAGCTCATTAGACCTTGCTCAAAAAAGTTCTTATAACAGGCACTGGCAGGTGAAGGTGGTTCAGGGCACGGGGGTCCCATCCTGGGCATCAACCAGAGCAGTTTCTGTTCATTTTAGCTGGGAGTTGGCAAAACCATGGGAGGAAGCTGCCAGGCAGCTTGGGGTTTGTTGGGGAAGATGAAACAGGAAATTATAAGTATGATTGCCTGGCAAAAGATTTTGAGAATATGCAAACTATAAGTGAGCTTGAAATGAAAGCAAGCTTTGAGATCCCTCAGTTACTGAACAACTGGAAAACAATGGCATGGCCAGCTGAATTGGATTAAACAACACCCTCTGCTTGCAGACAGGCCCAAGGGTCAGAGCAGACCCTACAGCTTGGCAGAAGGGGCCCAAAGAGGAGTTTATAGGGTTTAAAATGTAACACAGTATGGTAATGTAATGATTCTTATAGGCTGTATGGAAATGCTATAGGATTTGTATATTGTACTAGATTGGTTAGTGAGAATCAGAATATTCAGCACAGAAGAAGATTTATGGAATTGTAACAGGAACTTTGCTCTCTTTCCCTCCTGCTTTTATTCTCCTCTCTCTCTCATTCTCTTACCACTCTCTTTACCTCTCTCTCTGTTTTTTGGGCCTGCTCTGAGCTGTGGCTGGCAGCTCCCAGCAGGGCCCTTTGCAGTAAACTGCAGGTTCCCAGCCCTGGCTGCTCAGATCTCTCATCTCCATCCATCCTGACCGTCCTACCCCCATCGCTCCTACAGGGGTTCAGTTCATTTGAGCAGGCTGGGGACAGTGGTGGGGCACTGGCAGGTGAAGGTGGTTCAGGGCACAGGGGGTCCCATCCTGGGCATCAACCAGAGCAGTTTCTGTTCATTTTTGCTGGCATTTGGCAAAACCCTGGGAGGAAGCTGCCAGGTTGAGTTTAGCGTGATCCATGGGCTCTTCCCAAGGCACAGGCAGCAGTTTGGATCCTGCAAACTGGATCCTGGTTTGCTGTGCTGCAGCAGGGAGCTGCTGGGGAGCCCTGTTTGACCCTGCATTGAGCTCTGGGCTCTGTCTCCCTGGGGAGCAGCCCGGGGAACCTCAGGGTGTTTTCCATCCAGGGCTGGATGGAGCCGGCTGCGAGCGCGGAGTGGAAACATCGGATTGATCAGAGCCTGGGGATGTGCTTGTGCTGGGCCTGGGCTAAATCACTGCTGAGTGTCACTGGGAATGGCACAGGAACAGGCAGGATTGTACAATGAGCAGAGAAGGTTTTATTCAAGAGAACCACACAGTTTTTATGACACAGGAACAGGCAGGATTGTACAATGAGCAGAGAAGGTTTTATTCAAGAGAACCACATGGTTTTTATAGTGACACAGGAACAGGTGAGAGGCAGGATTGTAGAAGGAGCAGAGAAGTTTTTATTCAGGAGAACCACATGGTTTTTATGACACAGGAACAGGGAAGAGGTAGGATTGTAGAAGGAGTAAAGGTTTTATACAAGAGAATCCCATGGTTTTTATAGTGACACAGGAACAGGTGAGAGGCAGGATTGTAGAAGGAGTAAAGAAGGTTTTATTAAAAGAGCCATGGAGTTTTTATAGTGACACAGGAACAGGCAAGGAGGCAGGATTGTAGGAGGAGTAAAGAAGGTTTTATTCAAGAGAACCCTGCAGCTTTTATAATGACAAAGGAACAGGTGAGAGGCAGGATTGTAGAATGAGCAGAGAAAATTTTATTTAAGAGAACCACACAGTTTTTATAGTGACACAGGAACAGTGAGAGGCAGTGTTGAGAAAGAGTAAAGAAGGTTTTATACAAGAGAACCATGCAGTTTTTCTGACACAGGAACAGGCAGCAGGCAGGATTGTAGAAGGAATAAAGGTTTTATTCAAGAGAACCACATGGTTTTTATAGTGACACAGGAACAGGTGAGAGGCAGTGTTGTAGAAAGAGCAGAGAAGGCTTTATTCAAGAGAACCACACAGTTCTTGTAATGACACAGGAACAACAACTCATATATATATATATCATAAAATAATAAATCAGCCTTCTGAAACATGGAGTCAGATCCTCAGCTCTTCCCTCATCCTTGGACCTCTGTGAACACCATCACCATCTGGTGTTTAGTTTCTGCCAGGCTGTTCTTGGGGTTGAAGGGGCTGAGGATAAACCAGCTTGGGAGAATTCTGCCTGGGGAGAGCAGGTCCTATCACATGCTTGGCTTGGCAGGGAAAGGAGTGTGAAGAGAGAAACCTTGGAGAGAGGGAATAGGGCTGAGATAATGGATAGCAGGGAACGGGAGGCAGTGAGGGAAGGGGGAACCAGAAGGGACTTGAGGAGCTGTTGGGCTCCAGGAGGAATGGGGCTGTTGCAGTGAGAAATATTTAGAGGAGCTGGGACAGACCTCCAGCAAACCCTGCCCTTTGTTTCTCCTGTGCTGACACCAAGCTGTCACAATCCATCCTTAGAATGGGTTTTGTGATGGTTTGTGAATTATCTCAGAGGGCAAAAACCAACATGGCACAGGGGGTTTGCAGTGATAATCAAAAACCAATGTACCTTTATTGAATAACCACAGCAGAATGTGTTGGGGGATTGGGGAAAAAGGGAAGAATAAGGAAAAAGAGGGAGGACAAGAAAGAAGGTATAGAGCTACCAGAACAGTGAAATCCTTCAATGTCCAGCCAATGGAATTCACCAGGTCATGTTTGGGGAGATCTCAGAGATTCCAATCAATTTGAACTCTTATTATACTCTTTTTTTGATGGGGGAAGGGGATGAACCTTGAAATCAAATCAAAAGTAGTCTATTGTATTTTCTGGGGAAAAATGGTGTTTGGAGAAGGGTGCACACAGTCCCTGTTCTCAGCAGTGAGTGAGAACCATTGTTTTCGTGGTTCACTGCTCACACATCCATCTTGCTTTGGTCAGCTTGGCTTCCATCCATCTCACTTTGGTCAGCTTGCCTCCCCCACACACCTCCCCTGGGTTGGGGATTTCAGTCCCAGTCCTTGGAAGGAGGGGGAGGCCTTTTTACACAGGGGTTTCATGTCTCAGTCCTTGAGGGAGAGGCTTCTCCCATCTCAGTCTGTCTGTCACAGTGGGTGTAAAACAGGTGAGGGGTCTTCTGTGGGGACCACCAAAACAAAACTACCTCAGGAGAAGCCCAGCCAAGCTGAGAGGTGGGGAAATTCCAGGGCTATTGTTGCAAAAAGGGCAGAGTGCCCCTCTTTTCCTTTCACTGGGCTCAGTGTAGCACTCAGCAAACACACCTGTGCACAATAGCTTGGCAATGCCAGAGGCTGTGCTCAGGCCTCAGGGCCTTGGCAAGTGACTTTCTCCAACAGGACCAGAATTTCAAACAGGGTCATTTTTCCTCAGTGGTCCCCAATCTCTGTCCCTTTTGTGACAATTGTGAGGGAGATGAGGGAAACTTTGTGTGACCCTGTTCACAGGGGTCTGAGGATGAGGGAAGAGATGAGGATCTGACTCCATGTTTCAGAAGGCTGGTTTATTATTTTATGATATATATTATATTAAAACTATACTAAAAGAATAGAAGAAAGGATTTCATCAAAAGGCCAGCTAAGAATAGAAAAAGAAAGAATGGTAACAAAGGCTTGTGGCTCAGACAGAGAGTCTGAGCCAGCTGACTGTGATTGGCCATTAATTAGAAACAACCACATGGGCCAATCACAGATGCACCTGTTCCAGCAGCAGATAATAATTATTTACATTTTGTAAATAATGTAAATAATGCATTATTTACATTCCACAGCAGCAGATAATCATTATTTACATTTTATTCCTGAGGCCTCTCAGCTTCTCAGGAGGAAAAATCCTAAGGAAAGGATTTTTCATAAAAGATGCCTGTGACAACTTCATGCTGAGACTTACCCAAGCCTTGTCTTGCCTTGCCTTGCAGAAAGCCAGCTGAAGGAGGTGGAGGAGATGCTGGAGCAGGAAGGTTTGTCCCAGATCTCCTGCAGTGCTGCCAGTGAACAGGTCGCCTATCTCCTGGTGGAGCGGGCGGCGCTGCTGGGAAGGCTGGAAGTGGCAGCCCAGCAGCTGGGATCCCACAGCAGCATGGATGGGCTCCAGGTACCTCCTGCTCCCTGCCTCTGCCTGCCTCTGAGCTGTGGGAAAGGAATCGTTTTGGGATATCTCTGTAAGGAAAATGGTTTCTCCTTTCTGTGAGGCCGCTGTGGGGTGTTGGGTCTGAAATGCTTGAAAGGATTACAAGGAAGATGGAATGGAATGGTTTCAAACTGACAGAATGGTTTCAAACTGGCAGAATATGTCTAGATTGGGTATTGGGAAGGAATTCCTGGCTGTGAGGATGGGGAGGCCCTGGCACAGGGTGCCCAGAGAGGCTGTGGCTGCCCCTTCTCTGGAAGCATCCAAAGCCGGGTTGGGCTTGGAGCAGCTTGGGATAGAGGAAGGTGTCCCTGCCCATGGTAGGGTGTGGGATGGGATGAGCTTTAAGATCACTTCCAACCCCAAACCAGTCTGGGATTCCAGGATTCTAAGTCAGTGCCTTTCTTCATTCTCACCCTTTGCACTTGATTTACTCCCACATCTGCACTGGGACAGAGAAATGGGTTATTTGTAATCCTGTGGTGAGGAGTTTGTGATGTGTTTGGTGTAAGGATCCTCACTGGGTAAGAATGACCTTCTCTGGGTCCAGCTGGAGCAGAGGAGGCTGAGGGCAGATCTCAGTGGGGGCTGCAGCCTCTCCTGAGGGGCAGCTCTGATCTCTGCTCTTTGTGAGCAGGGCCAGGATCTGGGGGAGCAGCTGGAGCTGTGCCAGAGGTTGGGTATCAGGTTCTTCCCCCAGAGGGTGCTGGCACTGCCCAGGCTCCCCAGGGAATGGTCCCAACACTGCCAGAGCTCCAGGAGGGTTTGTTGGGGTGTCTGTGCAGGGCTGGGGGCTGGACTGGATGGTCCTTGTGGGTCTCTTTGAGCTCAGGATATTCTGATTCTATGGTTCCAAGGCCATCACTTCCCACCTACTCACCAGTTATGGCCGTGTCTCTGTGGAACTGGAGTCCAGGAATGCTCTGGGGTTCCAGGAGCTGCTGTTTGTCCCTGAGGTCCCAAGCCTGAGGAGGGAGCAAGACCTCAGACAGGGGTCAGGGCCCCTTCTCTTGTTCCTCTCTGTTTAATCAGGTGAAGGACACATTGGAGATGTGTTTTCCCGGAAAACTGAGTCTCCCCACAGGACTGATTACTGTCCCCAGTGATGTCATTCCCGTCTGTGCCTTCGGAGCACAAACTGTTGATTAAACACTCCATTGTTCCCGGGAGCATCCCACTTGTTTTGCAGAGCCATTAGTGTCACAGGTTAAGGTGTTAATTGCTCCTCTTGCTCTGTTTACTGGAATGTGTGGCCTTGCTCGTTCCCAGCTGGCCTGTTCCACTCTTGGAATCAAGGGCTGGACACGTTCCTGTCTGGTTCAGTGATGAATTCAGCTTTTAACCAGACTGCTCAAGCAGAATTAATTATTTTATTGCATCCCCAGGAAAGCAGAAAGGCGGGATACAAGCCTGCCTCTCTGTGTGGTCAGCTCTGAGAAATCCATATGGAATGGATTCATGGCATGTGCTGCTCACTCACCCTCTGAAGTGCCAAATATCGATGGCAGCACATGTGCTGAGCCTTGGGACCCTTCAGAGCAGCTGCAGTGGAGCAGGGATGTGTAACTCCATAAAAAAAGGATGTGGAGATGTCCAGGGAAGCTCTTGGAGTTCAAGTCCCTGTGCCTGGGTCGGGGCAGTGTGAGAATGAGCACAGGCTGGGGAGGAATTCATGCAGAGCAGCTCTGCAGGATGGATTTGGGAGTTGTTGTGGATTGAAAGCTGCACAGGAGCCAGGAGTGTGTGTTTGCACCCCAAAGGCCAAACAGCATCTGCTCCTCTCTGAAAAGGCTCCCCCAGCACAGGAAGGATGCTCTGAGCCCCTTGGGAGCCAGGCTAGCAGAGCTGGAGGTGTCCACCTGGAGAAGGCTCTGGAGACACCTTACAGCCCATTCCAGTGCCTGAAGGGGCTCCAGGAGAGCTGGAGAGGGACTGGGGACAAGGATCTGGAGTGCCAGGACAAGGGGGAACGAGGGAGGAATTCCTCCCTGTGAGGGTGGGCAGGCCCTGGCACAGGTGCCCAGAGCAGCTGGGGCTGCCCTGGATCCCTGGCAGTGCCCAAGGCCAGGCTGGGCAGGGCTGGGAGCAGCCTGGGACAGGGGAAGGTGTCCCTGCCATGGAACAGGTTGGGCTTTAAGGTGCCTTCCATTCCAAGCCTTCCTATGACCCCAGGATTGTGAATCTCCCACTGTTACTCTGCTCTCCCTCATTTCAGGTTTGTCCTTAAGAACACTGGGAGGGTTTTTACTGGATTTAGAGTAAAAAACTCAAAACCCAAACAGTGTCACAGCCCCATCCTCACACTGTGCCCAGCCTGGGTGGGAAAGAATCCCTTCATGAGGGGAACACCTCACATTTTGGGGCAGGGCTGCCTGGTGGGCATCTCCTGCCTTTGGTTTGTCCCAGAACTGGCATGGAGATGAGGAAATACAGATTTTCCAATGGGCCCAGTGTGGAGGGGGTGACAAATGAGGAAATACACAATTTCCAATGGGACCAGTGTGGAGGGGGTGACAAATGATGAGGAAATACAGATTTTCCAATGGGACCAGTGTGGAGGGGGTGACAAATGAGGAAATACACATTTTCCAATGGGACCAGTGTGGAGATGGTGACAAATGAGGAAATACACAATTTCCAATGGGACCAGTGTGGAGGGGGTGACAAATGAGGAAATACAGATTTTCCAATGGGACCAGTGTGGAGGGGGTGACAAATGAGGAAATACACAATTTCCAATGGGACCAGTGTGGAGGGGGTGACAAATGATGAGGAAATACAGATTTTCCAATGGGACCAGTGTGGAGGGGGTGACAAACAGCTCTGCCTTGGTCACAATCACCACCAAATGCGGGTTCCTCATTTCCATGGCACATTAACCCTTGTGCTTCAGTTCTGCAGGGAAGAGCTGGAGGGGGAGCAAGCACTGCCTGCAGGAGATGTGGGAGATCTGGATGAGGCCCCACAGAGGCTGGTGGAGTCCCAGGAGGAGATCCAGAGGGTGGCAGAAGGGCTGGATGCACAAAGCAAAGAGCAGAGTGGAGCAGGTAAGTGCTGCTCTGGTGGCCACTCTGTCCTCTCTGCTTGGAATGTGCAAAAATCAGGAGTCAGCCTGCTCCCCAGGAGATGGGAATAAAGTCATTAACAGTCACCATGGTATTTTCTGAAAAATCCCTTCACCAGGGTTTCTTCTCCTGGGAAGATGAGAAGCTTCAGCTTCTCCCTGTTTTGCTGCTTTGGGATGTGATTTGGAGAATTGTTTATCCAGAATGTAAATTGTTTTTACTTAATGGCCAACCACAGCCAGCTGTGTCAGCCTCTGAGTCAGTCATAGATTTTTATTATTCATTCTTGTTGAGCCTTCTGATGGCTCCTTTCTCTTTCTTTGGTATAGTTTTAGCATAGATAGAATAGAATAGAATACATAATATAAGATATAACACAATATAATATAACATATAACATAATATAACATAGCATAACGTAACATAATATAATATACATAATATAACATAATATAATATATATAATATAATATAATATAATATAATTAATATAATGTAATATAACATAACATAATATAATATAATATAATATAATATAATATAATATAATATAATATAATATAATATAATATAATATAATATAATATAATTTATCAGCCTTCTAAGAACGTGGAGTCAGATTCTCATCTCTCACCTCATCCTGGGGACCCAACACCTCAGTTAACAGTCACAAATCCATTAACTCTGACACTGGGCTTCTCTGATCTGTGATGCAGCTGCACAGTCTGGAGGAATTTCCTATCCCTGGGAATTTCCTCTCCTCTCCAGGGAGAGTTTTCTGCCCTGGGAGGGGATGGAGGGGGAATGATGTCTCTGGAAGCAGAGCAGCTGGATTACCACGAGCACAGGGTTAGTCAGCTGAGCTGGACCTCTTACCCCAAAATTCTCCAGGTACAGTTTGGGATGTTGCCTCCACAGGATCCTTAGCAAGTGCAGCAGTGGGGAAGTGACTGGGTACATTGTCCTTGCTGAGAATATTCCCTTTACCTCCTTCTTCAAGTAACTGTTGACCAGCCCTGAAGTGTTATTTATTAGTAGGATTTTTTAAAATAAATTCTGACTGTAGAAATAAACAGTTTTCTGGAGGGAGATGTGGTAAAGCTGCCCTTGGAGTGAAATGTCCATGGAAGATGTCCTTAGTGACACACAGGTGTCTGGATGCTCTTTTGGGGAGTTCTTGCATTGTCCCCAAATCTGTGCTGCAGAATTTCACTGGAGAGCAGCAGCTGGGGTGAGGTGACTCCAGCCCCACGTGCCTTGCAGGGACCAGCTGCCTTGAGGAGACTGAGGCACCATCTGGGGCAGGTTTAGAGCAGGATTGCAGCTCCTGGGGCTCCCTTTGGTGCTCACACACACCACAAGGACCTGAAAGTTCCTTTCCAGCCCCAGCAGCTCATTTCCAGTTCCAGAAGCCCCTCTCCACTTCCAGCAGCCCCTCTCCAGCACTACCAGCTCCTCTCCAGCCCCATCAGCCCCTCTCCACCCTCAGCAGCTTCTCTCCATCCCCTTCAGCTCCTCTTCAGCTCCTCTCCAGCTCTGGCAGCTCATTTCCAGCCCCATCAGTTCCTCTCCATCCCCATCTGCCCCTCTCCATCCCCATCAGTTCCTCTCCATCCCCATCAGCCCCTCTCCATCCCCACCAGCTCATTTCCAGCCCTGCCAACTCCTCTCCAGCCCCATCAACCTTTCTCCAGCCCCATCAGCTCATTTCCAGCCCTGCCAGCTCCTCTCCATCCCCTTCAGCCCCTCTCCAGCCCCACCAGCTCCTGTCCAGCTCCATCACCTCCTCTCCAACTCTGGCAGCTCATTTCCATCCCTGCCAGCCCCTCTCAAGCCCCAGCAGCCCCTCTCCATTCCCATCAGTTCCTCTCCAGCTGCAGAGTCTCCTCTCCAGCCCCTTCAGTTCCTCTCCAGCCCCATCTGCTCATTTCCAGCCCCATCTGCCCCTCTCCAGCCCCACCAGTTCCTCTCCAGCCCCATCTGCCCCTCTCCAGCTCCTCTCCAGCCCCATTATCTCCTCTCCATCCCCATCTGCTCATTTCCAGCCCTGCCAGCTCCTCTCCAGCCCCACCAGCCCCTCTCCAGCTCCTCTCCATCCCCACCAGCCCCTCTCCATCCCCACCAGCTCCTCTCCATCCCCACCAGCCCCTCTCCAGCTCCTCTCCATCCCCACCAGCCCCTCTCCATCCCCACCAGCCCCTCTCCAGCTCCTCTCCGGCCCCACCAGCTCCTGTCCAGCCCCACCAGCCCCTCTCCAGGCCCTCCAGCCCCTCTCCAGCCCCATAAACTCCTCTCCAGCCCCTCTCCAGCCCCACCAGCCCCTCTCCAGCCCCTCTCCAGCCCCTCTCCAGCCCCTCCAGCCCCTCTCCATCCCCAGTCCCACCATTCCCTGCCCGTGCTGGGTGGGATCAATGCCAGTCCCCAGGGATGGGATCAGTGATGTGGCAGCTCCAGCGCTGACTCTGGAGCAGGGCAGGCTCCAGCCTGGGGCTCCCATGGATTGGAGCAGGGAAATCTGTGCTTGGTGAGGTGCTGGATCAACACAAGGCTTTGCAAAATGTGAGTAAGGGTTTCATGCTTGTTTTGTCTCTGGGGTTTGTCTCTGTGTGTGCAGGATGAGGGTGGCCATGTCCCAGTGGCTTCCCTGGTTCTGTATCTCTGCACAGCTTCTCCTCCTGAGCTCTGAGCCAGCTGCTCTGGGAATGAACTGATTTGCTCCTAAAAACCTGGACTGGGGTCACTCATCTTTAGTAAAACCCCCCTAAACAGCGTTTTTTGATTCAGTGATAACTTGTGTGTGCATTGGAGGGGAGAATTCCTGACCAGTTTGAGCCCAGTTAGTGGGATTTTGGTGAGGAAAGGCTTTAAATGGTATTTAACAAAGTGCATCAGGAATGCTGTGGGGTTTTTCCAAAGCAGAACTTGGCTGCCACATCCAGACACTGCTGTCCTTGTGGAATCACCCCTGTGGTCAGCCCTGAAGGGGGAAAAACAGGAGAGGGAATGGGAAAATAGAGAGTGGGTCAGGATTTTTGCAAGGGGAAAAGAGCTGGAATTTTATTGTCCTTTCATGAACCTTTTAATCATCATTTTATTATAATTTTATAATAAATTTGTGTAGTGGTCAACAGGCTTTTGAGTAAAATTTCCATTCTGGTGGAATATGGGGGTTGGAATGAGATAATCTTCAAGGTCCCCTTCCAACCCAACCCATTCTGTCGTTCTGTGGAGACACTTTTTATTTTAAATGACACAACTGAGAATCCCTGTTTGAAAAAGGAATTTGTTGCTTTTTCCATGGTGGAACCAAAAAAGTAGATTTTTTTTTTTTTGGCCTGAACAGAAGTCAAATTTAAACCTAAATTTCCTGTGCCAAATGTTAAGTTGAAAATGGAATAGTATTTCTTCCCTTTTCTCTAAGGAAAATTGTTCCCCCCAAGACAAGGGGATACCAATGTGTCCTGAACATGTGCTCCTAATGCAAACACCTCTTCCTATTTCTGCCCTGCAAGTATTGGGAATATGCATTAATTGGTGTTGGGATTAATTTATTCATTGATCCATTGATCCATAGAAAAACTGGTGTGCAATTTTTCCAATTGTAGCCATTCCATTAAATTTTATTGTGCAGACAGCAGGGTTACATTGGCTGGGATTGTGTCCCTGCTTGTGGCAGTGATGGATTTCATGGTGAAAATGTTTTTAGGTTTTCTAAAGAGAAAGTGAAACCCATATTAGATGAGGTGAGTGATTTAAATGAGGTTTACCTCTGTGATCCTGAATCCCTGGAATAATGATGGAGAGACTGAACCTGGATTTCCAGGGACATCAGCCTTTGCTGTGGGAGGGGGAAGGCATGGAGGTGGGGTGGATGTGTTCCCATATGGATGTGGGGTGTGTTCCCACATGGATGTGGGATGGATTTGTCCCATATGGATGTGGGGTGTGTTCCCACATGGATGTGGGATGGATGTGGTGTTCCCACATGGATGTGGGGTGTATTCCCACAGGGATGTGTCCCATGTGCCTGTGTTCCATGAAGTTGTGCTCCCATGTGGATGCAGGATGCATTCCCATGTATTCCTATTGAAACAGGATGACCCCTGTGGCAGGGAGGAGTGATGCATCTGACTCCATTGATATCAGAAGGCAAATTAATTACTTTATCAGACTATATTATTCTCTATTATTTTATACTATATTACATTACATCTAAACTGAATCTGCCAAGCACTCAACTCTGCACACACTGCACAGAATCTCGTGACTGTCAGTGACAGTCCTGACACACACACACACACACCTGGCCCTGACAGGCCAAGGAAACAAAACACCATCACTGTGGGTAAACAATCCCCATATTGCATTCTGCTTTGGCACAAACACAGGCACAGAAAATGATAAGAATTGTTTTCCCTTTCTCTGAGGTTCACAGAATGTGAAACCCAGAAATATTCTTGGGAAGAATTGTGCCTTGCTTTTCTCTGTGAGGAGAAAGGTGGCTACATATTCCCAGTGGGTGTGGGATGTGCTCCCATGTGGATATGGGATTGCTCCCAGTGAACGTGGGATGTCTTCCCATGTGGATGCAGGATGTGTTCCCATGTATTCTCAGTGGATACGGATGTGTTCCTATGTGGATGCAGGATGTATTCCCATGTGGATTTAAGATATGTTCCCATGTTTTCCCAGTGGGTGTAAGATGTATTCCCATGTATTCCCAGTGGATGTGGGATGTGTTCCCAGTGGATTTGCTCCCAGTGGATGTGGGATGTGCTCCCATGTGGATGTGGGATGAGCTCCCAGTGAATGTGGGATGTGTTCCCGTGTGGATGTAAGATAAGTTCCCATGTTTTCCCAGTGGGTATAAGATGTATTCCCATGTATTCCCAGTGGATGTAAGATGTATTGCCAGTGGATATGGGATGTGTTTTCAGTGGATGTAAGATTCCCATGTATTCCCAGTGGATGTGGGATGTGCTCCCAGTGGATGTGGGATGTGTTTTCAGTGGATGTGGGACATGTCCATGCTGCCTCCCGCCTTTCCCACGTGTGGGATCAGCCTGGAATCCGTGCTTGGAGTGTGGGGTAGGCAGGGCCTGGCAGTGCCCAGCTCATTTCCTGCTGCTGCTGTCTCCAGACAGGGCTGAGCTGCAGAGGGCCATGGAGCACAACAGCCGGCTGGACAAGGAGATCCTGGCGCTGCGGGCGCGCGTGCAGACCCTGGACCTGGAGAGGAAAGCATTCCTGGAGCTGGTGAGCATCCACCAAGCCAAGCCAACAATCCTCAAAGTCCTCCCTGAAAGTCCTCCCTGCTCCCAAACCTGCCCTGCCTTCCCCTTTCCCCTCCCTGTTCTGTGCCCAGTCTTTCAGAGCTGCAGTTTGGCTCTGGCAGGGTTCATGGAGCAGTAAAATTGGGGATTTAGGCAGAATGCAGCTCTGGGAACTTCCCTCAATGCAGGAGGAGTCTGAGGGACTCCAAAGGAGTGGTGGCTTGGAGACTCTGGGACACTTTTTTCTGTGCCCATGGAGAGGGATCAGCTCCCTGCTGATCAGGGTTAACCCAACTCAAATGTGTAAATAAAATAAGGAACACATGAGCCTTTCCCTGGACTGGATTAAGGAGTTCCCTTTACCTAACTTTAGCCTAAAACCCCCATAAATCTCAAAATCCATTTTAAATTTATGCTTATTTTTGATTCCTCTCAGCCCCTCTGTTTTTTAACTCAGCCACATTGATTGATTTGTTTATTTTCTGTGGGTTCTCTTAATGGAATGACTTTTTACATTGCTATTAGTTAAATGCTTGGTGTTTTACAGCCAGGATTCTCTAAATGCCACCTAGAATTAAGGAGCAATTAAGGAACTATCAACCAGATAATTCCTTAATGAGGTTGCCAACAGGGAAGGGATAGAAGAGTCTGCTTCCTATTAAAATGTATAATTGGGCACAAAATCTACTGCTGTTCTTATCTCCTGATTTCCTTGTATGAGCCTTTGAGAGCCTCTGCCATCCCAGCACTGAGAGCTCTTGGCTCTCTTGCAGTTCTCCTATGTCAAATGAATATTGCTAAATTATTACCAGTATCTCTGATAAGATACTTTTCAAATAATGTTTATCAGATAATATCTTGAATGGGATTTATTCCCATTCGAGGTGTTCAGAATTTTATGTTTTATAGCACAGGGTTTTTTTATAATTTTTTTCCTTGCATTTAAAAAAGCTGCTGGTTTTACCACATCTGTCACCTCAAGCCTTGTATATACAGCACAGTCTCTTTCTGGAGCTGCAAAAAACCATAACTTAGTTCAAATCCCTCTGTTTACTTATTTTTTTTTATTCCAAATAATGTTTTCCTTGTTGTAGGACATTGCTCCTTTCAGTCATTCTGGATACACAAGTGTATGTATAGCTTATAAAAGAGTAGAAATAAAATACATATATATATATATATATATATATATATACACACACACACACAAGTGTGTATATATATATATACACACAAGTGTATATATATATATACACATACACAAGTGTATGTATAGCTTATAAAAGAGTAGAAATAAAATACATACATATATATATATATATATATATATATATATATATATATATATATGTATGTATGTATGTATGTAATGTATTTTAATGTAATATATTTGGATTACTGAACAGGAAAAAATGTAGATTGAGATAATTTCCAGCCACATGTTAAGCTAAAAGCAAATTCCCTTTATTCCTTAGGGCTGGGGTTTAACTGTTGGCACAGAAGTTGGAAACCCCCTAATTTTTAATTTACAGAAGGAGAAAATGTGCTTTTTTACCAACTACAGCAGCTTGGTGTTCTGAAAGGTGTTTTCTTGCCTGTGGGTTATGAAGGGTAGGGGAGGAACAGGCTGGGCAGCTGGCCTGGGATGAGCTGCTGCTGGTAATGGAATTCCATTGATCCCATGGATGGAAGACACTGGAAGGTGTCCTCAGGAGTAGCAGCTGGAATCTGACAGGTCCCTAAGGAATAAAGTGAAATAAATGCAGGAAAATCATCCTTGAATGGATTGGAGCAGCAGCATTCCCACTTTTGCTGCTCCTTATCTGAGGCCTGTGACAGTGATCACAGGGGTCTGAGTATGAGGGAAGAGATGGAGATCTGACTCCATGTTACAGAAGGCTTGATTTATTATTTTATGCTATATATTACATTGAAACGATACTAAAAGAATAGAAGAAAGGATTTCATCTCAGAAGGCTGGCTAAGAATAGAATAGAAAGGAATGAATAACAAAGGCAGCTGTCCCAGACTGTCTGAGCCAGCTGACTGTGATTGGCCATTAATTACAAACAACCACATGAGCCCAATCCCAGATGCACCTGTTGCATTCCACAGCAGCAGATAATCAATGTTTACATTTGTTCCTGAGATCTCTCAGCTTCTCAGGAGGAAAAAATCCTAAGGAAAGGATTTTTCATAAAAACATGTCAGTGACAGAGGCCACTCAGCAGCTGGAGCATCCACAGCATCTCAGCCAATCCCTCAGGGTAGGGAATAGCAAACCATGGATAATAAACATGAGAATGGAATGTTCACAGAGCTCAGAGAGGTGTTGTGTGTTGCAGGTGGAGCAGCTGAAGGAGGAGATCTGTGAGTACCAGAGGAGTGAGAGGCCAGAGCCACCAGCACCAGAGGGACTTGGAGTGGCCTCACTGCAGGTGTTCCCTCTTTGTCATTGCAGAACAAATGATCCCCTGCTGTCTGTAGGAGCCTGCATGTCCTGGGGGGCTCCTAGGCTGACAGATGGAGCTGGTTTGGCTCATGTGTGTTATTTCTGTGGCCTTGGGGTCACTCTGTGCCCTCATGGGAAAGATGTGGAGCTCTTGGAGCTGGATGAGGAGGCCAAGGAGATGCTCTGAGGGATGGAGCCCCTCTGCTCTGGAGCCAGGCTGGGAAAGCTGGGGGTTTCACCTGGAGAAGGCTGCAGGGAGAGCTCAGAGCCCCTTGCAGGACCTAAAGGGGCTCCAGGAGAGCTGGAGAGGGACTGGGGACAGGGGATGGAGGGACAGGACACAGGGAATGGCTCCCACTGCCTCAGGGCAGGGATAGATGGGATACTGGGGAGGAATTCCTGGCTCTGAGGGTGGTGAGGCACAGTTTGCCCAGAGCAGCTGTGGCTGCCCCATCCCTGGAAGTCTCCAAGGCCAGGTTGGATGGTGCTTGGAGCCACCTGGGATAGAGGAAGCTGCCCCTGCCCATGGAACAGGATGAGCTTTAAGGTCCCTCCCACCCAATCCCTGCTGGGATTCTGGGATCTCAATCCCAGTTCTGTGCTGATGTTGATTTTCTCTCAGGCACAGGGCACGCAGGAAGAAGCAGGAGCTGCTGGAGACCCTGGTGCCAGCAGAGCTGCCCCATATCAGGAACATGGAGATCAGGGTGTGGAAACTCTGCACAAAAGGTGAGAGGTGTAAAAACCCTTCACTCTTGTACTTCCACTGTTCCTGGTGCTCTGTCTCTGCTGCTCTCTCTTGCAGGATTATTTGATTATTGAATTGTTTTAAATACTCTTTAGGACTTTGTCCTTTTGTCCCCAAATGGGAAAATTTGGAGGAGATGCAGTCCTGAGGAGTCACTTCACAGTTAAATGCTGATACTTCCTGCAGTTTGTTGCTTTCCTAAAAGAGGAGAGTTGGGGCTCTCTACAGACAAAAAACCTGTTATTTAAAAATCATGTTGTTTAAAATCCTTATTTTTAAACCTGTTTAAGTGCTGGGAAGTTTTCTTTGAATTTTGTTGCTCTCCAGGAATGCACCAAAACACCTCCCTTTCAACCAGGAATATGGAAACAGGGATTTGTAAGGGATTTCAAAGCTCTGTTCTCCCAGTACCTGCTCAGGAGGTGCTGCACCTCATCTGGCAGGTTCAGGGAGGAAAGGGGAGCTGATCCTCTTCCAAAAACCCTCTGAGCCTTTTCCCTTCAGCTTCCCAAGCCTGTTCTCCACCTCAAGCAGCTGAATTTGCTGTTGGCAGCCTCATGCCTGACCTGTTTCCTGCCCATCATCCCTTGTGTAGATCCCATCACCCCTAATTCCCATCTAAATAAGGCCATGCTGGATGTGAGACTGCAAACCAGCAGAGAATGTGAGAGAAACCTTGGCTTTTCCTCCCTGGAGCAGCTGGGATGCAGTTGCAGCCTTGGTGATGCTGAATTTTGCTGTGCAGGTGCAGGGAAGCCACGGAGAGCACTGAGGGCAGGAATTCCCAGCTCCTTCACAAGCTGCAGAAACTGGAGCAGGAACAAGAGGGCTTGGTTGAGCACAGTGAGAAGCTGGAATCAATCCTGGGAGAGACACAGATCCAAAGCAAGCAGGAGAGCAAAGTGGAGGGACTGCACCAGAAGGTGAGTAAGGAATGGGAGACACAAGGTTTGGGTTTCTTTCATTCCATCTACTTTTCTCTCTGATTGGAAAAATAGAATGATGTTTGAGCACACTCTGCTGTATTTGGTTTGACAGGAAAACCAGTCAGAATTTCTACTCCATCCTGGGTTTCTTCTTCATGCTTCCTCTTCCTCCTTCTCCATGGGTTTGGGGGGCATTTTGTAATTGGGCAGAAAAGTCTGAACTGCAGCTCTGTGGGATCAGTTATTGGGTTAAAAGGGAAAATAATCCAGGTGTCAGCTCTTAACTGATAAAAGATAAAATGATAAAATTGTCAGCTCTTAATTAATGAAAGCCCTTGTACCAAGAGGTTGTTGCCATTTTGTGCCTTCTAATGAAATCTGCCCAACTCACAGCAGAGAGACTGTTTTACTGGTAAGAAATAATAAACACCTGAGTGTGAACATGAACTGCTGTCTCAGTGCCTTCAACCCAGACCCAGAGGTGCTGATGGTTCCCCAGCCCGACTCATTCTCCCAGTTTAGGTTTTGGGATTTTTAGTATGTTGTGGATGGCAGCAAGATGGAGGGCACAGGGTGCTGTCCTGGGTTTCTTCTCCATGGGTTTGGGTGGCATTTTGTAATTGGGCAGAAAAGTCCCCATTGCAGCTCTGTGGGATCAGTTATTGGGTTAAAAGGGAAAATAATCCAGGTGCCAGCTCTGAATTAGACAGTTTAGTCTGCAAAGCCCTTGTACCAAGAGATTGTTGCCATTTTGTGCCTTCTAATGAAAAGCTGCAGAACTCACAGCAGTGAGACTGTTTCACTGATAAGAAATAATAAACACCTGAGTGTGAACATGAACTGCTGTCTCAGTGCCTTCAACCCAGACCCAGAGAAACCCACAGCTGGGGCCCCCACAACAAAGAACCATTCTGAGGGATGCAGGGCCAGGGAGCAGAGGCAGGGTGGATGAGGAGGTGGGGTGGATCCATCTGCTTAGCTGGGGGTTGCTGTGTCCTGCATTTCCAGGGGGCTTAAAGAGCCCTGGAGGTGAGGAGGGAGGGGGCTGGAGCCTGGGCAGGGCAGAGCTGCTGGGTGTTTCCAGTCCTGCCCTGCCTGGGAAGGACTTGGGAGGGTTTTTGCTGGTCCTGGCCCAGCTGCAGAAGCCTTGGCTGGTCAGGCTGTGACTCAGGACCAGGACAGTGGGACACAGAGTGAGGATTGTTCTGCTGCTGGCACGGGGTTTGGGAGCACAAATGAAGCACTTAAAAGTTAATGGCTTGGATGGAGACTAAAGAAATGCATTGCTGGATATCAACTTCTGACCAAGTGCTGACTAAGGGTGAGGAGGGGAGTTGTGTTTTGCCTTTGAGATCCCTTTTGGAGCTCCAAAGTCTTGCTGGACTCCAAATTATCATCCATTCGTGCAGGAGCAGAGGGGTTTGTTGTCCTTTAGCTCTTCTGTGGGAGGTCTGGCTGTTTCACCCCACTTTTAATACCTCTTCACACAATGGTGAGCTCATATCTTTGATTTAAAAAGCAGAGCTGCAGCAGCTTTCCTGTGTGTTGGGAAGAGACCATTCCCTTCTGGGAGCTCCAGCAGACCAAAGGGATAAAGAGGGAAGGTGTGTTTTGCATTTGAGATCCCTTTTGGACCTCTAAAGTCTTGC
This sequence comes from Setophaga petechia, assembly GCA_024362935.1. Lineage (NCBI taxonomy): Eukaryota > Metazoa > Chordata > Aves > Passeriformes > Parulidae > Setophaga > Setophaga petechia. The sequence goes on from JANCRA010000047.1 coordinate 93,565, forward strand.
TGAACCCTAAATCCAATCATGCAGAAGGAGAAGGGTTTGTTGTTTTTTAGCTCTTCTGTGGGAGGTCTGGGTGTTTCACCCCACTTTTAATACCTGTTCACATCCCACTTCTAATACCTGTTCACACATTGGTGAGCTCATTTCTGTGATTTAAAAAGCAGAGCTGCAGCAGCTTTCCTGTGTGTTGGGAAGAGACCATTCCCTTCTGGGAGCTCCAGCAGACCAAAGGCTGACTGGGGGTGAGGAGGGGGGTAGTGTTTTGCATTTGAGATCCTTTTTGGAGCTCCAAAGTCTTGCTGGACCCCAAATTATCATAAAATCATGCAGGAGGACAGGGGCTTGTTGTTCTTGAGCTCTTCTGTGAGGGTCTGGGTGTTTCCAGTCAGTGGTTGCAGAGATCAGTGGTTAGAGAGATCAGTGGTTTCAGAGTCAGTGGTTCCAGAGCTCAGTGGTTCCAGAGCTCAGTGGTTCCAGAGCTCAGTGGTTCCAGAGCTCAGTGGTTCCAGAGCTCAGTGGTTCCAGAGATCAGTGCTTTGCTCTCCCAAGTCCTTGGAGCCCTTCAGGAGTGACTGAAAACTTCCCATGAGCAGTGAAGGGACCAGGGTGAGTCCTGATGGACCAGGCTCAACATCTGCACTCTGAGCACAGGGAGCAAGGCTGGCCCAGCACCTAAACTGGGGTGTCTTGGTGCTGGGGGAGCACCACAATGTGTGGAAGCTTTGAGTTTGCACCATGTGCCTGGGTTGTTCCACTCCTTTTGTGGGGCAGAATTCCATTTTTTTCTGGCTTGAGACCAGGTGGCTCCTTCCCCCTTGGAAGCAGCAGGATGAGGGATGAGCTGGGGCTGGCCATGCACATCCCCTCCTGTTCCTTGCTTCCAGCATGGGCCTTATCCCATAACAGCATGTCTTGGTTTGGAAAGAAAGGAGTCTGCTAAGGAGGGCAGGAGCCTCCCCTGAAAGGGAGAATGTAAACCCTCCCCACCCCTCTGAATTGCTATAAATTTTAAATTAAGGGACTCTCAGGCAACAAAAATTATGGGAGCAGGAATAACAGTTTTTTAATAGGGAAGAAAATAAAAGGATAAAATAAACAATGCAGTAAACCAAACCAACAGTGCCAGAGTCAGAACCCAGCCTGACACCCTGTGGGTCAGGCTGTTGGCAGCAGTGCCATTGGAATTGTGGCTCAGCCCTCCTGCAGGGTCAGGGCTGGTTCTGCTGGAGCAGGGATCCTGTAGAGAAGGATGGATTGTTCCTCTGAAGATCCAGCAGGAGAGGCAGCTGCTGTTCCTCTGGGGAATCCCATGGAGAAGCCGTGCTGGTGTCTAAAACCCTCTGGATTATATCTGGGTAGGAATGCTTGGCTCCTCCCTCTGGGCTCACATCTCCCAGTGGGATGCTGCAGTTCTTATCAGCCATGCAGTGACATTCCATAGCTGTTATCAGCAGTGTCCCCTCCCAGGGAGGTGTGAGTGTGGTCACTCAAAGGCAAACTGCCCCTTGACAAAGATAATCTGCCATACAGATGGTGATTGAAAACATCTTGCATTGCAATCTTCAACACAGCAGCACAGGGAGCACTTCAGGAGTAGTTGTGCATTTAGTTCTGAGTCCTGGTTTGGTTTTAACTTGGGATTTGTCCGTGTTCAGATCACCAGTTTGGAAACAGAGTTGTTTGAGGTGCAGAAGAACAGAAGTGAGATGGATGGGAACGAGCAGGTGACATCTGGAGCTCAGGAGATGCAGGAGGTGAGAGCTTTTCCTTGGGAAATGAACTGTTCTGTTTAGAAATGAGCATCTGAAGTGTCTCTTTCCTGGGGATGCTCTTTGTCACCCTCTCCTGAGGATCTGTAGCTCCCCATGGATCACTGGAGGAAAGCAGCCAACGTGATCTCCATGAAACTCTCCCCTGAGGAAGTTCTTGCCTTCAGCTCTGCCAGCTGAGCAGTTTGTTGTCTCCCCATGAGTGTGAAGTTTTCACCTGTGTGAAGGTGCTCAGTTCTTGTTGAGGGTTTAGTGAAACCAGGGGATGTGTGGCTGCATTTAAAGCTGATTCCCATCACATTCTGGATTAACCTTCCTGTCCATTTGTTCCTTGCCAGCCCAACAATTGCATCTGCCTGGTGTGTCAGCCAGACAGAGATGGGAGAGGAGCTTCCCAAGGAGTTTTGGGTCAGTGGAGGCTCTGTGAGCCCTGGATAAGAGTGTAGGAATTCCACTGGAAACATTTGAGATCCATTCTTCTCCTCTCCTCATTTCCTAGAGGACACGTGTCCTGCAATCTGCTTCTCTCTGATATGGTGGGAGTGACTCTGAACTTTTCTTGTTGCAGATGTTGGAAAGCTGTCAGGAAACAATAGACAAGCTGGGAAGTCAGCTGGGAGAGAGGAGAGAAAGGAGGAAGCAGCTGGCATCTGAGCTGGAGCTGCTGAGGGAAGATTTGAAGGCTGAGAAGGTTCTGGGCAGCCAGGTATGTGCAGCCCTGTGGTGGGGCTCCCTGCAGGAGCTCCCCAAACTCATTGCCTGCCATCTCCTGATGCATTTCTCCAGCCCAGCCACTTTCAGACCTTTGGTGGAGGGTTTTCAATCCAGCTGCTCTCATGGCATCATCTCTAACTCCAGAATTTACTTTCCTTTCAGTGAATCTGATACCAAATCAGGAATTCCAACTTCGTAGCCAAACCCTGATTGTCTGGAGGGCAGAGTGGGGGTTTTTAGACTCAGGCATTAATTTCCTGAATTGAAAAATGAACATCCTGCTGGGATTTCCCCAAGGGCCTTGGCACATGTGGCTTGAGCCAATTTAGGTGCTAAATCAACTCCTGCAGGTTTCCCTGCTGGGAATGTTGCTGGAACTCTTGTGTTCCAGTGGGCTACAGAGGAGAGACAGTGAGAGGTGCCAGCAGAATTGTCCAAAGGCTGCCAGGACAAGCACTGGAAATTTGGGTAAAAAATCAGGAGCTTGACAGTTCTGTGGCCTGGACAAAGGGACCTGGCAATGGGGGGGCACAGCCATGACAAATCCCATTTTTTATCACTCTGAGAGGCCTTAGGTCAGTTTGTGAGTCCTCTCACTTCCTTGAATCCAAGTGCAAATCCATGGAAGTGCCGAGCTGTTGGCAGAGCTGCACAGCCTCGGGCACTGCTGGAGGAACAGTGGCATCTAGGGGCCAGGGCTCAGTCCTGCTGCAGCAAATCCACCCTGAAACTCGGGACCAAAGCCTGGGGTGAAAACAGCCTGGCTGGGAGGAAGAGGATGTGTCAGTCTGTCAATGCACACATGGAAAGGAATTGTCTGATGTGGGGAATGGTGGGCAAAATGGGAAGAGTCCTTTTGGAACTCCCCTGCTCTTGATCCAGGGATCTTAGAATCCAAATCATCCATCCCTGAAGGAATTCAGCCCCCCACTGGCCAGGGGGTGAAGGGGGGACTGTTTTCCATCAGAGGGATCAGGAGGAGGTGGAATCCAGAGCCCTGTGTTAGGCTGGAACAGCCTTTAGCACAGAGACCTTTGGATGGATTTGGTGAATTCCTGGCCTCCCACATGGGCTCATTCCCTTTGGATGGAGCTGCTGCTCTGCAGTGAATCCAGTGCTGGAAACAAGATTTGCATGAAATCATTGAGTTCTGTCACCTGGAAATCTCTCCTCATTTTTAAGACTGGCAATGGAGGGGCACAGCCATGACAAATCCCATTTTTTATCACTCTGAGAGGCCTTAAATCAGTTTGGGAGTCCTGTCACTTCCTTGGGCCAAAAGCTCAGCACTTCCATGGATTTGCACTTGGATTCAAGGAAATGACAGGCTCACTAACTGATCTAAGGCCTCTCAGAGTGATTAAAGTGCAAATCCATGGAAGTGCTGAGCTGTTGGCAGAGCTGCACAGACTCAGGCACTGTTTGGACAATTAAGAGGAGAAATCTTTTCCTGAGCTTCTCCTTTGGGGTGTGCTCCATGCACTGACTCTGTTGTTGCCTCTGCAGGGTTTGCCTGACTCCCATTCAGAGCTCCCAGGCCACACAAACACCTTCCCAAGTCTCCAGAGAGCACCAGCCAGCAGGGATCTCGTGGAGGTACCCCATGAGAAGCTGCACAAAGACAGTGCTTTGCTCATTCCAGAGGTGAGACATGGAAGGAATTCCCAGTTCTTGTGGTTCCTGATGCAGGCAGGAGCTGCTGGGGTGTGTTGCTCAAATATGAGCAAATTTGTCCTGGTGTGGAGAAGATGCCTTGGGGTTGAAATACCTGGGCTTGAAAGCTCAGGAGGAGCTGTTGATGAAAAAACTTTAACAATCAGAGCTGGTGTTTAGTGAGGATGATGGTGTTTGTGTCTGAAGGATTTGAGTCCACACAAACACCTTCCCAAGTCTCCAGAGAGCACCAGCCAGCAGGGATCTCGTGGATGTACCCCATGAGAAGCTGCACAAAGACAGTGCTTTGCTCATTCCAGAGGTGAGACATGGAAACAGTTCCCAGTTCTTGTGGTTCCTGATGCAGGCAGGAGCTGCTGGGGTGTGTTAAATATGCTTAATATATTATTATAAATTATAATATATAATATAATATATATTTTAATATATAATTATAATATATTTGCTCAAATATGAGCAAATTTGCCCTGCTGTAGATAAGATGCTGTAGATAATTGAAATACCTGGGGTTGAAAGCTCAGGAGGAGCTGTTGATTAAAAAACTTTAGCAATCAGAGCTGGTGTTTAGTGAGGATGATGGTGTTTGTGTCTGATGCTCAAGCTCATCCCATTCCTCCCCCTGCCATGGCAGGGACAGCTTCCACTGTCCCAGGTTGCTCCAAGCCCTGTCCAGCCTGGCCTTGGGCACTGCCAGGGCTGGGGGAGCCCCAGCTTTGATCTTGGATGGAGAAAATGGAGATGGAGCTTGGGTGGAGATCAGTCAGGGACACTGAGCCCCTCTTCCAGGGGATTTGGGTCCATCACAGATGAGCACAGATCTGACCCTGGGCAGACTCCAGTTGTGATTCAGCTCTGAGTTCTTCTGTCCTGATCCAATCCCCCTTTCCTGCCCATTTCATTTTCTTGGCATCTTCTCCTCCAGCCTCCTGTTGAGGGTGTGCTGTTACCTGGTGTTACAGGCTTAGGTGAGGATGATGGTGTTTGTCTCTGAAGGATTTGGGTCCATCACAGATGAGCAGCAGATCTGACCCTGAGCAGACCCCAGTGGTGATTCAGCTCTGAGTTCTTCTGTCCTGATCCAATCCCCCTTTCCTGCCCCTTTTATTTTTTTTTTTTTTTGTATTTTCTCCTCCAGTCTCCTGTTGAGGGTGTGCTGTTGCCTGGTGTTACAGGCTTAGGTGACATTGGCAGTGGAGATGCCATCCCTAGGGAGGTGTTTGGGGTAGAGAGGTCTCTCCTCTGTGAGAGCCACCTGAACCCACACTTTGTGCCCCTCCTGGTTTGCCAAGAGCTTTGCCAAATGCTGTAAATCCCTGGGGGCTGCAGTTGTGCCACAGTGGGATGAAATCAAATAAAGAGCCATGGCTTGGTGCTAGTTGAGACACAGCTGCTTTCCATGCTGGAAAAAGGACTCACACGTGTCTTTGAGGGGGAAGAAGTGCAATGGTTTAACCACAGAATCACAAGCCATGTCTTGCTGGAGTCCCCAGATTGCCCTGGATGGCTCCAAAGATTTCCATCAGAGCAGAGGAAATCCAAGTCCTGGTGTTTTCTGACCTTACAGGCCTCTGAAGCCCTGCAAGACAGAGAACAGAGCCCCAAAGTGGAGCAGAAACAGGAGGATCCCTGTGCAGATGCAAAGACCTATGAGGAGCAGGTGGCTAAAGTAGTGTTTTTGGAAGAACAGATCAAAAACCTGAGGGAAGAACAAGAAGTGCTCTGGTAAACCTGAACAAAGCCTGTGGTGTTTTCTGCTCCTTGTCTTTGCTGAATTAAGTTTTGAGCTTTTCCCAACTCCCCACGGGGCTGCTTCTGGCAAAAATGGGCTTGGCATCTTCATGTTGTCCTTGGGTCAGCATCTCTTGGTGACTTTCCTTAGTCAGGATCAGCCAGGATTAAAGATTTTTTCTGCAGCTGTTCCAGATTCTGAGCAGCCTAAATGGGAGCTGTCCTTAGGGAGGAGGATTCTTCCCTTGAAGTTGGACTAAGGGGGTCTCAAAAATCTCCTGTTGTGGGTTTGGGCTCCTCAGGGCTCACTGCTGGAAGCAGCTGGCACTCCTGGTCCCACTGGAGACAGGGGTAATCCTTGGAATTTGGGTGTTTCTGGAGGGGAGGGATCAGCAGGTGTTGGTCCCACTCTCCATTCTGAGTAGAGCAGGACAAATTTGGAGCTGGAGCATCTGGGCTCAGGTGCTCATCTGTCCTTAGTCAATAAAAGCTGGGATTAATCCAGCATGGTTACAGTGAGCTGCAGTGCTGGGATAAAGCACAGCCAGGAGAAGGCAGCAGGGAGCTGCTAAGGAATCATGGAATTATTCAGGCTGGAAAAGCCCCCAGGATCATTGAGTCAACTGTCTCCCAGCACTGCCATGCTCACTCTTAACACATGTCCCCAAGTGCCACATCCACAGGTGTTTGAACACTTCCAGGGATGGTGATTCCAGCCTGGGCAGCCTGTGCCAGTGCCTGGGCATCCAGGACACAGAATCACAGAATTCCAGACTGTTCTGGGCATCTTCAAGCTCATCCCATTCTACCCCCTGCCATGGGCAGGGGCAGCTTCCACTACCCCAGGTTGCTCCAAGCCCTGTCCAACCTGGCCTTGGACACTTCTGGGGTGGGAGAGGCACAACTTTGATCTTGGATGGAGAAAATGGAGATGGAGCTTGGGTGGAGATCAGTCAGGCAGCTGGGCTGGGACACCTGAGCCCCTATTCCAGTGCCTCCCTGTGACTTTGAGTCCAGAGCAGCTCCTGTGCCTTTGTGAGGATTCCTTGGCCAGCCTGTAACCTCTCCCAGGGCAGAGCTGAGCCTTTGGGCACACGTGGTGTTGTGGGAAGTGTCCCAGGCAGACTGACCCTTGCCCAGAACTGCTGCACACACGACTGAATCCCCTTTGGAGCCTCCCAAAGCACTTGAGAGTTTCACTGGACAAGTTTTTCCCTTTTAAGGGTGTTTTCCCTGGATTTGTGTAGTTATCTCTCTCCTTTACCATTTCTCCTTCAAGCTCTGAATTACTAGAGAGCAACAAGAAGAAGGAGGAGCTGGAAAAGCAGCTCAAGGAGAGCAGTGAAGAGAAAAGGCTGTTGCTGGAAGAAATTGCCCAGCTCAGATGTGACATCCGGAGTGCCTGGGAGCAGGGAGACATGAGGAGGATGACCCCAGGCTTGGAGCAGAGGGAGAACAGGTTCCTCCCATGGCAGAGCTCTGCAGGCAGTTTAGAGGGGAGCCTTAAACAGGTATGGGCAGCTTTGCCATCTACATCCTGCTTTTTGTCATTAATTGAGTGGCAAAATGTAATTAAAATGGGCTGGAAGTCAGCCCTGTGGTGTGGGTGATGGTTGGCAATTAGGGATGTGTTGATTTCCTTGTGCTTTTGGATGTGGTGGGGACTTGGATAAACTGAACTGATTGTACATGGCAGAAATGTTACTGAAATGGAATTTGTTTGCTTTTCTCACCTTGTGAGCTGAAAGAGAAAGGGAGGAAATGCTGGAGGAACTCAGGATGGGGAGACTGAGGAGGAGCTCAGCTCCTGTGCAAAGATTTGGGAGAGAAAAGAGCACAGGGTGGGAATGAGAAGGAGAGGATCAGAGTCCAGTTGTATCCAAGAAGCAGCAAATCATCCAGGTGGAGCAGAGCAGGACACAAGGAGTGTAATTAAAGTGGGCTGGAAGTCAGCCCTGTGGTGTGGGTGATGGTTGGCAATTAGGGATGTGTTAATTCCCTTGTGTTGTGCTTTTGGATGTGGAGGGGATTTGGATAAACTGAACTGATTGCACATGGCAGAAATAAGTTATTGAAATGGAATTTGTTCACTTTTCTCACCTTGTGAGCTGAAAGAGAAAGGGAGGTGCAGGTGCCAAACAGGGAGGAAATGCTGGAGGAACTTGGGATGGGGGGACTGAGGAGGAGCTCAGCTTCTGTGCAAAGATTTGGGAGAGTAAAGAGCACAGGGTGGTCTGTATGGCCAGGGTGGGAATGAGAAGGAGAGGATTGGAGTCCAGTCCACCCAGGAAATCATCTGGAGCAGAGCAGGGCACAAGGAGTGTAATTAAAGTGGGCTGGAAGTCAGCCCTGTGGTGTGAGTGATGGTTGGCAATTAGGGATGTGTTAATTTCCTTGTGTTGTGCTTTTGGATGTGGTGGGGATTTGGATAAACTGATTGCACATGGCAGAAATAAGTTATTGAAATGGAATTTGATCAGTTTTCTCACCTTGTGAACTGAAAGAGAAAGGGAGGAAATGCTGGAGGAACTTGGGATGGGGGGACTGAGGAGGAGCTCAGCTTCTGTGCAAAGATTTGGGAGAGAAAAGAGCCAGGGTGGGAATGAGAAGGAGAGGATTGGAGTCCAGTCCACCCAGCAAATCATCTGGGGCAGAGCAGGACACAAGGAGTGTAATTAAAGTGGGCTGGAAGTCAGCCCTGTGGTGTGAGTGATGGTTGGCAATTAGGGATGTGTTAATTCCCTTGTGTTGTGCTTTTGGATGTGGTGGGGCCTTGGATAAACTGAACTGATTACACATGGCAGAAATAAGTGGAATTTGGAATTTGTTCACTTTTCTCACCTTTTGAGCTGAAAGAGAAAGGGAGGTGCAGGTGCCAAACAGGGAGGAAATGCTGGAGGAACTTGGGATGGGGGGACTGAGGAGGAGCTCAGCTTCTGTGCAAAGATTTGGGAGAGAAAAGAGCACAGGGTGGGAATGAGAAGGAGAGGATCAGAGTCCAGTTGTATCCAAGGAGCAGCAAATCATCCAGGTGGAGCAGAGCAGGGCACAAGGAGTGCAGTGGATGTGGGTCCTGATAAAAGAGCTGGGAAAACCCCACAAAACCAATGGAGCCAAGGGACCTCCAGGACAACTGACACTGCCAGGTCCCACAGTGCTGGATCAAGACTTTTTCCAGCCTGGGAAAGTTACCTGGGGATTATCTGAGATTTGGTCTTCAGTGAATTCTGTGTGGTTCCAAGAGCAGAAGGTGAAGATGCAAAGTGGGGATGCAGGTCAAGGGGTGGCTGAAAGTGATGCTGCAAAGAAAGGCTTTGGTCCAGGCCAGGCTTTGGTGTGTGTGCTAGGAAGGTGAGTGAGCCAAGGGGATCAGTTACCTCCCAAGAGCCATCACAGACTGTCAGTGACCCTCCCAGTGCCCAGGCTGTGTCCTGTTGTGTTCCTGTCCCCCTGCCAGGACTCACCTTTCTCCTGCTCCTGGTCCCTCTGGGAGCTGGGCTGGCTGTGTCACTCCTGCTTGGATGCCTGAGTGAGGCTCTGGTGCAAGAATCCAAAGTGGCCTGGTGGCTTTGCTTTGATTGGATGGATTTGTTTCAACAGGGATTTGTTCCTCATCCAGGTTATCACCTCTTCCCCCTCAGCCCCAGGAGCTGTATTGGGTTCTCTGAGATGATGGGGAAAATCATGGAATCATTGAGGTGGAAAAGGCCTCTGAGATCATCAGGTCCAGCTTGCATGCTCACCACAAACCATGTCCCCAAGTGCCACATCCACAAGGCTCCTAAAGCCCTGCAGGGACAGGGAAGGGAACACAGAAATGCCAGGCTTTGCACACCTTCCAAATGCCCTTAAATCCTACTGGCTTCTGCCTTCCTTAGTCACCTTTATCCTGCCCTGCAGTTGATTTGTGTGTGACTTGTGCTGTTGCTGCAGGGTCTGTCTGAGGAGAGGTTCCAGCAGCAGGAGGAGAAGCTGCAGCAGCTGCGCCAGGACCTGCGGCGGGTGCAGAACCTGTGCAGCTCTGCTGAGAGGGAGCTCAGGTATGAGAGGGAGAAGAATGCTGACCTCCAGAGGCAAAATCTGCTGCTCCAGCAGGAATGCACCAAGGTAGGGACAGAGCCAGGCTCCCCTGTGTGCCTCAGCTCCATGGGGATCATGGCCATGAGGGCTGGAGCCCGTCTGCCCCCAGGCTGGGAGAGCTGGGGGTGCTCACCTGGAGAAGAGGAAGCTCCAGGGAGAGCTCAGAGCCCCTTCCAGGGCCTAAAGGGGCTCCAGGAGAGCTGGAGAGGGATTTTGGACAAGGACCTGGAGTGCCAGGACAAGGGGAAATGGCTTCCCACTGCCAGAGGGCAGTGTTACACAGGCTACTGGGAGGAAATCCTTCCTGTGAGGGTGGTGAGGCCCTGGCACAGGGTGCCCAGAGACATTTCTGTGGCTGCCTCATCCTCAGAAATGTTCCTGGCTGGGTTGGATGGGGCTTGGAGCACTGTGGGATAGTGGAAGGTGTCCCTGCCCATGATGGGGGGTTGGAACTGTCTCTAAAATTCTGCTGTCTCTAAAACCTGCCTCTTGCAACTTTCCCTAAACCCTCTAATTTTATAGATTCCCACAGGAACCAGGTGATCCTTAAGGGCCCTTCCTACCAAAAGTGCTCTGGGACTCTGTGGCAAATTTCACTGCATCCAAATAAAACATATTTTACTTCCTCCAGGATTCCTCTTTCTGGAATCCTGTTCCCCTTCCCTAGCCAAGCCATTCCAGCTGATTTATGCTGAAATATAAATCTGATTTCTTCTCTGGGATCTCAGGTTAAAGCTGAGCTGAAGCAGGCCCGGGCCAAACTCTCAGAGACCACAGAAACATGTTCCTCCCTCTCAGCACAGTGGGACAGGAGCCAGCAGAAGGTCAAGGAGCTGGAACTGGAGCTCTCCAAGTGCTCCCAGGCTGATAAACTCAGGAGCAGCCTCCAGGAGAGGCTGGCCCAGGAGAAATCCAGAGCAGGAGAAGCACAAAAGAAGGTGAGTGTAAGTCTGACAGTTCTGCACAGCTCTAGTGCAGAAAGCAAGCAGGTTTGCTTCCCCAAATTCCTTTTTGTGATCCCTCGACTTCATATTGTAGGAAAAAAGTCTGTAATTAGTGGGAACATAATCAAGGTAATAGAAGCCATGTCTGATAACCCAGAAATACTGATAACCCAGAAATAACTCTGAAATACTGATAGTGGGGCTGACACAGGGCACAGAGAACCCCAATCTTGTTCTTGCTGAGATAATTTCCCACTGTTTACTGGCTGGAAAATTCCAAACCTTGTGTTTTCCATGGCACTGATTCTGCCACGCTCCTGCAGAAATCATTGGATTCTCTTTTGATGTGAGCAGGATCACATTGGGTTGAAAAAAGATTGTTGGGAATTCATGACATAGTGTTTGGTCCAGAATCTGGTAGCCAGTGCAAAGCTTTTGCTTTTAATGGACTTGGAGTCAAAACAAGGAAATCTTTCCTTGCCATGCCTCAGCCACTGGGGAATCTGATTCAGACACTGGCCTGTGCATTCAGAAAGTTTAATCTGTGTCCATTTTTTAATCCAAGGTCTCCAAGCTGCAGCAGAAGCTGAAGGATTCCCAGCACCAGCTGCTGCTGGCAGAGGCTCGTGCTTCTGACAAGAAGCTTCTGGAGGAGGAGCTGAAGGAAGCTCGGGAGAATGAAGCTCGAGTGCAGCAGGAACTTCACGAGGAGCAGCTGAAAAGGTCTCTGTGCTGTGCTGTGCCACCCTCCAGCAGCTCCTGTCTGCCCTGGGAGGGTTCAAGGAGACACAAACCACTGCTTTGACCTCCTGTCTTCCCTTTGGACCTGCCTTATCCCTGCAGTTCTCCAGGGATTCCCCCTTCCTGAGATTTGAAAGATTATTGGAGGTTTCATCTGCCCTGGAAGGGCTGTGGCCTCTCCTGTCAGTGCAGTGATGCCAGCAGCTCCCTTCCCTGGGCAGCTGGGAATGATCCCAGTGTGTCACCCCCCCTTTCTGTGTCACTGACACACCTGGGATGTGCTGATTCCTTTGTTCCCTCCGTGTCAGCTGGGACAAGAGGAGCAAGGGGGTGTTTTGGGTGACAGACAGACACCTTGGGGGCAGGAGGCACATCCCCCTTGCCTTGGTTTGGAAAGACAGGTGTGTGCTAAGGAAATTGAGAAAATGAACCCCCCACCTTGAATTGCTATAAATTTTAAATTAAGGGGCTCTCAGGCAACAAGAATGATGGGAGCAGGAAATAACAGTTCTTTAATAGGGAAGAAAATAAAAGGATAAAATAAACAATGCAGTAAACTAAACCAACACTGCCAGAGTCAGAACCCAGCCTGACACCCTGTGGGTCAGGCTGGTGGCAGCAGTGCCATTGGAATTGTGGCTCAGCCCTCCTGCAGGGTCAGGGTGGCTCTGCTGGAGCAGGGATCCTGGAGAAAGGTGCAGTCTCTGCCTCTGGAGATCCAGGGGCAGAGGCAGCTGCTGCTCCTCTGGGCAATGCAGTGCAGGAGCCGTGCTGGTGTTCCAGAATCTCCAGACTCTATCCAGGCAGGAATGCTTGGCTCCTCCCTCTGGGCTCACATCTCCCAGTGGGATGCTGCAGTTCTTATCAGCCATGCAGGGACATTCCATAGCTGTTATCAGCAGGTGTCTTATCAGCCATGCAAGGACATTCAATAGCTGCTATCAGCAGTGTCCCCTCCCAGGGAGGAGTGGTTGTGATCACTCAGAGAGAGATAAGGCAAACTGCCCACTTGACACAAGAGAGCTGCCCCACAGATGGCAATAGAGCCCATCTTGCCCTGCCACCTGGAGCAGCCCTGCAGCTCTCACTGTCCCCGTGGTGTTCCAGGAGGCTCCTGGAGCAGCAGGTGGAGGAGCTGAGGCAGCAGCTCCGGCACTCCCGGGAGACCGAGGCGTCGCTGGCCAAGATGCACGTGGAGCTCCAGGCCAAGACCCTGCACGTCCTGGAGGATGAGAAGAAGCTGGATGCTGGTGAGGTGAGGGACAGGGAGGGGGCTCCTCATCCTACAAGGGGCAGCAGGAGCATCAGGAGCTGCAATCTGCTCCTGTTGTGGGGTTGTTGGGTCCCCAGGACGAGGTGAGAGATGAGAATTTGGCTCAAGTTCTCAGAAGGCTGATATGTTATGTTATAATACATTATATTATATCATATATATCATATCATACTATATTACACTATATTATATAATATCATATAATACTATACCATATTATATTACATTATATATTACATTATAATGTACATATATATAATAATGTATATATATATAATGTATATATATATACATTATATATGTATTACACTGTATTACATTGTATTGCATTATATTGCATTGTATTGCATTACATTACATTACATTATATTACATTATATTACATTATATTACATTATATTACATTATATTATATTATATTATATTATATTATATTATATTATATTATATTATATTATATTATATTATATTATATATTATTATATATTATTATATATTATTATATATTATATTATTATATGTCATACTATAATACACTATATTATATTGTACTATACTATATTATATTACACTATATTACATTACATTATACACTATATTACATTACACTATATTGTATTACATTACACTACACTACTAATTAATACAGAGAAAGTGCCTTTCTCTATATTATATTACATTATGTTGTATTACATTACATCACATTACATTACATTATATATTATATAACATTATATTATAAAACTATACTAAAGCTAGAGAAAGGAGCCATCAGAAGGCTAGACAAGAATGAATAATAAAAACCTGTGACAGACTCAGAGAGTCTGACACAGCTGGCTGTGATTGGACATTAAATTAAAACAATTCACATGCTGAGTAAACAACTGTTCAAATCACATTCCAGAGGAGCAAAACATAAAGAAGCTGAAGCTTCCCAGCTTCTCAGGAGGAAAAAATCCTGGCAAAAGAGATTTTTCATAAAATGTCATGGTAACACCTGGGAGCTGCTGGAATTGGGAACATCTGAGCCCTTGCAGATCTCACTGCAGTGAGATTGCCAGCTGGTTTCTTGGATGCAGCTCTGAGGGCACAGGAAGGCCTGGTGCTTTCTTCCTTCCATTTATCTTGCAGAACTTGGAGTTTTTGCTTGGAAATTTGGTCAGAGTCCATTGTCTGGGAGGGCTCATTGCTTCTCTCTTTAATAAAATCCCACTGTGTGTTAGGGGGAGAAGGGAGTGCTCTTCGTTAACTGAGTGACAAAATTATCTTTTGTCTCCTCAAAAAAGAAAGAAGCTTAAAAGTTTCTTTGATTAGGTGAAAAAGACACCTCATAAGACCTTGAGGACTTCACCTCAAACTTAAAGATAGCCAATTGGGCAAGAGCTAAAATTGCCTGGGCAATTTACTAGAAGAAGAAGTGAACAAATAAACCAATCAGTTTTGTGAGGTGTTTTACCAAGAGCAAAAACTTCTTACACCCGGCTCAGTTTTTCTCTTTTTGTTATTTTGCCTTTTATTAAACCTTTTTGTTTCCAACACTGCAACAGAAGCCATCCTGCTGATTTTATACCTCCAGAAGTAACTAAGCTATCTTGAGTGAATAATAGACCTCTAAGAGCTTGTCAGACTTAACCCCAAAAAGCAACTATTGCTCTGGGGGTGGCTGGATATTGGCTGCAGTGGGAACCACTGGGATGGATGAGGGGGAGGCTTTGGAGGCCAGGCAGAGGGGCCCCTCCAGTTAAAGCCAGCCCTTTTGCAGCATGTGCAGTGCCAGAAGGAGAACCAGAAGCTGTCGGAGCAGCTGGTGCTGCTGAAGGAGGAGAACAAAGCCCTGTATGAGGAGGGTGTCAGGCTCCTGAACCAGAAGGATCTCTATGTCAGGTAATGCCCACCAACCTGCCTGGGCCTGCCCTTGCATTTGGCTGTGCTGTGGACTTTCCTGTCCAATGTTCACCTTTTAGCACTAAATCCACTGGGCCTGTGTGCAGTGAGCTCAGCCCCCATGTCTGCTCTCAGGGAATTCCACACAGGTTTGGCTGGGAAGGGACCTTAAAGCCCATCCTGTTCCACCAGGGACACCTTCCACCATCCCAGGCTGCTCCAAGCCCTGTCCAACCTGGCCTTGGGCACTGCCAGGGATCCAGGGGCAGCCACAGCTGCTCTGGGCACCCTGTGCCAGGGAAGGATTTCCTTCCAATGTCCCATCTGACCCCACCCTCTGGCAGTAGAAGCCATTCCCTGTGTCCTGTCCCTCCATCCCTTGTCCCCAGTCCCTCTCCAGCTCTCTTGGAGTCCCTTTAGTCCCTGGAATCAAACAGGGTATTGCACAGTCACTGAGGTTGGAGAAGACCTTTAAGGTGAGGATCTTCAAGTGCAACCACCACTAAACCATGTCCCCAGTCCCTCTCCAGCTCTCCTGGAGTCCCTTTAGTCCCTGGAAGGGGCTCTGAGCTCTCCCTGGACCTTCTCTTCTCCAGCTGAGCACCCCCAGCTCTCCCAACCTTCCTGCTCTCCTTGGGTGGGTTATAGACCTCTGAGAACTTATTAGACCTGGCTCAAAGAAGCTTCTCTAACAGTGACCCCGAGCCAAAGTGCCTTTCCCAGCCTGATGGTTGTCCCTGTTTGCCCAGGAAATACAACGAGATGCAGCTCAGACACAAGGACAAGATCCGCAGGGCCAAGGAGACTTTCATCCACGAGGTGAAACAGAGGGACAGCAGGATCAAACAGCTGGAAAGTGAGCTCAGCGAGTCCAAACTGCAAGTGGAAAAGGTGAGAGGACTCAGCCAGGGCTTCTCCAGCATGGGGAGGCTGCAGGGGCATCGCTGCTTCCAGAATATTCCCTGGTGGCCAGGAATGGCTCCTGGCCTGGGTCAGGGATGGTGTGGAGCAGGAGCAGGGAGCTCATTCTGCCCCTGGCACCTTGAGAGCTGTGTCCAGTTGTGTCCCCTCAGTTTGGGAAGGACATTGAGATGCTTGAGCACATCCAGAGGAGGCAACGAGGCTGGAGAGGGGCTGGGAACACAAACCCTGTGAGGAACCACTGAGGGAGCTGGGGGTGCTCAGCCTGGATAAAAGGAGACTCAGGGGTGACCTTGTCACTCTCTGCAGCTCCTGAAAGGTGCCTGTGCTCAGCTGGGGCTGGGCTCTGTCTCCAGGCAGCACTGACACAACCAGAGCACACAGCCTCGAGCTGCTTCAAGGGAAATACAGGTTGGATATTAGGAAAAGTTTTTCATAGAAAGGGTGATAAAGTTCTGGAATGGCTGCCTGGGGAGGTGGTGGAGTCACCATCCCTGGGGGTGTTTAACAAAGCCTGGATGTGGCACTGGGTGCCAGGGTTCAGTTGAGGTGTCAGAGAACAGACTGGACTTGATGATCTTGAAGGTCTGTTCCAACCTGATGATTCTGTGATTTGGTGATTCTGTGAAAGTGATCATGGATTCAGGGAGTGCTGTGAGTTGGAAGGGATGTTAAATCTCATCCCATTCCACCCCTTGCCATGGCAGGGACACTTCCCACTGTCCCAGGCTGCTCCAAGCCCTGTCCAACCTGGCCTTGGACACTGCCAGGGATCCAGGAGCAGCCACAGCTGTGCCAGGGCCTGCCCACCCTCACAGGGAGGAATTCCTTCCCCATATCCCATCTAACCCTGTCCCCTGGCAGTGGAAGCCATTCCCCTTGTCCTGGCACTCCAGGCCTTGTCCAAAGTCCCTCCTTGCAGGAAGGCACCAGGGGCACCAGTCTGTAGTAACAAAAAGCCAAAAGGAAATTCCTGGCTCAGGATTGCCCCTGGGGGAAGCCACATCCTCAAATCCCACTCTGACACTGGCTGGGCTCCATCTTCCTTTGCCTCAGCAATTCCCAGAACCTCTTTTTGGGGTATTTTTCATCAAACAGGGTATTGCAGAGTCACTGAGGTTGGAGAAGACCTTTAGGGTGAGGATCTTCATGTGCAACCACCACTAAACCATGTCCCCAGGTGCCACATCCACGGGGTTCTTGAGCTTCCAGGGCTGGTGACTCCAAGGTTCAGGACCTGGCAGCCTTGATGTGGTCCCTTGGGAAAGCCCTGAGGTGTGCAGAGGGCAGAGAAGAGTCAAGAGTAACTGGTGGTTGTTCTTTCCTTCTCCACCACCCTCAGGGGAAGGTGCTGATTGCCCAGATCACCGCTGAGAATGAGAAATTACTGCAGGAGAGGCGACGGCTCCTCCAAAGAATCTCAGACCAGGAGGAGTCCCCGTGGAGCCTCCGGTCTGGGATTCCCTCCCTGCAGAGCAGGTAGGCCCCTGCATCCCCCCATCCTCCCTTTTCCTGGTTTTGTGCCTCTTTCTCTCAAGAATTCCAGAGGAAACTTTGGGCTGTAATTAGGGATGTAATTAGGGATGTAATTACCCCATTTTCCCACCCAAGACCTCGCCACTGAGCTGGAGGCTGTGGAGAGCAATGTGGACAGTTTTTTTACTGAGACACAGTCTATGGGAAAAGTAATGTGAGAAAGAGCATCTAAGAAAACAGCAGCTGCTTAATTTAAGGACATGGTTTTTTTGAGTAAGAAGTTGTTTTGTAAATTATGTGATAGCAGGAGGTAAAAAAGAAGCCACAAACATCTTGAGAATAAGTGTGACTGACTTTTATAGCTGACCAATAGTGAGCTTTAGTTTTGCAATATGCATGAGCCTTATTACTGTGATTATAAAAGTAATTCTGTTAATCAATAAAGTTGAGATTTGTCTGCATTAGAGGATGAGCAAGTCTCCTGTCCACCTCATCAGAGCAACAGCTCTGAGGCTGGAAAAGACAAATCCTATTTGAAAATGGAGCATGGCTTGGAAGGAGAATAACTTGTGCTTTGTGCCCTGCTCAGAGGGAAGACCCTGGAGGAGGAGAACAAGCTGCAGCTCCCCAGCCTCGGGGGCTCCTCCCAACGCCTGGCCAGGGGCAGCCCTGCCCCCAGCACTGAGGTGAGACCCAGCAGGGCTGGGAGCAGCAGCAGTCACAGAACTGAGGGGCTGAGGGGCAGCTGGATCCACCCCTTGAGATGGAAAGGGCTCCTGGGTAGTGGGTGGTGACAGATGTGGTGAGGAGGGGCTTTGGGAGGAGCTGAAGGCTCCATAGAGGTGAGGAAGGGCTTTGTGAGGAGCTGAAGCTCCATACAGATGTGGTGAGGAGCTGAGGGCTCCATACAGATGTGGTGAGGAGCTGAGGGCTCCATACAGATGTGGTGAGGAGCTGAGGGCTCCATACAGATGTGGTGAGGAGCTGAAGGCTCCATACAGATGTGGTGAGGAGCTGAAGTTCCATACAGGTGTGGTGAGGAGCTGAATGTCCATACAGATGTGGTGAGGAGCTGAAGGCTCCATAGAGGTGAGGAAGGGCTTTGTGAGGAGCTGAAGGCTCCATGCAGGTGTGGTGAGGAGCTGAGGGCTCCATACAGATGTGGTGAGGAGCTGAGGGCTCCATACAGATGTGGTGAGGAGCTGAAGGCTCCATACAGATGTGGTGAGGAGCTGAAGGCTCCATAGAGGTGAGGAAGGGCTTTGTGAGGAGCTGAAGGCTCCATGCAGGTGTGGTGAGGAGCTGAGGGCTCCATACAAATGTGGTGAGGAGCTGAATCTCCATACAGATGTGGTGAGGAGCTGAGGGCTCCATACAGATGTGGTGAGGAGCTGAAGGTTCCATACAGATGTGGTGAAGAGCTGAGGGCTCCATGCAGATGTGGTGAAGAGCTGAGGGCTCCATACAGATGTGGTGAGGAGCTGAGGGCTCCATAGAGGTGAGGAGGGGCTTTGTGAGGAGCTGAAGCTCCATACAGATGTGGTGAGGAGCTGAAGGCTCCATACAGATGTGGTGAGGAGCTGAAGGCTCCATACAGGTGTGGTGAGGAGCTGAATCTCCATACAGATGTGGTGAGGAGCTGAAGGCTCCATAGAGGTGAGGAAGGGCTTTGTGAGGAGCTGAAGGCTCCATGCAGGTGTGGTGAGGAGCTGAGGGCTCCATACAGATGTGGTGAGGAGCTGAGGGCTCCATACAGATGTGGTGAGGAGCTGAAGGCTCCATACAGATGTGGTGAGGAGCTGAAGGCTCCATAGAGGTGAGGAAGGGCTTTGTGAGGAGCTGAAGGCTCCATGCAGGTGTGGTGAGGAGCTGAGGGCTCCATACAAATGTGGTGAGGAGCTGAATCTCCATACAGATGTGGTGAGGAGCTGAGGGCTCCATACAGATGTGGTGAGGAGCTGAAGGTTCCATACAGATGTGGTGAAGAGCTGAGGGCTCCATGCAGATGTGGTGAAGAGCTGAGGGCTCCATACAGATGTGGTGAGGAGCTGAGGGCTCCATACAGATGTGGTGAGGAGCTGAAGGTTCCATACAGGTGTGGTGAGGAGCTGAGGGCTCCATACAAATGTGGTGAGGAGCTGAGGGCTCCATGCAGATGTGGTGAGGAGCTGAATCCCCATACAGATGTGGTGAGGAGCTGAGGGCTCCATACAGATGTGGTGAGGAGCTGAAGGTTCCATACAGATGTGGTGAGGAGCTGAGGGCTCCATACAGATGTGGTGAGGAGCTGAGGGCTCCATGCAGATGTGGTGAGGAGCTGAGGGCTCCATGCAGATTTGGTGAGGAGCTGAGGGCCCTCACACTCAGCCCCTGCTCGTCCCTGAGCTGCTGCCCCTGGATCCCCTTGCTCAGGGACAGGAATCTCACCTGGCACATCCAGAGCTGTTCAAAGTTGGCTCAGCTGTAAAGCTGCTCTAGGAAAGGAGGAGATTGGGAATGTTCCTCCTGCCAGGAGTGTTCCCTCCTCAGGCCAAGCTGAGCAATAGTTCCTGAGCTGAGGGGAAGTTGTTACTGAAGGACTTTGGCAGGAGAAATGGAGAAAATCCAGGGAATCAAAGAGTTTTCAAACCAACCAGGTGGATTTAGGAGTTTCTTGGGACTTGAGAGAACCAGGCAGGTTGGAAAGGAGCTGTTGAGGGGGAAAGGGCTGTTTGGGACTCACCTGGCCTTGGTGGGGCTTGGTTTGGATTTTTTAGAATAAATTTACACCCAAAGGACAACCAAACCCCTGATCTGCACCTCATGGGGCTGCACTTGGTGGAGAGGACTCTCAGTGAAGCTGGGGGAGACCAGGAATTGTTGGAATTGAGGGTCTGACCTCTACCCTCTCCTTTCAAAGTCTCTGTTCTTCCTTCCAGGACCCGAAGCTTGCTCCTGGAAGCCACCCTCAGAGTAAGGTGCTGCCACCTCCTCGTGCCAGGTACCGTGGTGGGGAGGGAGGGGCAGCCAGGGAGGAGCCACTGGAGAATTTTGGCTGCTCCACCCTGAGCTTGCACCTCCCAGAGGCCTTTTTTGTTGGTTTTTGGTCAAATTTTAGGGAAAATAGTATTAAAATGGCATTTAAAATAATGGTATTGAAACCAGTCAGCTGATGGGATGGAGAAGGCTGGAAGGAATTTTAGGAAAAGAAGGAATTTTAGGAAAAATAGTATTAAAATGGTATTGGAGCAAGTCAGCTGATGGGATGGAGAAGTCCAATTTTAGGGAAAATAAAATGGCATTTAAAATGGTATTAAAATGGCATTAGAATGGGATTGAAACCAGTCAGCTGATGGGATGGAGAAGTCCAATTTTAGGGAAAATAGTATTAAAATGATATTAAAATATTATTGAAACCAGTCAGCTGATGGGATGGAGAAGGCTGGAAGGAATTTTAGGGAAAGAAGGAATTTTAGGGAAAATAGTATTAAAATGGCATTTAAAATGGTATTGAAACCAACCAGCTGATGGGATGGAGAAGTCCAATTTTAGGGAAAATAGTATTAAAATGGTATTGAAACCAGTCAGCTGATGGGACGGAGAAGTCCAATTTTAAGGAAAGTAGTATTAAAATGGCATTTTAAATGGGATTGAAACCAACCAGCTGATGGGATGGAGAAGTCCAATTTTAGGGAAAATAGTATTAAAAGTGGTATTGAAACCAGTCAGCTGATGAGATGGAGAAGTCAAATTTTAAGGAAAATAGTATTAAAATGGCATTTAAAATGGGATTGAAACCAACCAGCTGATGGGATGAGAAGTCCAATTTTAAGGAAAATAGTATTAAAATGGTATTAGAATGGGATTGAAACCAGTCAGCTGATGGAATGGAGAAGTCAAATTTTAGGGAAAATAAAATGGCATTAGAATGGTATTGAAACCAGTCAGCTGATGGGATGGAGAAGTCAAATTTTCCCAATATTTTGGGGAACACTGTGGGATTTAGGAATCTTGGTGCTCAGGGGCTCTGGAGGACTCTTTATACAAGAGGTGGTGACACTTGGGAGTCCTTGTGTGGCCAGAGTTGTGTCCCACATCACTCTGGGGTGTGTTCCTCTATTCCAATCCGTGCCAGACCAGATGGGGGGAAGGCAGGGGGACAGTGCAGCTCTGGGGGTTTGGTGCCAGCCCCTGCCATGGCTGTGTTGGGCACTGTTGGCACTGTTGGGGTGGAGGATGGTCCAGGCAGGTTCTGGGCTGGCTGAGGGTGTCCCTTCCTTGCCTGGAGGAGGAGCCTTGCTCCAAGAGAAGAACACCCACATCGCTCTGTGCTGCTCAGAGCTGTGGGTAGGGGTCACTCAGACTGCACTGAATGACAGAAAATGGAAATTTGTTTCCAGCTTCCCACCCCGAGATCTCCCAGAGCCCCTGGGCGCCCTGAAGGCCCCGCAGAAGCCTGAGGGAGAGGCTGAGAGCCAGGACTCCTCCTTCTGCCTGTCCCCCTCACAGCCCTCAGAGATTGGGTACCTGAACGTGGCCTCTCCTGGGGACAGCACGGCCCCCTCGGCCTCCCCTGTGCAGGAGCAGAGCCACAGCCTGGGCTCCCAGAGCTCCTGAGCTGGTGCAGCCTGACCCCGCTGCAGGATCCGCGCTCCTGGGGCCGTGGCACAGCAGGGCCTGCAAAGAGAATTGCCAAATGGACCGAGCCACGAGTGCTGGGATGTGTTCCAGCTAAATGATTCCACAGTTTTATTGTTTTGTTTTGTTTTTTTTTTTACTTGCCCACCTGTAAATGTGTGTGTGATCCCAGATCCACTGGAGGCTGGAATTTGTAAATAAACTCTGTACAGTGCTAGAGGGGTGGGGTGAAGGGTGTCCTCCCTCAGCCCTAATCCCCTGTCCAGTCCAGATCTCTACATTTTATAAATAAAGCTCACAGAAGTTCCCTTTTACCCCGTGCCCCTACACTGTCATTCCCCTTTTCCCCTTTGCTCTGTGCAGAGGTGAAGAGGATCTCTGAGACTGGGGAGGGGATGGGAATGCCTAGGAAAGGAAGATGGGAGGAAGGAGAAGCTCTGGGGGCAGGATGTGATGGGCAGAGGGGTCAGAAACGACATACAGGGAGAGGGGGGCAAAGGGAAATGGAGTAGGGGCAGAGGAGAGGAGGGATGTGAGCATCCAGGAAAGGAAAGGAAATTTCAAGGAAAGGGGAAAGGAAAAGGGAAAAGGAAAGGAAAAAGGAAAAAGGAAAGGGGAAGGGAAGGGAAGGGAAGGGAAGGGAAGGGAAGGGAAGGGAAGGAAAGGAAAGGAAAGGAAAGGAAAGGAAAGGAAAGGAAAGGAAAGGAAAGGAAAGGAAAGGAAAGGAAAGGAAAGGAAAGGAAAGGAAAGGAAAGGAAAGGAAAGGAAAGGAAAGGAAAGGAAAGGAAAGGGAAAGGGGAAAGGAAGGAAAGACTTTTGGAATAGATGGTCTCTGAGGATGCTTGGGTGAGAGTGAGAGGGATCAGGCCATGCAAAGCAGGGAGATCAGGAGGGAGCAGCAGGATCAGAAGTGCAGTCCAGGTGGGAGCAGAGCATGGCTGGGCATCCCCATGGGCCTTTCTGTGCTCCCTGGGCTGTCCCTGTGTGTTCCAGGGGGCTCTGGAGCCCTCAGTGTGCCCCTCTGCACCCTTGGATGGTATCCCAAGCCCTGGTGTCCATTTTGGGGGTGTCCCCTTCCCTTGGTTTGTTTTGTGCCATGCCCAGACCCCAGCGCTGCCTTTGGGTGCCCCCAACCCCTGGCTGTGCCTGTCTGGGCTCCCCAGAGCCCTCCTGGAGCCTTTTGGGGTGCACAGAACCTGTCCATGGGGTTGGGGTGTCCCTGGGCAGTGTGAGAGCAGTGCCTGGGGCAGTTGTGCATCCTCATCCCCCTGGCTGGGCCCTGGCCACAGGGGAGGCACCAGGGCACCCATGGAGGGGCTGGGGGGCTTCATCCCTTGAGAGGGGCAGAACTGGCTCAGGGAGAGGCAGAGTCAGGCCTGAGAAGGGGCACCAACCATCAGAGAGCCTGGAGGGAGCTCAGAGTCATTCCTGACCCCAGTGTTACAAACTCCTGACCCAGGGAAGGTGCCTGGCTGCTCCCACTGAGCCTGAGCCTGCATTAACCCACTGAACTTTGCATTTTTGGAGCTTCCACCCCTGGTGGATCCAGACTGTGACCATCACTTTGACTGTGGACACTGAAATTGCAATTACCAAGTCTTGTCACTGCATCCATGGGTGGTGAGACCTTTCCTCTCCACTCTCTGCTCTGATCCTTTATTTTTTTTCTCTTTCTTTTCCTTGTGTATTTTCTAAAGTGTTATTTTTATACTTTTATATTGGTGTGTTTCTAAAGGAAATAACCAGAATGACTACATAGGTGATTCCATTGCAACCAAAGTGTCAAAATAAATGTGATATATATATATATATATAAATACATATGTATGTGTGTGTATGTGTGTAAATACCAATCATTCAATGTCCTTCCATCCATTCCAAGGGATGGATTAACCCAAGAGTTGTCCCACCTCAGAGAAGCCCTGGAGCAGCTCCCTCAGTTGTCCCTCACCCCACAGCAGCTCTGTGCCCACACCACAAGGTGGGCAATGCCCACAACCCTCCAGGGGCCCAGAACAACCACAGGGCTCGAGGTGGGACCTCCCCAGTGCTGGAGGCATAAATCAGGGAAGAAAATGCAAAGCTCCAGCTGTGACAGGGCCATGGTGCAGGACAGAACCAGAGGGAAGTCCTGGGGTTTGTGCTGATGGGGCATTGAGAGGGACGTGGAGCAGGGCATTGTTCTGATGCCTGATGCCCAACAACTCCCACCAAGGAATATTCTGCGCACTGGGAGCACAGTCGTGGTTGTTGGAAAATTAACCCACCAACACCAGAAGTTATGTCCAAAAATGAGACAGAGGAGTCCTTTATGGCTTTATTCCAATAAAGGGAGAGGCCATGAGGCATTCCCTTGGGATCTCACCAATTTTTGGAGGCCCCAGCCTCCTTTTTATCCCAATTTCCAGCCACATTTCCCTTCTCTCTTTCCCCTTTGGCTGAGGTACCTGAGAGGTTCAGACTTCCCAGAACACCTGATATCAAAGATTTCCCTCTAATGTATAACCCTCTCCTTTAATTTTTAATTCTTATGGAATTTAGGAGGCTTTTCTTCCCCATTGTTTCTTTCATCTTTCAATGTCCAATTTCATTTATCAGCAAACCTAAAGTTTATTTGTAAAAGCAAATATCTTTTTCCATTCATCAATCAGTGGAATCCTTCCCATTGTTTCTTTTATCTCCCAGTGCTGGTTTTATCTACCAGATCCACAGCTGGTTTGTAAAGACAAATTCACTGTTCCTCTCATGGTTAATAAGGTATTGGTGATATTTTTGCCTGATGTCCAGGAGAAATGACAAGGAGGACTCCATCTTATCAGAAGGCTAATTAATTATTGTATTATATTATATTAATTATATTATATTAATTATATTATATTATATTATATTATATTATATTAATTATATTATATTATATTATATTATATTATATTATATTATATTATATTATATTATATTATATTATTCTATACTATATTACATTACATCTAAACTGAATCTGCCAAGCACTCAACTGCACTGCACAGCATCTCCTGTCACCCAACAGTCCCAACACACAAACCTGGATTCAACTGGTCAGTGAATCAAAACACTCACACCAGAATCCAATTATCCATTCCAATTCCCTTCAGGTAAACAATCTTCCACCATGCATTCCACTTGTGAACAACACAGGAGCAGTAAATGAGGTAAGAATTGTTTTCTCTTTCTCTGAGGTTCAGAGAAATGGGAAACCCAGATTCTAAAAACCCCAAAAATCTATTTTTTCACCCCATGATAAATTCACTATCATTCTACTTAAACTGTCGTGGCTTGCAGATCTTCATCTAAGGTTGGTGATTTGCTCCGTGGGCCATAATCAAACCCACAGGTGTGTCCTGGGCTCTGTGCCAGGGTCTCTGAGCCCCCTGGCAGGGTCTTGGCAGTCCAGGACAGCCAGAGGGATGTCCTGAATTCCAACAAGGTGCCATGTTCTGCTCTGCCCTTGCCAGACCCAGAGCCTTTGTAATCTCTCTCATTGTGACTCTTGATATCCCCCATTTTCAGACAAATTGGATGTTCCCCCTCCTCCCCAAGCATGGACACCCCTTAGTGAAGATTTGTTTCTCCAGATGCATCAGAGAATTCCTGGGAACATTTGTCCTGTGCAGCTTTTGTGGGCCCAGTGCATTTATCACTCTCAGGGTAACCAGAGTCTGTAACCTCTGCTCCAACAAACTGCACTGCTGGTGAATTTCTGGTTGTGACAGTTCCCACTGGATGTGGCCAGACCTGCCAAGGGGAACTGGCTCCTGTCAGGAACTCAGCCCTGCTGCTCCCAGCCCCTCTGACCCCT
This sequence comes from Setophaga petechia, assembly GCA_024362935.1. Classification (NCBI taxonomy): domain Eukaryota; kingdom Metazoa; phylum Chordata; class Aves; order Passeriformes; family Parulidae; genus Setophaga; species Setophaga petechia. The sequence goes on from JANCRA010000047.1 coordinate 119,218, forward strand.
CAGGATGACCTTATTGCTCTCTACAGTTCCTGAAGGGAGGTTTAGGTTTTTTTGGGGAGGTTCTTCCAGGATTCTTTGGAAAACTCTTTGGGTAGTTCTTCTAGGATCCTTTCAGTCCATTCCTGAAGGGAGGTTGTGGACAGGTGGGGTTGGTCTCTGACAGAACCAGAGGGCACAGTCTCCAGCTACATCAGTGAAGGTACAGGTTGGGTATTAGGAAGAAATTTTCCACTGAAAGAATAATAAAGTACTGGGATGCTCTTCCCAGGGAGGTGGTAGAATCATCATCTCTGGATGTGTTTAAAAGAAGCCTGGACATGGCACTTGGAGCTACAGTCTGGGTGAGGTGTTAGGGCATGGGTTGGACTCGATGATCTTAGAGGTCTCTTCCAACCTCAATATTCTGTGATTCTGTGACTCTGTGATTCTGTGATTCTGTGATTCTGTGATTCTGTGATTCTGTGATTCTGTGATTCTGTGACTCTGTTTGTTTTCTGCCAAATTCCTAACTCACACAGCAGTTATTGGTGTAACAGGATCTGTGTAAATAATTCTAAACCAATTTCCATCTGATATTCCAGCCCTCAGCAGTGGCTGTGTGAGACTCCTCGGAAAGGGCAGTCAGTGCCTGGATGGGGACAGCCCCTGAAAATGAGGGTGCAGGCCCTGAAAATGAGGGGTACAGCCCCTGAAAATGAGGGGTGCAGCCCCTGAAAATGAGGGGTACAGCCCCTGAAAATGAGGGGTACAGCCCCTGAAAATGAGGGGTGCAGGCCTGAAAATGAGGGGGACAGCCCCTGAAAATGAGGGGTACAGCCCCTGAAAATGAGGGGTGCAGCCCCTGAAAATGAGGGGTGCGGCCCCTGAAAATGAGGGGTGCAGCCCCTGAAAATGAGGGGTGCAGCCCCTGAAAATGAGGGGTGCAGCCTCCCTCCCCTGTAGGTGAAGCCTGGGGGCAGGGGGTGTCTGTGTGGGGCTCTGCAGCCCTTTGATGACACGTGAGGTCACAATGGGACATTCTGGCTCCATGGAACCAGAACACCCTGAGAGCCAGAGGCCTGCCCAGCTGGGGTGCCCCACTGTCCCACCAGGCCTCCCACCCTAAGGCCATGGTGGGATGGACAGGAAGAAAGAAAGAGGCGGGGCAGGAGGAACTGCAGCCACCTCACAGCTTTTCTCTGGCTTCTTCCTCGCTCTGTCTCCAGACCTGGTGTACTTCCACAAGGATGGTAAAGCCTGGCATCCTCCTGCCCCCGGGGGTGGGAATGTGCTGGTGGCTCTGCCCAGGGAGAGGGTCCCTTTGGAGAAGGGGTCTGATATTGGGAAAGTGAAGGGAGGATGATGAACTTTGTAACTTCAGCCGGGCTCTTTCTCTTCTTCTGACAGAAATCATTAAAGTTTGGGATTGTGTGTCTGAGTGCTACCGCCAGGACCTGCTGCTGAAGAAGGTGGGGCTGGTTTCCTCGTGGTCCTCCTCAGACCATGGGGGTTTCCTGATCCTTCCCCATCCTCTGGGGCCCTCACCAGCCTCGGGAGCAGAAGGAGTGTCCCAGGCAGACCCTGCATTTAGTCACAGACCCATTGGGAGCGCAGGCAAGAAGTCAAGCAGTGCTTGAGTAGAGAAACATTGGATTTCCTCTTTGGAGTCTTCCCCAGGATGGCTGGAAAGGAGGGACACCCTCTTTTCCAGCCCTCCTGGGCCTTCCTGCCCTCCTTGGGCCTTCCCAGGCTCCAGGAGTTTCTCCCACGTGTCTTGCACCCTGCAGATCCTGGAGAGGAGGGACTGAGGAACCATTTGGAGTGAAAGGCTCTCCTCCAAAGCTTTCCTGGGGGCTCCTTCTCAGCCCTTGGAGCTGCAGGGATGGAAAGGCCACAGATCCCCCTTTGCCTTCCCTCCTGTTTGCCCTCTGATTGCTTGCTTTTGCTTCCAGAGAGTTGGGCTGATGGGGCTGGGTACCATCCACATTATGAAGAAACCCATCTGGCATGGAGAAGGGGAAGGTTTCATGGCAGACACTCCAGAGTTTGAGCTGAACAAGCCCCTTCCCCTGGTGGGGAAGAATCTCCTCCATGGGCAAAGCCCTGTGCCTGGTAAGACGTGATGGGGTGGTGGGACCAGCCCTGTGCTCCCCTGGGACATGGATGGGTCCCTCCAGGGCTCTCTGGGTGCCCCTGGTGTGCTGGCTGCTGCTGGAGAGCTCCTGGAGGTGTTTCTGAGAATCTCCTGGTCTGGGGTTTTGGTTGATAATTGCTGCCCCAAGATGTGCAGGATGTCTCTGTTTCGGAAGAACGAGTCTGGACTCTTCACTTTTCTGCCTTGAGGTTGTTTATTAATTCTTATCTATAAAATTTTCTTTCTGCCACAGGCACTCTGGCCACCCCTAAGGTGATGTTGTCCTTTTATACTACAAACTATGTATATCATATTTACACTTAATTCCCAGTACCTATCAGCTATGTTAGACAGTGCACTTCTACTCTAAACCAATCCCAAAGTGCCAACACCACTGCAGAAAATGGAGAACAAGAAGAAGAAGAAAGGCTGGACACGCCCTGATTCCTCCATCTTGTCCCCATAACCCCCATACTAAAAATCCTAAAATCTACATTTTCACCCTGTGCATATTTTTTATTACACTATTAAAACCTCTGTGACTTTCAGGTCCTCATACAAAGCTGGCAGTTTGCTCCAGGGGTCACAGTCAAATCCCCAGGTGTTCTGGGCTGTGTGCCAGGGTCTCTGAGTCCCCCAATGGGGTCCTTGGCAACTCTGGACACCTGCAGGGATGCACTGAGTTCTGACATCCTTGCACTGAAGGGTATCAGGACCCAGAACATCCCTCTGGCTGTCCAGGATGGCCAAGACCCCTGCCAGGGGGCTCAGAAACCCTGGCACAGAGCCCCAAACACCTGTGGGTTTGATTATGACCCCTGGAGCAAATTACCAACCTTGTATGAAGATCAGCAAGCCACAACAGTTTAGGTAGAATAATAGTGAAGTTATCACAGGGTGGAAAAGTAGATTTTAGGGTTTCTGGTATGGGGGTTCAGGAGGCAAGATGGAGGGAACTGGGCATGTCCAGCCTTTCTCCTTCTTCTTCTTGGCCTCCATGTTCTGCTGTGATGTTGGCACTTTGGGATTGGTTTAGAGTAGAAGCTCACTGTCTAACATAGGTGATAGGTATTGGGAAGTAATTGTAAACATTGTACAGGTAGTTTTTAGTATAAAGACATAACACAGCCCCAGGGCAGGCAGAGTGCCTGGAACTTACCTCTCTCTTTACTTCTCTCAGGCCTGCTCTGAGCTGTGGCTGGCAGCTCCCACATCCTTTAAACGCCAAGTTCCAAAAGGTCCCTGCACCCAGGCCCTTTGCAATAAACCCCAAGTTCCAGGACCAGAAGAAGATTTATTGTATTGTAACGGGAACCTCGCTCTCTCATCCTCTTTACCACTCTCTTCACCTTTCTCTCTCTTGAGCCTGCTCCAGCTGTGGCTGGCAGCTCCCAGCAGGGCCCTGCACCCCGGCCCTTTGCAATAAACCCCAAGTTCCACCCCTAGCTGCAGAGATCTCTGGTCTCTGTCCATCCTCACCATCCTACCCTCATTGCTCTTACACCACAGAAGGGCTGAGGGAGTCATTTTGTGGTTTCTCCACAGGGATCTCCAAGGCTGACGAGCTGGTCTGTGCTGAGGTGGCCCTGCGCCTGCACAAGCCCAAGGCCACCATCGTGCTGTGCATCAAGGCCACTCTGCAGATCTGTGAGTGGGCCCTGTCCAGTGGGAAGAACTTTGACTTTGTGTTCAAGGACATCGGGGTCCTGCTGTGCCGTGGGAAACACGTGGCCATGAGGTTCTTTGAGGGCCTGGTCCGGGAGGTGGCTCAGTTACAGGGCCTGGCAGAAGGGCTGCTCCTGGTGAGTCTGGCATGTGCTTCACGTGCCCTCAAACCCTTGAGGGGACACAGCTGTGGCCTTGGGCAGCTTTCCATGCTCCTGGGAGCTGAGCCTGCTGTGCTGCTCTCAGGGAATGAGCCCTGGGTTTGGCTCATCTGGAGATGCTGCTGTTGTGGCCTTGTTGTCCCAAAATGCTGAGGTGGTGGAGATGCTCATGGATTTGGGACACTGAAGGGCATTTTCATGCTCCTGGGAGCTGAGCCTGTCATTCTGCTCCCAAGGGAATTAGCCCTGGCCTTTGGCTCATGTGGAGATGCTGCTGGTGTGGCCTTGTCCCAGAATACTGAGGTGGTGGAGATGTTCATGGATTTGGGACAATGAAGGGGATTTCCATGTTCCTGGTAGCTGAGTCTGCCATCCTGCTCCCAAGGAATGAGCCCTGGGTTTGGCTCATCTGGAGATGCTGCTGGTGTGGGGTATTTGGGACAGACTCTCACACCTTATCCCAAAATGCTGAGGTGGTGGAGATGCTCATGGATTTGGGACAATGTAGGGGCTTCCCATGCTCCTGGGAGCTGAGCCTGCCATCCTGCTCCCAGGGAATTACCCCTGGGTTTGGCTCATCTGGAGATGCTGCTGGTGTGCCCTTGTTGTCCCAAAATGCTGAGGTGGTGGTGATGCTCGTGGATTTGGGACAATGCAGGGGCACAGGGTGGTGGAGAGAGGGCTGGGGCTGGGGGCTGGCAGTGGAACAGGGGTTTTGTGCCCTGTGAACAGCAGTAAATCCCCTGTGATCCTGCCATGTCTCTGTCCCTGTTGCAGTCACCAAGTCTGAAGCTGCTGTCCATTGCCCACCTGGAAAAGGACATTTCCCAGATCCCTCCTGGAGGTGTCTTTGTGCTGCCACAGTGAGTGCAATGCTTTCTGCACGTGCTGGGGTGATAAACAGCAACACCTTTTGGTCCTGGCTTCTCCCATGTGGGAGGAATCCTTGGATGTATTTAATTTTGGAGGCGGAATTGAAATTCTCCATGGCCATTCTGGCTTCTTCAGGTGGATTCCAATGGTGAATTGAATTCCATGGTGAATTGAAATTCTCCATGGCCATTCTGGCTTCTCCAGGTGGATTCCCTGGGAAGAGGGCCTGCTTTACCTTCTCAGTTCAGTGGGAAGGACCCTGGAGGCACAGCTGGGGGCCGTGGAGCTCCACCAGCTCCTTCCTTGTCCTTTGAGAAACACTGAGAGCCAATGGCCCCAGATGCTGGGATGTTCTCAGGGGTTTGTTTTCCCTGGAAAGCCTCTCTGACAAGAGGGATCCCAGACCTGGCTGAGAGGAGCCCTGTGGAGGGAGACTCTCCTGCCCGTGCTCCAGTGTTGTGTTTCCTTTGTGTCTTGGTTTAGAAGGTCTGCTAAGGAAGGCAGGAGCCTCCTCTGAAATGGAGAATGTAAACCCTCCCCACCCCTCTGAATTGCTATAAATTTTAAATTAAGGGGCTTTCAGACAAAAATATGGGAGCAGGAAATAACAGTTACTTAAGAGGGAAAGGAAAAAATTAAAAGGATAAAATAAACAATGCAGTAAACTAGAACAGCACTGACAGAGTCAGAACCCAGCCTGACACCCTGTGGGTCAGGCTGGTGGCAGCAGTGCCATTGGAATTGTGGCTCAGCCCTCCTGCAGGGTCAGGGCTGGTTCTGCTGGAGCAAGGGGGATCTGTAGAGAAGGGTGGATTCTTCCTCTGAAGATCCAGTGGGAGAAGAGGCAGCTGCTGCTCCTCTGGGGAATGCATGGAGAAGCCATGCTGGTGTCTAAAAACCTCTGGATTATATCTGGGTAGGAATGCTTGGCTCCTCCCTCTGGGCTCACATCTCCCAGTGGGATGCTGCAGTTCTTATCAGCCATGCAGGGACATTCCATAGCTGTTATCAGCAATGTCCCCTCCCAGGGAGGAGTGAATGTGGTCACTCAAAGACAGAGATAAGGCAAACTGCCCACTTGGCAAAGGTAATCTGCCATAGAGATGGTAATGGGAAACATCTTGCATTGCAATCTGGAACACTTTGTAAACTGGTAACCTGGAACAGCTCCTTCCCAGAGGCTGCCATGGACTCTGCTGCCCTATTCCAACTGCATCACCCCCTTCTTTGCAGCTTTGTGCAGGCAGATGGGCAGTCCCAGCCACATCCTCTAAGTGCTCTCCTACAAGACACTGTCACAACGAGCAAAACCAAGACCAAGCACCAAACAACACCAGGTATGTTCCCTGCTAGGACCTGACATCCTCCATGCCCAAAGGAATCCTGTCCCCTGCCAGAAAACTGTCCCAGCAGGTCCCTCCTTCTGAATGGGGACCCAAGGAAGCAGTGGGACAGGGCCATGGAGCCCTCAGGGAAGGGGATGGGCTGGGACAGGAGGGCTGGGGGATCCCTCATGCCCAAAGCACTCTGGAGATGCTGTTGAGAGGATCTCCCTCTTTTTCTTCTTCAGGAAACCTTCCCAACCACCTCCTTCTTCGTCCTCACCTTCCTTCAAGTCGGATATATGATGTGAAAGGGACAGGGAGAGAAAAGAAGAAGGCTGATGGAGGAGTGCAGAGAGGGAGGTGAGAGCCTGGGAGAGCTGGCTTTGGGTAATTCCATGCTCCTGTTGCTGATTCCCCAAATTCTGGGACTCTGGCTGGGCCCTCCCAGAGGGCTTTCCTGTCTGGGGAGACTCTCCTGGAGCAGTTCTGTGTTGGGAAAAGAGAGACCCACTGGATTCTTTGAGTCTTCAGGTTCTTGTTTATTATTATTATCTTATCTAAAGTTCAGCATGCTGTTCACACCAGGCTCAGCACAATTGAAAAGCACCATAAAAATGGCCAAAAATCTTGTGTTCCAAGGTCTTTTCAGACTAAACTGTCCAATTAAAGAGCTGACACCTGGATTATTTTCCCTTTTAACCCCATAACTGATCCCACAGAGCCCACAATTCAGACTTTTCTGCCCAACTACAAAATGCCACCCAAACCCATGGAGAAGGAGGAAGAAGCATGAAGAAGAAACCCAGGACAACACCCTGTGCCCTCCATCTTGCTGCCATCCACAACACACTAAAAACCCCAAAACCTCAATTTCTCACCAAGTGATACACCAACACTACTCTCTGTAATCTATTTCACACTTTTGTGGGTTCCAGTCTATTCTGGAGTTTTTGGAATCCACAAAAGTTCTGGAAATTTTCTCCATGAGTGATGGTCAGAGTCAGTGCTGCCCTGGGGGTCAGGGCACTCCAGAGCAGACACAGAAATATTCCCAGTGCCCTGGGTTTGCACACTCCTGGACAGGTGTGAGGAGCTTTCACCTTTGGCCATGCTGAACTTACAGAGAGCAGACCTGGGCACGTGCCCAAGGCCTTGGCCCTTCCCATGGCATGGGAAGTGGGCAGCAGTGTTTTGGAGAGGTTTTGGAGACAAAACACTTGTGTGGCGTCTTTGCAGTTTGCTGGGTCCAGCTGAGAGATCTGTGAAGAAGAGCAGAGCCACCAGGGAGATGGAGGAGCCCAGAGTTGGGCTGGCAGCTGCCACCATGCAGGGAAGGTTTGCCCAGGTATGTCAGGTGGATGTAGGATCGTGTCCTGCCTCACTGCTGGGAGGCTGTTGAGAGGATCCCTCTGGATCTGCCCGTTCTGGGATGTCTTTTGGGTCCTCCCTTCAGTCCTGGGAACAACTGCATCCTTCAGGGAATCTTATTCTGGACAGAGCCTCTGTGGTGTCCAGATTTCTTCAGGTCACTGCCAAGAGCTCTGGGGGAGAGAGGAGGGATCCAAGCTGTCCCTTTGGGCTGCAGGACGGGACTCTCATTGTTGCCAAAATGCCTGAGCTGCCTTCCCTTTGCCCCATGTCACAGCTTCCAGCCCTGGCAGAGCAGAGGAGTCTGAAGAAGGCTGCAGCATTCTCTTCTGGGGGATTTGAGAGGCTGAGGAGGGAGAGAGTGGCTGCTGTGGCAGGAGTGGCTGCTGCTCTGTGCCCAGAGGGGACCCAGCAGGAGAAGGCACCGTCCCCTCGCAGGAGAACACCACAGCCAAGGTGGGAGGGTGGCAGCCAGGGCTGGGGGCACTGAGCAGGTGGGAGGTGTCACCCTTGTGCTGAGGTTGGGGAGGAATGGGTGAGAGGCAGGATGGTAGAAAAGGCAAAGAAGGTTTAATTCAAAAGAACCACACAGTTTTTATAGAGTGGTACAGTAGATTCTATTCTATTGGCTAACTAACAGAAACATCTTCCTCACACACTGTCCTTGAGAGGAACAGAAAAATAAAGTGTGGGAATCTACAAAATCAGAGGGTTTTGGGAAAGCTGCAAAAAGCAGGCCCCAGAGACAGCAGAACTGTGATTAGAGCTAAGCAGCAGCCATGAGACTGGTCAGCGGAAAATTTATTTAAAAAGTAGAAAAGCAAGGACAAATAGAAAATGGTCTGTGTATTAATGCTTGTCTAGAATAACTCTCTAAACTACAGAAAAGTTTATCTAGCAAGATATTAGGAAGGTTGAAGCTTAATAATGGAGTTGTGTGCATTGTGTTTTAAGGCTTACAAGTAAGTATTGTATTCTAAATAAGCCAACACTGTTTAACCAAAGGTACCTGTGCTTATAGTGATTGGATAGAACTACTGTCAATGTGCTTTTGCTTTGTGTGATTGGCCAAAAAACTTATAAAGTAAGTTGTAACATTAAGTTTTTGGTCTGCTGCCTGGGGTGTGAGCTGGTGGCATCTTCTCATTGTCATAACCATGTAATGAGGCTGATGCTGGGAAATCAAACAGCTCAAGGCAGCTCCCCAGCAGCCCTGTCCCATTTGTAATTTGTACATAGCCCCCAGCCAGCGATATAAAGCAGAAAAACAGCACCTGCAAATTGTTTATAGCCAACAAGTTATCACATCTTTACAGCTCCCTAAAGCTTCTCCCAAGCTGCTGTGAGAAGCACTTGCTGTTTCCCTCTGTCCCATGGCATCCACAGGGAGGGACCCCTTTAGGATCAGGGAAGTGGAGCCCTGAGCTCTGGGCTGGATGTGGTCCTGGGCATGCCCTGGGGCAGCCCCTGATCCTGTGCCCATGCTGGAGGGGCTGGGGGGCCCAAGGGACACAGGAGCAGCAGGGGCTGGGCCAGGCAGGGACTGAGAGGGGAATCTGTCCCTGCCTCGCAGGACCCCACGAGCCAAGCAGGTCCTGCTCAACCTGCAGCCCTACAAGGTGTCCAGGGAGCAGTGCATGAAGGCCTTGCAGATGAACCAGCTGCGGAAATGGTCCCACGACGGGTCCCTGGTGAGCAGGGGGTGCATCCCCCCTCCAGGCAATGGGGGCATCCCTCCCCTGCCTGCCAGCAGCCCCTGGGCAGCACTGGCTGTGGTGCCAGCTGGCTGTGGGGTCCTGGAGCTGTCCCAGCCCCAGGTGACAGCCCCAGGTGACAGCCCCAGGCACATGGGGACACAGGGGGGTTCCTCTGCTGGGCAGGGGTGCTTGGGAGGCTACAGAACCTCCAGGAGCAGCCCTGCTGAGCAGAAGGTCTCTGTTGTCCTCCTCCCTGTACCTCCTGAATCCTGAACAGGTTCTGGATCTAACCTGAGCTTGGTGAAGAAGCTGAGTGTCGACGAAGAGACAGCAGCAGAACTGTGACATGGGGGCAGCCACATAAAGGAAAAAGGAATAAAGACCTAGAAAGACCACTCTTGTCTTTCTTCTACCCCCAGTCTTGCTACCAAGCCCTTCATTCCCAGCCTGAATTGAGACTGGGGGTTTTCCCAACTTGTTGGGGGAAATGAAACAGGAAAGCCTTATAAATATGATTGCTTGGGAAAAGATTTTGAGAATATAGAAACTATAAGCGGGACTGAAATGAAAGCAAGCTTTGAGATCCCTCAGTTACTGAACAACTGGAAAACAATGGTGTGGCCAGCTGAATTGGATTAAACAACACCCTCTGCTTGCAGACAGCTCCAAGGGTCAGAGCAGACCCTGCCAGCTTGGCAGAAGGGGCCCAAAGAGGAGTTTTTAGGGTTTAAGATGTAACACAGTATGGTAATGTAGTGATTCTTATAGGCTGTATGGAAATACTGTAGGATTTGTATCTTGTACTAGATTGATTAGTGAGAATTAGAATATTCAACACAGAAGAACATTTATGGTACTGGAATGGGAACTTTGCTCTTTTTACTCTTCCTCGCTCTCTCTCATCCTCTTTACCACACTCTTACCTTCTCTCTCTTTCCCACTCTCTTTACTTCTCTCAGTCCTGCTCCAGCTGTGCCTGGCAGATCCCAGCAGGGCCCTGCACTTGGCCCTTTGCAATAAACCCCAAATTCCATGACCTGACCTCAGAGATCTCTGCTCTCCATCCATCCATCCATCCATCCATCCATCCATCCCTCCATCCATCCATCCATCCATCCATCCATCCATCATCCATCCATCCATCCATCCATCCATCCATCATCCATCCATCCATCATCCATCCATCCATCATCCATCCATCCATCCATCCATCCATCATCCATCCATCATCCATCCATCCATCCCTCCATCCATCATCCATCCATCATCCATCCATCATCCATCCATCATCCATCCATCCCTCCATCCATCCCTCCGTCCATCCATCCATCCATCCATCCATCCATCATCCATCATCCATCCATCATCCATCCATCCATCCATCCATCCATCCATCCATCCATCCATCCATCCATCATCCATCCATCATCCATCCATCCATCATCCATCATCCATCCATCATCCATCCATCATCCATCCCTCCATCCATCCCTCCGTCCATCCATCCATCATCCATCCATCCATCCATCCATCCATCCATCCATCCATCCATCATCCATCCATCCATCCCCACTGTCCTACCCCCATCACTCCCACACCAGCTCATGTAGGACCTCATGAGGTTCCCAAGGACCCATTTCTCCAGCGTGGCCGGGTCCTCCAGGATGGCCCCTTCCTCTGGATGTGTCTCCAGTCCTGCTCAGGTTCCTGCCAGCAGGCTAAAGGTGTGCTCCACCTCCCTGTGTCCCTGCTGAGGTATCAAGGAGCGCTGTGCAGGGCAGTGTGTACCCTGCTGTACACCACACACTCACTGGACACACAGCCAGTGACTACAGCTCTGTCTGCCTCTGTTGGCTCAGTGTTCTTGTGGCACCTCTCCAAAATTGCCTCTTTGGGTTCTCTCCAAGGCTGCATTTAATAATCTTATTTATTTTCAACTTTAACAATTCTCTGGTTTCCTCAATGCCTCCTTAATCTGTTTAGTTCCTACTAGGCTGTGCTCAGGACTGGACAGGTTGAGGATAAACCAGGTTTTGGAGAAGAAAATTGTTGTAAAAATTCCCAAGCATGTGGGAAATGAAATGTTCTCAGAGGAGATTTTTGCTCTGCCCTTTGCTGTTCCACCCTTGACCCATATTAAAGTAATTAAGGACAGAGGCCTGAGCTGCTGTGGGCTTGCAAATGTTGCTGGCTGCTGGCCAGGGCAGCAGAAAAATCATTACAGAAGAGGAAACAGGCTTGTTTTGTTGGAATAAAAATCATTGTTTTGTTGGAATAAAGATCATTCCAGTTGAAATTTTGTTGATGTAGGCTGGTGGAGAGGAGAGAGGCAAAGTCTCTCAGCTGGCACTCTGCATTGTCAGCTCAGCTTCAACTGTACAGTGATTTTTGGGTTACAGTGAATCAGAAAAGTCCCATTCCCTCCCACCAAGCCCCCTGACTGGGGACCTGGCTGCTTTGGATTCTGCAATTTTACACAAAGCAGAAAGATGATTTTCACTGTATCTTGAACAATGATTCGGGTTACAGCAAGAACTGGAATTTCAAAACACAGCTGAGATTGAGGAAGGTGCTCGGTGGGTGACTGTTGCCCTCTCCTGCTCTCCTGCTGCCTGTGTTGATCCAAACCCACCCAACTCCAGAAATCATTTACAGATCTGAGGGCCTGAGCCTGACATCAGGACTGAGCTGAGGCACCTTGGGCCTCCTCCATCCGTGTGACATCTGTGAGTGTTTGCACATGGAAGTCACAGAGAAATGGATTGGATTCCTGGCAGCCTTTGCCCTTAATGCCATCCCTGCACCTTTCAACACCTGGGCTTCAATTAGGGGCTGCAAAGAGCACAGAGGATGTTTTGTAGCTGGGCATGGGCAGGCACAGCCTGGGGTTCTCTGCTCTCTCCAAAGCCTGACAGGAGTGGGATCACAAAGGGCAGGACCAGGGAAAATGGCCTTATTGTATTTGGGTTCCCCCCAGATGAGGGAAGGGATGATGAATCTGACTTCATGAAGGCTAATTTATTGTTTTATGGTGCTATATTATATTTATTAGAATAGTATTTATTGTATTTATTTATTTTATTGATTTATTATATTTATTTTATATATTATATAAAAGAATTTATTATTTTATGGTGCTATATTATATAAAAGAATATTAAACTATATTAACGAATACAGAAAGGATAACAGAAGGATAAAAAAAAAATAATGAAAACTTGGGACTCTTTTCAGAGTCTTGACACAGCTTGGCTCTAACTGGCCATTGAATGAAAACAACTCACAGCAGAATCCAATCACCTGTGGGTAAACAATCTCCAAACATGTTCTAAAGGAGTAAAACACAGGAGAAGCAAATCAGATAATTATTGTTTTCCTTTTTCTCTGAAGCTTCTCAGGAGAAAAATCCTAAGCAAAGGGGTTTTCCCAGAAAATGTGAATGCCACATGGCCTCAGGTTGTGCCAGGGGAGCTTTGGGTTGGATGTTGGGAAAATCTCTCTGTGGAAAGGGTGGGCAGGCACTGAAAGGGGCTGCCCAGGCCAGTGGTGAAGTCACCATCCCTGGAAGTGTTCAAAAAAGGCATTTTGTGATGTGGCATTTGGGGACAAGGTTAATGGTGAACATTTTGTGATGTGGCATTTGGGGACAAGGTTAAAACACACCAGATCCTGGGTTGATGGTTGGACTCAGCAATCTTAGAGGGCTTCACAGAATCAGAAAGTTGTTGAGGTTGGAAAATCCCTTTAAGATTATTAAATCCAAGTGTTCTTCCAGCACAGAGAGATCCACCTTATCCTCACATCCCCATCAATAATCTTAGAGGGCTTCTCTGACTTTAACAATTCCCTGATTATGTGATTACACTCCTCATTCCTGGGACTCCCAGAACAGCCAATTCACTGGAACATTTTTTCCTATCTCCTTCCAAACTTCTTTTTTCACTCCCAGTTCTGCAGAAAGTGGCCATAGGGACTCTCAGGTGTTCCTGAGCTCAGTCCCCACCATTTATTCATTTATTGCAGTCGGGAATGTTTCACCTGCCTGTGCCAGGGCCGGGGCCTCAAGGTGGGAGCGACTCATAAACGCCAGGATGTGCCTGGGTGTGGCTGCCCAGCTGAACCTCGGGCAGATAACTGAGAGTCCCCTCAGGGTTTATGGCAGGGCAATAGAAAGCCTGGGTTAATGGATCACCAGCAGCAAACTCGAGGGAGTCTTTATAAAGCTCTGACTGCTGAGAGCTCTGACTGCTGAATACTCTGAGAGCTCGGGGGAAGAGGGAAAGTCTGAGAGACACAAAAAAGGCCAAAGGCAGAGGAAATAAAATCTGTCCAGGTCAGGGGAGGCTTGGCTTTGCAGGCACCATGAAAAGCTTTCTTTCCTGGGCAGTGCTGGCAGTCCTTGTCCTGGTGCACATCTCCCAGGCAGTCTATGTTCAGGTGAGTTTTTTCTCTTTTATTTGTCGTTATTACAAATTCCAAAAAATGATGATGTTTTTAAAACATCTGGTTGCAAGAGGAATCTTGAACTGAATTAATAGACCTGAATTTTTGCTTTGCTCTGCCTTGATTTCCACCTGTATCTCCCCATGCTCTGGGTTTTCCTTCTGTAAAACACTTCAGGTATCACTGAAAGCTGCTGATGTTTATTTACCTTTTCCAGCCACATCTCTGCTCTGAAATCCCCTAGGGACTGAGGTGTTTCATGCCTGGAATTTTCTCCTAGACCTAAACCACGTGCAGTGAAGGTGCTGACTTTAGAGAGTGATGCAAACAAGGTGTGAACAAAGGAGAAATTCTCTTGTGTTACCTGTTCTAGGCAGGAAGTTCTTTAGGGGAATAATCCGTGAATTTGTGGGATGGAGCCTGTAAAAAAAGGGGCAAAGAAGAACTTGGCTGGATTTAATTGAATATTAATGGGAAGAGAAGTGATTAAAGGAGCTTCTGTGACATCTTCCACGTACACAATCACCTGTGGGTAAACAATCTCCAAACACATTCTAAAGGAGTAAAACACAGGAGAAGCAAATCAGATAATTATTGTTTTCCTTTTTCTCTGAGGCTTCTCAGCTTCTCAGGAGAAAAATCCTGGGTAAAGGGATTTTTCCAGAAAATGTGAATTTTCTGGCCTCAAGCTGTGCCAGGGGAGCACCATCTCCAGAGGTATCACCTCTGGCTGATGTTCCATGTCCTGCTTTGAAAAGGAAGTTTGAGTTTTTTGGGGAGTTTTTGGAGTGTCAACCCATGGCACTCCATACAATGTGGAAGGGGTTAGGAAGGTACCTCAGGGCCCTGGTTTGTTTTTGGGAAAGCTTTGGATCTCTCTGAGAGGAGGTACTCCTCCTGAGAGGAGGTTTCAGTGTGATTGCAATGTAAACACCTTCCTCTGGGGACCAGGAAAACTAATAAAAACCAACATTTGTTAAACAATTATTGACTCTCTTTATGTGTGAGCAGCAGGTGTCCAGGGATAAGGTACCTTTGTGTCCTGGACTGTCCTTTATTTTTGTCCTTTGGATGACAGAGATAGCCAGAGGTAGCAGGTTTAAGCTATTCCTTTCTTTCTCTCAAACCATTCTTCAACATTTGCAGTCTCCAGAGGAGCAAACAGCTTCCTACCCAGTGAAAAACATCCCCCTTTTACACTTGTAGCCATAAAAAATATTAATAAATGAGAATGGCTGGTCCTAGGTTATGTAAGAGAGTGGGGAGTGCATCTCTGGAGTTTGAGCTGGAATTCTCCTCTCATTAATCATTAAATCCATGTTTTCCCCATTGTACATGCAGTGAACTCTGAGTCTTGCACTCCTTTCACCTGAAGTCTTTGAGGTCTGATGGATTCTTTGATTATTCACTGCACAAAGTTGGCTTGCACTGTTCTTCCCTGAAATTGTTCCTGACACTTCCCTTCCTTGTCCCAGAGTATGTCAAATTTACCTCTCTCCAATACATCTTTCTTACTTGAGGTGGTTTTGTCTTTGTTTTGCTGTTCCTTTGTTCTTTTTTGTCCCCAGGACCTGCAGATATCAAGGTTTCTTCCCAGTTCCTGGTTTCTCTGAATTCATGCCTGTGGAAATCCATCCTTTTTTAGTTCTATGGGTTTTGCTTCTCAGTTGTGTGACCAACAGCTGAGTCCAGAGCTGCCTTTATAGGAAAAGTGAATTTTCATAGGCAGCCAGGGCTGGTCACAGAATCAGAAAGTTGTTTAGGTTGGAAAATCTCTTTAATATTATTAAATCCAACTGTTCCTCCAGCACAGAGAGATCCACCGTGTCCCCTGTCACATCCACGTGTTTTTGGAGCACTTCCAGGGATGGTGACTCCACCACTCCCAGGGGCTGCTGATGCCAGAGCCTGATTAACTTTTATAGACCATGAAGGTCAGAAAAGATCTCTAAGATCCTCGAGGTGAACTGATAAATTCACCTGAGTGAGATCATAAACTGATTGCAAGAGAAGAGATTTTGACGTAGTAAATACGCATCCAAAGTTTATCTGACTGGGTTTTTTAAACCTTGAACACCAAAATAATGTGGTGCTGTAAAAAACCCTCCAAAACCCCAGCCAGAATCAAATCCCCTCCCCACTCATCTCATACCACTCCCCAGTGGGGATGTGAAACAAATGCTAATGTTGTTTTTGTGCTGTGAAACAAATGCTAATGTTGGTTTTGTGCTGTGAAACAAATGCTAATGTTGGTTTTGTGCTGCATCAGTCACTGCATTTTATTTCTTTGGATGAGGAGCTGTTGCCTGACTCCAGAGCCCCAGGATGGTTTGGGTTGGAAGGGACATTAAAATTCATCTCATCCCAAACCCTGCCATGGGATTGGAGCCTCCCACATCACCTTAGGTTAAATGTTGGCCATGAAACCACGTTAAAACAGCAGATAAAAATCAGTTTGAAAATGCTTATTTGTTTTCTAGGCCAAGCTCTGGTTATCTGCAGATGGGTGCAGACTCTGTGCACTTGGTTAAAGAGCTGCAACTTAAATTTATGACCTCAAAAAGGGGAAATCTCCTGAAAGTGAGGGAATGACCCTTAACTGATGAACAGGGAGAAGCAACTAAAACATAGAGTAATATTTCTCAAAATCCTGTCCCAGCTTCCTTGAGTTTCTGGTGTGAACTTGTTGTATTTATGCTTCCAAAAACTTATTTTTCACAGATTGTGTGAGCAAGTTTTAAATGGGCACGGGGTGGGATTGTTGGGCCTCTGTGCAGGGCCAGGAGCTGAAGTCAGTGATCCTGTGGGTCCCTCCCAACACAACAGATTCTGTAATTCTAAATTAATGGAAACTTGCCACAATGTCTTGGGGTGAAGGGTTTAAGCCCCCAGCAATGTGTGGTGTGAAAGAGGAGCTGCTTTTGTGGGGCACAGCCAGCCCTTGACACTTCCACTGCTGTGTTGGGAGAGACATTGAACCAAATAAATCCCCATTTATCCCCATTCCAGCCATGATTTGTGGATCTCTATCACACATCCCTGGCTGGAGCTCACAGCAGCCTGGGACAGTGGAAGTGTCCCTGTCCATGGCAGGGGGGATGAGAAGAGCTGTAAGGTCCCTTCCAACCCAACCCATTGCAGGGTTCTGTGATATTTCCCAGTTCTCTCTTTTTAGGCTGAAGATTCCCAGCCTGGATCTTCCTGTCCCACATTTTATGGGTCTCTCTCACGGGGATGAGACTGAGTTCTCCCTCTGTCCACTGCCTTCACTCAGGTTTTATTTTGGCTTTCTTTCCACACCATCTTTTCCCTCTGCTGTATTTTTGGGAGAGCTCTTGCTTGAAATGGAGTGGATTTGCAAAAGGCCTGGCTTCCTGACACTTCTTTTTTCTGGTTCTTTATAGGATGGAGACTTTAAATTCCCCCTGGAGTCTGTGAAGAAGCTGAAGGAGCTCATGGATGGCAACAAACACATCAACCCTCGCATGATGGTGCCCATGGGCAGCTACTCCCCATGCCAGGACAAGCACCTCCCTGAGGAGTTCAGGCCTGTGTGCAGGAGGGAAGATGCACCCAAGATTTTCAGGAGGCTGAGTATGTCGTTCATATTTCATTGTTTTCATTTTTACCATGATTTTTTAACCTTAAACATTCCAACAGCAGGAGGCAAAGCCACGGAATTGCTTCTGTGTCACTTCTAGGGCAGCTGGGAGGGTTTGTGCTGCCCTTTCTCCTGCAAAGGTTGGGCTCCATGAGCCACCCAAGGAAAATTCCTGCAGGGCTGAGCTGAGCTGTTCCCTGGGCACATCCCACTGCTGTGACCAGGGAAAAGCTCATCCAAAGCAGAATCATGGAATCACTGAATGGTTTGGTTGGGGGGAGTTTAAACCTCATCCCATTCTGCCCCTGCCATGGCAGGGACACCTTCCCCTGTCCCAGGCTGCTCCCAGCCCTGCCCAGCCTGGCCTTGGGCACTGCCAGGGATCCAGGGGCAGCCACAGCTGCTCTGGGCACCTGTGCCAGGGCCTGCCCACCCTCACAGGGAGGATTTTCCTCCCAATACCTCCTCTAAATTTACCCTTCTCCAGCTTAAGCCATTCCTCCTTGTCCAAAGTCCCTCTGCCATGGGCTGCTGCTGCTGCAGTGGTTGCTTTTTAAAGTTATTCTATTGCAGTTATCTACTGTCCAGTACAAGGGACACTTTAGGATAAAATGCTGCCATATCCTGTTGTCCTCTTGTTTCCACACATTCCCATGGCTTCCCAAGGAATTCAGGTTTGATTTCATCCCTTCAGTCAGATTTCAGCACGAGCTAATTTTCCTCAGAGCAGTTCTACCTACAAGGATCTTTCAAATGATAAATCAGGAATTCAAAGGAGTCTCCAAGTGCTTTGGCAGGTGGCTCTGCTCTTTTAAAATAAGTAGTATCTAATCCTTGATGTCTGCCTGTGATTTGGCCTCCCCTGCACACAGCACCACTGGGTTATTTTCCCTTTCCCAGTTCATCCTTCCCAGTGGGTTGGATCCCTTTCCTTTCCCCCTGTCTGGAGGTGACACCTCTGAGTTTGTAGCAGAACTGCAACAAATAACTCAAGCTTTTTAAAGTTATTCTATTGCAGTTATCTGCTGTCCAGCACAAGGGACACTCTAGGATAAAATGCTGCCATATCCTGTTGTCCTCTTGCTTCCCATGGCTCCCCAAGGAATTCAGGTTTGATTTCATCCCTTCAGTCAGATTTCAGCACGAGCTAATTTTCCTCAGAGCAGTTCTACCTGCAAGAATCTTTCAAGTGATGAAGCAGGAATGCAAAGGAGTCTCCAAGTGCTTTGGCAGGTGGCTCTGCCCTCCTGGCACCCAACTCAATCCCATTTTCTCCTGGACAGGCCTGGCTGCTGAGGATGACCTGTGTGAGATCTGTGCCAATGCTGCCTGTGCTGGTTGCTTCTGAGAAGGTGGAGAAACCCACAAAACCCACAAAAGACACGTCCAGCTGGGAAATTTGTGCATTCCTGTGGCAAGATCATGTATTTCACCAATCAATGCTCCTGGGCTTCATCTCCCCCTGCAGCCAAACTGCAGCTGCCAGCTCGTGGGGCCATCCCTGCAGCACCTGGACCAGAGCAGATCTGCCAGCAGGGAGGCTGGGACTCCTCTGAGAGCTTCCAGTGCTGCAGGACTTGGGTGACACTGGAATGGAAATCCCTGGGTTTCATTTCCCACTGTTTTGCCTGGATTTGAACAAACTGTGAAACTCAGCATCCCCTGCAGGCTTTTTAATGGCTAATTTTTAATGTCCAATAAGTAGTATCTAATCATTAATATCATTAATATCACAATGCCTGTGATTTAGCCTCCCCTACACACAGCACCACTGGATTATTCCCTTTTTCAGCCCTCATTCCCAGTGGGTTGGATCCCTTTCCCTCCCACCTGTCTGCAGGTGACACCTCTGAGTTTGCAGCAGAACTGCAACAAATAACTCGAGCTGAACTCCTGGTGTTTAGGACCACTCTGACAGCCAGAAATCAGCCTGTTCCTTGTTCTGATTGTTGTTGATTTGGGGAATGGGTGTAGAGGAGCACAGGAACACTTCACTGGCTGGATATCAAGGTTCTTAAAACTCTCTTTGAGAGAAAATAATTCTAAAGTGCAGTGCTAGAATCACACTGAAATGAAAGCATTGTCTGTTTTATTTATTGCTGGCAAGATTGTGAAGAAATTATCTGTCTATGTTTATATGCTGTACAGGCAATAAAAAACTAGTAATAATTTGGATTTTTTTGTTTATTTGTTCCTTTTGTTTTGCTTGTTATTGCTGGGTTTTAGGGTTTTGGGATTTTGTTTTAAGATATAAAAAATAATCTGGAAAGGATGACAAATAAAGGAAGCCACAAACCAGGAGTGGAGATCTAATTTTGCCCTCCAGAACCCAAACACTGAGGGCTGTGTTTGCAGCTCCCTCTGGGAGCTGGAGCTGTGGCCCTGGGCACAGCAGGGATTTCACCAGGCTGGGTTCCAGCTCAGGCTGTGGGAATCACAGAGTCAGGGAATTGTTAAGGCTGGAAAAGCCCTCTGGGATCATGGAGTGCCACCATTCCCCAGCACTGCCAGGGCCACCATCATCCATCCATCCATCCATCCATCCATCCATCCATCCATCCATCCATCCATCATCCATCCATCCATCCATCCATCCACCATCCATCCATCATCCATCCATCATCCATCCATCCATCCATCCATCATCCATCCATCCACCCATCCATCCACCATCCATCCATCCATCATCCATCCATCCATCATCCATCCATCCATCCATCCATCCATCCATCCATCATCCATCCATCCACCCATCCATCCACCATCCATCCATCCATCATCCATCCATCCATCCATCCATCCATCCATCCATCCATCCATCCATCCATCCATCATCCATCCATCCATCATCCATCCATCCATCCATCCATCCATCCATCCATGCACCCCTGCAGGTTTCATCCTGGGCAGGAGCAGGACAAACTGCTCATGGTAATCCTGGGTACAGAACTGCAGGTCCAGCAGGAGATGTCCCTGCCAGGGGCTGGAACTGAATGATCTTTGGGGTCCCTTCCAACCCAAACCATTCTGTGGTTCTGTGATTGTTCAGCACCTCAGTTCCTGAAAAATGAGCTACAAGGAATTGTCTGACTGATGATTCAATTGGGTAATTTGTTTTATGGGAAAAAATCATATTAATTCCCTTATTTTTCACCAAACATCAGGCCTATGTTACCTCACACACCCTCCTTATTTCTAAATCCATTATTTTCACTTATTAAAAAGTTCATTCCTTTTCTCTACTTGTGTTCTATAAGTGACTCCTGAATCCCAGTGTGGGTGGGGAGCCCAGAGCAGCTTGGAGAGGGCTTGGAGCAATGTCTTGGGGTGGAAATGTCCCTGCCCAGGCAGGGATGGGCTTCAGGATCCCTCCCAATCCCAGCCTGGGACTCTCTGGTATGACTGATTCTCTGGTTGCTATTAATGTTTAATCACTAATGACAGCACAGACGTCAGCCTGGTGCTGATATCTCCCTCCTCTCCTCATATGAGATTTCACTCACCTTTATTTCACTCCTTTATTGCCAGCTCCCAACTGTGGAGCTTTCTTGCAGCTGTTGAGATGACAAATTCCATCAGTAATTCCATAATTCCAAGAGCTCCTTGGAGCACTGGTTAATGCAGAGCCTGGCAGCTCTCCCTGTGCCCAGCCCCTGCCCCTGATTCCCCTCATCCCTTTGTGGAATTCTGTGTTTTGATGTGTGGGATTTTCCCCTTTCTCACCTTTATTGGATGCACTGAATTTTGTGCCTGTTCTCCCTTAATTTTTCCTCACATTTCCCCCCAGATTTCTCTTACCTTTCTCCTCACTTTGCTTGGCTCTCCCACATTTCCACATTATCCAGGTCTTGGCTGATACATCCATTTATTCTGTTTATTGGCTGCCAGTTCTGGTCCTTCCTACTGCCACCATCCCAGGTCTCTTATCTCTAATTTTTGGATTTTTTTTTTCTCCTTGATTCTACAATATGGCTTTTTATCCAGCTTTCATTATTCCTCCCCTCCCATTCCTCCCCCATGACTCTCTTGGTCTTTATGGGATTTCTTTGCCCATTTCTCCCTCTATTGTGCTGAAGCTCAAAATTCCCTCAAAATTGAAGCTCAAATTCTGGACTGATCATTTTTTTCTTAGTTTAAAATATATAATTTCTACACATTTCTCATATTTTTGCTCTCTTCTCTAGTTCTAGCCACCAGAGTTCTCAGACAACCATTAAAATACTAATCACCTCTTTCAAATTCCTACCCTGTATCCATCCTATCCAGAAATGTTGTTTTTATCTGTTTCTATTCCCATTAACCACTGGCTTCCCAACCATCTGGCAATTATCACATCCTAGTTTGCCCATATTCTTCCTGTATCTCAGAATATTTGTTAGCCCTCACTTCTTTCCTCCCCCTTTTATTTATTTATCTATTTATTTATTTTAAAGGGATAAATACAGACAGCATTTGAGGCAAGCAGGAAAAGAAGTTGTTTTAACAGCAAAAAAACCTTTCTTCCTTTCAAATGTACAGAAATAGGGAGGCTGAAACCCATTTCTTCACAGAATCCTGGGCTGGATCACACTGGGGGTGATGCAGTCCCACCTCTCTGTGACCTGAGTGCCCAGGGCTGTTTCCAGGTGAATTTTGGAACCTGGAATTCCAGATGACTTTTGGAGACTCCACCACCTCTCTGAGCAGCCCATTTCAGTTCTCACTCACCCTTCTTTTTGTCTTTTTATTCAATATCCGTAAATTTCTGACTTGCCCCTACCTAGGAAACAGAAGAACAGAAGTATTTGCATATTTCAAACGAAGCTCTTTTTTTTGAGAAAATTTCAATACTTTTCCTGGAAAAAAAAGCAAAATGATTGCAGGAAGTGTTGCTGGGGTTGGTGTCACCCCTGGGTGGGGCTCTGCTCCCACCCCACACAAATCCAGGGATCCTGGAGTGCCCAGCCAGCACTGGGCACACAAAGCTGGGATTGTCCTTGGGGTAACATTTTAACCAAAGGGTCAGAGAAAGTACCAGCGATGACGTGATTTGGTTTATAAGCCATAAAAAGTCCATAAAACAATGGCACACCCAAGGAGAATTTGCATTAAATATTTTGCATGTTCTGATAAAAAATATCAAGGTGGAGATAGAAACACTCTTAAGTGTTTCCAGGAGCTTAACTTGTTCTTTTCTTTTTCCCAAGAACCTGAAGGACAAATTCCATGTTCTCCTCTGTCTGGGATATTTGCACTATCAGGCACTGGAATCAGAATTGCTGATAAAAGTATTTTATTGTTTTAATTTTATATCTTAATTTATTTAACTTATTTATTTATTTATTTAAAATTTTTATTTCTTAATTTCATTTTATTTATTTAATTTTCATTTTATAAAAGTATTTTATTGTTTTCATTTTATTTATTAATTTTATTTATTATTTTATTTCTTATTTTATTTATTTAATTAATTAATAATTTAATTAAATTTATTTAATTTTCGTTTTATAAAAGTATTTTATTGTTTTAATTTTATTTATTAATTTTATTTATTATTTATTTTAATTAATTAATTTATTTAATAATTTAATTTCATTTATTTAATTTTCATTTGATAAAAGTATTTTATTGTTGTTTTCATTCCTGTCATGGTGAGACACTTTTTGACCAGATCAGTAAATATTCTGCTTTGCTGTTCCAGAGGATGAGGTGACACAGTGAATCCCAATATCCCTGCTAGCATTCAGCTGCTTTAAACAGCAAATACCCCACAGTTTGGTGTCTCCCAGCTGGGAATTGTCAGTGTCCCAGGCACCTTTGACTTTTTGATATCTCCTGGTAGATGTCCAACCTCTCTCCTGGGACATAACTGTGGAAAAACCCGGAAAATCCAATGTAAAGTGACCAAGGTGGTGAGGGGTCTGTGGCACATCAGGTGAGGGGTGGGGAGATGAAATTCTTCAATCTGGGAACAGGAGAGGAAAAGGGTGCAGGGGAATTTGTGAGGAACAGGTGAAACATGGAAGGGTCTCTTATCTCCAGTCCTTCAGAAAGGCACATCCAGTGACACCTCTGTGCCACTTCCAAGGATTAATATCTCAGTTTGCTCATGGGCCACATTGGCTTTTAGTAGCTCTGGAAGACCTCTTCTTTTATTATTTTGGAAGCTTGTACCAAGTGTTGTGTGTATTTGTGGGTGAAAAAGAAATATTTATGATTATTCTGAACCCACTGCCTGATAATTTCGTTAAATTCCCCTTGTCTGGTATTATTGCATTTGGGTTCTCCTCAGATGAAGGAAGGAATGATGAATCTGACTCCATGTTCTCAGAAGGCTAATTTATTATTTTATGATACTATATTATATTAAAGAATCTAAACTAAACTATACTAAAGAATACAGAATGGATACAGACAGAAGGCTAAAAAGATAATAATGAAAACTTGTGACTCTTTCCAGAGTCTGACACAGCTTGGCCCCAATTGGCCAAAGAGTGAAAACAACTCACAGCAGAATGCAATGAAACAATCACCTGTGGGTGAACAATCTCCAAACACATTCCACATCAGCACAACACAGGAGGAGCAAATGAGATAAGAATTGTTTTTCTTTTCTCTGAGGCTTCTCAGCTTCCCAAGAGAAAAACCTTGGGCAAAGGGATTTTTCAGAAAATATGGATGCTACATAATTTGGCTTTTTGGGCTCTAAAGCTGCATCTTTGATCTCTTGTGGACTCAGAGCTCCAGGGCCTTCAGCAGAGCTGCTGTGCTGGCTCTGAGTGAGGTTGGCAGGAGCAGATGTGGCTGAGTGAGCACACAAAGGCACAGAGAGCAACACGGAACCTGCAGGAATAACAAAGGTGCCACTCCAGCAATCCAACTGCTGAACAGATGGTTTTTGGGGAAGGTGGAAGGTCTGAACCCTGATAAGTCAACAGCAGAGATAACATCAGCAGAGAGCAGGGAGCTCACAGAACATCACACAGAGAATTCTCTTCCTGCTGCACTCCTGCAGCAAAAATTGTGCCAAGGGGGTGTCCTGTGGTAACTCTGGACATCTCATGCACATTGGAGATGTGACCAAAACCTTCTCATTGCCAGTCAGGAGTCCCTGGGGCACATGGAGATGCTCCCTCTGCTCTCCAGGCTGGCAGAGCTGGGGTTGCTCACCTGGACAACGCTCCAGGGACACCTCAGAGCCCCTGGCAGGGCTTGAAGGGGCTCCAGGAGAGCTGGAGAGGGACTGGGGACAAGGATGGAGGGACAGGACACAGGGAATGGCTTCTACTGCCTCAGGGCAAGGTTAGATGGGATATTGGGAAGGAATTCTTCCCTGGGAAGACAGTCCAGGTACCTCTCTCTGGGCAAAATAAGCCCGAAAAAGGACCCACGTTAACAGAGGATTAACCCTTAAAAGCAACAGCCTGTTGCATATTCATAATATTTGCAAAAAGCCAATGATAAAATACACATTTTTCACAGAATGGAAAATGAGAAGTCCAGAACAAGCTGTGGTAAGCCCTGAGCTGGCTCTCAGAAGGAACCAGGGGTTTGTGCTCTTTAGGTATTCTTTGGAAATATCTGAATGTCTGGTGATGGTATTTTACTTTGTGGCTCCCTGTACAAAAGAGAATGTGAGTGGATCCTCAGATTTCCTGGGGAAGGGCTGGGTGACAAACATTGCCATGAGCTTTATGACTACCAGAGGATTTTCCAGGTCATTCTTTCTTTTTCAACATCCTTTGTGTGGCAGGAATGTGCCCTCTGTTGATGGAGTGACAGAACTGTCTCTTGTCTCCTAAAAAAGGAAAGAAGCCCAGAAGTTTCTCTCCTCAATGACGTGAAAAATGCAGAAAAATGCAAACCTCATAGGACCTGGGGGACTTCACCTCAAACTTAAGGATAGCCAGTTGGACAGGAGCCAAAAAGTTCCACCTAAGCAATTTACTAGAAAAATAAGAGAACAAGGAAATAATTGCTTTTGTGAGGTATTTACCAGGAGCAAGAACCTCTTGCCCATGTCTTGGTTTTTCTCTGTAGAGAGCTTTGTTATTTTGTCTTTTATTAAAAATTTGTTTCCAACACTGCCACAGAAGCCATCCTGCTGATTTTATGCCATCTGAGGCTGCTGAACTATCTCGGATATAATATATATAATATATAAATTATATATAATGAATTATAAAATATATAATTTATTATATAAATCTCCAAGAGCTTATAAGACCTGCCTCAAGGAGACCATATATCAGGTTCCCAGGTAAGAATTTTAAAAGAAAGCACCAAAAACCCCCCAAACCACAGAGGTTTGAATGGCTTCGAGATCTCAAGTACAAACCAGAAAGGAGCAGCTGACTCTGCCTTGGCCCTCTTGAAAATCTGTTCCTTGTTGGTTTTGTGGATGTGTGGAGGGAGAAATCATTGCTTGTGTCTAAACCAGTCCCATCCTTATCCCCTGAAACTGGAACAGGTTCCTGCCTTTGAGAGGAACAGCAGATTTGTCTTTACAAACCAGCTGTGGGTCTGCTGGTAGATAAAAGCAGCACTGGGAGATAAAAGAATCAATGGGAAGGATTCCACTGATTGATGAATGGAAAAAGATATTTGCTTTTACAAATAAACTTTAGGTTTGCTGATAAATGAAATGAGACATTGAGAGATGAAAGAAACAATGGGGAAGAAAAACCCCTAAATTCCATAAGAATTAAAAATTTAAAGGGAGGGTTATACATTAGAGGGAAATCTTTGGGATCAGGTGTTCTGGGAAGTCTGAACCTCTCAAGTAGCTCAGCCAATGGGGAAAGAGAGAAGGGAAATGTGGCTGGAAATTGGGATAAAAAGGAGGCTGGGTCCTCCAAAAATTGGAGAGATCCCAGGGGAGTGCCCCATGGCCTCTCCTTTATTGGAATAAAGTCAAAGGACTCCTCTGTCTCCTTTTTGGACATAAACCTCTGGTGTTGGTGGATTAATTTTCCTGACACTTGTGTCTAATCCCCTGAAACTGGAACAGGTTCCTGCCATCCTGGAGCCCCATGTGAGTGCTGTGGTTGTGCTGCTACACTCGGGGCCTTTTCTTTCTTTGGGGTCTCTGTGCCCCAAGCAGCACATTGCTTATCTCAGCAGTGCTTCAGCAGGAGGGAAACCCATGGGCCAGGAGTCTCAGGTTTGGGAGCATCCACCCTGAGTATTTCAGGCATCAAAACTGTGAAAAATGCCAATCACTTGTTTTTAAAGTTTTAGAAGTCTAACAGTAATAAAATGGTTATACAAAATAGTAATATATTAGAGTAATAAAAATTTGGACAATTAGAATTTAGGACAATATGAGACAATAGAAACAGAAAGTTAGTGACAGTCCAGGTACCTCTTTCTGGGCAAAATAAGCCCGAAAAAGGACCCACGTTAACAGAGGATTAACTCTTAAAAGCAACAGCCTGTTGCATATTCATACACCTCATCCATGATGCATAAATTCCATTCAAACACAGGATTCTGTCTGGGCAGTGTCAGCTTCTTCCTCTGAATCCTGATGATGCCTTCATGATTGAGCAAGGTGGGAAGAAGTTCATTTCTTCTGATAAATGAGCAATAAAGGGGAGGTACTGGGGTTATAGTAATTGGATGTGGCATTTTTTTTAGTGGAATTTTTTTTGAGTTTTGTTTTTTCAAATTTATATATTTGTGTGCTTATTGTCGTATTGTAAAATCAGGGTGCCCTGATGAGGAAGAGGATGATGCTCTGACTCCATGCTCTCAGAAGGCTAATTTATTACTTTATGATACTATATTACATTAAAGAATACGGGAAAGATACTTTAAGAAGGCTAAAAGGATAATAATGAAGACTTGTGACTCTTTGCAGAGTCCCAACACAGCTTGGCCCTGATTGGCCAATGAGTTAAACAACTCACACCAGAATCAAATGCAACAATCACCTGTGGGTAACCAATCTCCAGACACATTCCACATCTGAGCACAACACAGGAGAAGCAAATGAGATAAGAATTGTTTTCCTTTTTCTCTGAGGCCTCTCTCACTGCCTTTCCAGCTTCCCAGGAGAAAAACCCTGGGCGAAGGAATTATTTGGAGAATGTGAATGCCACAGGCATTTCAGAGAATGTGAATGCCACAGGGTAGTGGTGTTCCTGCTGCAGCTCTAAGCATCCATTCCTGTCTGTGTGTTTTAGATGTTCCATTCATGTTATGCTGAGACCCCCTCACCAATGGCCAGCAGACCCGGTTCGTCGCTCTTGTGGGAACCTGGGAGGTCGTACAGGGCTCTGGGATGAATCCTGAACCTTTTCCATTTGAAGGTGTCACCTGGGAGCCTTCAGGAACAGCTGAGGAGTTGCAGTAAGCTGGGGAGGTGGTGAGGAGGAGCCAGGGTCCCCTCAAGTTTCAGCAATTCCACATCACCTTGTCTCCTCTTAATCCAGGCCTCCCCTGTGACGATGGTGTTGATCTCTGAGCAAGGCCCGAGTGTGAGGCCTGAGGGCCTGGGCATTCTTAGGAGAGTGGTGAGTAGCAGAATTGTTGCTTTTTAACCCCTGTGCAGCTAAGATCATGCAGTGATTTTTGGTGTTCTTTATTGTAACTGACCAATGGACTACAGCCTGGTGATGGCAGGAAATTCCCAGAGGGTGAAGTGGCCTTCCTTCACACCCGCCATGGATTCTCATCCTTGGGTGTCCGAGAGATAAATCCAAGGCTGGGACCAGAGAGGGGATGAAAGGGAGATGCCGGGAGGGCTTTTTGTGTCAGCTTTGGAGGCAGGATGTGCAAGAGGTGGCTCCTTAGGCCACATAAAGGAAAAGTCTCACAATGCTGAGGTGCTCAGGGCAGAGCAGTCCCAGTGGGTGTTGTGTCGCTTGTCTGTCGTGCATTCTGTGTCTTTTGGGTGTCTCGTGTCACATGTCTTTTGCCTTAGCCCTTTGAGGGGCCTATCAGAAACTGAGGTGTCCATCTGTGCATCTCTGACCTCTGTGTTCCTCAGCCCAGTGCCGATTCCGTTGTAGGGATTTGACCCGGGATCTCGGACAGGCATTGGAATCACATCTCTCTTGTGGCATCCACTCTGATGTCTTGTAAGGTCTTGTTCTGAGCTGTTCTTGACAGCTGTGCACCTCAGCAATCCATTCTAGCAGATTAGGACTTGTATGGATGTGAAGATAGGGAGAGGACTCTGACCCCTCAGGGGGCGGCTGCCTCCTGAAATCCCAAACTGCACAGGATGTCTGCCAGACCCAGCCTGCCCTCATATCCAGTGTGGGATGCCCTGACTATCCCAAGGGCCTCCTGCAATCTGCCATCAGGAACCTGGGATGGTGAGCTGTGCTTCACAAGGATACAGGTTGGTGTTGGTGTTCAGGGTCCTGTGGCTGTGAGTGGGCAGCTGCCTAATGAAATTGTGAATGCTTCAGGATGTCTCCCAGACCCACCCTGCCATGAACTCCAACTCGGGCTGTCCTGACAATTCCAAGCACCTCCTGCAATCTGCCATCAGGAACCTGGGCTGGTGAGTTTTGTTTGCCAGGGAAAAGGGTCGAGGTTGGTGTTCAGGGGCCTGTGGCCCAGAGTGGCCGGCTGGCTCCTGAAATTCTGCAACATGCAGGATGGTTCCCAGAGCCAACCTGCACCAGTGCCCACTCGGGCTGGTCTGACAGTGCCAAGTGGCTCCTGCAATCTGACATCAGGAGCTTGGGATGGTGAGTTTTGTTTCCCAGGGAAAAGGGCTGGCGCTGGTGCTCAGGGGCCTGTGGCCCGGAGTGGTCTGCCACCCCCTGAAATTGCAAACAGTGCAGGATGTTTCCCACACCAGACCTGCCACTGCCAGCAACTCTGGCTGGTTTGACAGGGCCAAGTGGCTCCTGCAGTCTGCCATCAGGAACCTGGGATGGTGAGTTTTGTTTCCCATGGAAAAGGGCTGGCATTGGTGTTCAGGGGCCTGTGGCTGGCCCCCTGTTGAGGTTTCTCTCAATTTTTTGAAACTCTCTTCTGAGCTTCTAAACATTTAGTTCAATGAGTAAAGCTCAGAGCAGTTTGACACAGCTCAAGTTGCCAACGACTTAAGCAATGATGTGCTGAAGCTCATCCCATGGGCTATGATGTGCCAAAGGCTCCATTCCCTTGCTTGTCTCCACCTGCTCTGACTGACATTGCATTTTATGTTACCTGGGACAAGGCCTACCCCTGTTCATGTACTCCTGGGCTTAATGAGATGCTGGAACATGACTGCAGCATGTCTAGGCAATCATCATCTTTGTGACTCTTTGCTTATGAACAGTCTTGCTCAACATGCCTTAGGCAAAAGGCAGCTAAAACTCTGAAAAAGGTTAATATTTTAGTTGCTCACCTAGAGACACTGCAAAAGTGGTCAGTGCTCAGTTCTACATGAGACCCCAGTTTCCTCCTGTTGACCTCTACCCAAATCCCAGTGTCTCTTCAAGCCCCAGCATCCCTTGGCCACCCCATCCTGCAGCATAACAGCTCAGACACAAATTTGTGGGAGGGATGATCCATCTGTAGACACAACCACCTTGCAGGTGCCAAACACCATCCCAGCACTCACAGGGGTGATTTTTAAGTCTTGAATCTCGAAGCTGCTCAGATGGAATCAGCTACAGCTGCACAAGCCCCTGCTCCCTCTCTTGCTGCATTCATGTGAGTGCTGGACTCAGGCACTGTATCTGCCTTCTCACACTGAAGTGTTTGGAAATGTCTGTGGGGAACAGTGACTTGGAATCACTCAGAAATCATACAGGGCCTTGTGGACAGAGTTTGTGTGACTTGGATGGGAAACAGTCTTGTCTTCTGTTCTCACCACTGGCCACTTGCTGAACTCAGCTATTTGGAGAAAGCTCAAAGAACCAGAAGGAATAATGAGCTGTGTGGAGTACAACAGCAGGTTTGAGGAAGCTCTTTCCCTCCTGGGCATTGTTGTACTCACCAAGGATGGGTGAAAGGCTTGAACTTGTTACCAGCTGGCTGCTGCTCTGAGGCCTTCCTGGACTACAGTCCTGGTCTTGATTCCCATTCTAGGGGAAAGTGCCAGAGCTCATTTTCTGTCAAGGATGGAGGGCTAAATGAGGTTCAGGTCCCACAAGAATTTAAACAGGAGGATCTAGAACCAGGCTCCATTACTGGTCTGCTCCTTATAAAAACACAGGAGTTAAGCAGTGAAAATGCCTCACTAACCCAAACTGTGTGAGAAAGAAGACAGTCACACAGACAATTTTGAGAAAAATAGGTGTTACCTTCTCGACACAAGAATACAGAGACCTAGACTCAGCTCTGCAATGCTTTGCAAACCCTTGTGACCACAAAGAAACTGTACCAATACTGGTGGTAGAAGGAGACATTGGGAAAGAAGTGCTAAGTCCCATCAGGAACAGAAGAAAGCAGGAGAGTACTGACCCCACAAATCCTTTGCTGTGGGCACACAGTGGCTGGACCCTACACTGTTTGTAGGGTCACTATTATGGCAAAACTCAATCCCAGTCCTTGCTAAAGTCTGCTTCTTCCAGTTCTCCCTCACCAAGCAGAAAAGTCTCTCAGAATGAGCATTTTTGTATTTTCCTGATGCCACCCAGTGCCCTTCCCCAGCCTGCTCAGCTGGAGCTCAGTGCTCAGCCCTCAGAGCCACCACCATTTCTGCAGAGGAAAAGAGGGTGCAGCTCAGAGGGGCCAGGGCTGACAGGAACTACCTGAGAGCAGCTGGAAAACCACTTGGAAAACTGAATCAGAGGCAGCATTTGGACTGCAGAATAGCTTGGATAGCAGGGGCTGAGTCTGCAGCACAGAGGATGACAGAAGCTGGAGGAGCTATTGGGCAGCTACACTACCATACAAATCATGTCAAGGGATCCTTAGTGCTTAATTTTGGTGATAACTTACCATCCCTAAAGATAAGGGAGAGAGGAAGCCAGACCAACTAGAGAGAGCACCTGGAAGCACAGCAAACCTTCAGGATCTCTGTTTTCCCCCCAAAGAACACTGACCCACAGTGATGTCACCTTAACCAGAGCCAAGTGTTTAATTGAGTGCAAGGGAGTGACAATGGCACAGTGGTTGTGCTGGGAGGGTGATTCCCACAGTGCAGGGGGACAGAATGTTCAGAACAGAAGTAAAGACAGCTCCATCTTACAGTGTACAATGAAAAACAATTTATGCATCTGGGGGCAGCATTGGAAATAATGATGCCTCCTAAGGACTTGCAAACACCCAGGCCTGAGGCATCCCAGCATGACTGAGATGAGAGATTTGTCAGCACAACCAACTCCCCAACATCAGTACTGAACATCAGGCAATGCAGCTAAGGTTTGCTTTTTAGATATATATATATATACACATATACATATATATATATATATCACCTGTCACCATATTGATAAACATTCTTTGGAACCTCTCTGAGGGCAGAGGTAAGAACAGCAGTCAGCCTGTTGGCACCTCAGCACTTCTGTTTCTAACCAATTAAAAAAATGAGCAACCTTAACAAAGAAAGCCTCAAGACTGCTGCCAGCATGCCTGGCTGGTGTTTAATACTGCTACTCCATCAGGGTTGGAGGGAGATCTGTTGTGAATGGCAACAGTTTGCACTGTGACTTCTCCAGGGCAGGAGTCACAGGAGGGCAGTGGGATGCACTGGCTCAGACCTGTTACCAGTCCAAATGTGTCAGCAGCAGGGAACACCCACAAGGAGAGAGTGAGCTAACTGTGCACAAAGCTCCCTCTCTCTTTCTCTCTCTCTGTGCTTAAGGCTGAGTCAGGGACCCTTTGGACTGTTCCCAGCCCACCAGACAGAAATATGTGTCAGTTATAAATACATCACATCAGCTGGGAGGGTGTGGAGTGTGGTTGGGATGGGAGAATTTAGAATGGGTGCAGGGAAGAGAGAAAGGAAAAAGACATCTTACATTTCCAGCACTGGAAAGAACAGTTTTGACCTCAGGCAATAAGTCACTGGACATTTTCAATAGTCTTATCTGGCTTATGCCCCATCATCCTTAACACATCAGAGGGAATGTTGGCTGGTCAAGGGTTAAACAATCCCACACAGTGGAGAGCAAATCTGCAGTCTGCTGAGAAGATCCCAGCCACATCACTGAAGATCTCAGAGTCCAGCTTGGAGGAGGGAAGCAGCTCAGGGCTCACACATCGCTCAGGGCCTGCAGAGAGCCAAAGAAAATGTCAGCATGGACCTGCCCCAGCTCTGCAGGCTGCAGGGGAAACATGAATCACCACCTCTGCAACACAGTTATGGCATTTGCCTTCATCCCTATGACACTCTGATTCCAATTCTAATGACTAAAATTCTAAGGATTTTTTTTTGGAAGCTGCAGTTGCAGCCCAGCGGGCATATGATGGAATAATGTGGAAATACACACACATATTCATACATATCCTTCAAGAAGCAAGACTGATCTATGCTGGAGCATCCCTTCTTTACCCTCTCTTTTGTGCTAGAAATCAAGCACATTTTATCTAAGACTTTTGGAGCTTTCCAGTGGGAAACACCAGTTCTGCCTCTAATGCCAATCAGAAGAGAACAGAATAGTTTGGGTCAGAAACATCATCTTAAACCTTACCTTAAACATCATCTTAAACCTTAAACATTATCTTAAATATCACCTAAAAACCACCTTAAAACACTGGACAGTTTCCTTGTCTAGCAGGATGCTGCATAAATCTGCCCTGTGGTCCCTGCCTTGTCCAGCTCCACCTCAGATATTATTTTCTCTGACACTTGTTCCTTTCATGCAGCAGAACTGTGATCCCAGGTGCATAGTGGTGACTTTGGTACTTTTATTTTCCCCTCAAGAGAGTTCTGGGGAGGCATGGGCTTCCCTTCAGCGTGTCTGGGACTTTACAGGTGAGCAAACCTCGTGCAGTCCACAGACCTGTCACAGGCTGCTGGAAAGAGTTTGTGGCCCCAGACTGAAAGGTTCTGGTAACCTTGCATGGACTATTCCCAGCTCCCTTTCAAAGGGGGATGTGAATAAGTGCCTGCCTCTGAATTGCTGGTAAAAATCATCTTGGACCTGGCTTTGGTAGGTGAAGTAGGAGTGATCTGTCATCAAGGCATGGCACATCAGCCCAAAGAACAGCTCCTAAATGAACTCTAGTCTTCCCTGCCTGACTCACACTCTGCTCTGTCATACAAAATGCTGTCCTGCTCTGACTTGCCCACAGAAATCTTTGGGACTGCCAGAAATCCTCAGTCCTGTCTACTCCCACTCCAATCTCAGCCTGGAGGGAGGTGTTGTGGCACAGGCTGGCTTACCTTCCGTGCAAACTCTGGCAGGATGAATGCTGCCCTGTGAATGTCAGAGTTGTAGTACTTGAGGCTCCTCTCCTCCACCTGCTGCTGTGAGAGCTGCTGCACAGGCTCCCGGAAATTTGTGTTCTGCAAAAACAAAGTCAGTAGCTTTGACTATTTGGATAATGTAATCTATGTTGGAAAATAATTAGTGCTAAAGGAAATTAAAACCGCAGTGTTTTGTGTACAAAGCCAGTGTTGGGCAACAAGCAGTAAGAGGCTAAGTGATAAGGATGGAGATTCAAACACCAGGAAGATGACTGTCTCCAGAGATGGATATTTCAAGGGATTTTTTTGTCTGACAAGACCCCAGCAGGAGGCAGTTGATAGGCATTGTCAGAAGTTTATTCCAGGAAGTTTTCACCTGACAAGATTCCAGGAATTGTCCACCAGTTCTGGGAAACATGGCAGCAAGAAAGAAAAGCTACAATAATATGCTAAAATATGCTAAAGAAGGGCCCCTTCCAGAGCCCAAAAGACTGTACAAAAGAAACCCCTTAGAAATGACATTTAGAGACCCACAGGGACTTTGGTGCAATAGAGACCAAATCTTGGGTTCCCCAACCCTGATCACCTGGCTCAGAGTCGAATCGCTTGTGGCTTTCTCCAAATTTATATTTTGATTATTTAATATTATCCTTAATTATTAAATTGGAGTATTCATTTATAGCAAATAAGGAGCCAAAGGCTGTGTGACAGGCATCCTGATGCATGGCAGAGAACTGAGATGACTCAGAGGAAAACAAATAACTTTTTGTTCCAGCATGAGGTCAAAGGTTCTGCGCAGCCCCAGTAGCAAGGGCTGGGGTTTCTGCTCTGTGACTCCTGTGAGCAGCACTTGTGCACAGATGTCAGTGCATGAGGTCACACTGCATGAGCCATGGGCCAGATGTGTGATGAGCAGCCAAGAAACAAGGCTTTGCTCTCCAAAGGAGAACCCATGCTGGGCACAGTGCATGCTGCCAGCATCCCAGGTTAACCATGTGCAGCAGCAGCAGCAGTGCTGGCACCCCAAACCCATCTTAAACCTTAAACATCATCTTAAAATTTAAACATCATCTAAAAACCATCTTAAAACACTGAACAGTTTCCTTGTCTAGCAGGATGCTGCATAAATCTGAACTGTGGTCCCTGGCTTGTCCAGCTCTATCTTAGATGTTATTTTCTTTGACACTTGTTCCTTTCACGCAGAACTGCAATCCCAGGTGCATAGTGGTGACTTGGTACTTTTATTTTCCCCTCTGTGTGCAAAGAAGGGAGTTCTGAGGAGGCATGGGCTTCCCTTCAGCCACATTGAAGCAGACTAGGAAAAGAGTAAACTTCAGTGGTGTGACAGAGTTACCAGCCCACATCCTAACACCAACTCTCATTTGGAGGCCTCTGAGAGGGTCAGTGTTCTTTGGTGGGGAAAACAGAGATCCTGAAGGTTTGCTGTGCTTCCAGGTGCACTCTCTAGCTAGCCTGGCTTCCTCTCCCACTTATCTTTAGGGATGGTAAGTCATCATCAAATCAGTCACAGGCTGATTCTCAGAAGGTGCCTGCTTTGTAACAGTCACCATCAAATAAGCCAAAACCTTAAAAAAATTGGAAGTGACTTCCTCCCTTCCAAGTTTGTTGTACAAGACAGAAAATTATGACCATTTTTTTGAAAGTGACTTCCTCCCTTCCAAGTTTGTTGTACAAGACAGGAAATTATGACCATTTTAAAAGCAACTGGTCAATTCTGTACTTCATTCAGCACTGAGCAGGCTGCACTGCAGCTCTGGAGCTCTGGGCTGGATGAGCCAGGCCCCGTCAAGAATCTTGGGAGAATTCAATGCCATAGCTCAAGTTCTGCATGGGACAGCCTCAGGCAGGTTTGTAGGGAATGGAAAAGGGCCCTTGAGGTGCCTGAAACTCATGGAGGTCAAGAATCGAGAATTGAAGAATCTTGAGGCCCCACAGCTGGGGGAGTTCAATGCCATAGCTCAAGTTCTGCAAGGGACAGCCTCAGGCAGGCTGGTAGGGAATGGAAAAGACACTTGAGCTGCCTGAAACTCATGGGGTTCAAGAATCAATAATTGAGAATTCAAGAATCTTGAGGCCCCACAGCTGGGAGAATTCAGTGCCATAGCTGGAGTTCTGCAAGGGACAGCCTCAGGCAGGCTGGTAGGGAATGGAAAAGGGCCCTTGAGGTGCGTGGAACTCACGGGGTTCAAGAATCAAGAATAAAAGAATCTTGAGGCTCCACAGCTGGGAGAGTTCAATGCCATAGCTCAAGTTCTGCAAGGGACAGCCTCAGGCAGGTTTGTAGGGAAAGGAAAAGGGCACTTAAGCTGCCTGAAACTCATGGGGTTCAAGAATCAATAATTGAGAATTCAAGAATCTTGAGGCCCCACAGCTGGGAGAGTTCAATGCCATAGCTGGAGTTCTGCAAGGGACAGCCTCAGGCAGGTTTGTAGGGAATGGAAAAGGGCCCTTGAGGTGCCTGAAACTCATGGAGTTCAAGAATTGAGAATTCAAGAATCTTGAAGCCCCACAGCTGGGAGAGTTCAGTGCCATAGCTGGAGTTCTGCAAGGGACAGCCTCAGGCAGGCTAGTAGGGAATGGAAAAGGGCCCTTGAGGTGCGTGGAACTCACGGGGTTCAAGAATCAAGAATAAAAGAATCTTGAGGCCCCACAGATGGGAGAGTTCAGTGCCATAGCTGGAGTTCTGCAAGGGACAGCCTCAGGCAGGTTTGTAGGGAATGGAACAGGGCCCTGGAACTCACGGGGTTCTTGCTGCAGAGCATGAAGCCGATCTGGCCGCTGGGGTAGGTGGGGATGGTGCAGTAGGCGTACTCCACCACCGGGAACAGGGACTTGCAGAACTGCCGCATCTCCTTGATGAGATCCAGGTGCAGCCACTGGCACTCACCTGCAGGGAGAAAGGCAGGCAGTGGGTGAGAGCTGCCCCTCTTCTCTGCACAGAACTCTGCCAGGTGAGCAGTGGTTCCAAGTCTCAACCTGTCCAGCTCATGTAATTCCACAGACCCTGATGCCAGTTTTGCTAAGCCCAGTCCAATAATGAATGAGCTGACATGGATCAAACCCACTGCTTTCCCTGGGAGATGACATGCTTCACTCCCTGCATCACATCCCCCCAAGAAGAGTCCCCTCTGTGCCTCACACTTGGTATGTAAAGGTCTGGAATCAGCCTCTGCCCAGGGGCAGCATCCTCACCTTGGCAGCAGAGAATCCCATCTTCCCTCAGGGCTGTCTTCATCAGCTGGTAATAAGATTCTTTGAACAAACTTTCTGCAGGACCTGGGAGAAGGGTGAATAAAGAAAAGTTTTGAGCCTAGGTGAACCCCAGGGTGTACCTAGCAGGGCAAAACAGTCAGGATTTTAGCTCTGCTATATAGCAAGCCCAGATCCCCTATTAAACAAAGTTTTAGCAGCTGTCTCTTGCTTCACTGAGCATTTTTTAAGCAGAACTCCTGCTCCAAACTGCCTTTCAGAGATGCCTCTCTCTGTGTTGACTAAGGCAAGACTGAAGGTGACTCAGACTTGTTGATGGGTTGTTAAAATGAGGTGCCCTATCTACATTTAGCCTTTCTCTAGCTCAGTTTCCCCCTGCAGAAATACAGCAGCCTCACCCCAGCTATCTTCAGGGTAGGGGCTGCACCAAGTGTGTGAGCCACTGCTTTATCAGCAGGCACATGTGCAAAGCTGCCCTTCCAGCATGGGATTGCTGCACTCAGGGAACAATTCTGCCAGAAGAAATAGTTGCTGGAGCTGAATTTTGAGGAGAGAAATGTAACAGCTGGCTTGAAGGCCTGCTGATACAATTTTATGGTTTCCAAGTCAGCAACAGTCTTTTCACTTGAAAGGATCCTCAGCAGGTTGGCAGAACTTCCAAGAGGTAAGCAGAATAAAAAAAAAATGAAGGAGGTGTGTGGAAAGCAGTGCCCTTTTATGGCTGGAATTCTTACCCATGGGGTCAGACGAGTCTGTGATAATCACATCAAAGGCTTCTTGATTCTGTTTCATGAACTCAAAACCATCTCCCACGTGCAATGTCAGCTTAGCACTGGAATAGCCCACTGCCATCCCTGGGAGGTATTTTTTAGATACCTGGATCACATCCTGCAACACACAGAGAGGACAAGTGGGTCAGAGGCTCACAAGAAGCTGCTTCTCAGACTGCTGTGCAGCTGTGACTAGAAGAACAGCACAATGAGTCATTTCCTTCAGTACCTTCAGCTCAAGCCTGATTTGCCAGTGAAAGCCACAAAAGCTGCCAGCATCTTCAGCCAGCTACTCCCAACCTTTTCCTACAGCCTCAGGGTTCAGTGACACTGTTGTTCTGTCTATGCCAAACTCAACAAAAACCTGGAGTTTCAAAAGATCCCTGAGGAACTGAGCAAATATGCTTACAGGTCAGACTGCCCTGTGCTCCTTCTTCCTACAGAACATCACTTGTATAGGTGATCTCAGCTAAATCAATTTATGCCAGCAGGTTTCTGAATGCAAGAGGAGAAATATCCCCATCTCTGCACTATAGCCATGATATTAATCCCCCTGATAAAGTTTTCTCTCTAAAATTGTTAGGCAGCCACTGCCCTGGGCCCAGCAGTTGTACTGAACACTAGCAGCTTCTCACAGCTGGCAAAACCAAAAAAAAATGCTGGTGTCAGGCAGTGCTTGTTAAAACCAGGGACGTTTGCCTACTTAGCTGGCAGGCAGAGCACACAATCTCATATAGCAGTATTTCCTGTTCTTCATAGAGCTTTACTCCGAGCAAAACTTCCTGAGAAAAGGCTGAGTTAAGTAAAATAAAACTGGCTGAGAGGAGGACTGGGGAAAGAGTAAACTTCAGTGGTGTGACAGAGTTACCAGCCCACATCCTAACCCTGACTGTCACTTGGAGGCCTCTGTGAGCAGCCAGGGCACCAGTCACAGGCTGATTCTCAGCAGGTGCCCACATCTGACAGTCACCATCACTAAGCCAAAGACTCAACACGTAGTGACTTCCTCCCTTTCAAGTTCGTTGTACTAGACAGAAAATGATCACCATTTCTAAAGCAACTGGCCCGTCTATCACAGAAGCAAATCTTTGCTGCTTATTTCTTGATTTTGGTAGCAAGAGACTGCTCAACCAAGCAACCACCCTCCTGTGCCAGGAGCACTCTGTCGGGCAGCGAAGGAGAGGGAAAAGCAGCACCTCCACAGAGCCAGGGCACTCCTCCAGATCCCGTGCTTGGCCCACGTCTGCCTGGAAGGGCCTCAATCGCATGTGTGTGAAAGAAATCACACAGAAGAGGCAGCCAGCTGCCACGTAGATGACTCGTAAGGCAAAGAGAGGTGGCGCTGTCATTGTCACGCCAGCAGAACCAGCAGCAAACGCGCCTGGTGCTGACGAGAGACAGCAGGTGAAGGCGCAGCTCCCGTGGGTGATGTGAAGTCGGGCTCGCTTTGCCGGGCAGCCCGGCCAGGAGCCCCGAGCTGCCGGGAGCCCAACGCACCTCATCGATCTCGCACTGCACCACGGACTCCACGGTCGGGTGTTTGACCACCTCCCGCAGCACTCCCCCGTCGCCGCCGCCGATGATCAGCACCTGGCACGGAAGAGGGCACAACGTGGGCTGTCAGCGGGCTCGGCCCGCGGCAACTTCGGCTCTGCGGCCCAAGGAGAGCGGCGTGCGAGCGCTGCGGGGCCGCGCTGCCCGGACACGAACCGCGGGGCCCGGAGCCTGCCGGCCCCTCCGGCCCAGGACAGGCCCCGGCAGCCCTGCGGGGGCTGGGGGAGCCCTGAGGGGCGGGCCGGGGAGCGCTCACCTTGCGGGGGTCGGGGTGGCTGCAGAGGGGCAGGTTGGCGATCATTTCCTGGTAGGAGAACTCGTCCCGCTCCGTGCACTGGATCACCCCATCCAGGACCAGGACGTTGCCGTAGGTGGTGCTGGGCAGAGCGGGGAAGCGGGGTTGGAGCCGGCCCGGGGCCGCGCTCCCCCGCCCCCTCTCCGCGCCGCCAGGCCCCACCGCGTGGCGCTGACCGGCCCCGCCATCCCCCCACCGCCCCGGCCGGCCCTCCCGCACCTGCGGAAGACGAGGATCTCCTGGTAACGGGAGCGCTGGTGGTGCAGGAGCTCCTCCACCTGCAGCGACATGGCCTGGCCGGGCCACAGCCGGCACGTCTCGCGGAACCAGCCCTCGCGGATCAGCGCCGCCGCGCCGCGCTCCATCCCGCCCCGCAGCGGAGCGGAGCGGCCGCCGCCGGGCCGGGCCACCTGCGCTCCGCCGCCGCCGCCCGACCGCACCGGCGCGGGAGCCGCGCGCAGGGCCCCGCGCCGCCCCCGCCTGCGCGCGCCGCCATTGGCGGGGCCGCCGTGACGGCCGGGCCGCGTCAGCGCCGGGCGGGCGGAGCGGGGCCGCCCCCGCCGCCACGGGGAAAGGGCGCGCCCGAGCCCTCGGCGCCGCCACAGCCTCTGCTCCGAGCCCTCGGCACCGCATTGCTCCGCCCCAGCCCCTGCTCCGTGCGCGCCGAGCCCTCAGCGCCGCTCCGCCACAGCCCCTGCTCCGAGCCCTCAGCGCCGCTCCGCCACAGCCCCTGCTCCGAGCACACCGAGCCCACGGCACCGCTCCGAGCACACCGAGCCCTCAGCACCGCTCCGCCCCGCCTGCGGAACCGCCAGCGAACAATTTTCGGGAAAACGAAGTCTAATTCGGGTGTTTTAAGCAATGAGGATGCATTTTGTTGGATTGCACGAGGACGGTTGGTGGGAGCATCTCTCAAGAAAAGCTGGGGCACTTGGGCCTGTTAGGCACCGGGGAGAGACGGGTGAGAGGGCACCCGTGAATGTGTAAAGGGAAAATGCCAAGAAGAGGGAACTAAGGCTCTGCTTAGTGGTGCTGGGACACAAGGCAACAGGCAGAAAGTGATGCACATGAAGTCCCAGCTGAACATTAGGAAGAATTTTCCTATGTGTGTGACCAAGGACAGGAATGGATTGCCCACAAAGGGTGTGGAGACTTTTTCACTGGACATATTCCATCTGGGCACAATCCTATTGTATTGTAAGAGATGAGCTGTGTAGTTCAATTTGTAAGCAAGGTCTATCATTAAAGACACTCTGGCCTCATTTCCTTCTCTGAACTGCTGGGGTTTGAGCTCCAAGAAGTGACAAGTTTGTGTTTGAGGACACAGGATAAACTTTCAAAATTATAAACAAAGCAACACTGTGAGTATAATTAGGGGAAAAGAAAAAGCAATGCAAATATTACAAAAGTGACATCAATTCAGATGTTTTTCCT
The DNA here is from genome assembly GCA_024362935.1 of Setophaga petechia. Classification (NCBI taxonomy): domain Eukaryota; kingdom Metazoa; phylum Chordata; class Aves; order Passeriformes; family Parulidae; genus Setophaga; species Setophaga petechia. The sequence goes on from JANCRA010000047.1 coordinate 160,033, forward strand.
TTTGGAAAAAAAGGATTTTAATGGTTTTAAAAACTTTCCTGTACAAAAACTGATCAACGACTGGCATTTGCTTCCCCATGATGGCAACACTTTTAACTACTGTTTCATTCAGCAGCAACTCCCACAGGTCCTGTAACGAAGATTATCTCTTTGGCCAGTGATGTGTGGAACCCCTGCAAAAAGAGTTAAAAAAAACCCACTTTAGATTCACTCAAGATTGAAAACCAACCATGTTACAATGATTCTATCAAGAGAGGGCCCTGAGGCAGAGAGAGCACCCTTCTCCCTCCAGTGCTGCCCCTATGACTAAGTAACACACAATAATCAAACCCTGTAAACTAAACACTAAGTATCTCTTCAGAATAAGAACGTTCAAACCTGGCAGTACTCTTATTCCTCCCAAGCTGGGCAGATGTTTTCCACTTCCACCTATCTCTGATCAAAGAAAGCAACTCCCACACCCTTTAACACCAACTTTTACCTCAGCATTTCAAACCTTCCACCCAGTCATTGCATTAATCTAAATTTCTGCATTAATTGTCTTGCATTAATCCTAAATTGTTGGGTTTTTTTTTCTTTTTTTGTCCTTTAAACTGATGTCAGGGTGTGATGCAACCTCTTCCATTAAACACATGCTAAAGCTCCCACAGCAGCAGAGGACAGGATAAAACCACACCTTTCAGCTTTCCCCACCAGGTAGGACATGCTCCGGTTTCCAGACTGTTGAAGTTTGTTAGTTCCAGCAAATTTCTGCACACAGAAAGACACAAACAAATAAAACATCACTACAGTGAGGTTCCTCCCAAGCATATTCCATGTGCTGCCAGATCTTTCCAATTTCACAGAACTCTGCTCATTGACCTCCCTGTGCTGACTTCCCTAAATATGCATAAATGGCAGCATAAAACATTGTCTGTTCATCAGCAAGCCATGGTTTGATTGTTTATGGGTTTTTTCCTTCTTTTCAATCTCAATTAACAATAAGTTAAGTAAAAAATCTCTGAGCTGAGACTGCTCCAAGTAACAACACTTGGAGGGGCACATGAGCAGCATGCAAAGCTGACATGGAACCACTGGAATGCCTGTGATTTTTGAGAATTTCATTTGGAACTGGAATTTGTGGTGGTTTGCTGTGGTCCAAAAGTCATGCTTGTGATGTATAAAAGCACAGGTGTGAGCAATGTATATTGGAATAGTGGGAAACAACAAGGGAGTCTGAGGGACTCCAAGGAAGCTCCTCCTGAATGGGAAGAAATAATGAATGATGAACTTGGGAATGGAAGCTGAATCTCAGCAGCTGTTAGGAAACATTCTGCAGATGCACAAAATACCATGTGCCCTCCCAGAGAGCCCCTGGCTGGGTACACACAGTCACCCACATCTCTGTTCCTCCTTTCATGACAGGTCCATACCTTGCCTGTGTGAGCTTGCTTGGCAGGATCAAATTGTGGTGACTGTTTTGATTTGCTGCCTCCTAAGAGAGAGAGGAGAGAAGCTGTTACTAAAATTTTCTATGAAGAACAATGCATTCCACAGTGTTCCTCTGATGATATGGAGGTTTCACTACATTCTCCCACACAGTAAAATCCAGAACAATCTTTTAAGGGCAGGAGATGTTTTTGAATAGCTGCTTTTTTACAAAGGAGTCAAATCTCCTTTGCCTCTTAGTTCCTGGCTCCAATTAAACAGATAAAAGAAACAAAATCCAAATCCACAACACACTTGGACAATTATTTCAGGATTTTGTTTCCAAATCAGAAAAGGAATATTTAACTGTACATTCCTCAAGTCAATATTTTGAACTATTTCCCCACTATAAGGTAAGCACGTTCTAACAGTCTGTACTGCACTGGCACTCACACAGCCCTCTCAAGGCTCAGCTGGTAACATTTTCCACAGCATGCAGCACTCCAGCAAGGGATCAGATCTTACCTGCAAACACCTTGAAGCTGGAATTGCTGTAATCAAAGGGGGTAAACTGCCTTAGTGCTTCCAGCTCCTCTGGTTGCTGGGTTTTTTTCTGCCGTTTCTTTTCTTGCGTTGGCAGCTCTGCTCCTGTTTCTGCTCCTATTTCACTTGTGTCTCTCTCCTTCTTCCTATTAGCTTGCTCCTGCTATGAAAGCAACCCACAGAATAGAAAAAAGGATAAGTTGAAGAAAGGAGAATGAAACATCTCATTGGGCAAATTAACTGCCCCATGGAGGCTTCAGTGACTGCTCCTGCCTTTGGCAATAATAGCATGGGGAGAAATCTCTGTGCTCTTCCTGGGGCCTAAACTGCTATTTGGTTTTTTTTTTTACCTCACAGTAGGGACTTCTATAAAAGGGTAAATTGTCATTTCCCAGGATATGGGAAGCTGAGATCTGCTGGGGCCCCACTGGCATATTTGGGGGAACCTGTGCAGAACAACTGAAGAGCTTTAAAGGAAGTGAGGAGCAGTGGAGCATCAGTGGGAAACATCCCCTACTCACACATGGAGGGATGGGATGATGGGCACAGCACAATTAGCAGGAGCCTGCTGTTACACCTGGGGCAGCACCACACAAAAACTACTGCCAGAACACTCTCATTCAGGTATTTCAGTTACAGGGCTCAAAGTTTCATTCTGAATTATGTTTTAACAGTTAAGAGGAGCAATGGCTGGGAGGAGGAATTCTGTGACATACCATGGCCTGCTGGCGAACAGATACAACATTCTGTGCTGGTTTGTTATTCAACTTTTGTGTCTGGACAGGGGCAGCTATGGAGACAAACAAGCATTACTGTAAAAAGCAGGAGTGAGTTAGCCAGGGCTTAGAACAAGCAAGCAAAGCAGCTTGTACCAAGTCTCAAGGAAGGGAAGAGTGGCTGTACCTGACTGCTGGGCTGCTTTCTTATTGGTTTCACTCTTGGACTTCTTCTGTCCTGGTGCCTGACTCATCAACTTCCATCGATTGCTGATCTGCAATGAAAAAATATTACCTGAAAACACTTCCTTTAAAGTTTTATGGCAAGAAGTTGCTTATAAACTTGCTAACACATGCTGGTGCTCATTAAGAATACAAAAGATCAAATTCAGCTGTAAAAGAGATTAAGATCTGCTGCACCATGTGAAGCAAAACCAAATGCTTTAAAAGTTCAAAGCTACAAACAAGCCTCAGAACCAAATGCACATACTTTCAGTAGAGTTTTCAGCTTTGACAGACAGGGACTATACAGCAGAATGTCTCCAATCCCTGGCTCTTCAAAGGATACAAATGTCACAGAAACATGTCAAGTTTCTCAAGAAGTATCCAGGGAGAAAAAAAATCTATATTGCTGAGACTCCCAATGGAAAATAAATGACTTATTTGTTTCTTTTGTACTACTTGGCAGGAAATTTTAGCACCATTCTTACTTCATAAATCTTTGATGATGGGTCAAACTTTGCAGATTGTGAGACATAGGCAGAATTCTCCTCCGGAGGTAGATACTGTAGAAAGGAAAAAAAAATTGCTTTAAACAACATGTGACATTTAGCTCATTGCTAAAATGCTACTTGTTGTAAATCAGTGAGTTCATTTGAAGAAATATTCTACAGATAGAACACCTTGTGGAAAAAAAGAACTCACCACAGCTACTGCCAAGAGAAATACTAAAGAAAAAAAGAAAAAAGAAAAAAACCCCTCCACACAAAACCAAACACCCTCAATAGACCAACCATCAACTGCACACCAGAAAAAATTTTGGTATTATTTTCTGGTAATTTACTACTCCAAATGTGTAACAGCATTCTGTTGTTCTGATTCATTACAAGAATAGAATCAGCTTACTAATCCTAGCCATAAAGGACAGATGAAAAACCTGAAAAACCTAAAACTAGCTTAAAAAAACCATGGTGAATGGTCTGTTTGCTATGTAGAAAGACTTGTATCCAAGAGGTATTTAAATGTGTTTGAAAACAAGTCCACACATGTGTCTTTGCAAGGACAATCCCTTGGTTGCAGTCAGAGAGCAGCAGCTGGTGCTCTACCAAGCCCTTCTGATATGCCAGGAAATCAAGCTCAGGGCACCCTCTGCATTGGGGAATCTGAATCCCACTATTGGGAGCTTTTACCATTTTAAATGGATTTTCAAAGGATTCCATTATTAGCTGAGCTTTCCTCTGTGCAGCAGTCAAAGTCCTCTTATTTCCTTCGTTTTCATCACATTCCTTCAAAGAAAAAAAAGAAGAAATATTAACACAAATATTCTTTTTGTTTGGCTACTGCCATTTCATGCCAGGCTGCTTCTTTAAAATTCTACAGACAGCAGTGACCCTCCAGAGACATGGAGTAACCTTGCTGGCTTCCTAACCCAGGTGTCTTGGTTGGGCCTCATGCCTGTCAAAAGTCAGTATCACTGCCAGCATTCCCACCTTATTTCAACATTTTCACACAGTTTTATCAGGTCATTAAATCTGTTTTCTAATATTTCAATACTGACACTGTCACAAACATACTGCTTACACTGAATATGCTGACAGTGGTAGTAGCAACAAGACATGTTGACTCTGGCTGATTATCCTGAACATCCATTGTCCTCTCACTGTCTGAGAAGAGACAAGCATCTTCCAAAACCAGTGCAGGGTCTGCATGAAAAGGAGACAAAATTTTTATTAGAGTCTTGTGTATTTTACTGCTCTTTTGTGTCATGAGGTTTCCCTGAAAGTTTTTTCAGGACTGCTTATTTTCCCCATGTCAAAGCTCCATCATTGCACTATTAGCACAGCTTTTAGGTTAATTCTGAATTACCCAAGGCAGAGTTATTCTGAAAATCATCCATAGGAATCCGTGAGCTGTCATGTGGTCCAAAGAGGGCATTCTCCAGCTTCTGCAGAGAGATTCAAATTATAAACACCATTGATACACTATGAATCTATTATTTTCACATACTGCAGAGACACTTTAATGAAAATTCAAAAAAAAGGGATGAAATTCAGAGGAATATTCTTGGTGTAGCTCATGTGCCAGAGCACATTGCAGCTGGCATCAAATGCTACCTGTGCAAACACCCATGAGCTAATGAGATGCTGTACTTCATGTACATGACAAGAGAGAAGAGTTAGCCTTAGAAACTTGTCTGAAACCTCTCTTCTTACAGCTCAGTCAATATATTCCAATGTACATGTAACTGTCCAGCAGCCAGGGTGTTTGCTGATGAAACCTTAAGTGCTGCTTTATGGTAGTTTGTAAAATATCAGTTAACAACTGGTGATATTATGAATCTGGCACAGAAAAGTACCATTAAGCTAAAGCAGTAAACTTGTAAAATGGATAAGAGAAGCAATTTACTAGCAGGTAGAATTTGGATACATTTGTTTCCAAGTTTAAGGTTTAAGACATTAGGTAAAAACACAATGCAAACATTACCTCAGGGCTGGGTAGAGGTGCTCTCTTCCTGACTGCTGAAGTAATCTCAGACTAGAATGGGAGAGAAAGGTCAGTCACTTAAAAGCCCCATTTCTTCTAGGCTGGCCACCTTATCAATATTTTCATCACATTTATTACAAGCCAGCAGGATAATAAAATGACTTTCTTCTTCTCCTGCAGTGTTTGCACTTGGCTATACATTCAAACACCTCACACAGAGAGGGCACATTTTTACTCACACATGTTTTTTTCACTATGGATGAATGGTGTATTAATATCAATATGCTGCTGATATATTTTAACTGATTAACTTCTTACACCTAGGTTGGTTCTTTTGCCTCACCATAACTATAAAATAAATATTTGAGTCCATTTACATGGCCAGTTCTTCCTCACACAGGCCAATGTGATGTACAGTATAAGACAAACTGCATTCTGTTCAAGGAGTGTCTGCTCATTTACTGCTCCAGTTTTCCAGGAAACTACACTGTGTGTAAGCCACTACACAGCAGACAGGCAAAAAGTTACAACACATCTTTCTGCTCTACTACAAAATTCAGTGTTCAAAAAGCAAATTTCAGCATGCACATCATCACAGGTCACCACTGAGCTCCAGGGCCTGGCTTAGGGATGTCAGTGATTAGTTTCTTGTGTGGTTCAAGCTATCCCTACCTTGAGAAGAGGCATCTCTCGGGCCTGCTGAATGAGCAGATGCAACTCATTAACCTGCTGCCGAACAAGTGGTGGGACAGGGTTACAGCAAGCAATGATACCCTGGCATTCTCTGCAGAGAGAGGAGGAAAATTCAGTGTATTTAAGGGTGTATTTATGGCTGCTATGTTGGGCATTGGCATTCAAAGGATGTGCAATTCAAAGGATATAACCACTATCCTGACTGTGACACAGCAAGACAAGTCAGATTAATCTCTGTGATGAAATTCTGCACCAGGTTTGTGCAGATGAGGAGAAGCCACCAAGTCAGATCTCCTTTCATTTCTGTGGTCTGTCTGTCCTCATCATCATTTCATTCAGTACTCACCTATGAAAGCTGAGCCAAGCAGCAGACCTGCCTTTAAAGATGTTTATTTTATTATTCTCAAGTATGGTTGTTAGGTGATGAGTGCCAAATGTTTGAGGAAAATATTGTATAAATTGGGTGTTTTAAGGGATCTGTCCCTTGCCCTCCCCACTCCTTTAGGAATTGCAATAAAAATCCAAGTAAGTTTTGGGGGCACTCAGCCCTCTCTTGCTCTGTGAAAGTGAAGGAATCTCAGAGGGAATGTGTAACACAGAGCAATGCAAAGGAATGTGGTTTTTAGTGCAATACAATCCCAGTGATGTATCCCAGACATCTGAAGCCTTCTGAAGGAGTACTGCTATTTATTTCTCTTCCAAACTGAACAACTACAGAGAAAAGCAGTACTGACAGCTGGAAGGAAGGGACCAACTGCAGAAGTAATCACATATTTGGAAGTGACTTGCTGGATATTAAGATCAAGTAAGACTCCTTTAGTGTGAACAAAACTTACTTGGGCAGCTCCTCTGCAATCTTCAACAGCATATGGTTTGGTAGCACATACCTACAACACAAAGAGGTGGTATGAATGTAACAGAATGTTAAAAACAATTAAAAACACCTTCAAAGTATACAACTCTTCCCCCATTACAAGGTCTGAGATGATGAAAAAATTTAAAAGAAAAGAAACATAACAGAATTTCTGTGTAACAAGCAGCCTGGTGTAGTACAGTAATTTCTAGAGGTAACAAAGTAGTCCCATCTCAGGGGTGGAAGGGGCATAATCCAAGAGATTTACTAAAGCATTAAGTCATTGTCCATAACAAAAGACTTCCTACCCTGTGCTCTCATCCTCTTGACGTGCTATCTTGTCTCTCCATGCAAACAGCAGCCTGAATGCTGCCAGCTGTTGGGTATCAAGGTGTTTTTTCTGCCTCCTGTAGAGATCAAGGTAGGATTCATCTGTAAAGAGGGGCTTGATGTATTTCTGGATAGGAAAAAAAGAAACACTCATGAGCTTTCTGTTTGCCTCTCTCAGACATAGAATCTCACACGGAGGTCAGGGGACTAAATTCACTCTGGTACAATGTGTCTTCACTAAATTCACTTTGGCACAATGTGTCTACCAAATTCACTCTGGTACAATGTGTCTTTGAGCTTTTTATCCTGAACTATTGGTAGAAGCCTATTCCTGAAAAACACACATCTCATCCGTTGTTAGGGGAAATCCACCCTCATCAAACCCAGCTTTACTATCATCAAGATTTACTACATCACACAAAGCCTACTTTCACACAGTGTTTTCCACAGGCACCACAGAGTTGTCTATGAATGCAACTCCAGTGAGGCTTTGAACTTCTAGGAATATCCAGCAGAACCAGAAATGTAACATCCCTCTTGGAAAAAACACACCTGAATGCATTGTGAGGCCAAGGAATACCAGCATTCAAAAAAGAGCAGGAAGGCATCTGAATCCAAGGACCATAGCTAGTGAAAGTGACTGCACATGACTGAGTCAGAGTGTATACAGATGTTCTCAGACACACAAGAAGACATAGAATAGGTCCAGGTAATCAAAGCAGGTGAAGCTTTACCTTCAGGCAGATGTCCCTGCTGCGCTGCCACACAACCTGCAGCTGTGTGGGCTGCTCCTTGCCTCTCTCCCACAGCAGCTCCCTCACTTTATCATAGATGTAGAGCAGGTAGTGAGTGTCCTCACGGGCATACCGGATCATTTCTTCTGGCAAAGGGCTACAAAAAGAGCCAGAATTACACCAACACATTTCAGCTGTCCTGGAAAACTGTTACTTTTCTCTTAAAACTGTTACTTTTCTCTTAAAAGGCATATTAGGGCAAAATGCATATGAGACATGCCAAGAACTAACATGGAAAATCTGTTTTGGTACTGAAGGATTGGTTAGGGACCAGCAGTACAATGCTGTGCACTCTCCAGTTCACATCCTTGTTTGTGTGCTGGAGAGCAGGACTGCTGTGTAGCTAAGTCACGTGGCAGAATTGCTTGCTGTGGCATTTGTCATAGCTCTCTTCTCTCTGCAGAGCCTACAAAAGTAGACTTGACATCTCTGTGGTGTGCAGGGTGCACCTGCATAGTCAAGATCACTGCTCCAACATCACCTGCTCTGCCTTGCACAGGTGATTAACTGTTTTTGTGGGGGCACTAGAGGAGCAAATACTGTCTCTGTAACACTGTAGTGACTAAGAACTGTTCCTAAGAAGCGGGCTTCCAGATTTTCATTACTTCATCTTTGAAGATCTTTCCGAAAAGACCTCATTTAATTAAAAAACAACATGGGAAAATGTAATACTCAAAAGCTTTGGGCACAGCCAGGTAAATGCTGTGCTCATTCACTTTGAGACTAACCCATAACTATGGGTCCTGCAAGAAGAAGCTCTAGCAATGGAAACAAGGAGAAGTGCTACCTTGCAGCCCATTTGAGGGTGAGTTTTTACCGTATTCTCCAGTCAGCCAGCTGGTATTTCTTGTCAGCATCTACATTGCAATACAGCTTCAGCAAGTGATCCAAAGAATGTCTGCCAAGATTGAGGAGACGAGCAGCTTGGTGAGTATCAAACACGTTCACCAAGTACAGACCAAAGTCTCTTTGCAGCCATTCCACGTCTGAATCAGCACCATGAAGGACCTTGAAAAACATAAAGATTTGGGGATGATACGAAGAACATACCTACTCCAGGCTGGTAGTGCTGTGCTTTCACACTCACATGTTTAGATTTATTTTCTCTGTTAAGTATAGAACTACTAAATTAGTGTATCTGGCAAGCAATTCACTGCTAACATCAACAAACAGACTCCTGAACAAATTATAGTGAAAGCAGAATCAAGTGATCAAGACTGAGCACACAGTGATTTTAATTATAAGAAAGCTTAAACTAAAACAATAATACTAATTTTTAAAAAATCTGGTGAATTTTGCAGCTGACCTTCACAATTGCAGGGTCTGTGAAGGTCTCATTGAGGATGTTCATGTCACTGCGCAGTTCCAGTGTGTCAATGATGAAATCTTCTGTTCGGGTGGAAATCTGCATCAGACACGTCAAGCCAAGGAAGCTCCTGTAGGAGTGGTGCTGAAAACAGGGAAGAGAGATGTAAGCTAGGATTCATTACATAAACAATGCTACAAAACAAATGGCATTCTAAATGAGGGAAGAAAGAGCAACAAGGACTTCTTTGAGAAAAAAAGACACCGGGTAAGCAAAATTTCTCTCTGCAGTGACTAAGATGACATTAAAAAACCAGGATTAATTGAAAGAAGATCAAATTCACTAAGAAGTGCACAGCCAGCCCTGCCATTGGAAAACTTCTAATACTGACATAGTTTAATTCAACCTTATAGATAATATCAGACAGATCAGGGGGCAGGAACTGTCTTTTCATGTCAGGGAGTACAAAAACCAGGAGAAAACCACCCCCCATCCCACCATGAGAAGAATATAATTTTCTCCTAGCTCCCAAAAGTACACGTGTAACTTCTAAATATAAAATGCAATTGGATTACCTCTAAGTCCAAGGCAAATTCTTTACAAGTCATAAGCTTTTCATTTAGTTCTACCAGCTCATCCAGTGTGGTGATAAAATGACAGGGTGTTTCCTCAATGGGCCTGTACATCTGGCAGAGCAAATGAATTAGGCATGGTATATTCACTGTCAACTCCCAATCCCAACCTCCAACCTCAAATCTGAAATTTGTCAAGTATGGCTTTAAATGTACTACATCTGTAGTTTAAAATTAAAGTTGGCACCAACCTGGAGTTCAGGTTTCTTGAGAACTTCATCTGGTGGAGAAAAATGCTCCAGTTCATACTGGTAAGGGTGAGCAAACCTGTGGAAATTAGGAAAAGACAAGCACAGACTAAATTCCAGTCCTCATTATGAGGACAGAGCACAGAGGCTTTGGTAGTTTCCCTGTTCTGTCTCTTTTTAAGCAGAGGTTTAATGTAACTGCAGAGGTCTAAAGCAAATCACATACAATGCAGTGTGGACACAAACACATGCAGAACTGTTATACATGATGAGCATCAGCACAGTCTGAGCACACAGGTTCACCCAGGGCACTCCAAGCACCTTGCTGGCAGGTTAGTTTCTTACATGTCTTGCTCAGTTTTCTGCGTCCTCTGCTGATGTATGAAGTCTGCCAAAGCAGCTGGCACATCCAAGTCCTCAGGGCGCTCCTTTCTCTGCCGTCCACTTTTTGTGAGGGCTGAACAACCAATATGGAATAACTGGACTAGGTCCCCCACACAACATGTTCTCAGCCTACCACTATCTCCCCCTCCACCCACACTAGTTTACAAAGTATCAAAAATCTTAATTTAGTGCTGCTGCTTTTGCTGTCATTTTGTACCTAAAATAACAACTTAGTTACTTGGCTGTTTTTAGGAAGACACGAGGTGGTTTTGGCTCAAAAGGTTGGACGCAAATTGAAAAATCTTCAGAAAATTTTTCAATCCTTCCTGGTTACTGAAAGTACAACTGCATCAGTGCAGAATACAGATGAACTGGGAGCAGTAGAATGTGTTCCTGACACAGGGTGCTACCAGCCGCTTTGATAAAGCACCAAAACCAAAGGTAGGTCTCCCCACACACCTACTGCAGCTCATCCATCTGAAAGAATATCTGTAAAGCCAACTAGACTAGGCAAGACTTCTCATGCAAAAGTGACTCTCACGCATGTTCAAGGTGGTAAAAAGCAGCAGCAGATTATCTGTTTGGAACAGATTATGTGCTGCATACCAGCAAGAAGATGCTGTTTGCTGACCTACCCTGACATCACAGATATGGTAACAATAGTGTCACCAAGATCACTACACCCAAACATTCAACATTTCCTGCTATTTGTTTTTATAGTCCATGATTTCTCCTCTAGACTTTGAGGATACGTTTGTTTCAAATACTTGCAACAAATTATCTCCCCAAAAAAAACCCCTTACCTTCAGGCAAAGGCTTCAAAGCATTTGGTTTGATAAAAATTTTAGGTACAAAGGGAGTGTTGGAATTGTCAATCTTTTCACGGAACTTCAGCTGTGGTCGAGAAATATTCTTGGCATGAAGCAGTCGGAATGTTTCAGACTGAGATCTTTTGTGGAATTCTCCTGCCTATTTAAAAAAAATAGAGATAAAACCAATATGATTTACCATTCTTTTCCTCAGTCTGATCCAACATTCAGAGGAGGAATTAATCCCCAAATTTAAAACTGAGTAACTTTTTTCCAGTAAGGAAAAAAAGTTGGGACTCAAGATCCTGAATTCATAAGCACAGGAAAGGCTGTGGAGCATGTGAAACTGAAAAGGCAATTGAAAGCACAAAGATTTCAGAACCAAGTTTGAATGAATAGGAAAAAGAGAAAAAGAGAGAGGTACTCAGAATGTGTGAAAAAATATGAGGGAACATTTAACTACTCAACTCCACTGGTAGTGCAATGGCTGGGAGAACAGCTGAGCTAACACAGCCAAACTGAGCACGGGGGCCTCACCTTACGGTTCCAGCTGGAAACAATCATCTGTGGGGGCTGCAACCCAGCTGGCAGGACTGGCTGCTGGTTTCTATTCACTCCTGATGCTTCATCCAATAAAATACTCTAAAATCCAGAAAAACAATGTGAAGCACCTGTCAAATCACCACACTCAGATACTCTAGTCAGACTGAGTAAAGAAAATAATGTAGGTAGGTACCTCCACAGCCATCTCCCCCAAATTCTGTGCAACACAAGACAAACACGGGAGGAGTATGTTGAAGATCAGGGGGAAGAGTTTCTTCAGAGAAGCACTCTCAAATGCACAGACATGTTCTCAGGCTGTGAGGATTTTATGTCAAGCTGCATTTCATTTCCTCACACATCCCATATTGCCTTCCCTCCCCTTGGCCCACCTACTTTAGCTGCTGTGATCTCTGACCTAGCATTTGGAAGGGTTTTTAAAATAAACAGGGAATACATAAAATTGAGGAAATAGTGACTAATTCTGGAAGCTGTGCCACTAAAGTTCTTGCAACAAAAAAAAAAAGAAGAAAGCTTGTGGCAATGGAACACTTTTTAAGAACCACATCCAGAAATAATTTGCTTACCACTCTTTCAAGAATGACATCATTGGAGTCAACCAGCATATCAAATTTATCTTCCAGCCCTGTCACTTTGCTGGAATCTTGCATGAGGCTCCGGCAGCCATGGTACTGCATCACCTGGCTCATGCTTGCAAGAGAACAGCACAGCTGTCAGCAATCTGAAAGCAGGCTATCTAAACACTACAACATCCAATTCTCTTACACTTTCTACACTTCAAAGAAATGAAATTATAGATATCATCACATGAAAAGAAATCAAATTATAGATACCATCACCTGAGCAGTAAATAGAAAAAGCAGCTATACAGTATTAAAGTGTTAGAATTAGTTTCTCACAAACATGACTTTTAAAATGGACAGACTAATGTGTTCAGTATCAGGTGCTCCTCTCTGCACAGCTCCTCATGGCAATTATAATGAAATGCCCTCTTTAAGCTTGCCACTTCAGCTGCCAAGTGCTAGAGAAGCACCTAAAACTAGATGTGTGAAATAACCCTCTTTTTTACCTATGCCATGTTTGAAGTTGCCAAAGAAGGGGTGGGTTACCCTCTGGTTTGGACTGCCAGCTGTCAGCACCAGCCCCGAGGTGAGGAGGGCCCTTACCAGCGCAGCAGGCGGTCGCTCTGTGTGCTGCAGTAGGCGCGGAACCCAGGGAAGCTGCAGTAGAAATCGTACTCGTCTCCAGGCTGGGGGAGCCCATTGGATGCCTTTGTTGCAGCCACCACAGTGCCGAGAGCATACTGTGCAAGAACACCGTTATCAGCTTTTTGTCAGTGTTTTGTTTCTGTTCACTCAGGATATTCTTTGATACAAATGCTCTTTGCCTGGTTGCTTGGAACTGCGTGGTTCTAATGTGTGGTATTGGTGGGGTTTTGCACCAGGAGTAACTTCACGTAGTTATTTAGACAGCTTTAAATAATATAAGTCTAAAAACTTAATTATAGAACTACTAAAAGATTATAGAACTACTACTGATCATCCTCCAGTGATCAGGCACTGAACAGGCTCCCCAGGGAATGGTCATGGCCCCAAGGCTGCCAGAGCTCCAAGAGCTTTAGGACAATTCTCTCAGGAACAAGGTGAGATTGTAGGGGGGTCTGTGCAGGGCCAGGAGCTGGACTCCTGGATGATCCCTGTGGGAGCCTTACAACTCAGAATATTCTACAGTTCTAAACCAGCGGGAACGCAGATAATTACTTTATTACTCTAACAAATCACCCCAAATCCCGGCAACGCTTCCTATTTGGGATCTGGCAGCCATTCCCTCTCCGGAATCAGCATGGTGCATAGGTAAAACACACGGGGGCTGACGCTGCGATTTATAAGGCCAGGGGCAATTCTCATCGCGACAAGCCCTCACGAGGGTCCTCATCCCTTGGCATTTCCAGGAATCCCCGGTGGCTGACAAGGCCAGGGCCCGACGCAGGCGGGTAACAGGTCCCGATACACCCCTCTGGCCCCCGCAGCCGCCAGCCCGGCCCACACCCTCCTCCTGGCATTGGGGACACCCCACGGGTGCCTCCCGCTCCGGCTGGGATCCCCACGCGGCCCCCGCGGGACTGGACTACAGCTCCCGGCATGGCCCGAGCGCACACGGCACGCCGGGAGCGGTAGTGCCCCGCCCGCTCCCCGTGCCCCTCTCCGAGCGCACCTTGACGAAGGCGTCGGGGCTGTCGAACCCGGGCAAGGCCGACATCGTGCTGCTTCCCTCCGTGCCCGCGGGCGTCCCGGAGCTGCTCGCCTGCCCCGCCGGGCTCCCCTCACGGCCGGCTGCCGCCATGTTGACGCGCGGCGCTGTCGCGAGAATCGGGCGCTGTCGCGAGAGCGCAGCGCTGGCGGCCGGAAGGGGGAGCGGAGAAGAGCGGGGAGCGCAGGCGCCCCCAGCGGCGGGACGGGGCAGGACAGCCCCGTGTGGGATGGGAGGGAGCCTGTGAGGGAAGCCCTGAGGGCCGCCCTGAGGGCCGGGCTGCTCGGCGGCAGATTCGGCCTTTTTCCCCACAAACACCCGCGGTGGAACCCAGCAGCAGAAGGGAAGGGACCCAGAGAGATCATCAGCTCTTGGACACTCCAACAATCCCACCTTGCACCTGAGAACGTTGTCCAAAAGCTCCTGGAGCTCTGGCAGCCTTGGGCAGTGCCCATTCCCTGGGGAGCCTGTTCAGTGCCCTACCGCCTGACGGCGAAAGAACCTTTTGCTGATATCCAGCCTAAAACTCCCCTGACACAGCTCCAGCTGTTCCCTATCCTGTCACCACAGGAAAGATCAACATATGCCCATCCTCAAGAAGAAGATGCAGACTGCCATCATTTTCCCCTCATTCTCCTCCAGGCTGAACAGACTAAGGACCCTCAGTGGCTCCTCTTCCCCTCCAGGCTCTTCATCATCTTCATGTCCCTTCTTGGTACACTCTAGGGGCTTAAAAATCTTTCTTATATCATGTCCTTGACAGCCACACCAATACCCAGAAAGGGGCAAGGGCCAATACCCAAATTCGTGACTGCCACCTGCCTATTTCCCATTTTTGGAGTGCAGCATTTGCACAAGCAGCTGGGGAAGCCCAGGGAATCCCGTCCAACAATCCATGCTGTGCCCCTGAGCCCAAGGAAGCTGATGTTCTTATCACACAGGTGACATCACATCTTCTGGAAAACAAAAATTTAGCGGTTGCACGATCACTGTTTATACAACTGACAGACTTCATTCAGCTGCTGTCAGAAGGGAAATAAAGCAAATGACCCGACCTGATGCACAAAGACAAATCAATGGCAACAGGAACTTAAAATAAATTTGTAATCTGCTTCCCTGCCCCTGCCTAAAATAGACTTAGGAATAAACAAGAACACAACTGAAATGTTTACATTTTGATGTAATTTATTGGCACAAAAATATGCAAATACAACATGGCATCTAAACATGGCTACTCTGTTGTATTTTGTGCATTGTTTTTAATATTTTGAATTCATAAATCATAACTTCACCTTCAACCTCATGTTTAATAGCCATTATTTTCCATTTCAAGTTACAACCAGTTCTCCCCTCCATCTGCCTCCTGTGCCAAACCCTAACTTTCCCTAGTTATTTCCCAACACTGCTTTTTAACCCAGACACTGCAGGAGGCTCCTAAGTGGTGTTTATTTGTACCCTGCATCCAATGTGCCACTGATCACTCTGCACAGAGGCACCCCGACTTTGCTCAGGCTCAAGGTTTTAAATCTTGGATGTGCTCAAAACCCTGATCAAGTCAGAAACACAAATCCTGAACCAGTGTGATGAGCAGATAGACAATTTCCAATTTTGGGGTAAGAATCAAGTTTGAAAACAAGGTACAGGAGGAAACAATGGTAAAATTCTACTTCTCTTTCTTTCCAGTTATGCAGCTCCCCCCAAATCTAAATGAAGCCTCCTGCACATTTAGCTCACTGCACCCACATCAACAGGAATGACCAGGGCAATAATTAATCTGCAAGTTACTTAATTACATTGCAAAGTGAGTGAAAACCCGTATAGTTATTTTCAATGGATCTCCAGTTCCCCAAAGACAAAGTGGAACCATAGACATCTGTGGTACAATCAGTCTTCACTGTCCTGGAAACCCAAATCAAGTGTTTTGTTTCAGACAGCTTGTTTTTCCAACAGCAGCTATACATTGGCTTACACCAACTTTTAATATACAATAACTCTTTTCATTTACATTTAAAAATATTTGACAAAGGCTGTATTTCAGTCCAACGTTCAATTCTTGTTTGTAGAAGAGCAAGTTTGGAGTGAAAAAGCCTCCAGAATAAAAGGCTGTGCATACTCTGGAATCTCCTGTTACCAGAAAGGACACCTAAAGAAAATAAAGATATTGTAATAATGTTGACTTGCATGCAGTTTCACAAAGACAACACTGAGAAAGACTGAGTTGCCATACAGACTAGGCAGCATGTGAGCACAGGTAAAGTTGCCAAGTGATCTTTATCACTTTTAAACATTAGCAGGAAAGAGATCTATTTCCTTAAGCAGAGTTCTAAGTTGTCTAACTCTCAAAATCACACTAAATCATCTTTGTTTTATCCTTCAGTGTAGCTGAAAGCATTGAACATCACATTCCTTATTTCAAATATTTAAAATGTAAAATCCTTGTCACTACATATAACAGCAAATTTCCTAGAGGACTGTCTGTGGCAGTCTATTTCCTAGAGACTGTCTGTGTCTATTGCCATGGGCCTGCAGAATCTACCAGATCAGATGCAGTATGTGCTATGGCTCCTACAAATAAACTGTTCAAGGAGGTTCTCTTTAGCAGTTCCCTGCTCAGACTATTCCAGAGGAGTTTTGCCAGGTTAGCTGAGTGACAAACTCACCATCCAATGTAGCACTGGCACAGGTTCTCATGAGAAGTTGCTTGTTTAATGAGCAGTTCTACTTGTGTGGGTACATCGAGAGTTTCATCGTGAGAGAAGTCTCGACCTTTGAAATTAAAGGATGAAAAAAACCACAAAAGGAGTCACAAATCCTGGTCCTAATCCCTTCAAGTACATTATCAGGCAGGTGGGGAGTAGTTTCTTATAAACTTTAAAAGTGTAAAATTTTGCAACTAAATGCTGCTAACTATGAAGCCAGGACAGTAGAAATTCAACTTTCACTAACCAGCTAATACATGCAAAATATTAAGTCTTTGTAGTTACAAACACCTTTGTACTTTTCAAATCAGACTCATTTGTATCTAAATGCAGGCACAGTACTTGGGTTTTGGACAAAACCAGGAAGATGGCCTCATCCACTTAATCAGAATAGGTTAAATTAAAGGTTTAATACAAAATACAAACACTAAGGACAGTGCTGATCCATCAGATTTTAAGTTTCTTTTATATAAACAAAACTAAACACTCACCAGTGAGCTTATCTCGAACCCTGTTGATGATCTGAATTGCCTTCTTATTTAGAGCTTCTGGCTTCACCAGACCATCTCCTACTAAAAGAGAGAAACAGGACACAGAATAAGCACTTCATCTGAACAATAAAAGCATTTGTACTGCTGTTAGATGTGCCCTTTCCAAATACTATTTTGAGAGCAAACCTAGATGCATTTTCTACAGATACATCTCTTTGTTGAGAACACAGATCATTTTTATGCTGACAAGAGACTGTATCTGTCCCATCTCATATAATTGCATTTGGATAATGATGAAATCTTCTGATCTAAGAACACTTTCTGGATCAGTATAGAAACAACAATGAAACTCACTGAAGGAATGGATGGATTCAGGCACTGTGGTTCCAGTTTTTTTATGGGATGTCTCGCCCAATTCCACACTGTCCAACATTTCTATTGAAAACAACATGAAAACACAAAAGCATAAATGTGAAGCTGAAAAGCAGCTGAAATATTCTTCTGGAAACATTAGCAAGACTGCTAATTAGCTAATTTGAAAAGCATATTTGTGACATCTTCCATCTTTTCTACTCACCTACTGACTGACTGGTTGAGTAGGAGTCTGTTCTTGTCCGTGAGCGCTTATTGCCCTTTGTATTTGCTGCAAGAAAACAAGGAGTTGGAAAGGATGGAGTTTCAGTGTTTCAGAGCAAATTTGTCCACAAAAAATACAGATTTGGTTGCCTTTCTCCTTCTCCAGATTTGATGTCACCTGAAAATAGTTTCCATCTCCTGATCACTGCTGTAATTTCATATTAAAATCCCTAAAACTGTGTGCACACAGAAATAGCACACGCAAACTAACAGTTAAATCAGATTGTTTGAAAACACACTGGATTTCAGGCTACTGGATTTCTTGTATGCATATTCTCTTCTGATAAAATACTTTATCAGAATCACTTACTGTCCATCAATCTCCAGTTCAATAAGGGATCATAGACAAAGGCCTCCAGCACAGCCATGACACTGTCCTTGTGCTCACGCAGCACTTCCATCACTGTGTGACAGGTGATTCTATAGTTCCCATCGAGGCCTGTCACCTTTGGAAGAAAAAGAAGAGAATCAACCTCTTTGTTCACTCTGCAAGTACAACCCCAACACTCAGGGAGTGTACTCAGGGAGCAGGAAGTAGCTTTGAACTGGAGCTCCCTACACTTTATTCATTAAGAGAACAAGACATACATTAATTACAAACTAAGAAGCTCTCTTCTCCATGAGGATGATCTTTGTAAAGGACCATGTGCAAATGACTGTCTGCTTGATAGAAACAGCTGTTTGAAATGGGGAAACTAAGGAAGGCCTAAGAAATTGGAGGAATTTCAGGGTAGTTTATTTTCTAACTAGAAAGTTGCTTTCCACTGTAATATACTGCAGATATCACAGGTGATGTTTAACTCACAGAAAACCAAGCTGAAATATTAACACCTTGGGTTCATAAGGAGTGGTAAAGTTTAGCCACAACAAAAAAATACAGGAGAAACTGAGAAGTGGTTGCCATTTTCCCTAGGAACAGTCCCCTCCAAATCAGAGGGAATGCTTACCTCCATAGCATTTGTCAGCATCCTTGTTAATCTAAATGGAATCTTCTCAGGGAACTTTTCTCTTGTCATTGCAACCTAAACACATCATGATGGAGAACAAGTAAATAAATAGCTAACTTACTTTTTAAAAGTTAAGTACTGGCATCTTTTTGCTACCATCTTGAAGATTTTATTCCAAATAGGAAATAAAGTCACAGCTTTATGTTCCTCAGTTTTCACAAATTACTCTGAGAAGCTGGATGATAAACTTGATAACAAAGGGAAAACTCAAGCATGTGCCCAGCAACACAGACTGCCTATCAGCAGCTTAAATTGCTCCAAGAAATTTCATGGAAGTGAAATTTCATGGACACTTCCATGAAACTCCATTAACACTTCTTTGCTTGTTCCAGTGGTCAGCTAATCCCCACGACATGCTTCTGAGATAAAGTGTCTATTATTTTATAGACAGATAAAGGGAGGCTCAAAAGAGAGCCAAAGGGTTTGCCCAGGATCAGACTCCAAGGTCAGTTTGTCCTGGCTTATAGATTAATTTCTGTTCCACCAGAAAATGTGAAATATTACTGAAAATGTCATGTCCAAATACAAAGGCTTACCTCAAAACAGTCCCCAAAGTCAATATGCAGGATCTTTCCACTCAGTCTGTCTAACATCAGATTGGAAGGGTGTCTTTGGTGAAGGAGTGGGAGAAAAACCAGACCATCAGTGACAAACCATTACAAAAACCCAAAGTAAATCACAGCAGCTTCAATGTATTTATCTTCATGAACAAGAGCAGCCAGTGGTAGCTTGCTTGTCTGAGATCTTCAATCTCAGCATGAACAGGAAACTTTCCTGACAGTGTGTTTTGTAATTACCTCTCACAAATAAGAGATCTTCTCATCTTGGAAGATAAATAACCTCCTGGACAAGAATTATCAGTACATTTCTTGGATATGAATGTTTATTTTTCAGGTAGGATAAATTTTTTATGCTTTCTTTTTTTTTTAGTGTAGAAAAATGTAATGCATTATGCTGCACTTGAAGTAACACAAATTGTTTTACCACCAACAGAGAAGAAAATCAATCCAGACTAGCAAAACTACAATGCTGAATTAATGTTTACATCTTCCAATTTTGTCTTAATTCAATTTTCAAAGGTTTTTAACTTCATGTTAGAGACTTTAAAGGTCAGAAATAACAGCTCTTGTTCTTAAAATATTTAAGGAATTTTGCATTACAGATTTTAAATCAAATATACATTGTCTTTAAAAGTATTTTGGAAGTTATATTGTTAATAAAATGGATGGAGAAACATTTCCCATTCTGTGAAAGGGCAAAATTAGAACTTGTGGTCCATAATGTAGTTCCATGTGATTAATTTCAAAAAGGAAGAAGGTCTTACTTGTACTCAAGAGACATAAATTGCATCTCATACCTGTAGTGCTGAAAATAACAGCATACATACATATATAAATATATATATATATATATAAAAAATAATTAAGACCTAAAAGATGGTATCACTACAACTCAGCAGTAACCACAATGGAAGATGTTATCCCAAGAATGGATTCAGGAATGAACTGATGCCTTCACAATTTGTGCTTTTAAATAAAAGAAACCTTTAAAGTTTTACTTACCTGTCCCCAAGGCCCAAAATGTACCCAACCATTGACATCACAGCTAGTGAACGGGTGTAATTTGTTCTTCTGTCAAACCATACCTACAAGTGGAGACAAAATAGAAATAAACAAAATACAAAAAAACCACCAAAATAAATTCAAAATAAAAATAAATAAAATAGAATATAATAAAATAAAAATAATTCTAAAAAATAAAAAACCCCAAAATACATGTTCTGTAGTGATACAGCTGGGGTTTAGGATAAATAAACTCCATCTCTCACTTTTTCTGCAGAGAAGATAATTACACACTCTGTTGTTTGCCAGTTCTTGTGTTGCACTCACCTCTGAGCTTGGACTTTTCAACCACAGCAGCTTGGCAAGGTCATCCCCAGCTGTGTTGTTGACAGCATGTTCAAATACTTCTACTTTCTGCATCAGAGTCAGGTGGTCATAGTCTGGAGCCATCTGTAATTCAGAAGTGACATTCAGCAAATGAAAAAGCCACTTCCAGTAGCTTCTGGTTGTACTGTGAGAAACATAGTAATCATAAACAATTTCATATCAAGTTTATACTTCAATTATTTGTAGACTGACCAGTATGTTTCAAACACAGTGAGATAATCACACAACAGTGAAGAATTGTTTTTAAATGGGATAGCAATGATTTAGTATTCACAGAGTCAGTAGTCCACAGCCCCATTTAACTAAAAAACTGAACAGGTAAGTATTTTTCAAATAAGTCTTCAGGGCTGGCAAACACTTTCCTTTTTAGCAGGAAATTTCAGATTTTCTAGTAGTGTTCAGTTTCTCCAATTTTGGTCCTGCTGCTTAGACACAATGTTTGTAATGCCAGCAGCACAGCACCATGTATGAGACACATCACAGCCATGCAAAATTCCAAACACACATCACCTATCAAACGGCAACAACTTCTGCTCACTAACTCTTATCTAAATATTTTTTATTTATTGTAACAATCAGAAAAGAGGCAGAGGAAGAAGCCTTGTGCCTGACCCAGCTGTTATCTCTGCTGGGGCACACACAGGATGGTTTGGGGCAGCCCGCAGATCAAAGGACGAGTCTGGACTCTTCAATACTTCGGTCTTCAAAATGTTTATTATTTTTATCTCACAGAGTTTTCCTCTCTGCCAGCCGGGATCTGACCCACAAGGCAGCCATGGGCACTCTGACCACCCACGGGGCAGTCGTGTCCTTTTATAACAAAAACTACATACATTATATTTACCTTTTATCCCCAATACCTTTCACCCTTATTAACAAGTGCACCTTCACCACAAACCAATCCCCAAGTGCCAACACCACCACAGAAGATGGGAGACAAGAAGAAGAAAGAAGCAGCATGAGACACACCCTGATTCCTCCATCTTGTCTCCATAACCCCCTGTACCAAGATATAACCCCCCTGTACCATAATCCCAAAATATATATTTCACCCTGAGAATGCACAATCCCTCCACCACTCAAACTGTGCTCATTCTCATGTCCTCATACACACCCTCAGAAGGGTCAAAGTCCAGCCACCAAAAATGCCTGGCAACATTGCAGGACCCCTGAGCCCCCCATGGGTTTCCTCGGTGATTCTGGATGTTAGGAGCGATATTCTGAGCTCCCACAGCCTTGCACCATTTTCCTTCACTAAGACACTGGTGTGCTAAAAGGATGCACCAAAGCCTGTGCCAGCTTTGCCCCTTACCCTGAGCATGATGCGGTGCTCGATGTTGAGCAGGATCTTCTTCTTCTCCCGGTAGTCCCGGATCAGGGCGTGCAGGGTGTCACAGTGGGGCACCCAGCCAATTAAGCCTGAATTTGTAGACAGTGGAATAACAGCATATCTCTGGATGCTATGGGAAAAATGGAGAATTACAGCTCAAATTGTTGTATATTGTGATTTAATATTTGAGACGCTTAAAACAACTACTGTTAAATCTGATTCTGGTTCAAATTGTCAATAGTTGCTCTGCTTGTCTTTTCAAAGAGACTTCAAACATCCATTTTGCACAGATTGTTGCCAGGTCATCTACAGACAAGCTCAACATTTATGTGGTTTTCACTGAAAGGCTGCTTTCAGAAGGTACATGTTATGTCACCCACAATGATCTGTTATCTGCACAGGGTATTTGATGTGTTCTTGTTTGAAAGACACTGCAGAATTGCACACAGTGACTCTTCACCAAGCTGTTTAGAGACTAAAATAAAAATCTTTGGCAAAAACCCATTCTCAGGCTCCTAAGACAGTGCTCAATGTGTCTTGAAATAAGCATTGCTTCAAAGACCATAACAATTTACAAGATAGCACTTCAATTAAATAAAACAAACAATCTCTTCCGATACATTTCCTCCATGCTTGAATTCTACGAACGCTGGCTTTCTTTTAAATTAACTTAGTTCCAAGATTTGCCATTTCTTCCCAAAACCACTGCTTGTGCCAGGGTTTACTTGCAAAGCTGCACCTGTGTAAGGTGTTACATATGCACAAGCATTTTCAGTGATTACACAGAGCACACACCTGAGGTTTTTACGAAGAGAAGTTGGGTCATTTGCTAACAGAGTGTTGACCAACCCAAAGAGCTGCATCACTCTTTCATCTTGGCGAAGGTCTTCGTGGCCTTTCAGAAGGAATACAAACTCATGGCCATTGCTTCCTGCAAAAGAATTAGGGCACAAAAGTTTATTCTCATTGAATAAACTGACAGGAATAAACACACATGCACCCAAAACTGGAAAGCGTGGCAGACTGTGGCGGTGTTCACAGGGGTCTGAGGATGAGGGAAGAGATGAGGATCTGACTCCATGTTTCAGAAGGCTTCATTTATTATTTTATGATATATATTACATTAAAACTATACTAAAAGAATAGAAGAAAGGATTTCATCAGAAGGTTGGCTAAGAATAGAAAAAGAATTAATAACAAAGGCTTGTGACTGACTGAGACAGTCTGGACAACTGGACTGTGATTAGCCATTAATTACAAACAACCAACATGGGCCAATCAAAGATCCACCTGTTGCATTCCACAGCAGCAGATAATCAATGTTTACATTTTGTTCCTGAGGCCTCTCAGCTTCTCAGGAGAAAAAATCCTAAGGAAAGGATTTTTCAGAAAATATCATGGCTACATCAGACTGATTAAGAAAAATGTCACCTGAAAGGAAAGGTTGTACAGGTTTTACCAGGTAAATATATAATTGGACCTAAGAGCAACAACTGTTTAAATACTGGAATAACAAAGTGAAAACTGCTCTCTCTTACCCATGAGTGTCAGCTTCCTGGGTCGCTGCTTGGAGGTGATGACCTGCAGTGAAGGAGCGATGGACTGGATCCGTATGATGGGCTGGTTGGGGTCGTACGTTCCTGGCACTGCCAGTTCCAGATCCCGGCACATCAGGAGTTTTGGTGACACATACTGCAGCTCCAAAGAAGTGAGCTACCAAAACCAAAAGAAATATAACCCCTTAGAATTTCAGTTCAGTATCACAGAAGCACCTGAAGAGTTCATGCTGTCAAGGGACCTAAAACAGTTCAGGCCATGACCAGTACTTCAGATATTGGCAGGAAGTGCTGCATAAACACTAAATTTGCAGCAAACCCTAGGCAGTTATTTCCAGAATACCTAATCAGTATGTTTTGAATAACCAGAAAACATAAAGCAAAGGCTGGTATTGACAGCTTGCACTGTAAGGCCCACAAAAGATCTGAATCTCCCCCCTCACCTGTGGCAGCTGCTTTGAGATCCGACGGAACACGTGGTAGTAGAGATCCCAAGCCTGAGTTAGGTCTTTGACATTTCCTGATTTCATATACTTCCTGCACCACTCCTGAGCTTCCATGAGATCTCTGCCATAGGCCTAGGGATTCAAACAACAGAAAAATGAATTTCAACAGACTGTAGTGTAACAGGTGGAGACCACTTAACACCTACAAAGAGCATCAGTCTCTTTTCAAATTGCACCCCAAAACTTGATCTCACATTTTTATAGCAGATCAGAATTTTATAGCATTTTTATAGCAGATGCAGAAATTCCTGGATCCAAGATCTGCATTGAATTTATCAAACAACATTGCTTACAAGTAGACCTCATTATAGGAGGAACTGAATGCTTAGAATCACCCTTTAACAGTAGGCTTAGAAGCTCAGTAAATTCTCTGTTATCTGTGCTAGAGCTTACTGTGAGCAAAGCAGAATAATTAACAGCAGAGCAGTCATTGTTTTAGAGTCCCTATCACACACCCTGGGAATACAAGACTCCAGGGCAATTTGGACTATCATGGCCTCTTATAGTCACCAAAAGTGACACAGATCTGAAGATAAACATCAATAATGAAATCTGCAACTAACATAATGAGCCCCAAGAGATTCACTTCTTGTGTTAAATGGCAAAGGTTCTTATAACACATCTGGGGCAGGGGGCTGTCCTGAAGAACAGGCTCTGGGCCATTTGCTGGTACCTGATTGAAGGATGTCTCCTTTAAAGTCTGAGGCCCTCGCTCCATCATTGCATGAAGTGGTTCCAGCACCTCAAACATTCCCTTTACATTTCTTTCTCCAAAATACAGACGAGATGCTTCTTCCAACCCTTCATGCCACATCTCATGCCACAGGATGGCCACACGAATCAGCTCTTCACTCACCTGTTTTAGGACAGAAAAAAAGATTAAATGTCTAAAGAAATCCCTGGGCCTGGGTGCTGACTTAAAATTGAAAAACTCCTCTCTTCTCTAATGTTATGAAATATTTGTTCCTGGAAGCCAGAGGGAGCCACAAGAACTATCATAGTGATGGCACATTTTTTCTGTAAGAAGCTAACCATGCTTTTCTCACCTTATTTGTTACCTTTGAAATTTTCTACAGCCATAGTGATGGCACATTTTTTCTGTAAGAAACTAACCATGCTTTTCTCACCTTATTTGTTACCTTTGAAATTTTCTACATGCTTATGCAGCTTGGCCTGAAAACATTATTTTTCATTTATTCATAACAATCTTTATCAAATTAATTATATTACTCTTTTTATGCTATGCTCAGTAAATTTTGTTTCTACTTCCCATTAAGCAAAATCACCTTTTTATGGAACAAAGTTTTTCATGTATTTCTTCTCTAAATTTATTCATAAGGAAACACAAAAACTCAGTGTGTGAATTATTGTAAAATGGAAGCACTCTCTGGAAATTACACTAATACTGTAACTTCTAACAGTAGCAAATAGCCCAAATTAATTGTAGTTGAACAGAATCAACAATGAATGGTCATTTTGTGTTACTGTAACTGACATCCATCCATCCAACACAACACACTTAATGCTACACTGAGCACTCACCATCATTGCCTGCTGCACCAGAGTGTTGCTGTGCTCACACATGTTTTTCAAGATCTTATTTGCAGCATTGTGCCGAGCAGTGGTTGTAGATTTAGAAGCCACAGTCAAAGGATAGATCAAAGCCTGCAAGGGACAGCAACCAATAATACTTTAGAACCCCATAGAACAGCTACATAAACTTAAATAATTAGCAAAGCATTAACAAACAGCAGCCTTAGGAATCAACAGGAGGAAGCAAGCTTGCTTGTGGAAAGTAGGGATAAGTATTTACTACTGAAAGTCTTCTGATCCAACAACAGGCTGTCAAGACTTTAATTCATTGAATAGCAGAACAACATTGAGAGCCTCTTTCAAACCGGAAGAACAAAAATAGGTAATAGGATTTTGTGATATTCCACACTGTGGAAAGAAATTTAACTAAAACCTGTGAGGAAGGTTCTTACACATTTAAGGTGATTTGCACTGCCCAGCAGACATTAAATTACACGAAGAGTTCTTCCCAGGCTGCATGGCTCATTCACCTCCTTCCCTTTTTATGTGAAGTGCTGAGGTGAAAGCAGCAGCAGCAGCATCAGAAGTTGTCCCCATCCTCACTGCCACCACTTGCTGTGACCTCCTGTGCAGGCACTGTGAGCACTGCTGCTCCGAGCCCGGGCTCACCTGCGGGTGGTAGCGCCCGATGTCCGTGAGCAGCTGGTGGATGAGCCGCCCCACCAGCGGCCGCGGGGTGTCAATCCTGGCTATCAGCTGGGGGATAACCTGCCAGCAAGGACAAGGAAAATCAACACTGCTGTCTACAGTAGCTGCAGGCAGTGAGGGGGATATAGCATTTCTGTCTATAGCATTTCTGTCCATTGCATTTCTCTCTATAGCATTTCTGTCTATAGCATTTCTGTCCATAGCATTTCTGTCTATAGCATTTCTGTCCATTGCATTTCTCTCTATAGCATTTCTGTCTATAGCATTCCTGTCCATAGCATTTCTGTCTACAGCATTTCTGTCCATAGCATTTCTGTCTATAGCATTTCTGTCCATTGTATTTCTGTCCATAGCATTTCTGTCCATAGCATTTCTGTCTATAGCATTTCTGTCCATTGCATTTCTGTCCATAGCATTTCTGTCCATAGCATTTCTGTCTATAGCATTTCTGTCCATTGTATTTCTGTCCATAGCATTTCTGTCCATAGCATTTCTGTCCATAGCATTTCCCTGATGACAGGGAGAGAATGATGAGGAGGACACCAATGATAGCAGAAGGCTAATAATTCCTTTATTATACTATATTATTCTACATTACACTATAAACTTTATTATACTATATTATTCTATACAGTGCATAGAATAATATAGTATAATAAAGTATATAGTGTAAAAGAGTATAGAATAATACAGTATAATAATTATATATTATATAAATATATAATTATTACAATAATTTAGTATAACAAATTCGATATAATAAAGTTTAATTTATAAATTTAGTAGAATAAAATTTAGTAAAATAAAGTATATATATAAGTTTATATACATACACACTATATATTACACTATATACTTTATTATACTATATTATTCTATACTGTGTAGTGTATAGAATAATACAGTATAATAAAGTATATAGTGTAATATAGAATAACATAGTATAATAAAGTAATTTTATAATATATAAATATATAATTACTTTATTATAATTTAGTATAATAAAGTTTAGTATAATAAAGTATATATAAGTATATATACATATATACTATATATTACACTATATTACACTATAAACTTTATTATACTATATTATTCTATACAGTGTATAGAATAATATAGTAAAACAAAGTATATAGTGTAAAAGAGTATTGAATAATACAGTATAATAATTATATATTATATAAATATATAATTACTTTCTTATAATAATTTAGTATAACAAATTTGATATAATAAATTTGATATAATAAAGTTTAATTTATAAATTTAGTAGAATAAAATTTAGTATAATAAAGTATATATATAAGTATATATACATACACACTATATATTACACTACATACTTTATTATACTATATTATTCTATGCTGCGTAGTGTATAGAATAATATAGTATAATAAAGTATATAGTGTAATATAGTGTAATATATAGTATATATGTATATATACTTATATATACTTGATTACACTAAATTTTATTGTACTAAATTTATAAATTAAACTTTATTATACTAAATTCATTATACTAAATTATAATAAAGTAGTTACATATTTATATATTATAAAATTACTTTATTATACTATGTTATTCTATATTACAGTATAAACTTTATTATACTATATTATTCTATACAGTGCATAGAATAATATAGTATAATAACGTATATAGTGTAAAAGAGTATATAATAATACAGTATAATAATTATATATTATATAAATATATAATTAATTTATTATAATAATTTAGTATAACAAATTTGATATAATAAATTTGATATAATAAATTTGATATAACAAAGTTTAATTTATAAATTTAGTAGAATAAAATTTAGTAGAATAAAGTATATATATAAGTATATATACATACACACTATATATTACACTATATACTTTATTATACTAGATTATTCTATACTGTGTAGTGTATAGAATAATACAGTATAATAAAGTATATAGTGTAATATAGAATAACATAGTATAATAAAGTAATTTTAAAATATATAAATATATAATTACTTTATTATAATTTAGTATAATAAATTTAGTATAATAAAGTTTAATTTATAAATTTAGTACAATAAAATTTAGTATAATAAAGTATATATAAGTATATATACATATATACTATATATTGCACTATATTACACTATATACTTTATTATACTATATTATTCTATACTGTGTAGTGCATACAATAATATAGTATAATAAAGTATATAGTGTAATATAATATAGAATAATACAGTCTAATAAAGTAATTATATATTATATAAATATATAATCACTTTATTATAATAATTTAGTATAATAAATTTGATATAATAAAGTTTAATTTATAAATTTAGTAGAATAAAATTTAGTATAATAAAGTATATATATAAGTATATATACATACATACCATATATTACACTACATACTTTATTATACTATATTATTCTATACTGTGTAGTGTATAGAATAATATAGTATAATAAAGTATATAGTGTAATATAATATAGAATAATACAGTCTAATAAAATAATTATATATTATATAAATATATAATCACTTTATTATAATAATTTAGTATAATAAATTTGATATAATAAAATTTAATTTATAAATTTAGTAGAATAAAATTTAGTATAATAAAGTATATATATAAGTATATATACATACATACTATATATTACACTACATACTTTATTATACTATATTATTCTATACTGCTAGTGTATAGAATAATATAGTATAATAAAGTATATAGTGTAATATAGTATAGAATAATATAGTATAATAAAGGAATTATATATTATATAAATATATAATTACTTTTTTATTATAATAAAGTAATTTAGTATAATAAATTTAGTATGAGAAAGTTTAATTTATAAATTTAGTATAATAAAATTTAGCAAGGGATCATAATAGATCTCACACAGCAAATCCCCACATTACCCCCAGAACTGTGATTTCTCTTTGTGTTATTTACCTGCAGCCATGTGTCAATTTGGATTGCCTTGACTCCTTCTACCAAAGCCTCATTCACATCAGGCCAATGACCATAGTCAAACCACAGAGTAAGGACTCTGCAAAAGAGAAATACTTTTGTTAGGAACAAACAAACAAACACACAATCACAACAAAACAAAAAACATCAACTAACCAACAAATAACACCACCACAAAAACCCCAAACAAACAAACAAATCCCCAACCCAAAACTTATTTACAAGGAACTTTTCTTCCCACGACCCTCAGAATGCAGGGATAATCCATCCAACAAAAATCAGCCTGGACCAAAGTATTCACTTAATTCAACCATAACAGAAAAGGGCAGAAATGTGTTCTACCTAATCTGAACCCATGTGCTCTTATCAGCTGGATTTCATTTCCTGTGTGCTTTATTATGTACCTCAGAGTGTCTTGCAGGTTGTTTCCTCGAGACAGAGAAATGGACCGGAAGAAACCCTGGACAGCAGGGACTGTGTACATCAGCAGGGTCTTGGATAAATCCTTTTGGAATAAAATTGCTGCATTAGTTTTATGCAAGCACATCAGCCCACATGAATCCTACACTCAAGAAGGGGAAAGAGGAAGAAATATGTGGAAATACAGACCTAATCCCCACTGTAGCTGACTTCTGCTCCTACTCTTATGAGGACATGCTGCTCCTAGGATTTTATGCTTTGCTTGACTACATGAAGATCTTTCAAGCAGGCAGGGAAAATGCTGTGAAATGGTTTTGTACTTCAGCTTGTTCAGCTTAAAACTACCTTACTATAACTGGTAAATGAAAGAGATTCCTCAGAGTCTTCCACGAAGGGCCTAACCAGCAGAATTTGTTAATGCACTGTACCCCTATCACAGCCCATTTAGCTAATAATAATTTGTGTTAATTTATCCCATAATTTTTTTCCTGTGTCTAAGCAGTAAGTACCAATCTCTCAACAAGAAGAGGGAGGAAGGAGGGTACCTCAGTGACTTTTTTCTGCACTGGGGATGGGATGGGACTGTTCTCAGTGCTCTCTGCATCACTCTCACTGTTGCTGCCCTCCGTGTTGGCGCTGGTGATGCTGGCTCCGCTCGCGTGACGGAGTTTCTTCTTCTCATCTCTGGCCTGGTTTTGATGTTTATAGTGAAGCACTGCTTCAAAGTTCATCACTGCCCAGGCATGCCAGGCCTGCCAAGAGGAGAGAACACAAGTCAGACTCCTTTCTGCAACTGGCACTTCCTAATTGTTAGATATAATCCAACCTTTCTGTGTCTGCAAACAACAGCAGTAAGTAATATCCTGCAGACAGCACAGTGCTTTGATTTCTCTAATTGCTTGTTATTTGAACAGTCTTATTATCTTAAATAATATCATATTGAGTTCTTGGCCTGGAACTCCCTGTTGAATACTAAAGCAAATGAGCTCTGTACCAAAAATTAAATTATATTTGCATATAGCTTAATTTGTCAAAGGCTAAAATGAAAATTAGTATGTTAGGCCTCAGGGATGTGTAATGGGAAAAAATATAGGAGATGGCTGCCCCAGAGAAGATGTGGCACCAAATATTAATTGAAATATCACAACCATGAAATCAAAGGCTCTTTGGAGAATTAACAACAGGGCTACTTTCCTCCTTCAAGAATACTGACTGAGAACATGTTAAATTTTTTCATTTTCTTTCTTCTTCATTGCTAACTAACAACAGGAGAGAGTCTCAAAAGCAAGAACAGAAACTGAACTGTGCCCTAGTTTTATAACCAGATAAAATTCTAAACAAGAATCTCTTTGTTACCTTGGGCCACTTTCTCTGTTTTTTGTTTCTGTTTTGTTTTTTTTAAAATCCTACTGGCATTAACAAGGCAGACAGTTATAGGAGGTCTTCCAATGAACACCTTCCTTTCCTGTACTATGGGATTTGCTAAAATTTATCTGGAAATTTTCTGTACTGACCTTGTACCAGTTGCGATCATGCTCCGTTGCAGCACTGTAGTACTGCAAGACTTTGGGGATGGTGCTCTCATTGATGCCTTGCAGGTTCAGCTGCCACTCACCCAGTTTCAGGAAGCACCTAGTTAAGCAAAGGGATTATTGATTCAAAACCTAAAATGAAAACAAAGCCTCTGGATTAAAAGGCTAACTTGGTGTCTGGAGTGTAAAAGACATTCCATGTGGGGAATTCAGTCAGGCAGCCTCTCTTGCAGGCTGGATGCAAGATTCAAAATATCTCCACTTTCTTGTGGTATGGAACTAAGTAGTTGAAGGTTTAATTTAAGAGGAAAGATGGGGATCAAATTTTCCTTATCTGTCTAATTTATAAAATAAATGTAAGAAGTAGGTAACAGCAACATTGAAAGACTTCATCAGTCTGTGCTGATAAAATCATACACGTGTGCTGCTGAGCTGCACTGAGCATCACATGAATGAGCCTTCAGGGGAAAACACTGACCAACAAACAATGGAAACACAGAGGAACTGTTCTTCCCCTAACCAGAACCCCATTAAGTCATTCCCTCCTAGAGGAAAGGAAAAACAACATATTTTTACTGCAGCAGGGTGGGGTTGTCAAGGTTTGCCCAAAATTTAATACTTTGCTCCCTCAGCAGGCTTTAAATGCCACAGTTAGGACATGGCAGTCCTTTCTGTATTTTGAGTTTTCCAGAAAGCATTGTGCAAGACAAATACTGTATGCAAATCATTACAAATTTGTTTTTCATTATAGTCACTGAAAAAATAAGACAGTGGTTTTACCAAGGGTTCCAATCCTCATAAAAGCAAATTGAGTGCACACCTCCCTTCAAAAAAAGCAAACCTTCAAGAGAAAGCACTATGCAATTTTCAATTTAAACTGGAAAAAACAGATCTGGCACCTACAGATCCACAGAGAAAAATGTTGAGAAAGGGATTTTATGCAACAGTATTGTAAGAGACCATCACATGCTAGGCACCTACTGCCCAAAGCACTGCTGTTGTGCTTGGCAGCCTGTGCACTTAATACAGATATGCCAGGCTTGTGTGGGGAGTGTTTCTTTCCTAGTGACCAAATCTCCTGAAAAGCAAAGAAACAGACATGCTGAGAGCTCTGCTTCTGCCAACAAGCTCAGTGCTGGAAAAACACAACCAGGCACCAGCAACAAATATAAGCTTGTTCAGGCTGAAGTGTCCCAGTAACATTTACTGAACATTACATGGTAGATAAGAATGTAGTACTGTCACAGGATTTTATGGAAAATCCTTTCCTTAGGATTTTTTCTCCTGAGAAGCTGAGAGGCCTCAGGAACAAAATGTAAACATTGATTATCTGCTGCTGTGGAATGCAACAGGTGCATCTGTGATTGGTCTCATGTGGTTGTTTTTAATTAATGGCCAATCACAGTCAGCTGTTTCAGACTCTCTGGTCTGTCACAAGATTTTGTTATCATTCCATTCTTTCCTTTCCTTTCAAGCCTTCTGATGAAATCCTTTCTTCTATTCTTTTAGTATAGTTTTAATGTAATATATATCATAAAATAATAAATGAAGCCCTCTGAAACATGGAGTCAGATCCTCATCTCTTCCCTCATCCTCAGACCCCTGTGAACACCACCACATAATACCAAAGCAGCTAAATGAGAAATCCCATTCTTTTAATCAAAGAATTTGTCTGAAATGTGTCACCCTCAGGGATCCTGCACTTCAGGAGAGGGTTCAGTTTGAGTCTAGAGCTGAAGGGTGCCCCGTGCTGACCGTGCCATGAGTTTGTGGAGCTCCTGTTTGTGCTGCTGGTCCTCAGTGGCGATGGCGTGCTGGGCCTGCTGCTGCATGGTCTGCACAAAGTGCTGCATGTGCTGGAATGCATCAATCTGCAAAGGATGGAGGCAGTCAGCACCACAGGCTTAAACACCATTTCTCAAGGGAGAAAGACAATGTAGAAATTATTTTCATGGAAATAAAAATATATGGGTTTGTTTTCTTTCAAAGCTTTTCAGCCATTAATATCCCTCTAAAGTCACTTTACACTTTAAGTATGTCTAAATAAATGAAGAGGTTAGAGATTCTTATTGTCTCTGAAACTGCTGAACTCAGGGACAAATAACTGCATCCTTGCAATGCCAGGCAGACCTTCACTGTCATACAGACAGAGCCACAGGTATGACTGACCACAACACAGGATGTGCCAGAACTCAACTCTGCCAAAGCAACAAGATCACCTGTACAGGGAGAAAGCTTCAGCAGCAGAGAATGTCCTGTTACTGCCCACACAGTGTGAGATACAGAGATACCTCATTTTCAGCTGAGCATGAACTTAGCCTGGCAATTGCAACCATCAAATGTTTATAGCTTACAAACTGGATCTGACCAGGACAATCCTGAACAGACAGGATCACAAACCCAGAGAAGCCTACCTATAATATGCTATGGGCAGACAAAAAAAACCCTCAAAAACCACAACAAAAAAAGCTCAAAAATCCAAACCTAAAACTACAAAAAAACCAACCCTCCCCCAAGCCCCACAAATACAAAAAACAAATCAAAAAACAAAACAAAACAAAAAAAAACCAAACAAAAAACCAAACCCATGGCAATTTGAGAAAATAATGCCTCAAGGAAAACTTGCAGCTTTCTGATCTTCTCTCCTAACCTTTCAGCTTTGTCTGGGCTTGAAGTACACACCATGAGTTGTTTCAACAAATTAAAGTCTGGATTTCTCCTAAAGTTATTGAAGAAGTTCAAATGTGTATTATTCCTTTGCCAGGAATATTATACAGGGCAGTTGTGCTAAAGTAACTTTCACTACCAAATTCTGAGGGAAAATATATTTTTAAAATTCCTTGGAAAGTATTCTGGGGTAGGAGAACCCAAGAATAAAAAATTCAGTATGCACGCTTCACTGGAAAGAATTAAGAGTAAAGCTCCTGCAATCTGCAAGGTCATTTCAGGTTAGGAACTGCAGAATATGCAGTTAGAAACTAATTTACTTCTGTGTGTCTATAGGAATGAGTTATGTGACAGACAAAAACCACTTGAGCTCAAATGCCTCATCTATCCTGTTCAAATATCAGCAGGCACAACTCAGTGGTGAGGAAAAAGGTATTACCCAGGGTGAAATAAAAGAAAAATAAGGATCATACTCATAGCATTAATATGGTGCATTCAGCCCAGGGTGAAATAAAAGATCATACTCAGAACATTAATATGGTGCATTCCAGAGCTGTAACCTAGACAGAAGGGACTGGGGTGTGGTGTAAATAATGGTCTTATAAATAGTTATGCTAGACATCCATTAAAAATAGACAAAATATATTGCCAAGCAGAATTACTACAGAATCTTTTTATGTGCCTCTCTAATATCTAGATACACCCAGCAATCTGGTCTTCAGTTTCCATTGATATTGAAAACTGATGGCCATGAACAGGCAGATGGAGCACTTAAGACTGCAAGCAGCAAGTTTTCCAGAACAACCAAATTCCTAAGTTTGCATGCATCCTTTCTGTGGGATATGGCTTAGAATGTAGCTGCTGGCAAAGGTCTTGGTTAGAAGAAATGTAATAGGGTTGACATATAAATTTTAATTTGTTGTTTAAGAAGACTGTTGTAGAGCTCTGCAAGTGCCATATGGCTGGTTCCCTTATGGATGCCAGCTTTTTTCCTGCTGGATTTGACAGGTACTGAAAACTGCCACTTTAGGTCAACAAAGGAACCCTGAACTGCTGAGCTAGAAAAAATGGTCATTTCCCACCACACCAGCCTACATCAGCACCTTATTACACAGGATACCAAATCAAGTGAACACACACAGTTACATAAAACTACACACACCACCAGGTGGAACTATGCATTATTTATCTATTTTGGTATCAGTTTTCCCTCATCTTCAAGGGATCCACTTATTCTCCCATCAGTTAAATTTAGACATGTTCTCCTACCCCCTTAATCCCTGTGCCTTCTCTCATTCTGCTTTCCACCACTGCACCATGTCCACCTACTTGCTGACCACAAGTCAAACACCACAAAACACAGAGACAGGCAGAGACCCCACAAACTTCTGGGGTCCTTTACTGAAGAGGGTAAGAAGCAATTTCACTGTTTTACAGAGCCAACAGAACAGGGCCTCAGCTGCAGCTCCTTCTGCCTTTTTTAATTCAAATAAAGAATAGTTAGTTGTGGCAATGTTCCCACAGCAATGGCTCTGCTCCAGTGCTGGCAATGCCAAGACAGAAAAAATAAAGATGTGGCAGAATATGAGGATAAATGGAGGCTTTAATGTATATTAAAAAAAAAGATAACTTATCCAGTCTGAAGCTTATTGGATTTGATTATGTAAATTCTCCCTGTGTTGCAATGTCAAAAACATTCACCCTGGGCTCTCTGGTGCCAAAGTATTCTCATGACAAACTCTATGTACTTTTCAGCTGTCTTTCAGTTAGAAATTTCCAATAATCTCTTTAGTAAAAATCAATTCTGCTCAGCAAACTGTTCAGGACACTTCTAAAAGTGGTAATAAACTCCCATCTACTGCCCTCTTTCTGCATGTGACCCTGAGCACAGGTACAGTGCAGAGACCCAGCAATCAAGAGAGTGGATGAAAAGTCAAGCAGCAAACCCACACAGGACTAAAGAGCTACTACTGACCATCAATCCTGGCTGCAATCCTGTTTGGGTACCAGCTACTGGCTTAGCAAAAATAATCTTTCCATATATGAAATAAAATTAGGGCCAAGTTTTCTGTGCATTACAGAGTTTTAGTGGAAATAAAAAGCTTATGATCTGAATAACAATAAGGAAAAGAATTAGTTACTCTATTTCAGGGGAGGAAAAGTAAAACATCCAGCTTTGCCTTTGCTCTGTTGGGAACATGAAGAGCTAACACTGCACAAAAGCTGAGCAGAGGAACAAAGCAGTGTCTCTGTACCTTCCTGGCACTCTTCCACATGTGCTTCATGTAAGCATAGGTGACTTGGGGATGCACTGTGGGCAGGGGGTGATCCAGCTGGCGAGAGGGATCCACTCCCAAGAGCAGGACAAGGGTCTTGTGGGCCAAAGCCTGGAGAAGTGGCAAAGACAAAAAACAGGTTAAAACATAATTGTTTATAGCTCATATTGCTTCAGAATTGTCCTACACTAAAAAAGTACATCTGACCCTCCAGATACAACAGACACAGCAGACTCCCTGCACTCACAGAATACCACATCATAAACCATATGTTTTCCTTTGGATCAGAGCATTAGATTCTCATTTCAGAAGCCAGTAGAAAGTGTAAAGTCTCTGTTTCAAGTATTTGGTGATAAATTTTGTGATCAATGTTGAAATAGGACTGTAATGTTCAACAATAACATCACATTCTAGATTTGACTCTCTGCTCTAGCAGAGACAGCTATTATTAATAAACTCCAGTAGTGCATAAAAACTTCCAGTTACAGCATGCAATGAAAAATTGGCCCAGGGGCTCTCAGGTAGAATATCAGTCCCACAAAAATAACCTTGGCTACAAACATGAACTTTATGCTGGTTACAATTTCAGCATTTCAACAATTTCTGACTAGTTTCTTCCTCAGAGGAGAGCCCATCCCACCTGGGCAATGGAAGCATTTAGGAATGCTCAGGGCTGAAGCAGCACAGTAAAACCAACCATCCCAAAACCTGCAGAAGAGGACAGAGCCTGACAATGCTCACCAGCCTCCCACTCTTGCCACACAAGCTGGCATACTTGAGCCAAGTTCTCATGTCCTCATGAGGGTTCACAACCAGAGATCGGACCATCAGTATCCTCTGCCAGTCCTCCACAATGCGCTGACAGCCCTGACAGGAAAAAGAGAACTTGTTAAAAAGAGAACTTGTTAAAAAGAGAATTTGTTAGAGTTTGGTCTCCAGTGTACTGCACAGAACCTTGGTTCAGAATCTGAAGGGACTTCCATCAAGATAGAGACTTCTATGTGTGCCCACAATTCACAGCAGACTGACATTAGGAACTGTCTATTGTGGCATTAACATTTTCTGGAAAAATCCCTTCACCCAGGATTTTTTTCCTGGGAAGCTGGGAGGCCTCAGAGAAAAGGAAAACAATTCTTATCTCATTTGCTTCTCCTGTGCTGTGCTCACATGTGGAATGTGTTTGGAGATTGTTTACCCACAGGTGATTGTTTGATTGCATTCTGCTGGGAGTTGTTTTCACTCTTTGGCCAACTGGGGCCAAGCTGTGTTGGGACTCTGGAAAGAGTCACGAGTTTTCATTATTATCTTTTTAGCATTAAGTAAATATCCTTTCTGTATTCTTTAGTATAATATAGTATAATAAAGTAATAAATCAGCCTTCTGAGAACATGGAGTCAGATACAACATTCCTCCCTGCCACAGGGCTCACCATGAATTTACAATAATTTATTTCTTTAACACTGCAGTGTGTGAGGAAGGTTCAGTCCCTGACTCTCCCAGTCTGCAGGCAGCTCAGTGCTTGCAGTCTAATGATATCCTCTAATGCAAAGAGGAGAAAAGCTCCTAAAGCTGAAACACATCCAAGAATCAGAAAAACTCTTCATACAATTTCAAAGTGACTCAAAGTGCCTTCTCCACCTATTTTTGGTTTAAATCTCAACATGGAGATGGTAGAAAACCAAATGGTTGCAAAGATGTTTTTGTCATTGCCCTTTTTCTTTGCCTTGCATGCATTCCTTTTGGAGGCTGGCACCTCTAAACTGGTTTTCTGCCAGAAACTGCAGCTCCAACAGCTGAGCTGCTTGTGCAAGCATTGTCTGGTTCTTGTCTGTCTGATGGGAGAGGCACAACACTCAGAGCAGGGTGAGTCTGTATTTCAAACATTCAAGGATGCTACAGAGAAGTAGAATTGTGGAAGGGATGTAACAACTAAATCCATGGTGCTTGATATAGTAGCCAAGCACAAGGTAACAGTTATGCTCCAAAGTTTCTATTCAGCCAGAAACTGCTTGATTTTGAGGTAAACAAAAGATTTTCCAATGACAGCAAGGACCTTAGCATCAAGGAAGTTATTCTTTCCCTTTTTCTTTTCTCCCAAGCTGAGGACTGGGAAGTTAGGCAAAGCTTGTTCCCTAACACCCAAATAAACTTCTTCCAATAGGCATTTAAAAACTATTATAAAACACCTATAAAACATTCAAGAACTGTTTGTACTGCTTTCAGGACTATAAAAAGCTATATTCAGACATTACACTTCCTGCCACTTCAGTTTCTTTACCCCAGTGGAATGGCCCTGAGCTTTTCCAGACAGGAATGCAGATGGGAGACTAAAAGCTTTGCCACAGTTTCCTAAACAGCTAAAAAATATACAGCAGGCTTTCAAAAGGTGGCAGATTATAGCACTGCCAGTGAAGAACTTTGCACAGGGAGTTCTTCCTTCAGGCAGCATTTCACCTTAGTGATGCCCTTTTTTCCTTTTACCCCCTTCTCCTGCAGGAATCACCCACCTCTATTTAAACAGTATTCTTGGATGTACCACTGCATCTGACATATTCACTTTCACTGCAGGGATGCCTCTTGTAAGGAAATAGTGTCAAATATTTGTCTGACTTAAATTTACAGAGGTACTTTGGATTTCTGATGCTTAGAAAGGCACAAACTTTTCTTTCAATACTGGAAAATCAACATTGCTAAAGGTCTCTTCTGAAAGGTCAAGATTAATCATAGCATCATTTAGGTTGGAAAAGACCTTTATGATTATCAAATCCAACCATACACCTAACACTGCCAATTCCACCACTAAGTAATGTCCCTAAATGTTACCAATCAGCTGGAAATGTTCTTGTAAGAGGTCAAAAAGGAACAGGACAATCTTTTATTTTACAAGCATGTGAATTCTATGATCAGTTTTCCAATACTAGGAGAGAATTCACTTTTTAAAAATCCAGCCAGCCAGGTAAAAAGTTCAAAGTAGCTTGATCTAAACCAGTATTTCAGATATAATCCAATATTGAGATGAGCAGCCTTGGGGATGTTACTAGTGTCTCTCTTCTGTACACATCTATCTCAAGGCTTAGTTCACCCTTTTAAAGTGTCTTATGAGCTGAGACCTCAGAAACATTAATTTGAGAAAATAAAAAAGCCGAAATGAAACCCCAGGCAACGAGGAGAAGCACAAAGGAGATGGAGCACACAGCATGGATGGAGACGTGCAAAGATTTGCTGAGGCACCACACTGCCTCAGAAGGAAGCTGCTCATGCCAGCCCATCAGCATCTCCATCCTGGGCCTTTCCAGGGATGTACCTGCAGCCTTTCCCACCAGATCTGGCGGATGATCTCACGGCGCTCTGGGACAAGTTTGTACTGGATCACCTCTTCCAGCTCTGACAGCATCTGGCAGGATACCATGGCCTGAAGGGAAAAAATCACATTCCATCCCAATCACTACAGAACAAATCTGTAATTAAGGAGCAGTATTTTGGCATCAAAATCTTAGGTACATAGGCTACCCAACAGATAAAGGACCAACTGGTACCTAGATGAGCTGCTGACTCAAACTCAAACTAAATGTCAATTCTTATTGACATTCCTAAGTGTCAATTCTTATTTCTTTTGATGGGGTGGACCTCACTTCACTCCCTTTTAGTTTGTCCCAAAGCTGCTCCTGCACAGTTGTATTTTTCATCTGACAAAAGCCATTTAGCTTGTGGGCCTACATAGGTCTTATGTTGGAGACAAGCACTACTCTGAAGTTTTAAGTAACTTTTAGAGATAGTCTGAAGCAGCAATGAAGGAAGGGAATGAAGGCTGAGTCTTGTGTTTTGTTTGCTGAAATGGCTCCCAAGGTGTTAAAGCCTCTTTCTTCCCAGCCCTGTGACTGAAGAAGTTGAGATTTGTTGGTTCTGCTTTTCAAGGTTGTTTATTTTCTCTTATCCAATATATACTTTCTCTGACCTGCTGAAATCTGTCTGGCAGGTCAGTTTGTGGCACACTGACCACCCTTGGGGTGGTGTTGGCTTTTTATACTAAGAACTATTGTACGTTATTTACAGTAATTTTCCAATACCTATCACCTATGTTAGACACTCTGTCTCCACTCTAAACCAATCCAGAAGTGTCACCATGAGAGCAGAAGATGGAGAAGAAGAAGGAGGAGAAGAAGAAGAAGGAGAAGGAAGAAGGAGAAGGAAGAAGGAGAAGGAGGAGAAGGAGAATAAAGAAGAAGAAGAATAAAGAATAGTTCTTGAACCCCCATTCTAAATCCCCAAAATTCTACTTTTTCACCCTGTGACAAATTAACCATCATTCCACTCAAACTCTTGTGGCTTGTAACTCCTCACACAAAGTTGCTAGTTTTTTCCAAGGGCTAAAATCCAAGCCACAGGTGGTTTTGACTCTGTGCCAAGGTCTCTGAGTCCCTTGCAGGGTCTCCAGTCCTCCAGGGCAGCCAGAGGAATGTCCTGGGTTCTGACAGCTGCACTCACCCCATAGGCTCGACTGTAGCTCTCCCCTGCCATGGCAGTCAGCTCAGCATCCAGCAGGTCTCTGGCTTTGTCAATGCACTGAAATAAAAGAAGATATTGCTCAAAGGTAATGTGCTTTATCTAGAGTCAATTGCTGAAGCTGCTGTTCAGCTGTTCCATCTCATGAACAAAGCTGGCATTGTTCTCACTTTGCTCTCTCTGGGAAAGGATCCTATAAATAGAAAGATTTGACAGGAAAGCAGTGGCCAGGGCATATATAAGGGAAATCAAGGGACCTTCATGCATCACCTGCACAGTTTGAAGTTTGTCTTCCTAGAAAATCAAAGTTTGCAGTATTTCTAATCCTACTGTGATTTTTGAAGAGATCATCATTAACTACATTTGTAGAGGAAAGGTTCACATTTTAGTGCAAAAGAGTTGGTTAAAAAAAGAGCCTAAAGAAATGTCTTTTGATAGCACACAATGAAAGAAAATAGCTTTCACTGTTTTACATAACCCAACAGGATTTTATGAATTTTACAGGACAGTAAATTTCATTTCTCATCCTCAAACTAAGACAGGCTCCTCAAGCATGAAATAAATCCTGCTCTAGTTCTAGTCATTATATAATCTCTCACCTATAGCTTTTCCTGTTTAAAATGTTAAAGGTTAATCACAAACTTTACCTTTTTGAATGCCTGGTTAATTTTACTGTGCACATCATCCAAAAATTTATCTATGGGTTTTGACAGCACAGATTGAATTACTCCTTTATCTAAGCTGGCAAGCCAGCACAGAATTTTGAGAAATGGGACTTGAGCTTCCTTGGAAAGTAAACAACACGTTTCACATCTACAGAGTCACCCTGCAAATCTCCTCTGTGACAAACAAGCATTACAAACACAATCATTACAAATACAAATACACAAGCTCTGTTTAATAGACTCATTCCTTGCCTTGGTACCTCAATTTAAGATTTGAGATTTATCAGTGCTATCAGAAAAATTAAGATTATTGTACATTATATAAATGAGCACTTCACTGAAAAAGCTGTAAGAGAGAAGTGCACAAAAATCCAATAGGAATCTTACAGGTGTCTCAGGCATTCCTGGAAATTTACAATCAGTGCCTTGTAGAACAGAACCTCTGCTGAGATAATCCTTGTGTCCTGCCTGTCTAGAAAAGAGGCACAGAAGTAAAAGAAGCCAAAAAATGACAGAGGCATTCTAATGTTCTCCAGCGCTGGACCACTACTATCTGTCAATACATTCTGGAAATATCTATCACCCAGGTATAATATATCCATGAAAAAAACATTATTGGGCAATTCATAGCTTATAGCCAACTGCTTTCCTACAGCCTGTTTTTCCATGAAACTCTACAGCCTAGAACACCTTAAACCAAATTTTGGGATACCAATAAAGAGGATAATTACTTGCTGAGCCAGTGAGAAAAGGTCTTGATGCAGTGCCAGCACAGCCCTGTAGAAAGCACCATCATGGGTGTCCCTGGGGATCATGCAGGTGTATTCCTCCATGCTGTCCCACTGACCTGCAGAGACACAGATATCCTCAGCAACACAACAGCCTCCTCTGCACTGTGGGAACACAACAGAACTATCAGATGATGCCTAGGCCTGAGTGCTGTGTGGTACTTTTGCATTTAAGTCAGCTCTCCAACAGCTTGTCTTTGGTAGGGACACTGTTAGATACATAAACATAGCTACAGACAAGAAAAACAAAGGCATTTTTCTTCTAGACAAATTGTTATCCTTGTGGAAAAGGTTCTTTCATTCTTTGTGATGAAACAATTCAAATTCTGATACTTCCAGAACATTTGAATGAATGAATGCCCTGCAAAGCAAAAGATGAATTTTTCTCAGCAAAGGCTGGCAGAGAGCAAGTGATCCATCAGCCTCTCTAGAAAATATCTTGCTAACAACACAAATGGACATTTGGACCACTATAGATTTATTCATTTAAGATTCTCTACTCTGCAGACACAAACTCTAAAATGTTCAGCAGATACTGTTCTTGCTCTAAATAAGAGTCTGCCACAAATACGAGAAAGTCTTTTTATCTTATTTCCAGCCTGAGCTCTGCTCAGCATAAAGCCAAGCATAAGTGAGCATTTAAGCAACCACTCATCTGCTCAGACCACTCTGTTACTGGAGACCACAAGGGGAGACCTGATGTAAATGCAAGTTTTCCAAAGGACTTCAATATGGAATGACACTTGTCACATTCATATTTTCTGAAAAATCCCTTAGTCCCGGATTTTTCTCCTGGGAAGCTGAGAAGCCTCAGAGAAAAGGAAAACAATAATGATCTCATTTGCTTCTCCTGTGTTTTGCTGCTTTGGAATGTGTTTGGAGATTTGTTTCATTGGATTCTGGTGTGAGTTGTTTTGACTCTTTGGCCAATTGGTGCCAAGCTGTGCTGGGACTCTGGAGAAAGAGTCACAAGTTTTTATTATTATCCTTTTAGCCTGCTGTAAGTATCCTTTCTGTATTCTTTAGTATAGTTTAGTTTAGCATTCTTTAATATAATATAGTATTATAAAATAATAAATTAGCTTTCTGAGAACATGGAGTCAGATTCATCCTTCCTTCCTGCCACAAGGGTCCCCACAAATACAACAGACACTTCATTTCCCAATGTAAATAATGTGGTTACTTGATGTAGCTGTTTCCTGTATTCTGTAGTTCTGAAATAAATTAAAACTATCTGTGCTTGCACCCCATGGGCTGTTGCAGGCCAGCACAGCAGGATACATTACCTAAGCCCCAAGCAGCAGCAGCAGCCATCCTGGCCATCTTAGCTTGAGTCTCATCATTCACCTGGGTCCACTTTTCACAGCATTGCTGGTGGAGTTGCCCCCTAAGAAGAATCCACAATTTCTGATCAGCAAAAAGCCTCTTCCAAGAATTCTGCCTCATTAAACAACCACTTCCCACTGATAAGACAACAAGCAGCCCCACTGTTCTTTTTATACTGAGTGCAGAATAGGATTTGACTCCTCTGTCCAACTCAGTCTGATGACAAATATCCCATCATCAGAAAATGATTTTAAGGTATACTATGTTTTGAAAATACACATCCAAAGAGAAGTTTGCATTTGTTTCTCAATGACTGTTAATGCCTACTTTAAAATTGGACTGATAATGTCAGTTTGTAAATACAGAAAAAAAATTCTCAAGTAAATGAACAAACCACCTCCAAAAAAGGATGCTTAAAATTTTTGCAAGTGTCAGTAGAAGAAACATAGATCTGGATAGCTTGGGCATGGGTCCTACTGGCAAACATTCTGAATTAACACATCAAGTCTGAAGACAAAGACTGAAGAATGAATGTTGCTGTAACCTCATAGGAAGACTTGTCATGGCAGGATCTCAGAGGGCATCTGAGTCTTTCATCTCCAGTGGAGAGGAAGCATCAGGATTTTTTATATTATTTCTTCCAAATCAACTGTGAATGCTGCACTAATAGAACCAATTACCCTGGGTGTTGCAGTTCCAGGATTTCTCAGGCTGGATACTCTGTAGCAGTGAAACAGCTGCCAACTGTGAGGGAGCACAACTTGCTTCCCCTGGTGTTATCCTCTCCCCTCCCAAAAAGGAAGATGAGTTAGTCAAACAGAACCAATGGGCTGCCACAGGCAAGATAGTAATTCTGACAGCTTAATGGCCCAGGAGGGAAAAAAACCCCAAAGCAAAAGTAAAGCCAAGCCAAACCTAGCAACAGCAGTAAATCAGGACCTCATAG
Organism: Setophaga petechia; assembly: GCA_024362935.1. Taxonomy (NCBI): domain Eukaryota; kingdom Metazoa; phylum Chordata; class Aves; order Passeriformes; family Parulidae; genus Setophaga; species Setophaga petechia. Next base: position 204,732 of record JANCRA010000047.1, read on the forward strand.
ATGCTGATAAACACTATGGGTCCTACAGGAATAACTGAATGAGGAGACAAATGGCTAAGAATGTTTTGGCTGTACTCTGAAAGCATCACAGCAGAGTACTGAAATGGTGATGCTGCACAATAATTCCAGATTATCTGCCTTATCCTGTGAAGCAGACTCCAGCAGCACAGTCAGTCAGGCTGAGTGCTACTGAAGAGTATCAGCAGCCAAACTATGGAATCCTCAGGCTCAGGATGACATCTCTGGAGTGAGCTGCAGGGCAGCAGACAGCACTCTGCAAAAGCACTTCTGAATTGTAAAAACACCTGCACAGAGTTGGAGTCCAGTCCCACAAGAGAACTTGGAGACTCTGATTGCTCTCATCACTACAGACTACCTGTATATTCATATATCTAGCTCCAACAGAAGAAAATTGGCCTTTTGTTGTTCCATAGATTTGTTGCTGATACATGAATAAGCAGCAGGTTCAGAAAGGACATAAATACACATCCTGCAGGGGGGAAAATTCTTCAAAGCCCTGGTGAGAACAGTCCAGTTGTATAAAAGCTGACTGAGAAATGCCCAGTTAAGAGGACCTATTTTCCCTGCTAGAAAAGCTACATCCTCTATGTCTCACCCTTGTTTAGAAACAAAAAGAGCAGAAAAATGCTGCCAGAATTATGTTTCTCAAGCAGTTCTGTTTCTAGCAGTAAAATGACTTTAGTGAAGAGGAATCTCCTCACTGTGCTGCCATCCCCTGGGTTCATGTCAGGACCCATCAGGAGACAGCTTGTCACAGGCAAAGTTCAGCAGAAAGGCAGAACCTGGATGAACCCACACCTGCCCCTGGCTACAACTGCACGCCACAGTGAGCAGGGTGCCTTCTCCAATTATCTTCTTCTAATTAAATAGCCAGAAAAAACAGAAGCCCCCAGTTAAGCAGCAAGCTGTAAGTCACCAGCAGCTCACCCTGTCACAAACACTGACTGGAATCAGTTATGTGTGACAACAGATGTTTGACACAAAACTTGAAATACTAAATGTCCACAAAGACAAGGCTTAAGAAATGCTAGAAAGAAAAAGACTAGTAAGGAAAACCTCATCCTTCTACAAGGCATAGGTCTGACACTGAATAAACACAGAAATCTCTCATGTTTTAATCAGAGTTTAAAAAGAAGGGTCATAATGAGCTCTGTTTATGATTCTTTCGGACAAGTTCTGCTCAGTTAATGTTACCTCTATCTACAGTATGCAGATTCCTCTATCTATAATATGTAGTTTCCTCTATCTGCAATATGTAGTTTCCTCTATCTACAATATCTTTCTCTGTTATAAATGGGGTTGACCTGATTATAAGATTGCAGATTCTCTTCCAGAGAGACCTTAACTCACCAGATGGCCACTCCCAAAAGGCTTAGAGATGTCATTACCAATTCTGACTTCAATGAACAAGGAGAGATGCCACACAAACACTCCAAGTAAATGGGAATAAATAGGAATTCAGGCAAAAAATTTGCACCTGGATGACAGCATCCAGAGAACACAAAGACACCATTTTCCTTGGTCCTCAGGCATTCCCCTCTTACCATTCACCAAGTGCTTCCAAGCACCGCATCCGTCCCAGCATCAGCTCAGGATCATCTTTGTTTGTGTCCATCTTCTTGTCATAGGCCACCAGAGCATCTTCCCATTCATGAAGCTTCTCATACCAGGTAGCTTGAATTTCCTAAGGGAAGGGAAAAAAAAGTAAAATAAACAGGAGGATTAATGTTGATCATTCTAGATTAACTACCACAGCTTCTCCTAGGAAGTTCTGTGTCTGTGCTGGTCACTTCAACCTTTTTATCATTCTGAATAACCTCATGGATTTCTGTGACACAGAGAAGAGCCTTGAGCTAGTGTAAAAACTGTAATCCTGGCACTGCTCCACCTGCCCAGAAATGAACTCAGGTTTACCAGAGGGATTAATCCAACATCACCCCCTTTCTCAGTGCCACTGAAACACCAGATCAGCAGCTGGTGCTTTTCTTTTTGGAGAGGAAGAGTGAGTGGAACAGGAGAAAGGGTAAATCTCTAACATATTCCACTTCCCATTGTTGCACATACCTGCACTCAAACAAGAAAAACAGCCTTGTGTTCAGGAATGGAATGACCAACTGGAAAAAAAGGCCAAACTTTGCATCTGGCTACTGCAGGCAATTAGTTAATACAGCAGGCATACTGGGGCCCAGTCACACCCTCCACAAGGGAAGGCAATGGTTTGTAGCAAAGCCACTAAAAGTTAGCCAAGCAGTGGCTAAACCCTTTTCTTCAGTCTTTCTTTCTAGATTTTGTTTCTCATTTTCAAGAAATAAAATGCCTTAATATATTTCCATGCTTTTCCCTGCCAGTGTTTTTCTGCTCAGTCGTTGGCAGCTCATTTCTTGACATAGGCTGCAGAGCAGATTGTTTCCCCAGACCTGTGGGCAGGGTCACTGTAAACCACAATTTGCATGCCAGGTCTTCCACTCAGCCCTTTAACTAAGGGCTAAGTCATTTTTCAATTAAGTCCCTGAAAGTAGAGCTCACAGCTCCTCTTAATTTCTTTTCTTTTAATTTCAATTCTGGCAGGCTCTGTGCTTTGAACTACATTTACTGCTAGACTGTTGCTGCTGAAGAGTGAAGTCAGAATTAGGTAATGCAGAACTTTGCTCAATGCACCCAAGGAATTATAAGAAGCTGCAAAGATGTTTTGAAATCTGTCCTTCTCCCAGAAAGGTCAAAACCACACATAATCCTACACCAGAGGATTTCCACCATTTTGTGCTCATACCTGGTCCCCACTTTCTGGTGGATGCTACTTAGAGAGGCTGATCTACTGTGCTTCCAGGGCTGCCTTTTTTCCTAATTATCCTAAAACACTGCAACAATTACCACTGCAAAATCATCCTTTTTTTACCAGGAGAACATAGTTGGTTTGGTATTTGAACACGAATTAAATTACTCATAAAATGAGAAGAAAGAATAAAAGGTGCATCAGTCTGAGAAAGACACACAGCAAATACAAAATGGGGTTATTTGATTTTGGTGAGGGACTGGTTAACTTGCTATTCTAAATAATACCTGTGAACACTTTTGAGAAAGACTAGAGGTTAATTTCCATTAAATCCTTATCTTGAGGGTGTTGATGCAGTTTCTCAAATCCTTTAAGCTTAGAAGAAGAACTCACTCCCTCCCTTCCCAGTTTATCCTAAATAAAAGGACTTATATCTTCAAGTTGCTGGTTGCTCACAGCTGCATTTAGTACCAACAGCAGCTGCAAAATTCTCCTCCAAATCAGCTTCTTGCAGCCCTCCCTGCACCCAGCATTTGCTGCAAAGTGTCCACTGAACATCCCTGTAAGCAGCCTCTCTTTAGAACAGAAAAGAAGTAAAATAAAAAGACTAAAAAAAATTAAAGACTTAAAAAAAAAAAACCTAAAGAAAGGCCCTGTAAAGGCCTTTCTTTATGAACAATGAAATATTATAAGAAGGGATAGAACCTTGATGTGATGGATGGAGAAAACACACCCCCACCCACCAAGAAACCGAGTCCAGAAACCATAAAAACACAAGAGATGAAGAAGTGGATTATCCAGCAGGACTCACCAGCTCCCCAAAGTGCTTCATGGCATATTCCAGCACACCAGCAGCTGCCTCTGGCTGTTGGAGTTTATTGTTAATGCTGGAAAGGGAGGAAGAGAAAGATGATTTAACACAATTGGCATATTAGGGCTTGGTAGAAGCTTCTACTTGATAACATCAAGGTCTATCATTTAGAATTACCAATGGAACACTTTTTTTGTTTAGACTTTCACACAAATTAAATGATTAAACTACCTAAGGCACACAATGACCATATATTTTTAAAACAATAGGTGCACACATTCTCTGCACATAGTCTGAAGACTTGTTACACAAAATAGAGATGGTATTTATATAATTATCAATTCTGTGAAACAGCCTGCATAGAGAGAAGATTAGTTGCCAATAATTTTAAAGGCATGATTTTTTAAACAGCTGTACTTCAGAGTTTTACAGTACTAACATTTTTCCTCCCTATTCTCTTAAACAGACTACTAACTCCTCCAAAAGTCAAAGGAGGGAATTTAATGATGCAGGAAACAGTCTATATCATTAAAATAGCTGACAAATGTCACCAGGAAATTACATAAAGTGTGCAACTCTAATTTCAGTTTCACATTTCATACAAAGCCTCTGCACTGGCATTTTTCTTTGGCTGGTTTTCAAGAACATGCCAGAAACTGCTGCCATCCCAGCCAATCCTCAGTCTGCACCAGGGAAGCACTTGTGTTGCAAGGCCTGCTGAATTTTATGAAGCAAAGCAAATAGGCTGCTCTTGAACTTGATTCTCTAGTTCATCATGTACAGCTACTCTCTGAAATCATTTCTATTTCACATTTATTTTCTTATTTGCTATCAGAAATGGGGTACTCAGGGAGTAGCACTACTCCTAAACCCCGATTTAATGATGAAATTAACTTTTTATTAAGCTTTTGCTATTTTATAAAGCTTGTTTATGAACAGCCTCTGGTTCATTGCCTTCCTCTTTCCCTACTGACTCTGGAGAACCAGAAGTGAAAATTGTTCAAAGCAACATCACAACACCTGAGCACCTACAACACATCTACAGCCCAATATTAACATCAGCTAATGTTTGGAATGGTGTGGGGGTAAAATGGTAAAATAGAAACTATGATATGTAAGATACTTCTATAAAGAAAGGACCTGCAGTGAGGTAGCAGCCACAGGACACCTGAATCTTTCAGAGAAAGAGAATTTATTGCTCTCTTATCAGGAGAAATGAACTTCTTCCTGCCTCACTTAGTCCTGAAGACACCATCAGGATTCAGAGGAAGAAGCTGACACTGCCCAGACAGAATCCTGTGTTTGAATGGAATTTATGCATCATGGATGAGGTGTATGAATATGCAACAGGCTGGTCCTCTTAAGGGTTAATCCTCTGTTAACGTGGGTCCTTTTTTGGGCTTATTTTGCAAAGAAAGAGGTACCTGGACTGTCCCTGACTCTTTGTTTATATTGTCTCATATTGTCCTAATCCCAATTGTCCAAATTATTATTACTCTAATTATATTGCTATTTTGTAACCCTTTTATTACTATTAAACTTTTAAAATTTTAAAAACAAGTGATTGACATTTTTCACAGCCTCTGCCTGGGATAAGCCTCTCCCAGCAGCTGCTTTTCCCTGTGCTCAGGACCATTTCTGCAAAAGCAGTAAATGTGGGGACTCCCCACTCTGTGGCATTCACATTTTCTGAAAAAATCCCTTCACCCAGGATTCTTCTCCTGGAAAGCTGAGAAGCCTCACAGAAAAGGAAAACAATAATGATCTCATTTGCTTCTCCTGTGTTGTGCTCACATGTGGAATGTGTTTGGAGATTGTTCACCCACAGGTGATTGTTGCATTGGATTCTGCTGTGAGTTGTTTTGACTCCTTGGCCAATCAGGGCCAAGCTGTGCTGGGACTCTGGAAAGAGTCCTGAGTTTTCATTATTATCTTTAAGTATCCTTTCTGTATTCTTTAGTATAGTATAGCATTCTTTAATATAATATGGTATCATAAAATAATAAATCAGCCTTCTGAGAACATGGAGTCAGATTCATCATTCCTGCCTTCACTGAGGCACCCCACAAATAAAATACACTCCCAGCCTATTTTGTACACACACCATTTTAACCTGGTACATTCAAAACACACATTAAGAAAATAAAACATTCTGTACTTTCCTTCTCTTTCACCTTCCTTCCATGCAGGCACTGCTCCTGTCCCTGCAGACCTGAGCACTCTGTGCTCACACAGAATCTTCCTAAATATCCTAAAACTCTTACAAGCACCACAGAGCTGTTTTCTAGCCACCATGCTGGAGACTGAACAGAAACAAAAACACTGCAGAAAAGCATCCAGGCATTCAGAAAAGGCCCTGAGGGCTCATATTCCAGCCAGGCAGAGTTGCCAGGGGTTTTCAGCCACAGTGCTGCTGCTGGAAATCAGGGCAGTTTACTGGATCACAATCAAGGGGATGGAGTTCTCCTTCTATCTGGAAAAGGATAATTAGAAAATCTCTCTGGATCAAAGGAGAAGGTGGGAAAACATCTCTCAAGATATGAGAGCCAATGCTGTTGGCTAAGCTGCTGGACAGTAACTTAAGTATTTGTTTACTAATAGATGTCCTTGCAATTATTATTAGTTCAGAATAATATTAAGTTTAATATGAAAGAAAAAGTTCAGTTGTTCTCCATATCCACTGAGGGAAGAACATATTAATCAGTTCATTTCTGACAAAAAGCTAGAAAAAACTCCATCACCACTTTTATCACCACTTGATAAAAAGAAACTATGATATGTAAGATACTTCTTTAAAGGAAGGACTTGCAGTGAGGTGGCAGCCACAGGACACCTGAGTCTTTCAGAGAAAGAGAATTTATTGCTCCCTTGTCAGAAGAAAACTTCACTTCTGATAAAAAGCCAGAAAAAACTCCATCACCATCACCACTTGAAGGCTTGGCAGGAGGGTGTAAAAGAACATTTTTAGGGCATTTTAGAAGTTTTTAGGTATAGTTTTGGTAGGGCAATAGTGAGATCTCTCAGGAAACACCCAAGTATTCAGCTCTACTGCCTGCTATGGGCCAGCAGAGCCTTCTAGTACTAATGCTCAAGGAAAAGATTTAAAAATTATGTGTTTTCAATGCTAACATACTTACTAAAATATACTGAAGCTATTTCAAGACAGAGCTGTCCCATGCTTGCAAGTGGGAAGCCACAGAAATAACAAGACTCCCTAAGCCATATCAATTAGACTTTTATATACTTTAAACTAATGCACTAATTTCAGTGCTTAATACCCATTCCATTTCACATTTTATTCAATAAACAAAGTGATTAGCAAAACCAACAAAACAACAGAAGACCCTTATACTTTCCCTCTAAATTAGCATAAATCAGTTGCAAAACTAATTTTTATCACTGAAGTTTGGTGTGAGTTCAGCTCACGTGGGCTCACTGCACAATTTGATTATGCAGAACAATATAATTTAAATTTCCCCCTTTTATTAAACAGTATCTGTACTGTAGTCAGTACAGATAAATTTCCCCCTTTTATTAAACAGTATCTGTACTGTAGTCAGAATCAGGTCCAACCCTGACCTATTTGGAGCACTTGATCCTGATGAGTGGGATATTAAAATGTGAACAAGCCTTCTGATGAAAAACATTTTCCAATTGCTATGTCAGTCTATCCCTGTAAAAAGTGACTACCCTTGACAAACTTCTAATATATAAAAATCTTGGTCAAAAATTTTAAATCTTCAAATTTTATTAATAGTGAAAAGCTACATAAACCTATTGCTTGATTATTAAGATATCAAAACTGTAGGGCTTACATGTACACTGAGCCAGAATCACAAAAAAGAGCAATACTTAAGAGAAATACACTCCTATTGCTTGGATATTTTAAAGGTTATTTAAACAGAAAGCAGAGATGAAGTGGGAACCAAAATCCAACCTCACAGCAATGATTAACCTGCACTGGTGATTAACCAGCACCAAACCTGCCACTCATCAGCATTGGTTGGGAAATCTAAAAATTGGAGAAATCTTAAATTGGCAAACCAAAATCACAACACCAACTTTACTGTGTTCAGTGGGAAGAGAATGCAAATAATGAGCTTTTCTCCCCTACAAACCCAAGGCATAAATGTGTAATATTTACTAGAAATGTTCTCTTTTATACAGTCCTGGGAGATTTCCAGTCTTCCATTCTCTTTGATATTGACAATATTCTCTGTCACTCAAAATATATTAAATTTTCAAGAACTCAGAAGTAACCAGACTTTTCTCATCTTCTCATAAAAATTAGAAGAAGAAGCTCTTTATTTTAATAGAGCCTTTTCAAGCAGTCCAAAAGTTATCCATGAGGGAGCACACACATTTCCTATTGCCAGAATGCATCCCAAACATAATAAAGAAACTTTATTTTTGCAATAAAGCAGCTTGTATGCAGAATCCAGACAAGCAGATAACATCTTATTTTCATCAGTCTCCTCAAGTTTGCTTAGAAAGATTCTCTAATATGACAGATTTTACCAGATTCAGCCAAGCTTGTTTTTCCTGCTGAAGAATTGCTGAGAGCTGCTTCTAGGATTGGAAGGCACTGCTGCTTTGTGAGACTTGGGGGAACAGATAATCCTCTGGCAAAAGGAATTGGCTTTGATGGCCATTTTCCCCAGTTTTGTGATTTATTTATTTATTTGTCTTGAGGCATCCCCCAGCCCTTGACTCAAGAAATCTCAGAAAACCAATGCATGTCCATCATGCCACTAAAAAATATTATAATTCTGGGAACAAATATGTTTGAGAAATTGATAGCAGGAAAGAAATGTTTTCAATAAAGAATTGTGGTGATTGAGTGCTTCCAGGCCAGAGCTTTGGCTTCCAGGAAGGAGACAGCACATTGCTCCTCACAGGCATCCAAATTCCCAATCTTCATATAAATGCTTGCAAATCAAATAAAAACATTCATCAGTTTTGAAAGAAAAAAAAATCAGTGAAAAATGTTACAATAAATTTCTTAGCTAACCCTGCTGCTCAGGCTGCAAAAGGAATCACCTATTGGATCACCTATTTTTTATTAGCCAGAAAGCTGACAAGAAAATATTGCTAAGTAGGATATTTAGCAAAAAAAGGTGAAACACAGAGCCAGTCTTTGTGTATTGGTTATGCAAAGAGGGAATGCCTTAAATAAAAAAGAAATCACAAATCCCAAAAGAAAGCAGGAGTAGCAATGTTTTGTTTCTTATCAAGCCTTCTCTCCTGTTCCACCTGTCCCATATAATTTCAGAGATTTACAACACAATCCTGGTTTAAAATAAAACCACAAATGGTTTTATTTGACCATAAAGCTATAGTAGAGTAAAAATTGGAGCATTTATGAGCATGTCCAAAGCCAAAGGTGAACAGTTTCACACTTCCTGGGAGGGAAAAGCAGAACAGAACAGTGTGGACTCCATAATGGGCCAGCTGAGAGCTGATGAGAGCCTTTGCCACCTCAGCAAGCACCAGGAATTCCAGATTTAGGCATTTGCCAGATGCATATTAAAGGTTTGCAAGGAATGGCTACCAAATAAACAGCCACAGGGCACTGAGCTTTTCTTCTTGTCTCAGCTTTGCATGCACCTGCCAGAACAGCTTCCCAGACAAGGCAAGCATTTAAACTCACCTCTAATTTAATCTGGCCCTCCAGGGACAGGAGAAAACTGGTTCTAATCATGTAATAATGATATATTTGAATTTAGTAACATCAATCAACATTATAAACACATGGCACATACAAACTGAAGCCATGATTAGCCTCAGTTGTCCCAACCACTTCAGAACTGCATCATGAATAAAGTCAAAAGGGATTTGTCTCATGTTCTTGACTTTATGATCTTGTGTTTTTAGCTATCAGGTACCACAGTATTCCCACATACAAAACAGAATGGAGGAAAAGTAGGGTGATGGATTTCAGGCCAAATGATGCTCAATCTCTCCATCAGTATTGAGGAAAGGAGAGAACAGGACCCACTCAGTAATCATGGAACTAATTTCTCTCCAGCTTTGTCCCAAACTTCACCTCTTTGCAAAATGTGCCAGGATCCTGAATTGAAATCAAAAGTAGAAGAGTACAGAACTAAAAAAACAGCTTTTGTGAGCTCCAACCACTGACCTAACCTGAAAATTTACATCCATCTGTAGCTATTGCTACCTCAGTGACCATATTCAGCTCTCCATGAAACTGGGAAAGACCCATCTTTCAAATATTCATAAAGAAACCAAATTCCACTAAGGCTGATATCTCTGCCAAGGGATGTCTCTGCCCAAATCTCTGAATGTTTTCTCTAAAATAATGACAGATGGGAAGATTTGTGCTTTTCCATTCCTGCACAATATGTCTGTTGTCACCCTCTTACAGAGAACAAAGTGTTCTCTTTTAAAACAGGTAAATCAAAGTACCTGGAAGAAAGATGGTTTGCATTTGGAAATACAAATTACAAGCTGAATCCAAAACAAAACCCTGGCTGTCTTATTTTTAATTAAATATTCCAGTTTAGAGAAGGGATTTGGAGGCCTTTTTGTGGTGTTTTGTAACATGTGTGTTCAATTGAATCTTGGACCCTTTCAAAATTTGTACAAAGAGGGAATGTATGGATCTATAAGTGGCTCCCCTCTTCCACATCTGTCTGAGACAGGGGAGTTATGGTGAGTGGGAGCAGCAGCAGAATGAAGTCCTGTGTAACACAATGGGGGTGTTAGCAGGGTGGCCTTTTGGGGCACAGAAGCTGAGTCTGGCCTGTCCTATTTTCTGTTCCAACTTTGACAAAAACATGTTTCTCATCTCAGGAAGCCAGTGAAGAATTTGCCTCTGGGAATCACAGAAGCTCCAGCTGGAAGAGGGCTCAGACAGGATTAGAGGCAGAACAAAAAGGTCAGGCTTTCATCTGTGTGCAGTGGCACTTTCTGGTCTGAAGTATAAAAAGCAATTTTGCTATGGAAGGTTTCTGGAATGTCCATGACAAAAATTGACTGAAGCCTATGGTCTGCTCTGGAGGTGCCCTCTGTGCTTTAAACAAATTGTACTTGCATATCTCTGGCAATATCTCAGCTCACAGTGGCCTCATAGCTGACACAACAGACTCAGTTGTTTTCCCTTGGGCACAGCACACAGGCCAACTGCTTGTTTGGAGAGCTCTAATTCTGACCTCCTCATAAAGATCCCCTCTTCCTTCTCCATGAAAACTCAGGTTTACAGGACACCTGGATTCATATTCCACTCCTGCAGTGCTTTGATCTCCCAACATCTTCACACTCTTGTGGGTTTGTTTGGGACAAAAACAATCAGCCAGCCCCAGTGAACATCAGAGGCAACAACAAAGCATCAAGCAACAAGTGTATCAGAGCTGAGGAGGGAGAGGAACTGCAGCAACAAGCAATTGTGCTTTCTATTTCTTTAAAAGCAAATGTCAGGTCAGCAAGGCTTTTCTAATGGTTCCTAATCAAGCAGAAATCCTGCAGCCACTTTGGATCAGCAAAAGAAGCCAAGATGGGATAGTTTGTGTCAGTTGGGTTTGTGTTAATGTCCTTTGTAAGAAGTGCAAGATTTCTTTTGTTTTCTTGGGCCTCAAGAAAGCATTCACAGCGTTTATGCAAGCAGCAGATACATGAGGCATTTAATCCTTTATTTCATCTTATTTCTGGCCATTATCATAATCAGAAATTTTGCAGGGAGATGCAAGAACCCAAATTAGGCAATTACAGAGCAGCTGGCCTGAGGAGCAAAAACTGATCCAGAAGGATCTAGAAATAAGCCTGCAGGCCTTCTGGAAAAGGCTGCACCTTTGCTGAAATGGTTTTATTTGGACATCAAGCTGCTATACTAAAATTCTGAACTGTTAAAAGATATAAAAGAGGAGGGGACATTGTCATCTCAGCCAGCTGAGACTGGACTAATACTCTGAATGTCTAAAAATTTAGGATTTACTCTAAAATCTACTGTTTATGTAACTATGGATATTTTAATTAACCAGAGATTTTCCTCTCAAAATCCTATTAATAAACTGGCCTCCCTAACACTGGAGTTGGATCACATTGCCTGTAAAAACAACCACCCTGTGTCAATCTTACACAGACTCTCCCCATTACCTAATGTCCTTTCTCTTGCCCACTATGAATAAACAGGAGTGAGGTTTTACTTACATATTCTGGAGATTTCATTTCATCCCACCCTCAGATATCTTATTTCTAAAAGAACAGCAGTGGATTTTGTAACATTAATAGTGCAGAGAACCCAGTATCCAGAGAAAGAGGATTAGATGCTTAACTAATTATTTTGCTAAAATACTGCCTCAATTAAGAAATGCAATGATAGAGTTACCCCCTACAACTTCTGGGGTTGTAGTAGGACTTGTAGCAGCCAGGGCTACCTTGCAGGGAGTTACCTTCCTTCAACTTCTATAAACTCACCCCTTTTGAACAGCCCTTTCACATTCTGGATCTCTAATGCTCTCATGTTATTTAAATGCCAGAACTAGTCACCAAGAGGGCTCCAATCCAACAGGCAATAATTGCTGGAAATTCTTCCCATTTCCTGGCCCTCTCCTACACCCCTTCAAGACAGAACAGAGGGAAGTCTCTCCTGCTCTCTCCAACCTTTCCTGGCTGAAACCTGTTCCAGTTTCACCCTGTAAATACCTGATATGAACAGATGAACTGGGAGGGGCCAGCAAGCTCTTCATAGTTTCAGGGGGGTGGAGGTAAACAGAAAAATAGTATATAAGATGCTTAGAGACAGACTTCCAAAGTGCATAGACTCTGACAGGAGGTGTCTGACAAAAAAAAAAGCCACTTCCTCAGGCTCCACCTTCAGAGCCTCACTTCATTGGAAGCAAGGAAGGTACCAGGCTGCTGCAGGAAATTTTACACCTACCCCAGCTGCATTCAGCCTCTTGCAGTCAGCTGGAAGGTTTCTGTTGCTGTAAGCAAAAATGCCAGCAAGACCCAGGGTTCAGCTGGCGTGGCTCTGCATTGTCACTGTGTCTGTGGTGATTTACCCAGCCCTGCTGCACAAACCTCCCAAGAGGAGAATGAGCAATGGGAATGCACAGCTGAAGATGCCAGGCTGCTGTGAGGAGATCAAGGAGCTCAAGCTGCAGGTGGCCAACCTGAGCAGGATGCTGCAGGAGCTGAGCAAGAAGCAGGAAGGGGACTGGGTGAACGTGGTGATGCAGGTGATGGAGCTGGAAGGGAGCACCAAGCTGATGGAGTCGCGCCTCATCGACGCCGAGAGCAAATACTCCCAGATGAACAACCAGATTGACATCATGCAGCTGCAGGCAGCTCAGATGGTCACACAAACATCAGCTGGTAAGGAGGGAGTCACCAAGCTCCCAGCTGCACCTCTCACTGCACAGTTAATGGCTGGTTCCTAGGGCTAGCATGTCCTGCTAATGCAGCAAGCATGCACGCTGAAAAATGCTGCTCAGGCAGTGACACTGAGGAAACTGGCTTGAGTTTCTTCATCTGTATTTTTACACCTATGTCTGTTTTTAAGGTGTGCAGAAAATGAACAGGTATTGCATTTCTACACTCTACTATTTCATTTTCTGAGCACTACATTAGCAACCCTAAAAGAAAGGGAGCTGGCTTGGTAGGGAATGGCTCTTGGTAGGGAATGGCTCTGGAAATTCAAACTAGCTTGAATTTCTTCTGTATTTTTATATCTATGTCTGTTTCTAAGGTGAGTAGAAAATGAACAGGCATTGCATTTCCACACTCTAATATTTCATTTTCTGAGCACTACACTAGCAATCCTAAAAGAAAGGGAGCTGGCTTGGTAGGGAATGGCTCTTGGTAGGGAATGGCTCTGGAAATTCAAACTAGCTTGAATTTCTTCATCTGTATTTTTATATCTATGTCTGTTTTAAGGAGTGTAGAAAATGAACAGGTATTGCATTTCCACACTCTAATATTTCACTTTCTGAGTATTACATTAGCAACCCTAAAAGAAAGGGAGCTGGCTTGGTAGAGAATGGCTCTGGAAATTCAAACTAGCTTGAATTTCTTCATCTGTATTTTTATATCTATGTCTGTTTCTAAGGTGAGCAGAAAATGAACAGGTATTGCATTTCCACACTCTAATATTTCATTTTCTGAGCACTACATTAGCAACTCTGAAAGAAAGGGAGCTGGCTTGGTAGGGAATGGCTCTTGGTAGGGAATGGCTCTGGAAATTCAAACTAGCTTGAGTTTCTTCATCTGTATTTTTATACCTATGTCTGTTTTAAGGAGTGTAGAAAATGAACAGGTATTGCATTTCTACACTCTACTATTTCATTTTCTGAACACTACATTAGCAACCCTAAAAGAAAGGGAGCTGGCTTGGTAGGGAATGGCTCTTGGTAGGGAATGGCTCTGGAAATTCAAACTAGCTTGAATTTCTTCATCTGTATTTTTACACCTATGTCTGTTTTTAAGGAGTGTAGAAAATAAACAGGTATTGCATTTCCACACTCTAATATTTCATTTTCTGAGCACTACACTAGCAATCCTAAAAGAAAAGGAGCTGGCTTGGTAGGGAATGGCTCTGGAAATTCAAACTCGCTTGAATTTCTTCATCTGTATTTTTATATCTATGTCTGTTTTAAGGAGTGTAGAAAATGAACAGGTATTGCATTTCTACACTCTAATATTTCATTTTCTGAGCACTACACTAGCAATCCTAAAAGAAAGGGAGCTGGCTTGGTAGAGAATGGTTCTGGAAATTCAAACTAGCTTGAATTTCTTCATCTGTATTTTTATATCTATGTCTGTTTTTAAGGAGTGCAGAAAATGAACAGGTATTGCATTTCTACACTCTAATATTTCATTTTCTGAGCACCACATTAGCAACCCTAAAAGAAAGGGAGCTGGCTTGGTAGGGAATGGCTCTTGGTAGGGAATGGCTCTGGAAATTCAAACTAGCTTGAATTTCTTCATCTGTATTTATATGTCTATGTCTGTTTTAAGGAGTGTAGAAAATGAACAGGTATTGCATTTCTACACTCTAATATTTCATTTTCTGAGCACTGCACTAGCAATCCTAAAAGAAAAGGAGCTGGCTTGGTAGGGAATGGCTCTTGGTAGGAAATGGCTCTGGAAATTCAAACTAGCTTGAATTTCTTCATCTGTATTTTTATATCTATGTCTGTTTTTAAGGAGTGCAGAAAATGAACAGGTATTGCATTTCTACACTCTAATATTTAATTTTCTGAGCACTACACTACCAATCCTAAAAGAAAAGGAGCTGGCTTGGTAGGGAATGGCTCTGGCAGTAATAACCTCTGAGCTCACAGTGCTGACAGGAGACTAGAAATTGTTAAAACAATTAGAAATGCTCTCCAGGAACTACTAAAGATTTGTAATTGTATCTTTATGACTATCTCTGAATCAGAGTAAAAAAAAAGAGTGATCCATTATTTTTGAATAATAATTCTTAAAAATTCAAGGCTGTAGATTGAATACAAACTGTGATATTGAATACAAACTGTGATATAGAATACAAATCAAATCTGTGATTTATACCTAGCCAGACCACAGTTAAATTCTTCAAAATTCTCTTCCCTGAGGGAAAATGTCACTGCACACAGTGATTGCACAGGCCTGTACTCAATGTGGAATGCAGGTGCATTTTTAGGTCAGCTACCTGTAAAGGAACTCCTAGAAAAAAGCATCCTCTTTGCTGACTTTTCTCTTCAAATGAAATTCACTGCAAAGAGCTGAAATTGTCTCAGTCTCAACTGGATTTGCCAACAGATTTCATTTAGATTTTTTTTAACATTAAGGAAGAGCTTCTAAATCTATTTGCTTAATTCTTCCTCTAAAATAGTTCCATCTGGTTAGTTTTGACACATCACTATTTACAGTAGGCCTTAAAAAAAAGTTACATTATGGCAAGTCTCTTTGAAGCTGAAGAAAAAACAGTTACACACAGCAGAAACTGGCCAGAAGGAATTTAAGACAGATGTTTCTCACCTCACCAGGTAAGAGACATTTTTGAAAGCATCCTCTTTGCTGACTTTTCTCTTCAAATGAAATTCACTGCAAAGAGCTTAAATTGTCTCAGTCTCAACTGGGTTTGCCAAAAGACTTTAGATTTTTTTTAACAGTAAGGAAGAGCTTCTAAATCTATTTACTTAATTCTTCCTCTAAAATAGTTACATCTGGTTAGTTTTGACACATCACTATTTACAGTAGGCCTTAAAAAAAGTTACACCAAAACAAGCCTCTTTTAAGCTGAAGAAAAAACAGTTACACACAGCAGAAACTGGCCAGAAGGAATTTAAGACAGATGCTTCTCACCTCACCAGGTAAGACACATTTTTGAAACCTGTCAGACATCATAAAGCCTTGCTTCAGCTCATTTCTCCTCCTCAGAAGAGCTATGCATTTTACCATCTTCAAGCCAGCTCCTGCAGCAGGAGGAGAGGAGGCTTTCACAGATGAGTGAGTGCAGTTAGAAAGCATTTTCTCTGTCACAGGTGCCAGTGCAGAAAGGGCTGAACAAATCTCCCTCACCCAAACCTGGCCAGCCTGTTCACAGCTCAACACAGGCACCTCACTGCAGCCTTGGCCATTTCATTGACCACTCTTTATTATTTACTAGAGGGTCAGCAAATCTATTTTCCAGCACAGACACACAGTGGCAATGTGATGTGACAGCAGAGATGTCTTTTTGCATAGGAGAGGTTAAAAAAACTAAAATAAATCAATTAATAAAAATCATAAAATCCCAGTGTTACAACACCTTTTGCCAATGCATACACTCCTCATAATGAAGCCATTTCAGGAAAACATTAAATTTGTGGAAAGCCTTCTTCATTACTCCTTGTACTACAAACTAAACTTTGCAGAAAGCACCTTCACAGAAGAGGAGTTCTTGCTGCTCAGGTTCTCACTTTCTGGTTCTGATTCAAGTAGATGCTGTTTATGACTGCTCATCACTTTACCAGAGGAACTACAGAATTTCTGGTGTTTACAAGTTACCTCCTGATGAATTTTTGGGAATTCCAGATCTGGAGGTAAGGCTATTCAGTACAAAATGTATATTACATGTCTTTTAAAATATAATCAAGAAATTATTGATTTCAATAATTTCATTTCAGAGATGAAAAAAGCACACTCTAAGTTTTGGTACCTTGCACTTGCCATCAGCATCTTTATATAAGCAAACTTAAAAGGATGGAAAAAGTATTTGTACATTTAAGAGAGAAAACAGAAAAAGGGTTTATCTAATAATTTTTTGCCATAGAAGTTTTTTCAGGTTGTGAAATCTGTAACAATGTCTTGTGTTAAGAGAACTGAACCTTGCTAAGGCTCCTGACAAGTAACCACTGCCTTTTTTGCCTGTTCCAGGTGTTCTGTGACATGGAGACAGATGGGGGTGGCTGGACTGTCATCCAAAGACGAAAAGTTGGTCTGACATCGTTCAATAGGGACTGGAAACAATACAAGGAGGGATTTGGCAATATTAAGGGAGATTTTTGGCTGGGAAATGAAAATATCTACAGACTTTCAAGACGCCCCACTGTTCTGCGAGTAGAGTTGGAGGTAATTAATAAACTTTTAATTTCAGCAGCAAAAGACTTTTTCATTCCCCAGTACCAGATATCATCTCCTGTCTTTTTAGGAGGCCCAAAGAATTTGCATGCTTTAATTACAGGCAAGAGTTTGCATTGTGTTACCCTCAATTTCTTCAGTCTGTTCAAGGCTTGGATTTGACTTAGACTAGTTTATAGTTGGTACAACAGCCTTGAGGGATGGGATGTGCATAAACTGAAAGGCTTAATTGTTGAGTTTGTGAGGTCCCAAGGAGTCTGACTCAATGTTCTCAGAAGGCTGATTATTACATTATATTATATTATATTATATTATATTATATTATATTATATTATATTATATTATATTATATTATATTATATTATATTATATTATATTATATTATATTATATTATATTATATTATATTATATTATATTATATTCTAAAACTATACTAAAAATAGAGAAAGATACAGACAGAAGGCTTAACAAGAATGAGCATGAAAAACTCATGACTGACTCCTCAGAGTTCAACACAGCTGATGGTGATTGGTCATTAAGTAAAAGCAATTAACATGAAACCAATCAAACATGCACCTGTTGGTAAACAATCTCCAGCCACATTCCAAAGCAGCAAAACAGGGAGAAGCAAATGAGATAATATTGTTTTTTCTCTGAGGCTTCTCATCCTCCCAGCAGAAGAAATCCTGGTGAAGGGATTTTTCAGAAAATATGACAGTGACAATATTTAAAAGTCACTGTATCAGAGAGGAAAATAATTACTTGAGGCAGCATGCTGACACAAGATACTGAATGCAAGAGCTGCACATCAGGTTTCCTATACATTGTACAATACCAGTGCAAATAAAACTTGGAAGTTTTATCTTGTTTTCAAGTTTTATCAATTGTTTCATGCCTTGCTCTGGAAAATTCCTTTTCCTTAACAGAGTGGTTTCTGCAGTCTGAGACAGTAAAAATACATGTACATAATCATGGATGCTGGAAACTTTTCTGTAACTGCTCTAAAGCACTGATTTCTTCTCCCCTGCTGTGTGCAGGACTGGGAAGGTAACACACACTGCAATACCAGCAGTTCAGCCTGAGCAATGAATGAAACAGCTACAGGCAGTTTGTGGGGAACTACACAATCTGTTTCCTAGAGATTGTACAGTACCAGTGCAGATATAACTTGGAAGTGTCATGCCTTGCTCTGGAAAGTTCCTTTCCCTTAACAGAGCCATTTCTGCAGTCTGAGACATACATAATCATGGATGTTGGAGTCTTTTTCATAACTGCTCTAACAGCACTGATTTCTTCTCCCCTGCTGTGGGCAGGACTGGGAAGGTAACACCTGCTATGCCCAGTATGGGCAGTTCACCCTGAGCAATGAATTAAACAGCTACAGGCTGTTTGTGGGCAACTACACAATCTGTTTCCTACAGATTGTACAGTACCAGGCAAATAAAACTTTTATGCTTTGCTCTGGAAACTTCCTTTGCCTTAACAGAGCAGTTTCTGCAGTCTGAGACATGTATATAATCATGGATGTTGGAGTCTTTTTCATAACTGCTCTAACAGCACTGATTTCTTCTCCCCTGTTGTGTGCAGGACTGGGAAGGTAACACACACTACAATACCAGCAGTTCACCCTGAGCAATGAATTAAACAGCTACTGGCTGTTTGTGGGCAACTACACAATCTGTTTCCTACAGATTGTACAGTACCAGGCAGATAAAACTTTTATGCTTTGCTCTGGAAACTTCCTTTGCCTTAACAGAGCGGTTTCTGCAGTCTGAGACAGTAAAAATACATGTATATAATCACAGATATTGGAGTCTTTTTCATAACTGCTTTAACAGCACTGATTTCTTCTCTGTTGTGGGCAGGACTGGGAAGGTAACACCCGCTATGCCCAGTATGGGCAGTTCACCCTGAGCAATGAAATCAACAGCTACAGGCTCTTTGTGGGCAACTACAGCGGCAACACCGGGCGGGACTCCCTGCGCTACCACAACAACACGGCCTTCAGCACTAAGGACAAGGACAACGACAAGTGTGTGGATGACTGTGCCCAGTTCCGGAAAGGTAAAGCACACAAAATGTCACTGGGAGGTTGGATGTGACACACACACGTGATCAGGTGTTCTCTGGATCCAAAACCTCCATCAGAACCCACTCCTCTCCTTCGCCATGGCCTTAAAGCTTCTCTGCCAGAGGGAAACCTGAGGAGCAGCCCCTGTTATGGGGGAAGCTCCATCCCAGCATCACCAGAACTCCTGCAGGCCTGGCCTTGTCCCCATGTGCCAACTGCAGCACCCAGCCAGGCAAAAGTGTCTGTGGGGTGAAACACCACACACCCAGCCAGCCCAAAGTGTCTGTGGGTGAAACACCACACACCCAGCCAGCCCAAAGTGTCTGTGGGGTGAAACACCACACACCCAGCCAGCCCAAAGTGTCTGTGGGTGAAACACCACACATTCAACCAGCCAAAAGTGTCTGTGGGGTGAAACACCACACATCCAGCACAGCCAAAAGTGTCACTGGGTGAAACACCACACATTCAACCAGCCAAAAGTGTCTGTGGGTGAAATACCACACACCCATCCAGCCAAAAGTGTCTGTGGGGTGAAACACCACACACCCAGCCAACCAAAAGTGTCTGTGGGGTGAAACACCACACACCCAGCCAGCCCAAAGTGTCTGTGGGGTGAAACACCACACATCCAGCATAGCCAAAAGTGTCTGTGGGGTGAAACACCACACATCCAGCATAGCCAAAAGTGTCTCTGGGTGAAACACCACACATCCAGCCAGCCAAAAGTGTCTGTGGGGTGAAACACCACACACCCAGCCAGCCAAAAGTGTCTGTGGGGTGAAACACCACACACCCAGCCAGCCAAAAGTGTCTCTGGGTGAAACACCACACATCCAACCAGCCAAAATGTCCGTGGGTGAAACACCACACATCCAACCCTATTACAAGTCTCTAATTTCAGAGGTTACTCTCTTAATTTAATTCAGCATCTTTGAGTTCTGTCAAAGATAATGATCTTCATTACATCTTGCTCTTTAATTTCCCCATTGTGTCCCACACAAGATGCAAATAAAACTGTTGATCTCAGTCTCAGTAAATACTCAGAGAGTTCAGGAACTTTTTAAACACCTTAAGTGAATTACCCAGATTTCATTTCCTATGCTAATTCACCGAGTCAGAAACACATCAAGGAAATATTCTAAGAGGAATGAGCAAATAAATTAAAAGCCACTGGACTAATTTGACTATAGAGTTGTAATGCCTCTAAGTTGCTAAATATCCATGTTAAGTTTTAAATTTACCTGCAACCTCAACTATCAGAGCTCTCTACTCACTGTCCTCTGGAACAAGTAGTAATCCTTAATACAAATTAATGATATAAATATAATTAATATAAATTAATGTCAGGAATCTGTTATGTTTCCTGACAAGGTGGATATTGGTACAACTGCTGCACAGATTCCAACCTGAATGGGGTGTACTACCGCAGAGGAGAGCACACCAAGAACATGGATGGCATCACCTGGTACGGATGGCACGGCTCCACCTACTCCCTCAAGAGAGTGGAGATGAAGATCAGGCCAGAGGATTTCAAACCATAGAAGAAATCAGTGTTTGATTTTACAGCTCCATGACTTCACCATGCAAAAGGTGGGCAATAAACAGCCAAATGTTTCATTTCATCCAATACCTGCAACAGCTATGTACTGGTGATGTACACAAACACTGTGACAGCAGTCACAGCCACCAGGATTATCAGGACTCAGGCTTGTTTCCTCCTCTTCAGGCTCTTTCCAAAGGGAAAAATATTGTGTTAGAGTAGCTTAGAACTGAATGCACTTATAGCACCTTCAGAAAACCTATGGGTGTGTTTTCACTAGCAGTGTGATTGCTGGGCTGCCTTAGTACTATTAACCAGATAGGCAGGGACTGAGAAGCAAAAGCCTCTTGGCTTCCTTTCCTTCAGTGTCTGGAGCAAGCACTGCTAAGCAACTTCTTTCAAGAAGCACTCAAACCACAAAAGTTATAGACTCATTTCAAGCCAGAGGAAGCAATCAGAAGTGCCCCTGATGCACTTTTCTTTAGTCTATACTAAGTGGCTTACTTTCCCACAGAAGAAAGAACAAAGCTCAAAAATGTTGAGTTAATTTGCATTGTCAGATTCTCCCTTGACCTTTTACTGCCACCTCCTGCTGCTGCCTCAAATTGTCCCCACTGAAGGCTGCCCTAACAAACAGTAACACTGGAGAAGGATTTGTCCCATGGGCCCTCCAATGTTTATTTCTATCCACACAGATCTCCTAAATGCTGATAAACTAGAAAAACAAATTCCTGGGCTGTTCCCAACCTGTGTTCAGGTTAGAATACCAACATGCTGGATGTCAGTAAGGCTGAGAGTGAGCAGCAGCTTAGCAAGCCAAAAAACTCAACTCCAACACCTAAAACCACTGTATTCATGAGCAGAACACCAGTACACACCAGAGAATCCCTAAGTGCCAAAAGTTATTTCATGTAAGGGAATGTTTGCCAACACAGCAGAATGAGGAGTATCAAAATCTGTTCCAACTTCCCAGGTGGAAGTTACCTAGAGATAGTCTGTCAAAAATAGTAAATTTTTCCCACAGTGTTAAAGATAACAGTTAAAAAAGAATGAGACTCCTCCTATAGCCCTACCATCATTTGAATATGTTGGAAAATGATCATTATAATTAAGATAACTATTTTTATTCACCTTGAAGAGAGTTTGAATCTAGATTAGGTTGTTCAGTCCTGTCTGAAATGGAAGATAAAGGTGTCTTGGGAATTTACACATGTTCAAATATTCATAATGCAATTATCAACTGTGTGGAACTATAATTGGAACTATTTTAACTGTGGTCTGTAATGAATTTTTAAAGGTTTCGAAAACTTTTTCATTTCTAATAAATTGTTTCATTTTTAAGTGTGCTTTATGTCAATCCTTTGCTCCTTAACTTGCTTTTTGATACACAAAAAAAAAACAACTGCATAAGTAACTGAGACCAAGAAAAAATACACTGAATTCTGTATTTTTCTCAATAACATGAGGCAGAATTAAGGGTGAAAAAAATAATAGAGGAGAAAAAAATTGGAAAACACAATTCCAAGGAAATAGGAGGGTTGAAAAATTCACTGCATAAAGACAAAGTTAAGTTTTCGCTCAACCAAAATCAATTTGTTCATCTCATATAGTTGAGCTAACATTTTCTGTGATATGGAATAGTGATTCAGATTTTAAACCATGTATTTTAGCATCAAATCCTGTGCAGGTTATTTCAGGCTAACATCTGTGTCACTGACCAGAAACAACACAATTTATAATATCTTCTATTTGACATAAGAGCAATGAGCCCTACCTAAGCTAAATCAGCAGAATGTGATGACAAATTTTAATTAAGAACTTCAACTTTTCTGACTTATTTATATGCAGGTATAGAAATCTGTCTCATTTAACCTGCAGCCATTTCATGACATTCCATAGTGAATTGGAAGGGTGAGAAAGGGGAATCAGAACATTTCCCTGCACTTCTTCCTTCAAAACTTCCCTGGGCTTCTATCATAGTTTTAACCACACAGTAGACAGAACTCAGCAGCTAAAATTGCATATTTGCAAGCAGTTTAACAACATCTTGTGACAGAGTGAAGTCCTAAGAACTGCCTAGATTAATCCTGTGGTATCTCAAATTGTAGCTACTGCAAGAGCAGAAATCTCACCAGTTGTGGTCCTACCTGATGAGAGACTCCAGAATAGCTGGGGTGGGACCCTTTTGAAATTCCAGCTCTTTGTAGTGAAGGGCTTTAGCATATGCTCGACATTTGGCAGCTCTTTCCCCCAGAAGGACAATGCCATTGTCATCCCTCAGAGGCAGGGGGCCCTGGCAAGGAGCACACACATCACAAACAGGATGGGTATTACAGAGTAGTCATGAATTCCACACAAAATAATCACCACAATAGCAATAGAAGGGGCTGCCCAACAGCATCTCTACCTTGTCACTGTGCTCCATGAATTCTGCCAAGTTCAGCAGGGTCTGAGTGACTTCTGCAATGTCCTGAGAAGTCAAGGCCAGCTCAATGCTCCGGATCAGCTCATCCTGCTGGTCCTCGTTCAGTTCAGACCAGCATGAAACAAAGGCAGCATTGAAGAGGTCTCTGGGGAGGAACACAAGAGACAGTGTGAGGTGGGGATTCATGAGAAAAAGTCTGTTTGACAGCAGGCTCACCTTCTTATCCAGGGAAAGAGAGCTAAAAAATACACTTACATGCCTGCCTGAAATAAACAGTGATTAGTTTTGATAAAGCTAATTTCTGTGAAATCTTCATTTAAAAAATATAGAATAGGCTGGTATACTATAATAATAGAAATATTGTGCTATCATATGCTATCAAAGTTTTTCCAAACATGCTGGTTGTAATAAACCACTGCAGTTTATTCCACTCAGATGTATTTTTATTCCCCAAGTAAATACTCAATACAAATATTTGATATTCTGCTGTTTTTCCAGCTTCACTTATGTGCATTACCTTCTTTCTGGTCTAACATGCAGAATATTTCAATGAAAGATTTTGTGCACATCATGGAGCAGCCAACTAGAAAGGGTGGAAATGAAATCAAGCTGTTGGCTCTTTGATTTATGCCAAAGCAGGAACCGTCTCTATTTAATGAAACCTAAGAGCTTCTAAATAACCTTCTTTTTTTTCCTTATAATATCCGGCTTCCATCTGCCACTTCAAGTGAGATAAAAATCCAGAAATTCTGTACCGAGCCATGGGATTATAGGCCTGAGCCAGGGCCCAACATGAACGCAGGGATGGTGAGGAAGAATCTTTCAGCAGCTCCAAACTCAGCCTCCTCAACCATTCCAACCAGTCATCCTTGGAAACTCTTCTTGCTGCTCCCCAGGCCTGCAGTACAAAGGAAGATAATTCACCAAACAAAGCATTAATTATCCAAGAGCACAAGAAATCCATCAGCAGGCAGCATTACTTCTTTACAGCTCCAAACCACATGCTGAGAATTCCTTTTCAAGTTCCTGAAATCCATTACCTTTACCAGATAATCTGCAGTTCTCATGTCTAAGTAATCTTCCCTAAATGTATTCCTGCCATGACATGGCAAGTATTTAACATGAACAATCCCTTCTCTGCAAAAATACATGTTGAGCTGAAGACACTGTTGAAACATCAGCTCAGAAACACTTAATGCATTCAGAATTACATTTTTAAGTCCAGCATTTTCAAACCAATCCATCCCATTACTGAACTGTGTGCTGCATGCATGTACTGTTCAAACTAGCCAGTGCTTAGCTATTAAGTTCTGCCTTCAAGAAAATATAAAACTAGGATGTAAGAAGAGCAAAAGCAAAAATACAAAAAATGGTAGAGGCTCTGAAAAAGATGTCTCTATTGGCAAGAGATTATTCATTGTGATCTAGAAAGTCGTTCTCATATTTAACAACCAAGTGTAAAGTTTACTTCACAGCCACTCACTCCTATCTTAAAAGTTGCTCAGCACCCTCTAATTTTAAAGTTTCAGACACTACTTTGACTTCAGTTTTGTACAGAAGAGAAAAGCAACATAAAAGCAATATAAATAAATGTAGTTCAGATGCATCAGACAGAACTCCTTCGGTGTGACACATCAGCTCCCTTCAGCAGCAAATTCCCACTATGGAGGCTCTGGTCTTACCTTCTGCAGGTTGATGGTGCTCACATGTAATTTCTTCATGGGACCTGTTTCCACAGGACCAGTGGCTGAAGTTTCTCCCTGGTTGCTTCTCAACATTCGATGCTGATAAATCAGGGGATCCTCCTCTTCATCAGCAAGAGTGTAACCCTGCAATAATTGGTTTACAGTGAAGATCACACCCACACATACAGAAGCAATTCTTGCCAAAAAATAAAAGAGCACTTGCAGCAAAATCTTACAGCCAAATCTGTGAAGCAAATAACCATGTTTTGTTATAAAGATTACACCTTATAAGCCAGAGAACTCTAAACCATATCCTTCTGCTACTCAAGGTAACTGTCAAGAACTCTTAGCTCCTCATATAAAAAGCCAAAATAATGTACATTGAAACAAGCACTATTGCCTATTTGACTTGATAGTTGCTTGTTCCACACAAATTGTAAACCAGTTAATAAATTTTTAAAATGTACGACATTCCACAGAAAATACTGAGATAACAAGGTCTCCTCGAGTCCTGAAACTATGGGAAAAACAGATAAATCCATATTTAAAAGAAGAATAGTAATGACACTGGCTACAAGTATAAGTTCTTCCCTAGAACTTGCCATGATTTTTCTGTAGGAAATATTTAATATCAGTAGACAAAAAATTTCCCATTGCAACCTCAAAGTTGCATTAAAAAGCTGCACTTAACACAGAAACAGAACAACAACCACTCCTCATTTTATGAGTAAATCCAAGTGAAGGTTCCAGCTACATCTGTTTCAACGTGACAATATCCCAAAAAAGTGCAAACAACTGCACACCTGTCAGCTTACCTTAACAATTCTGCAGATGAGAACATCATAGCGTTGATGGTTAATTCTGTGTCGCACCAGGACTTTGTTCACCATCGGGATAAAAATTTGGTACTGTAACAGGGAATGTACCATAAACTTGTTACTCAGGGGCAGAAAGAGCAGTGAAATTCCATCACATTGTTTCATTGATGAGAAACCAATTCTGACAGTTTGATTTCAGTAACTCTCAATTCCAGGAATAACTAAGAGAAGAAAAATCAGCTCTCTTGGAAATCCATGAGTACATTACAAAACTTTAACTTTAAAGCCTTGATCTCTGAGACAGTCACACCTTCTGTGAGCTTCCAAGCCAAAGAATAACATTACCTTTTTTCCCAGCTGGAACACCAGAGAGGAGAGGGTGTCCATGGCAGTTGTTCTTAGCTCAGGGCTCTGATCTAGAGTTCGTACAATGGGGTGAATAATCCGTGATGCGTAATCCGTGAAATCCAGGGACTCTGTCAAGCGGTCCACTGTTTCTAGAGCAGCTCTTAAGTCACAGCAAAAAGAGGGAAGAACTTATCTTTCAGAGTGTTAAAAAAGAAATAAGAAAAATTATTAAAGTGCTCAGTCCTCCTAGGATTAATAACAATAGGAAAAACAGGCCACAGAACTCTGTTAAAGCAGCTAGGACTTGCAGGACAGTGTGCAAGTGACTAAAATACTGGCAGGTGAGAATAAGAAAATTTTGAATACCCCAAAGGAACAACAACAAAGAAACCCAAACCAACCAATCAACCTACCAACACCAACCAAAACTCACCAACAAACCCAAAAGATGAGTAACATTGCTGTAATGTCCAAACAAAAATAACCTCCCACAATGATTTAACACAGAAAAGCTGAATAAGGGACTAAGTGGTATGTAATTGTAAATGTTCAGCCACTGGAGAACTTGGATATCACAGGTAAAACTACAAAGAGAGAGACTGCAAAGCCACCAGCACTTACTTGCGAGCCACCACAGGGACATCTGGGGCATCAAATAGCTTCACAATGGGAGGTAGTAACAAATGAAGGTAGTCATCCAGGTTAGCTCCAAAGAGCTGGATTGCATTAAGGAGCTGGAGAGAAAAATCATAGAAGACTAGAATGTCAAAGGGTTTGAACAGATCTTAAAGATCATCTAGTCACAACCCCCCTGCCATGGGGAGGGACACCTTCTACCAGACCAGGTTGCTGAAGGCCATATCCAACCTGACTCTGAACCCTGCCAGTGTTGGGGCATCCACAACTTCCACACACAGCCTGTTCCAGTGCCTCACCACCCATGCAGTAAAGAGTGTCTTCTTAATAACTAACCTAAATTTCCCCTCTTTCAGTTTGTACCTGTTACTCCTTTTTCCTGTCACTACAGTTCCTGACAAAGTGTCTCTCTGGCTGCCCTATAGCTCCTTTCAGATAGTGGATCTCCATACAACCTCTTCCTCTCTGGGCTGAAGAGCCCCAACTTTCCCAGCCTGTCTTCACAGGGGAGGTGCTCCAGTCCTCTTATCAACTTTGTGGCTTCCTCTGGACCTGCTCCAACCGTTTCATGTCCTTCTTACATCGAGGACACCAGAACTGTACATAATGCTCCAAGTGGGGTCTCACAAGAGTAGAACAGAGGGGGAGAATCAAATCCTTCAACCAAAAGGACCCAGTGTGATTCAAAGTCATGGATGAGATCCATTTTAAACAAGTCAGTATCTGTCACCACATTTCACAGAGAAAAGCAAGGTACAATTCTTCCCAAGAATATTTCTGGGTTTCACATTCTCTGAACCTCAGAGAAAGGAAAAACAATTCTTATCATTTGCTGTGCCTGTGTTGTACCAAAGTAGAATACAATATGGAGATTGTGATAGTTATAGTGAAGTGATAGTGTTTTGTTTCCTTGGCCTATCAGGGCCAGGTGTGTGTGTGTTGGGACTGTAGGCTGATAGTCACAAAATTCTGTACAGTTGTGTGCAGAGTTAAGTGCTTAGCAAATTCAGTTTAGCTGTAATATAATATAATATCTATAATATATAATATACAATAGCTAATATATACTATATAACATATAATATATTATATGATATAATATACAGTATAACAGCTGAGCATGGCAGGCTGCTGTCACAGACATCTTTTATGAAAAATCCTTTCTTTAGGATTTTTTCCTCCTGAGAAGCTGAGAGGTCTCAGGAACAAAATGTAAGCAATGGTTATCTGCTGCTGTGGAATGCAACAGGTGGAGCTGTGATTGGTCTCATGTGGTTGTTCCTAATTAATGGCCAATTACAGTTACCTGGCTTGGACTCTCTGTCTGAGACACAAACCTTTGTTATCATTCTTTCTTTGTCTATTCTTAGCTGGCCTTCTGATGAAATCCTTTCTTCCATTCTTTTAGTATAGTTTTAATATATCATAAAATAATAAATCAAGCCTTCTGAAACATGGGGTCAGATCCTTCTCTTCCCTCATCCTCAGACCCCTGTGAGCACTGTCACAGGCTGGGAACACACCTGCCCACAGCCCAGCAGCCCCTCAGCCCCACTCACCTTCACAGACACAATGCGGCCCTGGCTGTTGTCATGCATGAAGACCCGCAGCATGTGAGGGATGAGCTGAGGCAGGTAAAGCTTGAATTCACCTCCTAGAGCTACCACAATCTGCTCAATAAGTAGGATAATTGTGCTCTGTATGGAGTTGTTCATAACCCAGAAGTCCTACAGTAGAAAGGAAAAAAAAGGGAAAAAAAAATTTCAGCAGTTCTTCAGCTGAGCTGTACCAATTACAGGAAAAGCAAACTGTAGGAGACAGTCTGTAGATAAATTCAAGATTGTAAGGAAGGACTGTACTTCCTGTTTTTAAAACACTCTGTACCTCCAGTACATTCATAGTTGTTGAAAATAACCTCTGGAAAACTGATTTTTTTCCTAATCCTTCTACAAGTTTGCAAACATTTAGTGAAAATTATGTGAAATGACACCTATTTATGAACTCCAGATATCTCCTGCTAAAACTGTGTTTCTGAAAGTAGTAAGTACACAAAATCCAAGTGCTGAAAAGAACTCAGTCACTATCAGAACCTGAAGCTACACTTACTTCAGTTACTACCAATAATGAATATTGTAACTTTAAATAAATGGTATTTCAAAATACAATTATTACTTCAAATATATGCAACTCTGCACTTCATATGAACTTCTGAAGTAGTTGATACTTTTGATAAGTTATTTGAAAAAGACTGAGCACCTTTCTGTGACAGTAAAGCACTGGCATAAAGATTGCACTCACTCTCATCAGGGTGACAATTTCATCCATATAGGGCCGAATATGACTTCTCACAAAGGACACCAACATTCCCAGCTGCTGGAACAGGAACTGGAAGGGAGAAATGTGTAATAATCAGTGTAGCTTATCCAAAAATCAAAGCCACTGGGTGAAGAGTTTCACAGGCAATTGCAAGCTCATTTATCAAACAAACAGCATGCATAGCTCCCATTTGCTCAAAATCTGGGGCTAAATTCTTGGCAGCTTCAGCTCAGCAGTTTGGGTTTTGTGGGTTTTATGGGTTTTGGGTTAATTTTTATTGTTGTTGGTTTTTAAGAGGGCAGTGGGGAAGAAAAGTGATTTTGGGTTTATTAGTTGGGTTTCCCCCCAGCTTGCAGAAAAAAAAAATTTGCAAGCTCAAAGCCCTCAGACACTCAAGCACACAAACAGAGGTTTATAAAGTCCCAGCAAATCTGCAGTGTCAGAACAGACTTGCAAGCACAGACACCTCAATCACAGTGTATTGTAATTTATGTTTGAAGGATGCTTCCAAGAATTTAGCCCCTAGTCTTTTCCCCCTGCCTGAAAACCAAACTGACACACATTTTAAGATACTCCTTCTGTACTTTTTTCCATCCCCTACAAGATATATTGGTGAAAAGTTACTGGGGAACAGTTAGGTCCTTGCCAGAAAAACTGCATTTCTTGAAAAGATGGTTGATTACACCATTCATTCTTCACCACCAAGAAGAATTTTGACTTAGAGAATTTTATTTGGATACACTATGAGAGTTTTGCAATTCCTTCCACCACAATACAATCTTAAACATCCAATTGTGACAATGAATTTACTCTTTAAATTGGTATGAAATCACATGGGCTAAATTGCTTTGATGTAGATAGGTATTTTCTCTCTACAAGAAATAGGAAAATATAAGTTATTGTCTACTAAATTTCATTTCTTCATGCAGTTTTTGAAGACTACAGTCACAAAATACAACATGGAGCTCATAAAAAGAGATAACACTTTCATGAGAACTAAATAAGAAATAATCTCAGCTTCTTTAGTGAGAACAGTACACATACATTTACCAAAGATGAACTCTGAGCTCCTGTACTGTGCCTAATTTTTGGTGTAGTGAGAGGATGCTTACAGGACAAGGACCTTCCTCTTTTAGCTTTATGTCACGCATACCCACCTCAGCTCTTCTCCCCAGTACACTTTCACCATCTTCTTTTACCTGAAAATTTTTAAACAGAGTGTGCACAAGTGCATAGCTTTCAAGCAAGTTAGATCAGTCAGGTCTAGAACCTCAGACAACCCAGACATGAGATGTTTTCCTTACAATCTCAGTAGTGGTTCAGGCTGGGAGAAAACAGCAGTTCTATAGCAGAGCTGGGATTCTGCTAAGGGAGCACCTATAAAACACAGCAGCAATAACAATGCAAATTGCTCTTCACACCCCAGAGCATCTGGCTGCCTGAAGAAGAGCCTTGGCAAACAGCAGCCATCTCTGGTTAGGTGAGCCTTAAGCCATCATCATCTTCACACAATTCTCATTTCATTCTATAACTGTAACTTAAGTGGGAAGGAAGAGAAAGCACTGCTGTGGAATCACCACCCATGTTGCTCTAAATGTTAGCAGACTGCATCAAATTGATTTTTCCTTCTCAGAGATGAGCCAAAGTAAATGACTGCACCAGAAATTTGAAGACTCTACTCCTATTACTTAATAATACTGTTTGCCACAGAGTATTAACACAGATCACTGGAAGATCTGGAAGCTGCACAGATGTTTTTCTGAACAAGAACAGCTTGGTGAAAACACAGAATCCAACACTGGCCTTCCAAGGATTGTGCTCAGAAGCAGCCATTTCAATAAAAAGCAGAGAAACTGTTTGCACTGGGCATTCCAGTAATTGCTCACAGAAGGGGAAAAAGCAAAGCTGAACCTCACTTCTGCAGTGTGCTTGGCATCAACACACAGCACAGCAATGCCCAAAGCCAGCCACAGTCTCTC
Organism: Setophaga petechia; assembly: GCA_024362935.1. Taxonomy (NCBI): domain Eukaryota; kingdom Metazoa; phylum Chordata; class Aves; order Passeriformes; family Parulidae; genus Setophaga; species Setophaga petechia. The sequence goes on from JANCRA010000047.1 coordinate 235,722, forward strand.
CAAGGAAATGGATTCTTGTTTTCAGAGTGGAACAGGCAGGAGTGGTCCCGGGCACACTCACCTCTCGGATGGCACCGTCACACACCCGGATCACGTTAAGGAATGTTGGCATCACCTGGGGCAGGAACTGCACACACTTCAGTCCAAGAGATTTGAAAATAAAGGTGATGGCCTGAACTACCATAGTGTGGTGTTGGGACAAGGATTGGTCTCGGAAAATTCTCATCAGTGCCACCATAGAGACAGCTGGATAGAACTCATCCAGAGGGAGGTTGCCCATGTTCACCAACATCTCACTGGTGCTGTAGTCAGCTAGGAGAAAGAAGGCACTGTCATGAGCTAGGTATTAAAAGATCTTAAATATGGGTTCAGGAACACCTAGGTGTAAGTTGAAAACATGTACACTAACAGTTGTTTAAGAAGAAGAGACAAACTTGTAACAAAACAGTTAAGATGTGTTTGTAAATGATAAAGCTATCTATCTGAAAGAAATTGAGATGCTTACAAGAATCCTGGCTGGATTTGGACTCTGAGAGGCTAACAGCTGAGGCATCCCGTGACTGATCGATCATGCCAATGTTCACTTTGTGTTTGTAAGGGTCCAAAGCACCCAGCAGCCCTAACACACGAATAGCCTGAAAAGACACAGAGAAAATCCACCAGAACTTCATCACTAAGGCCAAAGACAACAAACACTCAAACCCCCATATTTGAAAAGATCCTGCTGATTTAAGAGGGAAGATCTGGAATGAAAGTGACTGCCTGGAAAAAACAGTGCTTTCCATCCAGCTTCTGGAAGGCATTTCATTAACTTAACACATGCACTCTCTTATTTCTGCTTATTGCATTTTGCTCAGTCACAACAACATTTTCTCCCTCCCTGCCTCAAATCTATGCAGGTACATTCATTTGGCACCTCTCTCTTCCCAAACAGCTTTGCTAAGTTAGTGTGGCAGTTTCATGTTCATACCTCTCTGCGGGTGCCCTGGTTTTGCTCAGTCTTCAGGAAGTTCAGGAGCACCTCCAGCAAAGTTGGGTACTTCCTGTATGGTTCCACCACATAACCAGTGCTAGCCACAAGCTGCCCCAGTGTCCAAAGAGCCACCTACAAAGATGAAGCCCAAAGAAGATTAGTTTTTGACCAGGGAATTTATTATGCCTTCTGATACATCAGTCATTCAAGTTCTGTAAAGTTTCTTTGAGCATTTAAAGATCACACTGCAAATCACAGTCCCTGGCTGGAAAGCCTCTATAGAGAACATTTTTCTATAAGCAATAGTAAAGACAGTAATAATCAACAATATCTCAGGCTGTCACAATTGCTCTCACTCAGAGATATAATTCAAATAAACATTCAATTCAGTGAATCCAAGCCTTCCAATTAAAACAGCTTTCTTTTCCTTCTTTTTGTCCTCTGAATTATGTCACAACAGGCACTGTAAACCCTCACCTGTGTACCATGACTATAACTCCACTAGAGACTTGAGTGATTTAAAGTTTCATTTTAGCAGCTATGATGGGATGTGTGGATATTTTGTTACAGTTATGGTCACATTTATGGTCAAGTTTAGCACAGATGTAAACACTTACTTGTCTTTTAGCCAGCAGGGATGAGTCCTGTAGCATATCCATAATTATAATGAAGAGCTCATCCACCCACTTCCTCATCTCCAGCCCACTGACCTATTGAAAGACAAAAATTCATCCTTCATCTAGCATTCCCCAGACCTTAACAAGCATGGCAAAGAGGTATCTGCAGTGTATCCCTACCTGTGCAAGCTCCCCTATCGTAGCCAGGACGTTGTTAATCACACCTGGATTGGGATCTGGATCAGGATCCTTCAGTTTCACAATCAGGGCCTGGTGGATGACAGTGGGACAAATTAGAATGTGTTTAAAGAGTACTCCAAATTATCTTTCCTTTTGTTTATACCTGACCCTACAATCATAGTAAGAATTTCAACAGTAAAAGAAACTTGGATGCCATAAACATGATGCAAATCTGGAATTAAATTGGGTTAAACTGTCACCCATGTACATTCCTATGAGTAACATCTACACCATTTGTAGATGTACATTTGTTTTCTTTCCTGCTATGATGAAGCCAAAGAACTGTAGCTCCTGAGAGTCATGTAACCACTTGCTGTGTCACTTCACTCCAAAGTCACCAGGAAATGCAGAGACTGTACCTTCAGGATAGGCTCCATGTAGGGACGGATGAGGCGTGGGGCGTTGGAAACCAGGTGACCCAACATCCTGGCACTTTGCTCTTTGATTCTGCCAACACCACTGTGTTCCAGCTCTGTTAGAATCTGCACAAGAGACAATGCAAGCAAGCAAACCAGAAAAATAAAGGTAAAAATTCTTTGCATTTCTTTCTGTCACAACTCAGTACTTGTAAAGGCTGTTCTGTGTTTCACTCTTATCGTTTATCCTAAATTAAGCTAAAATTAATCAGCATAAAAATGATGGCTCTAAAATCTGTTTAAAATCTTTACAAAGAGGTACCATGCATTCATCCAAAAGCACCACACAACATTCTTCCTCAACAGAGATGGAAAGCAATCTGGTATGATGACTAGGGGTGAAATAACAACTGCTATCCTTCCTTTCCCTTCTAATACATCCACAGAGCTTCAGCCCAACCACTGATCATGAGAAAGATCTGCTGAAACCCGTTAAGCTGGGCAATAACTGCTTTCCAAAATAGATAGCCCAGTTCTTTACCAGCACCTTAGTCTCAATATCAATTACTCTGTTTTCCGTGCAGGAATCCCTCCTCCTCACCTGGATTAACATCTTCCGAAGGAAAGGCATGACAAAGGCAGGGTTCATGCTGCTCAGGCGCCCCACAGTGCAGATGGCCAGCTCTCGGATTTCAAACACTTGATCATTCAGGGCCACAAAAAGAGCTTGCAAGTTTTCAGCCTGGGCAAGGTGAGCATCAAACCGCTCATCCAGAGAAGCCAACACGCAGAAACGTATATCAGGGTCTGCAAGAACACATTTATTTCTCTTTAAATGCATTAAATTTCTGTCACTTCTTTTGCTTTTGCTCACGAAACAGCCTCAAAAACTCTTCACAACAGCTTCCCTAGAGCAAGACACTATATCAGTGTTTCACACACAAAAAAACCACAACGGGTCAGCCCAGAAATCTCTGTGCTGCTCAACAAGCCCCAATAACCAAGTCAGTACAGTGCCAATCTTCTGCACCTGCAAGTGTCACTTTTGGATGACAAGAAAAAAGTGTCACTTTTGGATGACAAGAAAAAAGTGTCACTTTTGCTACATGGCAACCTGAGATGAGTTCAACTGAAAGAACAAAAAAAATCAAGTACAAAGTTTCAACAAGAAGGATCAATTCCTTCCCAAACTACAAAATTTAAGGCTGTGACCCAGAACAGCAGCAAAAGGAGTCTCAGTGTTCTGCTTAGTTCAAAGGATTACCAAGGGCACACCTGGAGCATTTTTCACTAGTTTTCCATTAATATCTCAAAAACCAAGATGTGGAAAAAGAAATTGGGAGACTTTTTTTCAAATTTACCAAGAGTGACAGATTAAATTTAGTGGCAAATATGTTCAAATTCTATTACAAATTCTATTTGTATTTGTAACATGATAAAATTAACATATGGTAGGAGACCCCTTTTCTCTGAATCCCACACTAACCTGGGTCAGTTATTCCAACCACAAGCAGCTTGCTGAGGACATCAGCCACGACCTGCACTGCTGTCTGACTGACCACATGGGCATGGCCACTGATGAGGTGGATGGAGGGTGTGAGCAGGCGAGAGCAGGTGCGGGCGGCCTCCATGCGGATCTCCTTGTGCTCGCTGTTCAGGAAGTGATCGGCGCAATGCCGAACGAACTGGGTCAGGGAGTGGCCTGAAAAGAGGAACATGGGTGGTTAAAACACAGGTTTACACCTCAGTTACTGGTTTTACCAGAGAACAGGAGTTTAAAGAACATGCTCCCAGAATTTTTCTGCTATTTGTACTCTACTCCAATGCCCCAGGTGTTTCTATCCTGTATGCCCTTGCCCCCTGCTTCCTTATTTCACCATAAAATCAGAGGGTTTTGGGAAAGTTGCAAAAAGCAGGCTTCAGAGACAGCAGAACTGATTAGAGATAAGTAGTAGCCATAAAATTGGTCAGCAGAAAAATTATGTAAGAAGTAGAAAAGTAAGAAAAGAAAGAACAAATAAAACATAGTCTGCGTATTAAAGTTTGTCTAGAATAACTCCCTAAGCTGCAGAAAAGTATATCTAGTGAGATATTAGGAAGTTTTAAGCTTAATAATGAAGCTCTGTGCACTGTGTTTTAAGGCTTACAAGCAGGTATTGTACTAGAAATAGGCAAGCATTTTTTAAACCAAAGGTATGTGTGCTTATAGTGGTTGGATGGAACTACTGTCAATGTGCTTTTGTTTTGTGTGATTGGTCAAAAAAGTTTTAGAGTAAGTTGTAACATTAAGTTCTTGGTCTGCTGCCTGGGCTGTGACCTGCTGGCATCTTCTCACTGTCATAACCATGGAATGAGACTGATGCTGGAAAATAAACCAGCTCAAGGCATGTTCCCAGCAGTCCTGTCCCACTGGTGATTTGTACAGCCCCTGGCTGGTGACACATCTCACCTTCAAACTCAAAGCTTCCGAGCGTGCGTAGCGCGAGGGTGATGCTGCCCACATCACTGGCCTCTGGGATGTTGGTGAGACTGGGGGAGGCCAGCTGGTGGGCAAGGCCCTTTGGCATGCCTGGATGTCGCAGAGGCTTGTGCATGAGAACAAGAGAGAGCATTTTCAGCAGCCCATCCTGGATATCCTTCTTCAGCTGTGGGATCTGACGGCTCAAGTCGTACAGCACAGCTGTCAGAGCAGGGCTGAGGGCAAGAAGCAAGCAAGTCATTAGAGAAGAAATAATGATGTGCATATTTCACCTTTTTGTTTATTTATGCCTTTGTCAATCAGAGATTACATATGAGAGCAACACCTGCCAGCAGAGCACAGGGTCCTTGTGTGAACTCAGACATAAGGTGACCTTCCTGTATAAACTGGGTGAGCAAAGCCCCAGGACAGCTGCACACATCACTGTATTAGCCAGTGGTGCTGGAAAACTGTTGAAAATCTAAATGACTTCTAGCACTTATGTTTTTTAAACAAAAAAGCAACTAAATTGACTTCCAGATGACAAAATAATTTAAACAGCCTTGTGCTACCTGAAAACTTTCTCCATATCTTTCCATGCTAACAACTTAATTAATTCCTCCAGTAAGAACTGTCAGCTACAAAGGTGAAAGAAGCCAGGAGCAAATATTCAGCACTTCAGCTCTCCTCCTCTGCCAGTTTGATATGGCAGAAGTCTGCTGGCTGTCAGATGCTGTCAAAAATTTCACAGGTTGCTGCCAAATGTGTTTGAATAGTAGAAAATAAAGGAGAATACTTTTGGACTAGCTGTTCTACAACAAGATTTCTTTACTGAGATATGAATTCTCTTAAATAACAGGTACATTAACAGTTAAAACATACCATTCTAAACATACCATTCTTCTGGAACAGCTATAGTGATCGTCTGAAAGATCACTTATGTCAACTTAAAAAGCAGTAATCTTCCTTATAAATCTGAAAACTTTTAAGATGTCACTCTGTATGGCTGACAGTGCCATCCTGCAGCTAACAGCAAACCAGATTTATGCTTACCTCAGGCCCACAGCCAGCATGGGTTCCAAAAGCTCTTTGATGTCCTGCTGGATACTGGGTCCCATGGCTCGTGCCAGCATACTAATGCAGGTGAAGACTGTGGCATCAACCTGCACAGACTTCTGTCTCCTGGAAAAGGACCACAAAATTACAAGGAGCTGCTATTTTTTAAACATCTTTCCTCATCTTCCTTCTGTGTTATCAGTCTTACAGAAACACTTCTGATTTTAACACAAGATTTTGATCCCACATTACAAAAATTATATAAAGAGCAAGTGTTTCCATTTCTTCCTCTAACTTTCACATACTTACTTGTGGGCAAAGTCCTTTGGGGGAAGAGCTGCTTTTATGATTTCAAGGACTTTTGGTAGGTAAGCCTGAAACTCAGACCTCACTGCCACAGAAAGCAAACCCAAGGCCTGGAAGGCTGCTGTTCGCTCCTTCTCCTTCTTCACACAACTGAGAACGTGATTCATGGTGTCTGGAAGATACTGATCAGCTGCCCACAAGAGAAAACAACACAGACATTAGAATTCATTCAGGTTTATACAGCTGCATAACATTTCCAACTAAATCTTTACAAGTGTAAAACTAGAAAACAGACATAGCAATATTAAATTTGCTGATATGATCAGTGGCAAACATGTCACCATATAATAAACATTTTATACTACAGAAGGCTTTGTTTTTAAAAAGAAAAATCACCAGAATAAAAGAGCTATAAAACACCCCTACTGCAACAGGTTTTATACACTTATAAGCATCTTGGTTTCATACTGATTGATTGGAAATTTGGAATAATTAGGGCAAAAATTGTTCCAACCCACTAAGAGCAGCTTGGTGACTTGCCTCCAACTCTGATACTCTCCTAAACTTGCTTGATAAATCAACTAAACTGCTTTAAAGCTGGCAGGTATTTCCTAGTGCATGCAACAGAGAAAAAGGAAGAGAACTCTAATAATATTTGGCATATACTGAGTCAGAGCATGAGAGAATTCTCCTCTAAGTCTGACATATTGAGAAGAAAACAGAAAAAGGAGGTTTTTATGCCTTATGGTATTGATCACCAAATTCTGAAAATAGATTTCAATCTATTTTCTTCATCAGAGCAACATTTTGGCATCAGCTATCAAGTTACACGTATTCAGAACAAAGGACTGTCTTCCCACAGAGGAATGTGCTCATCAGACAAGCACCACATTTGGTGTTTAATTGCACAAGTTCATCCTGACCAAAGAGATCTGGATAACTTCCAGCCCAAACTCAGCAATATTTCTAACATCCAAGCATTTGTCCTGTCACCTGTGAACGCTGAAGGACGGAAAGCGGCCAGTCGTGGTAGCAGATTGAGAACTGTCATCTGGATCAAAGAATTTTTGCTGGTTCTGCACTTGAGAACCCACTGGCAGACCTGGGAGGAAATAGATTAGGCTTCAGAGGATGGCCATTGGCAGTAATGCACAACCTGTGTGGTTTTAGGCATTCTCCTGACATTTGGCTTCAGAGTCCCTCAAAGAAAAGGATAATCAAGACTGCTTCCAAAGGAAATAAATAATTTCCCCCAAGACAGACAGTGACAAAGCCACATGTAAATATTGAGTTTTGAAGGCTCAATACTAGCTGGTATTGCCTGCTAAGTAAAAACACAGAGTGCAATTCTTCTGCAAGAACAGATGCTGAGAATATTAAGAGACAAGCTGAAGAACAAATACATACTTGATCAAATTTCTCTTCCATTAGATCCCTGCAGCATCGACTTTCTACCAATGTAGATTTTACTGGGACAGGTGAGGTTGCAAACCCCATAATTCCTTGGTGAGCACTGTACCCCAGGAGACCAGCCAAAGCATTTGACTGAGAGGGCTGAAGAGACTGAAAGCTTGTGAAGGGAGTGATGTGGCGAGGCTTGGTACTGAAGCCCATCAGGTCTTTGCAGTACTTGTCATGCACAAGCTGCTGCTGAGTGATCTCCTCCATCTCCTCTCTAAGGCGCTGGACAAAGTAGAGAAACATTAAAAAATAAAAAGTAACTAAGATACTCTCAGTACAGTATTACCCAAATCTCCTGAACAGCATCCTGTATAATCAATATTCAAATGGCTGTAAAACATCAACTGAGTAAAATTCAGCAAAAATATTTGAGTATCTAACATGCAAGAGAGTCCTCATTCCATAGAAACATATTTTTCATTGTATTTAATCAAGTTAATAGACTTCCCATTGGAGTTTATTAACTCCTCAGCCCAAACTTGTCCCTTCTATTTCTCTAACACACTTTAATGCTCGGCTCCATGCTCAGATGAGTTTTCCATCCAACAACCCCATTGCAACACTATGGGATATTTGCACAGCCTGCAGAGCTGCTATACACTCTCAATCAATGCCCATAATCACCCCCTTGCTCACCTCTCCCTCCATACTGCTGATTCTCACGAGCTCATTGAGGATCAGTAAGGCACCGTGGATTCTGTCATCACGATTCATTCCTTTCTCTTTGGCCAAAGTCTCATCAAAGCCCTTCTCAGCCTCTTCATATGTATGCTTGGGGGAAAAGAAAAAAATCTCAGTGACAATGCAGAAACAAAGTCTGTGGAAATGAAGTAGTACTGCCAGTCAGGAGTTACTGACATTCCGAATTTTCCAAGAGTAGCCACAAACCTCAACTGACTAATAAAAGAAGTATAATGCAATAAAATTCTGATTCACCCAAAAGTTGTGGACTCTGCTGCAGAGCATTTTCAGCAGCACTAATGAAACACCATGGTATCAGCTTCATCACTATCTGCAGCACTTCTTTAATTACAAGGAATCCAAATTAATAAAATTTGACTGCACTGCCCAAAACTTACTTGATATCACCAAGCTTGAATTCATGTGACAATGGCAGCAAAGCAAAAGTTCAGCCAAAAGAATTCTTATCTTTCACACTTATATTTTATCTACGCTAATAAAACCTTATACTAGTTAAGAGATGACACCAGATAATTGCATGGCTATAAAACTAGGTCAAGTTCAACAGCTGAAGATGAGGTGCAGACAGAACAATGTAATATTGAAGGAGTTAAATCTTGCTTACTTTTGCAGCAGTAGGCTAAAGGAGCTACTCACTTTGGAAACCATTATATTTTCAACCCTTTCAAGGAGAGGCAGTTTTTTAACTGACAAAGGTGACAGGTTCTTAGCTTAGCCAGCTCTTCTGAAAACTGGCACTTCAACAAGGCGCTGCTTGAAAACAAAGTTATTTTCTTACTCTGTACCACTGGGGTTTCTGCATCTCTTTTGGCTCCCGTTGTGTGGTAAGGATAAGGCAGGCTCTTAAGGCAGAGACAGCTCCCTCTCGGATGGCCTGCTTGGGATCCCACACAGCCACAAATATATTGTCAAAGAATGGCTGCACTTGTTGGAAGAAGAAGGTAGGCACGCTGATTGCCAGCTCCCGCAGGACAAGGACCTGCAGGTGGGGAGGGAAACAGTAACAATCTGAAAGATGAGCACACAGAGACAAACCTCATAACTTTTACAGTGCAGTACCATTTGTTTACACTCTGGATGTCTGTGAGCTTTTCCATCCCCACACTCTGACAATTCCTAGCGTAACAGTGTCTTGGTCTTCATTAGTCACTGGGTTAATGGAAAAGCAATGAAGCAGCATGCTGTCTGCCATAAGAGCATTACAGACTCTCAGACATGGACTGGCACCATTCCCACCCTGAGCAAAGCTTTTCTGCAGATTTCTGTGCATATCTCCTACCACTGTTCACTAATCCCAACTACTTCATGACAACAAAAAAGGCATCACTTACAGCTGCATGTCTACGACCTTCATTCCTGTCAGCTCCCAGCCACTCCAGAGCTCGTTTCACCTCAAACTCCACATACTCAGCTGTGAAGGTGTCACCAGCCATTGCAAGCCTCCCAATAGCCTTGGAAGCCATCTCCATTACCACAGGGTCATTGGATGGCAGGAGGTTCCTCAGGTAGTTGGCAAACCTGCCGATACGGGTGGCATTACCTCCTTCAACACCGATAAGACTTGCTGCAGAGAAAGGGAGCAATGCTGCAGTTTCCACGTGCTGCAGTTCTCCCCAAGAGTCAGTGAGGCAGACAGTAGTAATCCCTAGATGACAGCTAGTACTCCTTTAAGATTCCCATTGAGCCCCCCTAAACTACAAATCCACAGGGAAAAAAAAATCAAGCACAGGAAAGGGCCACCATTCTTAAAAGCCTGAACTTTTTAAGTGAGTGGAAAAATGTGTCGGGTAGCCTCATAAATTTTCCCCATTTTTAGTTTTAGAAGAGTAAAAAAATAATTCACCCTGGGATCACAGACCCATTCCTAATAGACAGACATCCATCTGCATGCAACTACTATAGCTAGTCCTCCTCACAAGAAAAGTCAAAGACTGAACAGCCCAAGGAAATGCTCTCCTCCTCAGTGCTAGAGACAGTCTCTCCTGGAGAGGCTGGAGGAAATTCAACAGACACCAGCATGGCAGAAGCTTTCATTGCCAGTGCCTGGGTTGTACTTGTTTTGTAGATAAAGTGTCCAGGGTTGTCAAGCTGGCACCTTTCAACATCACAAAATTCACAAAACAACTTGAATGTGTTACTGTCAGCTTAAGACCTGATGTTATCAATAAAGATTTCTCTAAGGGATTTACACTGCCTTCAAACACATTGGGACTGAATGATTACGTCTATGAGCCTAAACCATAAACATCTCTTTGGCTATTTAAGAAGTAACTGCTACAATACAGGCTACTTGCCTGGAAGGCAAAGTATTTCTGCAAGCTGACTTCCCCAAGAGTGGGGATTCAGGCAGCTCTGCAATCTCAGAGCACACAGCCAGGGCCATTAATGGAGAGGCTGATCAGGATCAAAGCAAAAACTCTGTGAGCCCCTCTTGGGGATGGAAGTTGCTGTTATAGAGCCAGGTAAATCTAAATAACAAGAATCAATCTCTCCAGATGGAAGAGAGTTGAGAAAGTCAGCCTAGCCTGAAACATATACAGGGGCAGCACAAAGTGCTCTCAGCTGAGCTCCAGAACAGAATTTTCATGTGCTCAGCACTCATATTTGATGCTCAACTCCCAGAAGAGCTCAGGGCCCATTGACCAGGTTCTCAGCCACTCTCAGTAGCTCCCATGCTGACACTTCAGGCAGATTTTCAGAGCCAGAACTAGAACACACCCAGTATCCTGAGCTGTCAGACATCAGGCCCCAACTATAAAAGCTCATTCCTTTTGAAAATCTGTCCCTAAAGATAGTTGCATGAAGAGAAAACTCAGCAGAAGCACTATGCACTTTCACTTACCTATAGCCAGAATGCCACCCTTCCTTTCATTTGCATCAGAGCTAGAGACCAGCTCAAATATGTGATGGTTCAGCTGATCATAAAACCTGGTGGATTCTTCCTGACTCATCTGTAAAAGCAAAAAGTTCAAATCAGCTTTCAGCATTCTCTCTCTCTCCCTCCTGCTCCAAAACCTCCATAAAGACAATGCTTCTTATGCCATTTAAACAGAAAGAAATGAAATCAATCATACATTACAAGCTCAAAATAGTTTCTCTTATTTGTGACCAATATGCAGCAAGTTTACTTATTCTGGTACTTGACTACCTTTTGTGTCACCAACTTGCTCACCTCTCCTTCATGCCAGGGGGCAAAGATAAGCTCTCTGCTGTGCCCCATCTCCTCCTTAAAACCAGCTTCCATATTCCAAAAATCTCCACTGCCAAGGCACCCAGCCCACTCCTCCACACAAGGATAAATAATTCCACTTGTAGCACTCACCTCACGCAGCTCCATGGTGACATAATGCTGCAAGTCCTTGGCAGCTTTGGCCCTTGTCTCTTCACTGCGACTCTTCAAGCCATTGGCAAATTGTTGGAGAATGGACACAGTACCCGACATGGTGGCACTGTGCTGGGGCTCAGGGGCATCAAGTCCTGTAAATTCTTCAGAGAAACATTTTTTTTACTGCTTGAATTGAAATCTCTGAGCTTCTTTCTTAAGGCTGTCCCTCCTGACTGTTCCCAAAATACCCATATAAAGATGCTGTGTTGGTAGACCATAAAATTACAAGTAATGACTATATTCCTTAGACATTACACTCCATGATAAAACTGTATCATCCCACATCATGACCCCCAGCCTATTTGCTCCCTAGTTCCTCAAATACCAAAATACATCACAGTGGGCCAGGTCCCCTAGGGTGATTTAATCCTAAATCAAGGGTAATGCAACAGTTGAAAACCAGTAGGGTGAAACTAGGGTTTGCAACCACCTGTAATAAGTAAGCACAACCATTCCCAGGATTATATCACTATCATATGCCCTCCCTGTACACTTTTATCCAAGTTTCTTCACAGAAATCTCAGTGTTACACCAACACAAGGAAGACTCAGCACCGGCAAGTGTTACATCCTCCGGCAGATATTTAGAGATGGGAAGTCCAGTTATAGCAACACCAATCATTGCAACACGGGGTTTCCCAGCATAACACATAAACAAACTTTCTCAGCGGCCTTTCTTTATATCAAAAACATTTCAGATGCTTGACACTGTCCCCCGTCCTCTGATATTCAGATTATATGAAACCAAACCAAGCACTAACACCAGAACTTCAACTGCTTCTCCCCAAATACTCCACACGCAGTCACAGCCATCCAGCGGGACCATAGGCGAGCTGGCTGCTGGCAGGAGCCCAGCAGAGGCTCCCCGGATCAAAGAGCAGCTGCGGGGTGCTGCTGCCCATCAACCCAGCGCGGGGGCAGTTCCTGGGGTTCCCCCAGGGCCACAGAGCGCAGCGGGCAGGACGCGGCAGGCCCGAGTGCGGGGGGAGCCCCGCAGGCCGAGAGTGAGGGAGGGGCGAGGCGGGGCAAGGCAGGCACGGCCGGCGGGGCCGCTCGGCCGGGAGCTCGGGCAGGGCGGCCCGGGCAGGAAGCGGGAGATGAGGGGAAGGGGAGCCGATGATGATGAGAGGCACCGCTGCTCTCACTCACCCGCCGCCGCCTCCCCTACTCCGGGCCCCGGGCTCCGTGCCTGCCCCGCCGCCGCGCCTGCAGCGCCGGCGAGCCGCGGCTAGCCAATAGGATCCCGGAAACGCCGTGATCGGCATCACATCTGACCAATAGAAAAAGGGAAAGGGGGAAGAAGCGCTCGAAGCTCCGCCCCTTCCCCAAGGAACCGCAAGGACAGTCGGGTTTTGACCAATCAACAAGGCAGTAGTGGCTGAGTGGCAGCCTATCTGACCAATAGAATGGCTGGGCTTACTCAGTAGGCCCACCCTCGCGATGCCGGCTTCCGCCCTTCCGAGAGGTGCCGGCTATGGCCGGGCGGCGGTGTGGGTATAGAACAAGCGGTATCATCTGCTTGGGCTTGTGTGACGCGTTTGGCACTGTTCCGCATGACATCCTGGTCTCTAAACCGGAGAGACATGGATTTGATGGATAGAACACTCGTTGGATAAAGAACTGGCTGGATAGCCGCACGTAAAGAGCTGCGGTAAGCGGCGCATTGTCCGCATCGAGACCAGGGACGAGCGGTGTCCCTAAGGGGTGGTACTGGGGCTGGTAGTATTCACCAACTTCGCCAGCGACAATGGGATTGAGGCACCCTCAGCAAATGACACCGGACTGTGTGGTGCTGTTGTGGAAGAAGAGACGGTTTTGTGGAGATCTCAGAGCAGCCTTTCAGTATCTGGAGGGGCATACGAGGAGGAACCCTTAACCAGGAACAAGGGGAAATGTGTTCAGACTAGAAGAGAAGAAATGTAGGAAAATGTTTGGGGAGGTCCTGGCATAAGTTGCCTAGAGAAGCTGTGGCTGCCCCACCCATGGAAGTGTCCAAGGCCGTGTTGGATGGCTCCTGGAGCAGCCGGGGCCAGCGGAAGGTGTTCCTGCCATGGCAGGGGCTGAAGCGAGATGAGCTTTATGGCTTTAAGGTCCTTCCCAGCAGAAGCCATGCTGTGGGTGTGAGCCCTGAGTGCGCCCTGCGCATGCGCAGATGGAGGGCACTGCTGTGCCCCGTGTGCTCCGCTTAAAATGTCCGGCCGTGCCCGTGACAGCAGCAAAGGCGGCTGTGTCTGCTCCAGGCTTCGGGCGCTCCGTGGCGGCTCTGACATGAATCGTGGTGCTGCCGCGTGCTGCGGGGTGAGCCCCTCGCCGCCGCGCATGACGCCGTGGGCCGCTTCATTTAACTTTTAATTTGTCCACCGGGAGGTGCCGGCAGGTGCGGAACTCTTCGCACAAGGCCGCGGGGGTGGCGAGGCCGGGCGGGCTGGAGGTCTCGTAGGGCGGGTAATGGCGGCGCCCTGGCGTCTCCCTCAGGCCGCCATAGCGGCAGCGCCCCCGCTCCCCCCGGGCCCCGCTAACGCGCGGCCCTTCCCCTTCTAGGTGCTGCTGCTGCGAGACGGCGGGGCGAGCATGGGACCAGCAGAGCTGGTGCAGAAGATCAGTATCAGCGCCGAGAGCCCCCGCGGGAGCGAGAGCGGCGGCGCGGCCTTGGCGGGCGCTGACGGGGCCACTGGCGGCGGCTGGCGACACAAGTGCGCGGCTTATGTGCTGGCGCTCCGGCCCTGGAGCTTCAGCGCCTCGCTCACCCCTGTGGCGCTGGGCAGCGCCCTGGCGTACCGGGCTGAGGGAGCGCTGGACCCGGGGCTGCTGCTGGGAAGCGCCGTGACCGTCCTGGCTGTGCACGGGGCCGGTAACTTGGTGAATACCTATTATGACTTTTCCAAAGGCATCGATCACAAGAAGAGTGATGACAGGACATTGGTGGACCAGATTTTGGAGCCGCAGGATGTAGTCCGGTTTGGAGTCTTTCTCTACACCGTGGGCTGTATTTGTGCTGCTGGGCTCTACACTGTGTCGACGCTCAAGCTGGAGCACCTGGCCCTGATTTACTTTGGAGGACTTTCCAGTTCCTTCCTTTATACCGGAGGTGAGTGCTGCATCCTGTTTCTTGTGAATCTGAATCTAGAAGTGATAGAATCAGCTGAATTGTCAAGAGGGTTCTAGAAGACACACCTGATCCATCTAGTGCAATGCAATAAAATATTTGTGGTATTTCCTGAAGTACTGGTATGTAAACTTGTATTCTTTGCACGTTGTGAGAAGAGTCATACCAAGATCTTCAGTTGGATAGTGGTGTTGAGGCATTATTGTGTACATATATGGCTTTAGATGCTTATCAGAACTGTTGCTGAATCTTTTTGTGAGGTTTATCTCATATCCTTTAGCAGTGTAGCTAATGGCACATTTTCTTTCCTTTGGTGGGAGTGTTACTTTGTTTTGGAATGTTTCATTGTTTTTCTTTAGATGGAGCTTCACTTTGAATGCTTTATAGTACAGTTGTAATTTTTCTTAATAAGACCAGAATATTTTAGTGTCTTCCTGTGTTGGATAGATACAAACATCATTAGTATGAGAAGAAAAAACAGTTTAGTTTCTAACTGTCAGACTTTCAGTTATGTGCATTTCCCTGAAAGCATCTTGTCAGTTTTGCATTTTGTTCTGAGCATTTTCTGTATTTCTTCGGGATCAAGTTCTAGTATCCATGATCACACTGAAAAGTACCTTATTTCTATAGGTTTCTGCAGAGACAGGTATTTCTAGGTGGGTATTAAAACCTGGCCTATTTGCTGGGAAACCCTGACAAAGGCAGGAATGATGCATCTGATTCCATGTTCTCAGAAGGCCAATTTATTACTTTATAATACTGTATTATATTAAAGAATACTACACTAAAGAATGCAGAAAGGATACTTACTGAATGCTAAAAAGGTATTAAAGAAAACTAATTACTCTTTCCAGAGTCCCAACACAGCTTGGCCCCATTTGGCCAAAGAGTGAAAACAACTCACACCTGAATGCAATGAAACAATCACCTGTGGGTAAACAATCTCCAAACACATTCCACACCGGAGAAGCAAATGAAATAAGAATTATTTTCCTTTTTCTCTGAGGCCTCTCAGCTTCCCAGGAGAAAAATCCTGGGTGAAGGGATTTTTCAGAGAATGTGAATGCCACAGTGGCCCTTAGTTTTTGTTACATTGTTTGTCTGGAGAAATTCTTATCTTAAAAAAGAAAGAAATAACATGTTTCTTGTCCATAGCTACATGTGCTTTGGTTGTTTTGTACTGTTGCTATGGGAAAGGCTGAGCTGTTATGTCATCCACTCTCTTCTGTCATTTGAACTCTTTAATAATGCTTGATTTTATTCTTGTGTCTTGCCACAGGAATTGGATTTAAATACGTAGCCCTTGGCGATGTGGTGATCCTGATCACCTTTGGGCCCCTGGCTGTGGTGTTTGCCCATGCAGTGCAGGTTGGGTACCTGTCCCTGACCCCCCTGCTCTACGCTGTCCCTCTGGCCCTCAGCACTGAGGCCATCCTGCACAGCAACAACACCCGGGACATGGAGTCAGACCGCCAGGCTGGGATTGTCACCTTGGCCATCCTCATTGGCCCCACCTTCTCCTACATCCTCTACACTGTGCTGCTCTTCCTGCCCTACCTGATTTTCTGTGTGCTGGCCACACGTTACACCATCAGCATGGCACTGCCCCTGCTCACCATCCCCATGGCATTTTCACTGGAGAGACAGTTCCGGAGTCAGAACTTCAACAAAATTCCTCAGAGGACAGCCAAACTCAATCTGCTGCTGGGGCTTTTCTATGTTTTTGGCATTACATTGGCACCAGCTGGTGCTCTGCCCAAACTGTGAAAAGAGCTGTAGGGTCAGGCCTCATAATTCACTCTTTATGCCAATTAACAGTGGATGTTATGAATAAATGGCCCATTGTGGACAGTGAAAAGAATGGAAAGACCATCTTGCACTGTTGATAGTGAATGTTATGATTTCTGGTCTTGGATAGCTTATACTTAAAAAAAGTGATTTATCAGTTCTTCAGAAGGGGAGAACAGCGTGGTTTTGCTGTGAGGAGCAAGGTGACATAAGGTCAAGGAAATGTTTAAAGAACCTCATCCTTCTGCCACCTAACTTTTTCACTGTCAGTTCAGTGAAGGACAGAGCCTCAAATCACACTCTCCATTCACTTCACAAGCACAATGATTCTTCTTATCACTTTTTTTCTTATAGTGGTGAAGGAGTCCAGTGGCTCCCATATGGGAATCAGAAAACACTGCCAAATGTTTAGTATCACAATGTAGGTGCCATTAATTCACTCTCTTGTAAATGTGTTTCATCTTCATCTGCAGTATGTTTTAATTTTGTTTTGCTTTTCCTCGCCAATTTTTGTGCTTTTATTTCCAAGCCCCCTGAAATGCACTAGGTACTGATTAATGAACTGTTGTTTCTGCTTGTCCCATACAGTCTAGAAATGTCAAAGTTATAAATCTCTGTGGGTTGTAGTGCTGAAATGGAGCACAAATAGCCCACTGCACAAACTTTAGGCCAAAACTAGTAAATCTCTATTCTGCTACAAAAGCTGAAGCTGTACATGAAAACCATGCAACTGGAAAGCCTTTAATGGGTAGAAAAACAAATGGTTTCCATTTTTGTATTTGATTAAAATTTACTTTTTAAAATGACAGTTTTTGAGTTAGGGGGAGCTGACAGAGTGCCAAATTTCTCTGAATAGCTATGGATTAATGGATACATAGGTGGAAAACAAATTCTTGATTTTAAAAAAGGTGGGTTTTTTCATTTTGTTTTTCTCTGTTTCTTTAGAGTATTATTCATAATATTATAGTGAAATGTCTTATTATAAGAAGCCCAGTTCACCAAAGAAGAAAGATACATTGTCAGAAAAAACAAATTTGGATTATTGCATTGGCTCTGCATAAAAATTAGGACTGGAAGTTGGAATAAACCAATTTTGTTAACAAGATTTTTCCTAATGGAGTCCAGAGTTTGTGTCACTGAATCACAATTAAGTGATCTCTGAAGGGAAGTTCCCCACTCTACACCTTACAGAGTAGCTTTGTTTTCTCCTGCAGCTCTTGCCACTTGATGTTCATGTGGCCCTTGGAGGAGTTGATTGTTTCAGCAGCTATGCAGCTGTGTGAAAAACATGCCAAACACAATGGGGAAAATATGTGCCTTCCAGTGCAAAGCTGGATTTGATCCTTACCATATTATCTAGTGGCAACTGGATTCTGTGTTATTTAGTACTGTAAGCAGGTTTTCATGAAAAGCTTCTTTGCAGGAGCTGTGCTAAGCTCAGAGGAATTGACCCAGGTGTTGAACTAGAGCTCCTGGTGCCAGGTCACAGCCTTGCTTTTGAACAAGGGTGTGTGTGAGGACCTTTTACACACGAGCAATGAAGTAGCAATAAACTCTCAGGGTGTTACCCTGCACCTGGCACAGGTGAGTTATGCCCTCATGGTGTAAATGTGAAAGAGCCAAATGTCCCATCAGTGGGTTGTAGTGGCAGCAGTAAAGCAGAGTTGATGGTACCAGATTACATGGTACAGATATTTTAGAGATTAATTTTATGGCTTCATGTTACCCAGTGTTACCCAGCAGTTATACCTGAGCTGAAGTTAATGGGGAGGAGTCTTTGCAGGCCTATTTAATGAGCCACACTTCCATCTTTTATTTATTAAAATGGGTAAATGCTCTCTCTAATCTGGCTAGGCACTGGACAAGAAGAGATGCACTTCAGCAGCTGCTTGCTACAGCAAAATACTTGTTAGGATTAAAAACACAAAGAGAAAATGCAAAAGTTCAGCTTGGATGGAGGGGGATATCCAGAAGGCTTTGGAAACTCTTCCATGCAGATATACACAACAGAGTTTCTGCTGTTGCTTCTTTGTGGATCTACAGAATGAAGAAGAGCCTAGGTATACTCCAATACCCATTTCACATTTCTGCAAACCAAAAGCTTTTGTAGGGATAAGTAAGGGCTGAGCTGACAAATCTGTTAACCTTGCAATTGGGGATATTCAAGTTTATTGGGTTAAATCCTGCCCTTTGTAGCAGCTGTGTGCTTCATTTTAGGATAGCTTGGTTTTTAATAGCTTTCCATTTCAAACAATGGTTAGTTATCTTTTCTCTACTTTTTTTTTTACAAAAACTAGAGTACTCCAGCTAAATTCCTTAAAGTAACTTGGCTTGTGTCTTTGATAACTGTAATTGTAATAATGTGAAGATCATTGGAGTATGTAACTCTTACTGTATCTTGACTACCCTTTCTTGGGTAGGATGTCTGCTTAGGGCTGGAAAGGACCAGTGCTTTTTGTTACTAAGATGAAACAGCTCATTATTACAAAAGTATATGTATGGAAGGGGAATTAAAAATATTTTAATAGTAATACTGAGATGAAAATTTAGTAATTTCTTACTAGCAGATGCTGGTTGCCTCCAATTCCCTCTCTTTGAAAAACAGTATCATTCCAGGTTCTTAAGGATATTAGTAATAACTAAGACATTCTTCACCGTGGTTTTGACAAAGTTATTTAACTTCTGTGTGTCTCAGAAAACAGCTAATTTTTGTAACTTACAGGATTGCTGAGCTGACATCATCATCATAAAGAGCTTTGAAAGTAAAAGTAAAAAGTGTTTTATCTCTGTGCTTTCCAAAAAGCTTGTTAGTTACTAGAAAAGATTTTAGATACAAACTAACATAAAGGCTGACTTAACCAATGTAATTAGGCCAAAATAATCTTCATATATAATCAGTGAGTGCCAAGAGAGGTTCATTTATTGGTTTGCTTTGTGATGAAGATGCTGGGTCTCTTTCCCCTACCCTACTTTTCCCTGTCCCACGCTACTTTCCCTGAATATCAACTTTAGAAACTCCTTTCAGGTCACTCTTGATGAGCTGTGTTGCAGTGTGATGAATGTGCACTGGTAGATGAACTGATCTGTAGCCCATCTGTTAATGTCTTCTAAAGCACCTCCTGGCCTTTCTTACCCAATAAACTGTCTGAATGTTACTCAGTTAATTATGCTATGTTTGATTCTTTTATATTACTTGTTATGAACGGAGTTTTGTTTAAGTGGAAAAAGCTGAATTTTGTTAAATTCTATAAACCAGAGCGGCTGAAGCAGAGCTGCTAGGCAGGGTTACTTGTTATGTTAACTATAAGTCGTTAGAGTTGATAGTTCTCTTTGTATCACTTAACGACCTAGCCAGAGGCAGGTAAAAGCCCTATTTTGTGTTACTGAGGAGGAGGGCTTC
Organism: Setophaga petechia; assembly: GCA_024362935.1. Lineage (NCBI taxonomy): Eukaryota > Metazoa > Chordata > Aves > Passeriformes > Parulidae > Setophaga > Setophaga petechia. The sequence continues at coordinate 255,569 of JANCRA010000047.1, forward strand.
ATTACAATATGTAGATTTTAAGAAACCCAAGGTACCATGGGACTTATTGAACTTATAAAAACCCCAAAACCAACGAGCCAAATATAAAATTGAAGAATTGGAATGATTCGTGGATGTGAGGAGTGGAGTGCTGAACCCGCAGAGATGTTAAGAGACCTCAGTGCCCCCTCGCCCTGACTACAAAGAAACTGCCTGGGACTGGGACCTGGAGCTTGGACGCAGGGAAAAGCGAAGAAATACCGGGGTCCCGCCCAGACGTCCCTGTGAGGAGTGGACCCCCAGCTCTGCCCCTTAGTGGACAAAGCTGCACCTCCTCCTCCTCTGAGCCACGCTGGGAAGACGACGGAGACGGCCGCCTCGTCGAACTTCCTAATCCTGAGCTGATCACTTTAATAAAGGCATTAAAAGGAGAAATAAAACTCCTGCCCTGTTGAGTTTTATTTCAGTTGGGGGCTCGTCCGGGATCCGCCACGCCTGCAGAGGACACCAGGACCGGCCATCTTGGAACCTCGAGGATAGCTGGCAATCAGGACCAGAGAAGAAGATCGGCTCAGGACCAGTGACGCAGAGGAGCACCGGATTGGTGAGATCTGGTGACGGGCGAGGGAGACGAGTGAGTGAGTGTGTGAATGAGACGGAGGCCGGCAGCCCGGACTTCCGAAGCGATTGTGGACCCCTCAGTACCGCGTTTCTGGACTCCTGCGAAGGGGCCAGCCGGGAACAGGGGGAAGCGTGTGGAATTGGCGTGAGTGAGTCGTCTCCTAAGGGGGAAGTAGGGCACCCCCCCCTCCGGGCGTGCGGAGGAAATAGTGGTATGAGTGGCACGGCACCCCAAAGGTTCTGACGAAGGATGTCAGGCAGATTGTAAGTCCCGAAAGTCCCACGAAAGATTCGGGCAACCTCACAAGCCCTGCAGGCATATTAAGTCCTGGTGCAGGAGGCCAGGCACAAATAAGTCCCGAAAGTCCCGCGAAGGATTCGGGCAACCTCACAAGCCCTGCAGGCATATTAAGTCCTGGCGCAGGAGGCCAGGCACAAATAAGTCCCGAAAGTCCCACGAAGGATTCGGGCAACCTCACAAGCCCTGCAGGCATATTAAGTCCTGGTGCAGGAGGCCAGGCACAAATCCCAGCGGAAGCTCGGTAGGCTGGGAATTTGTTTTTAAGTCCTGATACGGTGTTGGAAGGTTAGGCACACTACATCAGGCAGTGTTTACAGTATAAAGTCCTGAGCTTCAGGCAGCTAAATTTTTTTTGAGATTACCTGTCGGTAGAGACACCTTTGAGATCTGAAGAGATGGGAGGGTGTAATAGTAAAAAAACAGGCAAGAGACTAAGGAATATACCTCTCGGTAGCCCCTTAGGGGAACTGTTAGAAAAATGGGATTTGACAGAAGACACAAAGGGATTAGATAAGATAAAGATGATCCACTACTGTGTAGAAGTCTAGCCAGAATTAGAAATGCAAGGAAGATGGCCTTGGTGTGGGACAAGAGACAAGTGGATATGTCAGCAACTGAGTAATTATCTGACAGCTCGAGGAGATACTGATCCTGAGCAATTACTGTATGTAGATTGCTGGTTAAAGAATGCTATTGAAGACAAAGAAGTACAAATTTGTAAAGTGCAGAAGAAAAAAGATGGGAATGAAGGAGGGGAGGCTGGAATTGGTAAAAGATGGGACCCCCTAGATTATTTGCCTCCTGCTGCGCCTCCACCTTACAATCCTCTTGCTCAGGCACCTCCAATGGCAGGCCCGGTTCTTCCCCCGGCTGCCATCCCATTACCGCCCCCTCAAATTCCTCCTTCTACTCCTTCTGCACCACCACAAGTGACTACTCCACCTGCTGCATTCTCCACCCCTTCTCTAACTCCGCCTAATAACTCTTTTCCCCCTGCTATCGCTGTCCCTTTACCTCCTCCTAGTTGGGATACAAATGCCTCCTTGTCCGGTACACCTGCTGATCTGCAGAAAGTTCAGGGTAACCCGGATATCCCTCAAACTTCAGATCCCTTGGCATCTGAAGATGGGCCTTACTGTGGTACCAGATCCAAGACCTCTAAGGCAGAGAGACTTTTTCCCCTCAGAGAAGTTCCTATGGGAGGAGCAGTGGGAGGTGTTGGCTTTGTGAATGCTCCTCTAACAGCTTCTGAAGTGAGGGGATTTAAGAAAGAGTTGGGGCATTTAGTTGAAGACCCAGTGGGCATAGCCAACCAAGTGGATCAATTCTTAGGTCCAAATATCTACACTTGGGGGGAGATGAATTCTATTTTAAATATATTATTCTCCTCAGAAGAGGTACAGATGATTAGGGCGGCTGGCATAAGACTTTGAGAGAGAGATAACCGTCCAAGACCCCAGGTGCAATCCGATGAACAAAAATTGCCCCTAACAGATCCCAACTGGAACCCTAATCAGGAGGAGGGGAGGAAGGCCATGATGGAATATAGATCTTTAATGATTCGGGGGATCAAAGAGTCAGTTCCCAAAGGAACTAATACCAAATTGGCATTTGAAGGTACACAAGAAAAGGATGAAACTCCTGCTGCTTGGCTTAATCGCCTAAAGCGGAACTTCCAGTTGTACTCTAGAATAGACCCAGACACCACAGAAGGTCAAATGCTACTGAAAGTCCAATATGTTACCAAATCTTGGCCAGATATACGGAGGAAACTGGAAAAGATTGAAGAATGGCAAAACAGGGACATTAATGAGTTATTAAGGGAAGCATTGAAGGTGTATTTAAGGAGGGACGAAGAAAAGGCAAAGGCCAAAGCTAGAATCATGGTTGCTGTGGCTAGAGAAAGCGGGGGAGCAAGCAATTCTATACCACGATCCAAGGTGGTAAAAGATAGTGTGGGGTGGGTAGGTCCACCACCAGGAGGAGGTAAAGATAGGCCTCTCAGGCAGTCAGGTACAAGAGAAATGGAGAGACCTCAAACCTCTGAGAGTGAAAAGCGCTGCTCTTATTGTGAAGAAGCAGGACACATCAGGAGGTTTTGTAAAAAGCTCAGTCTGGATGTGGCAATAGCCAGGGAACAAGATAACTTAAAAAGAGTTCTTAGAGGTGATGATTAGGGGTGTCAGGGGCTTTCAACATCTAGAAGAGCCCTTGGTAAACTTTAAAGTGGGACCCCTAAATGAAGAATTTGAATTTTTAGTTGATACAGAACCAGATAAGTCCTGTCTCAACAAAATACCGAAAGGTATAGAAATTGGGAGAAAATTCTGTGAAGTTTTAGGTGCTGGAGGAAAACCATTTAGAGCATCAGTGATTGAAGATGTAAAAATAATTGGAAACGCAAGAGAGTGGGAAGCTAATTTCATTTATCTGCCTAAACTCGAAAAAGTTTGTTAGGAAGAGATCTGCAAGTTCATTTGAGGTCGAGATTGTTCCAAGAGAGGGGAGGATGGTAGTATCCCCAGATATGGAATGGTGAACACTATAGACTCAGACCGAAGCCCACATTTTATGTCCTGAACATTGCAAAATATAATTGAAGCATTAGGAATAAAATGGAAATTACATACTCCGTGGCACCCCCAGAGTTCTGGGAGAGTAGAGCGGATGAAACAAAAATGAATTAGCTAAAATGCTTACCCCTAGCGCTTTTGCGCATCAGAATAAGACCTCGGTCTGACATAAGAATTTCACCTTATGAAATGATGTTTAGGCTGCCATTTCTGTTAACACCATATAGCACGGGAGACTATCTAGAAGGGGAAGAAGCTAAAAAGGGATACCTCCCCCAAACTTCCCCTCTGGACACAAAGGTTCATAATATTAGCCCAGGAGATTGGGTTTTGATAAAATCATGGAATGCAGGATCATTAATGCCGAAATTTGAAGGCCCCTTTCAGGTACTCCTCATCACTAATTCGGCTGTGCGGACCAGGGAAAAAAGTTGGACTCACATTACGAGAATAAAAGGGCCAGTTTCACGCCCAGGTACGGGACCAGATACGGCATCAGCTTCTCCCTCTGGCATTGGGCCAGACACCACACCACTCTCACCTCCGGGCACTGGACAAGAGTCAACCACATCACAAGTGAATTTGCCTCAGTATACTGTAATAAAAGGACCAAAAGATTTAAAGTTGACTCTCAGGAAGAAGGGTCATAAAGACTGAATGGTATGGGAAAATAATTGGTATTGGAGTTGTAACATAGCTTAAAATGTTAAAAATGTTTCAAGACAGTTCTGTATGTAAAATAAGTTTGTGGAAGGTTTGAAATGGTAAATAAGCAATTCTAGTTTGCCCGATTTAAAAACTCCTAGTTAATCCTCTGCAGAGCACTCCCCCAGGAGAAATCAAAATTAGCAGGGAACAGACCAAGAGGGACTTTGCCAGAGAAGCAGGTAAAAGGGACTCTAAAGAGCTCGGAAGCTTCTTCTCAGTGAGATTCCCCAAGAGGCAAGGCCGGGTGGGCAGGCTGTGCAAGATGACCCATACCGGACTCTTGGGAAGGGTAGCAATGATGGCTCTGATTGCTGGTGGTGCTCTGGGGAGCCCAGGAGAGCCGTGCAGTGAGTGCTACCAACCCCTTCATGAAGAGAAAGAAGTGAGCTGCTTGCATAGAGTCCACATCAGTCCTAGCCAGGTGGTGACCTCTCTCAATTGGTCTTTTATCAGAAAAATAGAATAAATTGGATAACACAGAATACTGCCACTTTTAGGCAGTCACTCCTGGGAGAGGGCCCTGTAAGAGAAGCTTGGTTGTGCTTTGAATATGATGCTGCTGAAGCAAGCTCAGTAGATCTGGTAAGAAAAATAGTTTGTAACAGGTATTTAGCAGTAAAAAATTTGGGTACTCGGTGGATTCCAGGAAGTCTAAATAAATTAGACTCTGTGGAGAAAAGAGACAAGTGTACCTACCATGAAGCACATGAAGCTCATAAGTGTACTGAAAAAAAAGTAAACCCCGTTAAGAAAATGAAAGAACTGTGTAAATACACATTTCAGGACAACTCTAAATACCTGGTTTTGACCTCTGACCTTACAGCATACACTGAATTGTCAATAGACTAGTCTAGCAGCTATGCCGCTAAAGAAACTGGATCAAGTTTAGGAGTTCCTATATACAACAATTTTAAAGTAACCAAACCGAAGGAACAAAGTTCAATAGAAATTGAAAAGATCCAGAATTGTAGGAGCCGGGTTCAAACCCCAGTACCTATGTTAAACAGAATTATCAGGCTCCAAGCAGTATTAGAGATTAAGAATGCAATTATTAGAAACATTTCAAAAGAAGTGAGATTAACATGTGTAAACACTCAAAAACAAACTCCTACACCTGATTCCAGTTGGTAGGATAACCTAGAGATTTTCAACAAAGAGGTATGGGAAAAAGTAGACCTTTTCACTGTGGGTATACTTGTAATATTGCTCTGTTTACTATGTTTATTTTTGTGTTTTATTAAAATAGCAGTATTAGCTGTACAAACCAACCGGAAGAGGCCAAGAAAAGTAACAAAGTTAAATAACCATGATTATCAGAGTGCTCGGGAGATTTTTGATCAGTACAAATTGCAAGTTGATGCGAGCTTTAACTCGATCAAAGTAAAAGAAGGAGGTCTGTTATGAACGGAGTTTTGTTTAAGTGGAAAAAGCTGAATTTTGTTAAATTCTATAAACCAGAGCGGCTGAAGCAGAGCTGCTAGGCAGGGTTACTTGTTATGTTAACTATAAGTCGTTAGAGTTGATAGTTCTCTTTGTATCACTTAACGACCTAGCCAGAGGCAGGTAAAAGCCCTATTTTGTGTTACTGAGGAGGAGGGCTTCATTACAATATGTAGATTTTAAGAAACCCAAGGTACCATGGGACTTATTGAACTTATAAAAACCCCAAAACCAACGAGCCAAATATAAAATTGAAGAATTGGAATGATTCGTGGATGTGAGGAGTGGAGTGCTGAACCTGCAGAGATGTTAGGAGACCTCAGTGCCCCCTCGCCCTGACTACAAAGAAGCTGCCTGGGACTGGGACCTGGAGCTTGGACGCAGGGAAAAGCGAAGAAATACCGGGGTCCCGCCCAGACGTCCCTGTGAGGAGTGGACCCCCAGCTCTGCCCCTTAGTGGACAAAGCTGCACCTCCTCCTCCTCTGAGCCACGCTGGGAAGACGACGGAGACGGCCGCCTCGTCGAACTTCCTAATCCTGAGCTGATCACTTTAATAAAGGCATTAAAAGGAGAAATAAAACTCCTGCCCTGTTGAGTTTTATTTCATTACTCAAGTTGTATTTTTTCACATGAATTAAAACATGGTCACAAAAGAAAGAAGGTCTTCATCTGTGTCTTGGTTTGGAAAGACAGTTGTGTGCTGAGGAAGGCAGGAGCCTCACCTAAAATGGAAAATGTAAACCCCCTCCCTACAAATTTTTAAGGGGAAATGAAGAGGGGCTCTCAGGCAAAGATATGAGAGCAGGAATAACAGTTCTTTATTAGGGAACAAAATAAAAATAAAATAAACAATGCAGTAAAACAAAAAACCCTGACAGAACCTAGCCTGACACCCTGTGGGTCAGGCTGGTGGCAGCAGTGCCATTGGAATTGTGGCTCAGCCCTCCTGCAGGGTCAGGGTGGCTCTGCTGGAGCAGGGATCCTGGAGAAAGGTGCAGTCTCTGCCTCTGCAGATCCAGGGGCAGAGGCAGCTGCTGCTCCTTTGGGCAATCCAGTGCAGAAGCCGTGCTGGTGTCCCAAAAATCTCAGATTATACCCAGGTAGCAATTCTTGGCTCTCCCCTCTGGGTTCCCATCTCCCAGTGGGATGCTGTAATTTTTATCAGTCATGAAGGGACATTCAGTGGCCCATTAAGAGCAGATGTCTCCTGGAGGGAGGATTTGAAGAGATAAAGAAAACTGCCCACTTAACAGCAAATAACTGTCCCACCTCTAACAGATGGCAAATAGAATACACATTGTCTTGCAATCTAGGACAATCTGCCATGTTTATAGTGTAAGTGCCTGAAAAATCATACTTTTTTTGGTGTAAAAGTCCTTTTATGCATCACATAGTCCTGTCCTTCCTATCCCAATGCAAACAGTTCTCTAGCAGTGATCATTTCCTGCTAATGGCAAGCTTAGAATAGTTCTGGTATATTAATCAATGTGCAGAATTTTCTCTGGTGCAGTTTTCTGTGCCATGTACTGTTCAGTATTTGTAAGGAGGTTTCAGCTGAACTTTAATACCTTTAATAAAGATGAACTTTTTCATCCTCACCAGTATGTTCTGCCAGTTTTCCAGTGCTATGGTCACTGCTCCATACAACTGTGACAGCATAATGCCTCTCCCATGTGAGTCAAAAACGAACCTAAAGCATGGTTTGAAATTTTCCTGCCTTGGCCTGTGGCACAGTGTGCTTCACAAGCACATTTAGAGATAAAGGATAAAATGCAGGATTGCATGACATCAATTTCCAAATAAGGAAGCTTCAATTCAGTATCTGCAGATGGCAGTGTTGCTCTTCCATTGCTGCTGCTGAGCCTTTTCTCTACAGGAACCCATGAGCTGTGTTTGCAAAGGACTTTTTAGTGTTGGGTTGGATCTCCTCCAATGTAAGGGAACTTGAAAGATAAGTGGCTGCAGATGAATTTCTGTTGTGCAGATTATTACTGGACAGATGCTCCTGGCCTTGGCAGGTACTGGCAGAAATGGTCATTTGAAGAAAGCCAGCCAACTCTTAAATTTTAAAGCCTTTGCTGATGGCTTAATAAGCTTAATTAGGCTTAATACTCTTTCTGGTCAGATGAGGGCTGGATTTTCAGAAGAGTGTGGCCAAGCTATGCATAAGGCTCAGTATACCTGTGGGGCAAAGAATGCCATGTCTGCACACTCTATGAGATGTACTTCTGTTCAGTCAATTGCTTTTACCACATCTTGAATCCCCAGTGAAAAATCTTAATATTTTATAGTGGTTTTAGTAAAATCAATGGCATTGCCTAAAAATGTGTAAGTTTCAATGAAGCTCAGCAGGGCTGGATTATTGCAGCTGTATGTCTAAAGGTAACAGGCTCATGGCTGGACAGAATCATGCCCATGTTTAATTGTCTGAAACAAGGTCTTTGTGCTTTTCTGAACTCAGAGTAAGACCCAAAATGAACTAATTTGTCATGGGATTTTTTTACACTGTCTTCTGATGATAACTCTTAATGCTGTCACTGTTTATTCTTGCTACATCTTGAGGAAAACCTGTGTTCTAATCCAGATATTTCAGTGGCCACAAGGATTTGTATTAATGACAAAAACTTGAAGGACCTAGTTAAGCATTCCTTTGGGGTCAGCTGAGAGAGTGACTTGCTCCAGCATTTATCTCACTGACCTGCAGGTCCATTCCCTCAGAAAGAAACCTGTGTTTGTGCATCTTTCCCAGGCTTCATGCATGCACTATCCTGAGTGAGAAGTTCACATATCAGAGTTCATGACCTCTCCAGAAGAAGACTCAAATGTTTTTGAAAAGCAGAACAAATCCAAACAAAACAAAACTATAACCCCTGGCTGTCCTCTGCTGAATACTCATTGGCCTGCCAGGACATGAGAGATTTGAAGCATTAAAAATGTATGGCACCATCAAGTTACTCTATCATGAAACAAAAACGAGGAGAAGCTGCTCGTTAAGGAGATGGCTGATCAAGATGGACCTGCTGGCTCAGGGATGTGTCACAGGCAGTTTGTCAGGAAGCAAGGAAAGCAGTGAACCTTGCTAAAACACTGGATCACAAATGCTGCTCTGGGAGATTGAAAACTGGAATACTTTAGAAACCCTTCAGAAAGGGTTAGGGTGTGCCTCCTCCATCTGCCTCCTGGTTGGCACCTTTGAGATGCCTTGTCCTAAGCTGGAGTAGCACTGGGCAGGTCTGCTGGTCTGAATTCTGCCATAAAGCTTGTCACACACAAATGCATGTATTTCTTTTTCACCTCATCGAGGAGGGAAACTTCTGGCCTTGTTTCCTTTTGAAGGGGACAAGGGAGAGTTTTGTCACACCATCAACAGAGGGCACATTCCTATAGATTATATTATCCTTGTTTGTGGATGTTGTGAGCTGGTTTTTTACAATATCTGGGAGAAAAGTTTATCCCTCTCTTGTTCCAGCAGGAACACAAGGCAGAGCTGGTCTGTCAGAGCCTGACTTCCTTGTCTCAGCAAAATCTTTATTTTTTTCCCCTGTGATGATTTAAAAGTTGTTACCTTGCAGGCAATGCCTATGCTGGATCATGTCATAAAAGACTAATTGAGCACCTTCTGTCCCAGCACAGTAAACTGAGATCATGACCTTTCAGGGGTTAGGAATCCAATTATCTGGAGAAACAGTTCCAGATTGAAATACCCTTTTAACCTCTTACTGCTTAGTTTTCCAAATCTGTACTGGAAATTTTAAAAGTCACCTAATAAAAAAGGTTGAAATTACCCTTACACAGCTTCCATACAAGTTATTATCTAGTGATAATTCTATCTCTAAGCCTGTTTTGAGAACTTTCTGAATCCAGATGAACTGAAGAGAACTGACAATTTTAAAAGATAACACTTTTTACAGGATCTCCAGGGTGACACAGAGAGCTTGTGGGACTAACTGCATTTCAGATGCCTGAATTTGCATCTTCCAGGAGGCAACCACCCTAGGAATTGTTTTCTTTAAGTTTTTAAAGCAACACAGAGGTGTGGAGTTTTTTGTTTAAAAGACAGAAAAAATTAACACAACAGGCAGTGTGTAATCAGTTGTTCCTTGATCTGGGCACTACTGGTTCTCTGTGGGATACTGGTACCTAGTGGGAAATTTACCACTAAAGGAGTTAGGAACTTACACTGTTTTTGTCTGGGTTTGAGTCCAGATGTTGCTATGACTGTTGGTTTTTATTAGTTTAATATATGCTGAAGTTGGCAAATATATGCTGAGAGCCAGGTGGGACAGATGAGATGTGACGAAGTTCTCGGATGATTGATAATGAGCAGGGAAAATCAATTGTGTTAATTTCTGCCTTGTCACTGGGCTGGAGAATTAATGAGAAAGTTCCTCTAACTTAATGGTATTTGCACATTATACAGACTGTGATGAAATGGTCTTCAGGCACTGCTTGGCATCACAATTGTGGGATTATTGTAGATCCAGAGGCAGGAACAGAAATCTACAAGCACAAAAACTCCTTTCCCAAACAAGCAAAGACAGACCACCTAAGAGAGCTGGAGAGAAAACAGAAACATCATCTTTTGCTGCTTGTACTGTGCATTTAGGAACATATTGTAGGGACTGTGGCTTTGGGGTGTGATGATTCTTATTGTGAGTGGTGCTGTGCTGCTGATAAACCCTGTGTCCTATGGGAATCCTTCCCTCCTAAGCAGGAGGCTGCTTACAGTGCAGGGTTTTCTAGAAAGCTGTTAAAGATACTTGAAAGATTTTAGTCCCCATTTTCCTCTGAGCCCAGGAATGGTTGGTCATGATGCCCACTGAGCACGGAGTTTGTGCCAGACTAGCAACAGCGTTGTGGCACAGAGGGTGAGCCAGTGGTGCCAGCTTCCCTGCACTGACCTTCCAAACGAGCCAGGAGGTGTCGGGATCATTTGTTTGTCAGAATGACCCCGAGAAGAATTCCAACGTCTCTTTTCCCAGCCCGGCGCTTAAAGAAGGAGTCAGAGCTCTTCATCTTTCGGTCTCAAGGTTATTTATTAATTCTTATCTAAAAAATTTTCTTTCTGCCCAGCAGAGATCTGTTCAGCAGGGCAGCCACAGGCACTCTGCCTGCCCCCGGGGTGGTGTTATGTCTTTATACTACAAACTACGTGTACAATATTTACAATCACTCCCCAATACCCATCACCTATGTTAGACAGTGAGCTTCTACTCTAAACCAATAAGTAAGTGCCAACATCACTACAGAAGATGGAAGACAAGAAGAGGAAAGAAGAAGCACGAGGCACACCCCGATTCCTCCATCTTGTCTCCATAACCCCCCTGTACAGGGATAGAACCCCCCTGTACAGTAATCCTAAAATACATAATTCACCCTGTGATAATTTCACTAATATTCTACTTAAACTCTTGTGGCTTGCTATCTTCATAGAAGGTTGGTAATTTGCTCCATGGGCCATAATCAAACTCACAGAGGCATTTTGGGCTCTGTGCCAGGGTCTCTGAGCCCCCCGGCAAGGGTCTTGGCTGCTCAGGACAGCCAGAGGGATGTTCTGAACCCGACAAGGAGGGGAAGCTGCAGATGGCCAATGGAGCTCTGGAGCAGTTTGTGGTGCTCTCAGTAACTCCTGTGCAGAACTGAGCACACGTGTGCCTGCTTGGATGAGAGGGGAGTGCTGGTCTTGATCATGACTGATCATGGCATCACTTGATCATGACAGAAGAGCAGATCCATCTCCACAGCTGCCTCCTGTCTGCCAGAAGTTCATCCAGCTGGGGCAGCAGCAGTGTGATTGATGGTGTACTGCTGGATAAATCATCCAGAAACCTTGTGTACTCAGAGCACCTGCATGCCTCTTTGCTCTCCTTGTCAACCTCCCTGTCCTTGCTGGTGTACTTCACACACCCCCCATTCTCCAATCTACACTGAAGTATGCTGAGTGCTTAAAATCCCAGAAGCTCCCAGGGCTGTCAAAAATGGAATAAATGGAGATGCTGTATAGAAAGTGACACTTGTCACAGACATCTTTTATGAAAAATCCTGTCTATGCCTCAGTGCCAGAGGGCCCAGGTAGCAGAACCTGCTCCCAGGTTCTGAGTGCTCTTCTCCTTATATAGTGGAAAACAGGAGATTTCTAGGGTGTGATTATGTTATGCCTGGCAAGAGATGTGAAATTAATTTCTTCCAGCTGTCAAAACATCCAGGAGAATCTCTCCTAAATGCCAGTATAAATACAGGTGTAATACATGGTTTGACTGGCTCTGATTCTCCCCACTGGAGGATAAGGACTTGCCTACAGTCTCTCAGTACACCTTCCCCAGAGGAAGTAACAAATCTGTTAGAATCTGTTAAAAATCTCCCTCTTTCCGGAGACATTTTGCAAAAGAAAGAAGAGAAACTTACTGAAAGTTGTTTGTTGTTATTTGGATGGCTTGCAAACTCTTTGTGGCAGGGATCATCAGGGGCCTCATTTTCTAGGGTTGCATTGCATTGGGCACAGGGACTGCCCTCTGACATTATGAGTATGCATAAAAATACATTCAAACAAATAAAATGAAACCATCATAAAATAAAAAACCATAAAATAAAAATACATTAAAATAAATAAAATAAAACCATCATAAAATAAAAAAAACCATAAAATAAAAATACATTCAAACAAATAAAATAAAAACAACTGCAGCCAGATTATGGTATTGCACAAATATTTTAACATGTCTAGAGTCTCAGTATTACATATTAGGGTTTGGAATAAGGCACTTGCATCATGATAAAAGTTTAGCAAAATCTCCCACTCATTAATGGATAGATCTTTCATGCTTGGAAATCACATTATTAATGCACTTCCAGTATAAAGGGTGATGAAATGTTGATGTGAGCAGCATCAGGACAATTGTGCCAAAGCTCAGCATCCTGTACATGTACTCCATACAAAACCTAGCCCATGCCTGGGGATGTGTGACTGCAGTTGGCTTCACATTTGAATAATTTTGTCTTTGCCAGCTATAAATCAAGATAGAAACCTCAACGACCAAAATAATTTTTGTCATGCTTGAAATGAGTCAAGCAGAATCATACCAAGGATGAATTTGTTGTTTTCTGCTAATTCTCAGCATTCCTGGGGCTTTAAAGCCAACATGGGAGTGATGGTATCTCTTGCTTCCCTCATATCTCTTTGAAGTTGGCATCTTTCTTAAGCCTTGGGCATTAACATCCTCCTGCACAGCCAGACAGTGACAGCAAGCAGCATGTAGTGGCTGTGGTATCATTCTTTAGTTTCTTTAACAGAATATAATCCCCAGCTCTGTTACCATATCACTGACAGAGAGCATTACTAATGATGATGATTAATGGGTTTAATTTACTTAGAAAGAATAATGTGCAATAATTCCATTGTGAAAGCTGAGAATCTGGAGTTCCAGCTTCAGACCCTGTCTGTACTGTTGCTACAAACCCTTTTGTGCTAGGCAAAAGTCATTCAGAGATGTTATTTCCCATATGTTTTAGAATATAAGCTACCTTGGGAATTTTCCTTTCCACTGAAAAGTCTGTTTTGCCATTAAAAATCTTTTAGGAAAGCCCTCCCTTACTTTTGCTTTACTGTGCTTAAAATTTTCTGTAATTATGATTTTATATATAGTGTAATTATGATTTTATAACCCAAGCCCCTTTGGGAGGGGCCAGGTACAGGGGCACAATGTCCAAAAGGTGAACTCAGGTAATGACCTTATAATGTTGTTTTTTATTAGTTTAATATATGTTGGCCCTGTTGGCCCATGACCTTATAAGAAAAAGGTTGTGACCAATGTGAAGGGAAGCTGGAAACTTGACCAAATACTGGAAGGTTCTATCAGCACACCACTAAATCTCATGCCCCCATGGTTCCCACTGTGGCAGTGTCCCCTCCCCTCAGTGCTCTGCCTGCCATGGTTTGAGGTCAAAACCTTCTGTAAAAGCTCTGAGTGAGAAAAATGCATATTTTATTATTGCTTTTTGGCAAATATTAAAATGAATATTATATGTGTTATGTTTGAAAGTTATGGTATGTTAATTTTCTTAAGTAGTGTGTTAAATAGAGTTTTAAGTTATAACATAATGTTAAAATAGAAATTATGCTATGTAAGATGCTTTTTTCTAAAGAATGGACTCCTACTGAGATAGCAGCCACAGGACACCTGAATCTTTCAGAGAAAGATAATTTATTGCTCCATTATCAGAAGAAAGGAACTTCTTCCTGCCTTGCTCAGCCATGAAGACACCATCAGGATTCAGAGGAAGAAGCTGACACTGCCCAGACAGAATCCTGTGTTTGAATGGAATTTATGCATCATGGATGAGGTGTATGAATATGCAACAGGCTGTTGCTTTTAAGGATTAAAATTAGTTGCATTAATTCTCTGTTAATGTGGATCCTTTTTTGGGCTTATTTTGCCCAGAAAGTGGTACCCAGACTGTTCCTAACTCTTTATTTTTATTGTCTCATATTGTCCTAAATCCTAATTGTCCAAATTTTTATTATTTTAATTATATTGCTGTTTTTATAACCATTTTATTACTATTAAACTTTAAAAATTCTAAAAACAAGTGATTGGCGTTTTTCACATGAGGTAAGGAATCCCAGGAGGACGAGATCCCACAGTGAGGTGTTTAATGCATTTAAATTGATTACATTTCTCTCTGCTTTAAATTAAATAGGTTACATTTCTCCCTGCTTTAAATTAAATAGCTTACATTTCTCCACACTTCCTGCCTGTTGACAGACCAGTACCAGAGGTTTGTTGGGGTGGATCCTGTGTATCAGGTGCCTGATGTCCTCTGGAAGGCTCCTCCACATTTTTTCCTTTGTTTTAAGGTAAATTCTCTGAGGTTTTGATACAGAACAAACACAGTGCAGCAGGGCCCTGGTTTAATCTGAGATCTTTTAGAATGCTGTAATATTCAAGGGGATATTTAATGGCAGAAAAGAGGGCAATGCTGAACTCGATGTGATTACCTGCTGGCTCAGCTCTTATTCAAGTACCCATTAAATCAAATAATGTCTCCCCTTGAATGAAGCAGAATCTTCATCCTTTCCCTTATGCTCCACTGAAAGAGTTAATGGATCCTGCTCGTGTTTATAGTCCTGCCAGGATGTTTTTAATTACCTGCATTGTTTTATTACATAACAGAGCTATTTGCTCCGTTGGGCTATTGGCACCTTTGCAGGAAGCAAACAAACCTACTGGCATCCATCAGGCTGAGTAATTACAGGGAGTTTGTTTATTTTTTACAGGTTTCCTAATCAATACTGGCACTGTCTCTGCAGGCTGGCTCCAAGCCTGGCTGCTCATGCAGCCAGTGTATCCTGCTGCCTCTGCACTCAGCTCTTTGGGAGATGATGAGGGTTTGATCATCCTGAAAAAACAGGATGGCAAGGAAGGCAAAGGGAGAGAATAATTCATATAAATGGCAATGATTTAACCCTCCTCTCCAAGGTGTGATGAGGCCAATGCCTTGATACAGGAATATATCTGTGGAAATAAATATGAAAAGTCATATATTCCCCCCTTCAGTGGCTTCCTTCCTTCCCACAATGACAGGCTATGGAAAGAGGAACAAGGCCTTATGTGCTGACTTGCTGTTATCTGAAAAGTGCTGTGTCTTGGAAAGTTAGAGCAAAGGTTCATAAATGAATGCAGAAGGGGCAGCTTGAAGGCTAATTGGTATTCTGTTCTGGTGCAAAGTGCTTAAGAAAAAAAAAACTTATTAATTTCTCTTTCCACAAAGAGCAGGAGTGCGACAGTAATCACAGTATCAAGCCATAAAAATAAAAAAAACTCCATGAAAATAGAAGTTAAGACTCTGGAGGGTTCAGCAGGGGAAGATTGTGTTAAGATAAAGTGGATTATAACACCAGTGGACATTAAATGCTGTTGCTGTATTGTAAATCATATCAGGAAGTCACAACAGCAGCTCTTTACACAGTCAGGGCTAGAACACTCTGATACAGCACTTGATTTATTCTCTGTCCCTGTTACACCAGCACCAGCAAACACGTAGGTAGAAAGAGGAGAGGAAGAAGGGAGAGACTTGTGAGCTAGGCTGGATTTCTGAGCTGTGGCTTTGGGGAAGCTGGATGGGACTGGAGTGATGCCAGACACATCCTTCCCTTCCCCTTCTGCCAGAGCTGGGGCTTTGCAAATCTCCTGAAGCTTGGATTGAAGCTGTCCCCAAAACACTTCTCAAATGTGGGGTGGCAGCAATGACCTGAGTGGGATCCACATAGTTCTAGAGCTCTGTGTCCCACAGGGAGCATCTTGTGCTCCCCTCACTGATGGAGACAGCTGGGCTCCTCCACCGTGCAGGCTGTCCCATTGTCCCACAAAAGCAGTGTCCCAGCAGCACCTGCCAGTCCCAAATATGTGCACATGCAGCCTGGAACGTCACCATGATATTTCCTGAAAAATCCTCTTTGCCCTGGATTTTCCAAATATGCCAGTCCCAAATATGTGCACATGCAGCCTGGAATGTCACCACGATATTTCCTGAAAAATCCTCTTTGCCCTGGATTTTCCAAATATGCCAGTCCCAAATATGTGCACATGCAGCCTGGAATGTCACCACGATATTTCCTGAAAAACCCTCTTTGCCCTGGATTTTCTCCTGGGAAGCTGAGAAGCCTCAGAGAGAAATGAAAACAATAACGATCTGATTGCTGCTCCTGTGTTTGCTGCTTTGGAATGTGGCTGGGACATTGTTTACCAACAGGTGAATGTTTCATTGGTTCAATGTGAATTGTTTTTAATTAATGACCAATTACAGCCAGCTGTGTCAGACTCTCTGAGTCAGTCACGAGTTTTTATTAATCATTCTTGTTAAGCTTTCTGATGTATCCTTTCTCTTTCTTTTAGTATAGTTTTAGTATAGCATTCTATAATGTAATGCAATATAATATAATATAATATAATATAATATAATATAATATAATATAATATAATATAATATAATATAATATAATATAATATAATATAATATATATAATATAATATAATATAATATAATATAATATATATAATATATCAGCCCTCTGAGAACAAGAAGTCAGATTCTCATCTCTCACCTCATCCTGGGGACCCTCACAAACACTACACTGGAACATTCCCCAACCCAAAAGTGCAGAATCCCAAAAGTGCCCCAAGCACACCTACACACCTCTCAGCTGTCCAAACACTTTTGAAATTTGCCCTCTCCCTTCTCTGCCCAAAGTAAATTGCCAAAATCTCTTTATTCCTTGCTTAGAAGTTGCAATCCAGGAACAATGCAAGAACCTATTTAAATCTGCCAGAAATCTCCTGATGGGACTGTGCACATTTCATAGCTTGAGCAAGTCCTTTCACTGGTGTAAATATGTCAGTAAATGGGCAAGACAAGGGCTACTTCTCTCTCCTCCCTGGCCAATGCTTTATGTGCATCTTCCCAGGAGTGTGACCCAATTCTGTCTCAGATATGGATTAAACTAATGCCAAGAATCACCTCCATTCTCATTTTGCAGCTGAGTGCTTTCAAATTCCTGCCTGTCATAGTTCTGTATCCTTGACAGATATGCAGTTCAAAGTCACTTTGTATTCTGCCCCAGATCTTAAGTGTCTACCAGATAGCATTACCAGCCAAGAGGTGGGAGAAATCACAGACGAGTCCTGTAATTTTCTTTTGTACAGACACTACTGACACCTGCAAAAAGGTCTTTTGCTCGTGCAGCCTGTGTGGCTTTTGCAGATGGTTTAACTGTAGCAGCACTGAATTCCTCCTCATTGTCAGAGAAGCACTGTGCCTTCCAAGAGCCTTGGCAAAGATTGGAGCACTGTTTTCTTCCTTGCCCATGGACAGTGACCTGCTCTGTCACCATCAGAAGTGTCCTGGACACACAAGGTGTTGTCCTATTAAACTCTAGAATCTCAGACTGGTGCTCAAGTGAGGCAAGAGCATAACAGCCTTGGCCTTTTTGGGGTGCAGTTACATCAAAAGCTTTCCCTAATCCACCATTTTTTTTCATCTTGCTTTTTCAGATCAAGCAAAGGTTGTTTTCACACTTCTCCCTCCAAACATTGTTTGGTGTGGAAAGCTGTATGGAAGCTGTATCTCTCCATCTTTGCTAAACTTGCACAAATGTCTCTTGTATGAATGTGCTTCTAAAACTAAAATGTATGGTTTTTTTCTGATCTTGGCACCTTAACCTCTCTAGTTCCAGGTGAAGAGTCAGTGTGAGGGTTTCACTTGTGTTTTTGAGTATTAAAACCCTGAGAAATGAAGGCAAAGGCATATAAAGTATAATAGGCTTTTGCTGAGATGAAATGTTACCTTGTGTAGGTTAGCTAAGTTCTTTCACCACCTAATTTGCACATTTAGAAACAATTTCAGAGTGTGAAAACATTTGAAAGGAATGCTAATTTCAAGCTGAGAGAAGTATATTTGTTGAGAGAATGAGAAAGCCAGGAGTGACCAGGCAAGAAGTGAACTGAGTTAATTCTGATTTCCCTGGTTCAGCTACATTGCTTTGTTTGTGAAAGTATTTCAGATGTTTTGCCTGTTGCACTGCTTATGAGCTCTCATGTGGTGGAGGGGGAAGAGAAATAAGACCCAACTTTCCTAAAGGATGCTGGGGGACATAATGGGAAGAATGGAATAAAAGCTGAACATCAGGCAAAAAGCTGGAATGAGGAATATAGCAAGCTAGAATAACAAGCTAGAATAGCAGCTAGAATAGCAAGCTGTGTGTTATGAACAAGCCACTGTGATGGAACTGCAGGATTTCAGCTACCTGGCTTCCCAAAGAACAGCCTGGATTCACCCAAGGGCTGAGCTGTGATCAGAATCCAAAGCCTGTTGTGGGCACTGAGTCTGCATGTTCTGCCAAAATCATGTTTCCCCTCCTGTTAGAAGCAGAAGAATGTCAGGGAAAACCTGATTCTCAGTTTGCCCCAATGCTTCTTTTTGCAAATATTTAAGTAGATGCATTTTGCTGGCACAGAGGTTTCTTGAAGTAATTTGAAGCTTCATGCACATGCACTCAGAGGAGTCAGCATGAACAGCTACACACTTCTGTGCCCTTCAATTGAAACTCTTCTTGTGACTTATGTGGCCAACAGCAAAGTAATAACTGCTCAAGCCTGTGAATTTTGTATCAAAATTTTATGTCCAGTACAGATAAACTCAGTAAACAGCTCTGAATAATGACTAAACTCTCTTTTCCACCATGGTAGGATCACAACTTGTGTATATTTATTCTTATACAACTCTGTGAAATGTGGCAGTGCCAAGAAATTGCATCTGGTTTATACAAAGGAAGCTAAAGAGGTGACTTGATCACAGTCTGTAAGTACAAGGAAAAGATTTCTGATAATAGAAAACTCATTAATCTAGCAGACAATGGGCCACAGCGAGATCCAGAGCCTGGAAATTGAATAGCTGGAAGTGTATGTTGTCTGACTCATGCTGGGAATAAAATGTACACAAGGAGATAATTAGGTACTGGAGCAATTTACCTCAGATTGTGGCAGACTGTGTTTTATTAGGAGTATGAATCAGGCTGGGGGTTCTTTCAAAAGGTGTATGATCCTGATGCCGAATTTTGCCCCAAAAGGCGAAAATGACTGCCTGAGACTCAGTTTAAGTCAAATAGACAGGAGGTATTTTATTAACAACGGGCGTTGGAGAAATCTCTAAATGGATTTCTAAGTATCCCGTAACAAAAGCAAGCCTTTTATACAGTTTTGGATATAAGATTACATCAGATCACATACATAATCATTTCTCTGCATGAATATTCATATGGGGCGTGGTGTAGGCGGAGCGTGGGCGGGGACATCTCTTTTGAGGATGATCTTGGTGGTCATTCCTGCGGCCTTCCTCATGGGCGGGGGTCTCCTGATGAGTCTTCCTCTTTAAACTTTTGACTCTCTTCCCTAATTTGGTCATTTCCCGGTGTACTTGGCTTAGTCTCCATGGCTTGGCAAGGTTCTTAGGGTCAGTTTGACATTGTTATCTCTGAACATGTTTAGCTCATCGTTCCCCTATCCCTATCTCTCTCTCCTGTCATTGTGTTCCATACCTTTAGCTAATTTATTGCTTTATGTGTTTCCCAATGCTATGCTTTCTTCAAATGCTTCACATTCTATGTTTTAACTCATTATTTCTTAAAGGCTATCCGTTTTGGGGCTTCAATCCCTTGGGGGCCTGGCTTGCTGAAGGAATGTGGTGGTCATCCTTTGGCTGTATGGCTGGGAGCTGTGGTGGTGTTCACAGGGCTCCCAGGATGAGGGAAGAGATGAGAATCTTGACTCCATGTTTCAGAAGGCTGATTTATTATTATATGACATATATTATATTAAAAGAAAATGATATATTAAAACTATACTAAAAGAATAGAGAAAGGATTCATCAGAAGGCTAGCAGGGGATAGAAAGGAAGGATGATAAAATCTTGTGACTGACCAGACATTCTGAGACAACTGACTGTGATTGGCCATTAATTAAAAACAACCACATGAGACCAATCACAGATGCACCTGTTGCATTCCACAGCAGCAGACCTCACCCTCACTCAAGAGGGTTTTCCCACGGTCTTAACCCAAATTCTTCTCCATCTTTCCAACTAACCCCAACACAGAATTTTTTCTTTTGAAGTTTCTCTGACAAAAGTGGGCTCTGTAAGCTTTCCTGACATTGGGAAGCTGTAGAAACTGTCTAGCCTAGGTGATCTCTATCTGCTTAAAGTAAACTCTTTTCCAGTTTTCTGAGCATTCTGTATTGCTCCCACAGGGGGATGGGCTACATTGGCTCCTCCCTCTGGGCTCACATCTCCCAATGGGATGCTGTAGTTCTTATCAGCCATGCAGGGACATTCAGTAGCTGTTATCAGCAGGTCTCCCCTCCCAAATTATTATTTCTCTAATTATATTACTATTTTTATAACCATTTTATTACTATTAAACTTTTAAAATTTTAAAACCAAGTGATTGGCGTTTTTCACAATTTACTATCTCTGAGGCAGATGTGGTGAGCTCCTCCCTTTGCCCAGTTAGCAGCAACCTTTGCAGTCACATTCCTACATGATTTTCATAGGAAATTTTCCCCTGAATCTTATGCCAGACCTGTGTTCCTCACATGCTGGGAAGTGTAGCACACCCAGCCTAAAAGTGCTTATACAAATAAAATCACTAGGCTGTATGCTTGAGGCCTTAGTTCCATCATCTCCTGCTGTCAGAAGCCTAATGAGCTGTGTTATTAAATGGCTCTAGATTGTTACCTGGGGCTGGTGATGAACATGGTCAGTGGACAGAGAGGAGCTAAGCTCCCCAGTGGTATTGATTTCTTCTCTGCTCACAAATCTGGATTGCATTGCTGGCAGGGTGTTGGTTTAGTGACTGCCCAGAGCCTCACCCCACCCAGGGAAGGCAAATGTGACTGCAAAGGTTGCTGCTAACTGGGCAAAGGGAGGAGCTCACCACATCTGCCTCAGAGATAATAAATTGTGAAAAACGCCAATCACTTGGCTTTAAAATTTTAAAAGTTTAATAATAATAAAATAGTTATAAAAAATAGTAATATAATTAGAGAAATAATAATTTGGGAGGGGAGACCTGCTGATAGCAGCTATTGAATGTCCCTGCATGGCTGATAAGAACTGCAGCATCCCACTGGGAGATGTGAGCCCAGAGGGAGGAGCCAAGCATTCCTGCCTGGATAGAATCTGGAGATTCTGGAACACCAGCACGGCTTCTGCACTGGATTGCCCAGAGGAGCAGCAGCTGCCTCTGCCCCTGGATCTCCAGAGGCAGAGACTGCACCTTTCTCCAGGATCCCTGCTCCAGCAGAGCCACCCTGACCCTGCAGGAGGGCTGAGCCACAATTCCAATGGCACTGCTGCCAACAGCCTGACCCACAGGGTGTCAGGCTGGGTTCTGACTCTGGCACTGTTGTTTGGTTTTACTGCATTGTTTATTTTATCCTTTTATTTTCTTCCCTAATAAAGAACTGTTATTCCTGCTCCCACTTTTTTTTTTTTTTTTGCCTGAGAGCCCCTTAATTTAAAATTTATAGCAATTCAGAGGGAGAGGGTTTACATTCTCCATTTTAGGGGAGGCTCCTGCCTTCCTTAGCACACACCTGTCCTTCCAAACCAAGACACATGGCCAGTTTTGATTAAGGAGGAAGGAGCAGGAAAAAACAGTAGTATGAGACACAGGTAATGCCATTATGATGACATAAAACTAACAAGAAGCACATCCTGAGTGACAGAATGAGGCTCAACTGTGTCTGGAGTGGGGAGAATGGTACCAAACTTTCCATTTGCCTCCCTTGCCTCATAGCAGGATGTGCTCTGGGGAGCTGGAGCACCAGCAAGGGCATGACAGGGCTGGGAAGGAAATAAATGTACTTGTACATAGTGCTGCCCTCGGGAATAGCTGGCTATTAATAACAGTAATAACATATGCCAGGATGTGGAAGGAGCATATTTTGTAAAGTGCTGATCACTGCCACTATCTGGGTTAGAAACAAATTGAAAAAAAAAAACTGTTTCATTATTTTATAATGCACAGTAAGGCCACTTTTTTTTTTGTTTTTGTTTCCTTGTGTTTAAATTTTGTGTGTAGGAGAGTTGTTTGTTTTTAGTAGGCCATGCTGCAGACTGGCAGGTAAATTGGGGTGCTGTGTGTGGGAGGGTGCTCAGCAGCCATCACCAGAGTTAGCCAGAACAGAAAGCTGGTAAAGCACAGAACAGGGTGCCTGGTTCAACCTTGTAGAGCCTCTCTTACATGCTGAGTTGTGCCAATCTGACATCTAGACTCTTTAAAATAATCTGCTTTGTTCAACTGTAAGACTCCAGTTTGCAGACATGGGAAGAGAAGCAAAGTCAGTTGAAGAAATACCCTCAAATATGAAATATGAAGAAATGGGTTGTGGATCACTGGATGAACCAGGAGCAGAATTCAGCAGCCCCAGCTCACCTGCATGTTTGCATGCTTAAAACAGCTGAGAACACTGGATATGTTCTCTGTGATGGGGCAGTTGTCTTGGTGTGTCTTTGCTCCTTGTGTAGCCCAGAGGAGTCTTGGCTCACTGGCTAATGCTGCTGCTGTTCCCTGTATACTTCAGAAAAGTCAAAGTTCCTTCCTTCCTTCCTTCCTTCCTTCCTTCCTTCCTTCCTTCCTTCCTT
Organism: Setophaga petechia; assembly: GCA_024362935.1. Classification (NCBI taxonomy): domain Eukaryota; kingdom Metazoa; phylum Chordata; class Aves; order Passeriformes; family Parulidae; genus Setophaga; species Setophaga petechia. The sequence continues at coordinate 278,388 of JANCRA010000047.1, forward strand.
CCTTCCTTCCTTCCTTCCTTCCTTCCTTCCTTCCTTCCTTCCTTCCTTCCTTCCTTCCTTCCTTCCTTCCTTCCTTCCTTCCTTCCTTCCTTCCTTCCTTCCTTCCTTCCTTCCTTCCTTCCTTCCTTCCTTCCTTCCTTCCTTCCTTCCTTCCTTCCTTCCTTCCTTCCTTCCTTCCTTCCTTCCTTCCTTCCTTCCTCTATTAATTCACTTCAGTCTTCTAACACACCAGGTATTTGTTCCTTCCATCTGGCTCTACAGCCAAACAAAGACAAACACAGAAGGTGTCTTGGAACACACGTTCTTAAAATTGCACCAGGCTACTGTCATGTCTCCTCAGAATCATCTGTTTTTATAGCACTTGAACACACAAAATACTGAGAATTAAGCTTGGATACAGACAACTTTTTTTTCTGCACAAAACCTGAGGTGATACAGCAGTGAATAGCAGTATTTCACCAAGCCAGACTATTATTGTTTGTCTGAACAGCCTATTTCAGAGCAAACTTGGGTCTGAGGGAAGGGTAAGAGTCAGTGCTTCATTTCTCTTGACCCATCATTTAATCTTTCTGGTTGTGAGCCAGACATCCCCTTGTCCTTGCAGGGCACTGTAAAGAGGCAGAACAAGGCCATACAGCCTTCAGTGCCTCTGCCTCATTCTATTTCTCTAAGCTGTGAGCAGCATGGGACCCTGTGTAAAGCCTTTATGATGCCCAAGCAAAGGTTGACTTAAAAAATTCCTTTGTGATCTGTGCTGTAGAGGGAGCAACAAATGGATAATAAAGGGGCTGGAGACTGAAGGCAAATCCTCCCCTTAGGTTAAGGGAAATTAAACCCCTTGGGAGGATGTGTAATGTGTGAGGCTTCATTATTCTCCTTGGGACAGGCAGTGTATGATCCCTTGGCTGGCCAGATAAAAGGATCATAAACTGAAATGGCTCCAGATAGTCTGTGTGACTCAGATGGCACCAGAGGATGTGCTGGCAGTGACTGGAAACAGCTCAGCCTGTCCTGTGCTGTGAAAGCAGTTCCTGGTACTCTGGTGTCTTGGTTTGAAAAGACGTTAGGGAAGGCAGGAGCCTCCCTTGAAACAGAAAATATAAACCCCCTCCCTATGAATTGTTATAAATTTGAAATTAAGGGGCTCTCAGGAAAAGATATAGTAGTAGAAATAACTGTTCTTTATTAAGAAAAAAAATTAAAAGAAAATATAAAAATGCAGGAATACAAAACAACACTGACAGAGTAGGAATACAACCTGACACCCCCTTGGTCAGGGTGTTGGTAGCAGTCTGATTAAATGGTGGCTACAGCCCTGCTGGAGTGGCAAATGTGGTTCTGTTAAAGCTGTGATCCTGTAGAAGGGTGGAGATTTCCTCTGAAGGTCCAGGGGTTGTGTACATGGACCTGGTCTTCTGGGAATCCATCAGAAAAGAAAACTGCTCCTCTGGGAATCCTGACTGTGGTGCTCCAAATCTCAGATTATATCCAGGCAGGAATGCTTGGCTCCTCCCCTGGGGTGGAGAACCATCTCTCAGGATGATGTAATTTTATCAGCCCTGCAGGGACACTCTCAGGGCACTGCTCAGCTGTGTGAGACATTGCAATTTGTGGCTTTGAAACAGGACCACCTCAATCACTAAAGACCCCAAAAATGCCTGTCATCTTGCTTTACTTCCATGGCTTTGAAATTGTGATAAATCCTGCGTGGATTGTCTGCTCCCTGCTCACTCTGTCTTTTTCCTTTGTTTCTCCTCCTGCCTCTGCAAGGATGTCACCATGATGAAGCTCCTGATGGATTCCTGAGTGATTCTCAGCTGGTGCTGATGGATTGCTGTGCTCTTTGCTTCATGCTCCAGCTGTCTCTGCAGTTCAGTCTGCTGGACTGACAGGCTCCATCAATCATTCCTGGAAGGAAGGGGGCTCCCAGAGCTCTGGCCCCATTTGGGATGTGCTCAGGTGACACAGACTCATGTACACATGGACAGGAGATCTGTGTGGGTGGGCATCTCAGGTCTGGCTGCCAGGCTCTCATATGCCCCAATTTTGAGATAGCTGGGTTAGAAGTGTTGGCAACTTGCTGTTTCTCCTTCTGCTGTTTCCTTTCTGTGCATAGAATTGAAAAAGAAGGAACTGTGATCTGAAGGAATTGCAGAGGAGAACTGGGCCAGTGGCTTATGTGTCATGCAGGCAGCTGTGGGACCTTTTCACAGAAGATGTGGATAGAAAACAGGGAAAGGGGAGAGTTTGGATTGTGCTGCTACCTTTTGCTTAGTCCTCCTGTCCTCCTTTTTTTTGGGTTTGGTTGTTTTTGGTTTGTTTTTTTTTGGTGGGGGTGGGGTTTTTTGTGTTTTTTTTTGTTTGGTTGGGTTTTTTGTTTGGTTGGTTTTTTGGGGTTTTTTTTGTCTGTGGAACAGAAGGAGCTGAAAAGCATAAGAAGAAAGACCCTTGTGGGAAAGAACAAGGGAATCCAAGCAGGTGAAGCTGCACATTTGACTATCCCAGAATGCAGGAGATGCCCAATCATTGCCCATGTCAGGAATTTGCCAAGGATCTCCTTGAAGGCACCTGCAGCAGAGGTACTTAACCCTCCTGGTACACCATGGGGATGGCACAGATACCACCAATTGTTCCTGTAAAGCATCCAAACATCTCTCTTGCAAATCCTGAGGTTATTTAATGGACATTCCCTGGTTTCTCACCCTCTGGGTCTCATCAGGCTAATGAAGGCCTCACATACCTGTTTAACCACCTGAGGTCTTGGGGACACCTGGTGTGGTCCCAAACAATTCTGGGCCACCATTTTCCACAGGGTGGCAGCAGCATGCTTTCAATTTCCATGCTGAGGGCTCCCACTTGGGTGCTTCTCTGTCAAGGTGCTGGCTGGGATGAAACCTGAAAAGAGAAACGTTTCTAGAGGGGAGGGAAGGAATTTGCACACACTCCATGCAGACAGCTTACATCCCCAGATGAAGCATCCTGGCAGCGTTGGAAGGCAGCAGACAGAGCTGCAATGAGGGATGTTCCCACTTCTTTCCAATGCAGCCTGAACTTGCCTTCCACATTAACCCTACTTTGTTCCACCCTGCACACAAAGCCCTCAGGGCAGGAAGGAGATTTTGTTTCTCAGGACTCGAAACTGTGAAATGACAGCTGAAATTTTTATTTTTATGGCTGGATTTGAAATGATGGTGGAAATTCTCAACAAAAACACCTCATGAATATTCAATTACAGGGCCAGCAACATTTTGCAGTATTGGATTATTTATATATGAAATAACCAAAGCTTCATAAATAATAGAGCAGCAGCAGTCTGCACTGAGTTTTATGTTCCCCATATCCAGCATGGGGGTGGGAGGGAGGTGTCTTTGTAGCAGATTTACATCCTCTCTCAGCCCCTTGCAGGCTGGGTGCAGGTGGGAGAAGAGAGGCAGCAGAACAAAGTGTGCAGGTGAGGAGGTGTCCATGTGTACAAGGAAATGTTTCCTTTGCTCCAGTGCTTGTGGGTGCCCCTGGCTGCAGAGAATTTATGGTATAGCATGAAACATAACTGGTTTTGAGGGCATAGGTGGGAGCAGGTGCAGAGGGAGAAAACTTTCATCCAGGACATGCTGCTTGTAGGGAAGCAGATGAAGCATCTGGCTGCCTTTGGCTTGGTGTGGCTTGCTTGCAGCTGTCTGCATGGCCATAAACACATGGGATATCTCTGAGGACTGTCTGATGTGGACTCTGCTTATGCCAGCAAAGCAAAGCCAGTTTATGACACAGTTTACCCTTATTTGTCACTACATTCATACAGAATTTCCCACTCCAACCCCTTTGTCCCAGTCCCCTTAGAAACACAATCTTCTGATGATTATTCTTATGCTAGTAATGTCCTTTGTTCTCTCTTTGGCCAGTAATGTCCTTGTTGCATCTCCCCTGGTCAGGGTGATCAGTGTCAGAGGGTCAGAGTGACCACACGTGATGTCCTCACTTCTGTCCTCACTTCTGTCCTTGCCTTGAGTTTTTCTCCCTGTCAGCTTTCACTGCACCAGGGCCAAAAGTTCTGTGGTGGTCTGGGAATCTCTGCTGGTCAGGATGACCCTGGGTCTCGGGTTTTGGTTGATAATTGCTGCCCCAGATGTGCAGGGTGTCTCTGTTTCAGCCCGTGCAACCGAAGAACGAGTCTGGACTCTTCACTTTTCAGTCTTGAAGTTGTTCATTAATTCTTATCTATAAAATTTTCTTTCTGCCCAGCCGAGATCTGCTCAGCAGGGCAGCCACAGGCACTCTTTGTGTTGTCCTTTTATACTACAAACTACATATTATAACATATAAATATGTATAACATATTTACACTTAATTCCCAATACCCATCACCTATGTTAGACAGTGCACTTCTACTCTAAACCAATCCCAAAGTGCCAACACCACTGCAGAAAATGGAGAACAAGAAGAAGAAAGAAGACCTGGACATGTTCAAGTTCCTCCATCTTGTCCCCATAACCCCCATTCCAAAAATCCTAAAATCTACATTTTCACCCTGTGATAATTTTATTATTGCACTATTAAAATCTCTGTGACTTTCAGGTCCTCATACAAAGCTGGAAACTTGCTCCAGGGGTAACAATCAAATCCCCAGGTGCTCTGGGCTGCATGCCAGGGTCTCTGAGCCCCCCAACGGGGTCCTTGGCAACTCTGGACACCTGGAGGGATGCACTGAGTTCTGACACCTGAGATGTGTTAGAAAGTCTCTTTTCCCAGCCCAGCAGTCGAAGAAGGAGTCAGGATTCCTCTGTTCTTGTTCTCAAGGTTGTTCATTATTTTTTATCTATAACATTCTTTCTCTGACCTGCAGGGATCTGTTCAGCAGGTCAGACAGAGGCACACTGAACACCCTTGGGCTGGTGTCAGCATTTTATACTACAAACTCTGTGTACTTTATTTACAATTATTTTTCAATATCTATCACCTATGTTAGACAGTGAGCTTCTACCCTAAACCAATCCAAAAGTGCCAGCATCACCCAGAGCATAGGGGCTAGGAAGAAGAAAGAAGAAGGACAGGGTATGCCCAAATTTCTCCATCTTGGGACCCCAAGCCCCCATTCTAAAACCCAAAAAATCTATTTTTCACCCTGTGACAAATTCACTATCATTCTACTTAGACTTTTGTGGCTTGTAGATCCTCATATAAGGTTGGTAATTTTTTCCATGGGTCAAAATCAAAGGCACAGGTGTCTTGGGCTCTGTGCCAGGGTCTCTGAGCCCCCTGGCAGGGGCTTGAGCCACCCAGGACAGCCAGAGGAATTTCCTGGGTTCCAACACAGTGCTACCCAGCTCAGCTTCTGTAGCTGTCTGATCTCTGAGAATATCTCCAAACTGGACTGCTAGCAGGATATCAAGGGGTTTAGGGAAAGGAAGCCCTCATTTCTTAGACTAGGCCCTAACTGATCCATGCTCAATGGTTTCAGATCATCCCAAAAGCTCCATGCTGGCAGAGCTGATGATCTCCTCTTGGGAAAGGCTTCTGTTGTCCTAAGTAGGGATGGGTAAAGGACAGGGCATCCCTCTAGCCAGAGCAGCACCCACTTGCACACTTGTCTCATTTAAGAAAAGCTGTGCTTTCATTCCCAGGACAAATCCCTCCCTCCCATTTTCCAGATGAACAATGGGCATGTGCTCACAGCTTGTTACACCAGAAAGAAGAATGATTCTGGGTAATGTATAATGGGGCTCTGCTGGGGAAGATGAAACAGGAAAGCCTTATAAATATGATTGCCTGGAAAAAGATTTTGAGAATATGGAAACTATAAGCAAGATTGAAATGAAAGCAGCTTTGAGATACCTCAGTTACTGAACAACTGGAAAACAATGATGTGGCCAGCTGAAGGTGATCCCCTTTGGAAGGAACAACACCCTCTGCTTGCAGACAGCTCCAAGGGTCAGAGCAGACCCTGCCAGGTTGGCAGAAGGGGCTCAAAGAGAAGTTTTTAGGGTTTAAAATGTAGCACAGTATGGTAATGTAGTGATTCTTACAGGCTGTGCATAAATGCTATAGGATTTGTATATTGTTCTAGATTGGTTAGTGAGAATTAGAATATTCAACACAGAAAATGATTTATTGTATTGGAATAGGAACTTCACTCTCTCACCCTCTCATCCTCTCTCCCCCTCTCTTCTCTCAGTCCTGCTCCAGCTGTGGCTGGCAGCTCCCAGCAGGGCCCTGCACTTGGCCCTTTGCAATAAACCCCAAATTCCATGACCTGGCTGCAGAGATCTCTGCTCTCCATCCTGACTGTCCCAGCCCCCAACTCTCCTACAGAGCTCCTCTTCTCCAGCCCAGCCCCACTGTCCAGTCAATAATAAAGCAGATAACAATCATTTCCTTATCACCAGGCAGCAATGGGCACCTGATCTTTGCAGACTCCACTGCTCTCAGAAGAAAGGTTCTTCTGCCCAGACACTTTTACTGGGTGCTCTCCAGTCCTATGGGAATGAAGAGAGCTGAGCCCTGCATTGCTCATGATCTTCTCTCCTTTCCTGAAGGTTTAGGCTGAAATCCTCCTTCCTGTTGCTCCCACTAGGAAGGACAAACTGCCAAATCACTGAGGGATGATTCACCACTCTCATTTGGTGGCAGCATATTTATCCCCCCACCAGCCCACCCAGCAAAAGAAAAGAAATAAATTCCTGTCATCTCTTTTTATGGGACATGTAATCAGGTGGTAACGTGGAGCGTTGCCTCAGCTCAAAGTAATTCAGGATGAATTATTCATTCCCTTAAAATGTCCTTAAAAGAGAGGGAAACCATCTCCCTCTCACAGTATCTCTTCCTGGCATTGCTGCAGTTGGGCTTTGGTTGAGGAGTCTGATGCTTGGCATGGTGTGGCATTCATATTCTCTGAAATAATCCCCTTGCCCAGGAATTTTCTCCTGAGAAGCTGAGAAGCCTCAGAGAAAAATGAAAACAATTCTTATCTCATTTGCTTCTCCTGTGTTGTGCTCACATGTGGAATGTGTTTGGAGATTGTTCACCCACAGGTGATTGTTTCATTGGATTTTGCTGTGAATTGTTTTCACTCTTTGGCCAATCAGGGCCAAGCTGTGTTGGGACTCTGGAAAGAGTCACAAGTTTCCATTATTATCTTTTTAGCATTGTCTAAGTATCCTTTCTGTATTCTTTAGTATAGTTTAGTATAGTATTCTTTAATATAATATAGTATAATAAAATAATAAATTAGTCTTCTGAGAAAATGGAGTCAGATTCATCATTCCTGCCTTTGTTGGGGCATTTCCAGCAAATACAACAGGCATGGGGTATGGAGAGGTCCCCACCAGGTCCCAGCACCTTCTGCAGCTCTCTCATGGCTGACACAACACTTCTCCACTGCTCCCAGGGACAAAGATGAATCCCCCTGCTTGAGGTTTGGGAACAGATTTAAATGTTTCTCAGCATCCTCCTGAGGGCTTGGAGTGCATCTGGTCTGGATCTTTGCACATGGCAGAATTTTATCTCCTCTTTAGGCTCCTTGCTTCTTATTCCCATGGGAAGACCTGTCCCATGAAAGTTGCTTCCTCCACAAAGAAAACCTCCTACATGGTTCTCTGAGAAAAAGGACCAGGGTGAGCTCTTCTGAGGTAGCCTGTTTAGGTTTTGCATGGCCTGGTTTTTTGGTAGGGGAGGCCCACAGAGGTGGCCTCTGTGAGAAGATTCTGGAAGCTTCCACCATGTCCAGCAGAGCCAGTCCCTGATGGCTCTGGAGAGGGACAGGCTGCTGGCCAGGGCTGGGACAATTGGAGATGATGGAAATGCCTCTGTGATAACAGACTTAAGAAGAAAATCAAAACATGGTTGTTTGGAGTAATAACCAGCTTTTTATAATTATCAAAACACAACTTGTCAGGGTGAAACATGGTTTTTCTTGTTTGTGTGTTGAAAAATATTGATTGTGATTGTGTGCAAAGTTTTGAAAGAACTGTGGATGAGCTTTTTCATTTTACCTTCTCAGCCAGCAAGGAAGAAGAAAAATGCTCCTTATAGAGAGAGAAATCCTCTGTATCCACCTTCTCCATGTAACTGATTTGATATGCATCTTTTTCCAGAGGAATTATATTGGGAACCAGATATTTCTGGGAAGGAGAAAGATTCTGTATCGTTATTACTTGGATCAGGAAGAGAAAAATAATCTACAAATATTCCAGTGGCTTTCAGGTAGGAGATACAGCACAGGTGTTCCTGGGATTTCATCATGGTTTGGCTTGTGCTGTTCATTCTTTTTGGGAAGTGGTTATTTTGTTATCTGCTTTCCACTCATTTATCCTCACTTTAAATCCAATCATAGGAAAAATAATTTCTTTCATCTAAGAGAAAGGCCAAGTGCCTGAGTTCCACTCAGGAGCCTGCAGAACTAGGGCAGTTCCCCTTTGCCACACAGGTAATTCAATTTATGAAGAGTTTGTAAGGAAATGGTGAATGAATGGTGAACTTTTTACATCCATGGAGAAATTAGTTCTCAAAAACCATGGCTGAAAGAAATAGGGAAGGGAAAATGAGCAAAGCAAAGTGAGAAATATTGTAAACATATTAAGGTGGGTTTCTCTACTTCAGTGTTTGGAGGTGTCTCTGCTATAAATGGTATTGATTCAGAAACTTATTTGAGATATTTGCTGCTCTCAGTTACTTTTTGCTTACTGCTTTCTTTACCTGCTGGGCAGTTGATCTTCTGACAGAACTGAAACCCCAAGTCTTCTCAATCTAGAGCTTGTGAGAGCTGGAAAACAGAAAAAAGTAATTTCCACTACTGCTGTTTCCTACTGGAAAGACAAAAACCCCAGTGGCTCATATGGGTGGGCTTTTTCTAATATCTTGAATTGGAAGGGGAGAAGTCTGTGGCCTGCAGTTCCTGACCCTTCCTTCAGGTGCTCTGATGAGGAAATTATTGGCTCATTTTGCTGATTCTTTGTAATGATCTCTCTCTATATATATAAAAATGAAAAATAAAGCAAAGTCTAGCTTCTTTTTTCCAAATTCAGACCTCCAGTGTCAGAGCAGCCCACAGGATTTTCTTGGCTACAATCCAGTAAAATGAAAAAGAACATTCAGGTTGTTGAAAAGGCTTTGAAAACCTCAGTCTAAGCCTTTAAATGTCCAATTACTGTCTCCCTGCCCTGACTTCAGGTCAGCTTGGTCTCTTGACTTCACTAACTGCTTTAAAACTACCTTGAATTTCTCATCTCCTTTATTCTATGGGAGGTCTCTTTCTCTGCCTTTTTTCTCTGACCCTTCATAAATCTTTTTTTCCCCCTTCTTGCACAAAACCAGACAGGCAGAGATGCAGGGCAAGGTGAGGGTGTGCCTGGTTCAGTGTCCTGCAGCCCCATCACCAAGAGCTGTTGTCAGTTCTTGTGTACTAACCAAAATTGGGCTGATGGTAGATGCTGAAAGAAACCTGAATTTATAGGAGAAAATTTTGAAAACCTGGGAGCTTTTTGTGTGCACAAGGCTCTTAATTGTGACAGCAATTAGCTTGGTCCCAGTGCTGGCATGAGGTATGGGAGATCAGTTGAGGAACCAGTGATTTTGCTCAAAGGTTGCCCATTTCTATAGTATTTACTATAGTAAATACTATAAAGTATTTTCTATAGTATTTACTTGATTTTGCCCAAAGGTTGCCCATTTCTATAGCATTTACTGCAAACTTGGCATGATTTCATCTTCTGGACACCCTAGAGGAACAACATGCCAGAAGCTATTTTGTTGTGCTGAGAAATCAATTCCAGTCTCACAGCTGCAGTGAAAAGCTTGAACATTTCACCCAGGTATGCTTTAAAACGTTTCTTGTTTTCTTAGCCAATTTCATGGGTTACAAAGTGTTTGACTTAGATTTGAATTCAAGAGACTTCAAGCAGTTCTAAAAAAACTTGGCTGTCAACTGTGGTGGTTTGAGGGTGCCCAGGATGAAGGAAGAGATGAGAATCTTGACTCCATGTTTCAGAAGGCTGATTTATTATTTTATGATATTATATCTTATCATACCGTATCATACCAAACCATTATTATATTATATTATATTATATTATATTATATTATATTATATTATTTTCTAAATTATATATTTTATATTATATTTTATATTATCTTTTTTATATTATCTATTTTCTATTCTATTTTATATTATATGTTATATTCTATATTTTCTATTCTATTTTATTTTATATTATATATTTTATATTATATTCTATCGTATATTCTATATTGTATTCTATATTATATATATTATATATATTATTATCTATATTATATTATATTATATTATATATTATCTATATTATAATATTATATATTATATTTTATATTATATTATATATTTTATTTTATTTTATTTTATTTTATTTTATTTTATTTTATTTTATTTTATTAAAATGCTATACTAAAACTATACTAGAAAAAGAGAAAGGAGACACCAGAAGGCTAGAAAAGGATGAATAATAAGAACTTGTGACAGACTCAGAGAGTCTGACACAACTGGCTGAGATTGGCATTAATTAAAAACAATTCACATACTGAGTAAACAATGCTCCAAATCACATTCCAGAGGAGCAAAACATGGAGAAGCTGAAGCTTCCCAGGAGAAGAAATCCTGGCAAAGGCATTTTTCAGAAAATATGTCAGTGACAGTCAACAATCCCTGTGCCTGTAAGTATTGAGTGACCTGGGTGCCCAAGCACTGATACCACAAAGAGACAGGGAGATCTGAGAACTTTCTAGAAATGAATCCCTCAAAGGCGTTTGTCAGTAGATTCTGGGCATGTTTGAAAGATCAGGATTTCTACTGATATAAGTAGATACAAGTGCTAGTGTCAGTAGTATTTTGGAGGATGCCTCATGAGCTGGAAAATGTGGTATATTCAGTTGAAAATGTGGTATATTCAGTTGAAAATGTGGTATGATCTGTTGAAAATGTGGTATATTCAGTTGAAAATGTGGTATGATCTGTTGAAAATGTGGTATATTCAGTGGAAAATGTGGTATGATCAGTTGAAAATGTGGTATGATCAGTTGAAAATGTGGTATATTCAGTTGAAAATGTGGTATGATCAATTGAAAATGTTGTATATTCAGTTGAAAATGTGGTATATTCAGTTGAAAATGTGCTATAATCAGTTGGGCCTGACTGAAGCAGTGGCCTGGCAGCCTCCTGGAATATGCATCTGGAGCACACCTAGCAGGGCTGTGCAACCTCATTCTTGACCTGGCAGGCAAACATCTCAGGGCATTTTTACTTTTAAGGCACTGTTTTTAATTTCTTGTGTTGTAACCATAGTTCAATATGGTGCAAAGGCACTTGCAGTCCTGAAATCTTCTCCTTTTAGATGAATATGAATATGTGAGTCTTTACTTGTCACATATAGGTAAAACCTTATAAAGGAAAAGCATCTCAGAGCATTTTTACTTTTAGAACACTGTTTTTAATTTCTTGTGTTGTAACCATAGTTCAATATGGTGAGAAGACACTAGCAATCCTTCTGAAATCTCCTTTTAGCTGAATATGAATATGTGGGTCTTTACTTGTCACATATAGGTAAAACCTTATAAAAGAAAGGCATCTCAGGGCATTTTTACTTTTAGAACACTGTTTTTAATTTCTTGTTTAGTAACCATAGTTCAATATGGTGTGAAGGCACTTGCAGTCCTTCTGAAATCTCCTGTTAGCTGAATATGAATATGTGGGTCATTAAGTGTCACATATAGGTAAAACCTTATAAAGGAAAAGCATCTCAGAGCATTTTTACTTTTAGAACACTGTTTTTAATTTCTTGTTTAGTAACCATAGTTCAATATGGTGAGAAAACACTAGCAATCCTTCTGAAATCTCCTTTTAGCTGAATATGTGGGTCTTTACTTGTCACATATAGGTAAAACCTTATAAAAGAAAAGCATCTCAGAGCATTTTTACTTTTAGAGCACTGTTTTTAATTTCTTGTTTAGTAACCATAGTTCAATATGGTGAGAAGACACTAGCAATCCTTCTGAAATCTCCTGTTAGCTGAATATGAATATGTGGGTCGTTAAGTGTCACATATAGGTAAAACCTTATAAAAGAAAGGCATCTCAGGGCATTTTTACTTTTAGAGCACTGTTTTTAGTTTCTTTCATAGTTCAATATGGTGTGAAGGCACTTGCAGTCCTTCTGAAATCTCCTTTTAGCTGAATATGTGGGTCTTTACTTGTCACATATAGGTAAAACCTTATAAAAGAAAGGCCTTGTAAAATCATGGTTCAGGCCTTGTTGCTTTGGCTAAGTATAGCTAACCTGATAAGTTCCTGTGAGAAAAGAATTGTAACAGTGAGAAGCAGCTTGCATATCAATCTATTCCTGCAGGAACTGATTGCTCCTGTGAGGACAAAGTCTCTTACCCATGAGAAATTGTTTTTTACCTAGGAGACAAATATGTAAACATCATTAGAGAGAAAAGTTTTAATGGACACTTACAGGAATGTGCCCTCTGTTGATGGAGTGACAGAACTCTCGTTTGTCCCCTGAAAAAGGGAATAAACCCAGAAGTTTCTCTCCTCAATTAGGTGAAAAGACAGCTTATAGGAGCTGGGGGACTTCACCTCAAACTTAAGGATAGCTAATAGACAGGAGCCAAAAAGTTCCACCTGAGCAATTTACTAGAAGAAGAAGAGAACAAAGAAATGAATTAGTTTTGTGAGGTGTTTTACCAGGAGCAAGAACCTCTTGCACCTGGCTCAGTTTTTCTCTGTAAAGAATTTTGTTATTTTGCCTTTTATTAAACCTTTTTATTTCCAGCACTACCACAGAAGCCATCCTGCTGATTTTATGCCTTCTAAGGTAGCTGAGCTACCTTGGGTGTGAAATAGATCTCCAAGAGCTTATGAGGCCTGGCTTGAGGAGACCCCCATTTCATACACTAGAAATTACCAACCAATGAACTGAGTTACAATAAGCTGCTGACCAATTGGAATTAAACACAGTGTCTCCTGATAACCCCATAACTTTGTGCAATAAAGATTTGGCATGGTGCACCAAGAAACAGGTGTCTTTTCTGTCTCAATCATGACATTTACTTTTTTTCCTGTTTTTTTGTACAAAGGGCTCTTGTGCTATTTTCTGCTGAAGAGACAGCTGCATTGTGTTTACATGGACAAAAAGAGACTTTTTTAATGTAAAAAGCTTTAAATTACTTTATTTTGCAAAGAGATATTTGACATGCCAAAAATAAGGCAGTCTTATGTCTGGAGTGATGGTAATTTATTTTCACTTGTTAAGAGTACAATATGAACTTGTTAATTTGATAGTGTATATGAGTGCTATCTTTCTGTTTTAAAATATGACAAATTCACCCCCAGACATCTCACAGTTACTGCTCAACGTATTTTCATCTTAAAAAAATCATTGTGGCAAAGGAGATTTGACTCAGATCCATCTGGTGTAGAATTCATCTCTCTTCATACATAATGCTGAAGGAATTTGCTGAAGGAATTTGCTGAAGGAATTTGCTGAAGTCCTTTATGAGCAAGGCACAGGTACAGGCTGTGTCATTGATTAACATCTCTGGATCTGCTGTCAGGGCAGGGAGCAATGAAATTCTCCTGTGGAGCAATACACTGGCACATGCACAGGTCTTCTGCCAGTCCATTTGCCTGGGGTGTTTATCTCTCAACTGTCACATTAAAATTGTAATGCTTATATAAGAAAGTCCTGAAATTACAGCCATGGGCCATATCTTTTTGTCTTCCCAGTGTTCTGTTTGTATTCATTCCCTCTGCCAGTGTAGCCAGGCTGCCAGAATGTAAATAAATGCTCCCTACCTGGCAGGTGCAGAAAGGTTAGATTTGCATAGAGGGGCCAGTGTAAATTCCTCTTGTTTGTATTCACTTCTCCAACTGGGAATTTCAAGGCAGAGATAAATGTCAGCTGGAAATAGCACTTCAGTGTTAGCAGTTAATCTCCCCTGCCATGTCCCTGTGTGCTGCTCTTTACCACACACATCAGCCAGTCTCCTCTTGTGAGAACCTCTCATCACTGCCCACTCTGTTGTTGCTTTGCTTGCAATCTGGACTTTCCTTTTATGTTTTCTGCTGGTGAATTAAGCTCTTCTCATCTGGTAAGTCACTCTACTGAAATGGTTGTGCTGAATCAGTCTGCTCCTGGTTCAGGATGGTTCAGTGTGCCTCTGCCCTCTGCTCCTGAGCCCAGCTGGGTGAAGAATCACAGAGATTCTCTTTTATGTGGTTCACCACACAGCAATTTTGCTCAGGAGCTGTTGGCTGACTGGGGATGCTGTGTGATGGTGTTCACAGGAGTTCTTGGATTGGGGAAGAGATGAGGATCTGACTCCATGCTTCAGAAGGCTTGATTTATTATTTTATGATATATATTACATTAAAACTATACTAAAAGAGTAGAAGAAAAGGTTTCATCAGAAGGCTAGGTAAGAATAGAATAGGAAAGAAGCATAACAAAGGTTATGGATGTGATTGGCCATTAATTAGAAACAACCAACATGGGCCAATCACAGATCCACCTGTTGCATTCCACAGCAGCAGATAATCAATGTTCACATTTTGTTCCTGAGGCCTCTCAGCTTCTCAGGAGCAAAAATCCTAAGGAAAGGGTTTTTCATAAAAGTTGTCTGCAACAGATGCTGCTGCTGGAAAGAAGAATGAGTGCCTCATGGGTGACCAAGGTTTTCAAGTCTTTGATCTGGACACTCACTCAAGGATGTGCTGCTGGTGCATTCTGTTACATGTCAGGCTCTAATGGTGGAAAACACTTCAACCAGTGAGAGCAGGGACTCCCTCCCCTCTCCTGCTTCCCCACATCCTCTGCTTTTATGTCCCCCTGGTTGTTAGTGCCCTGTAGGAGACAGAGGTCTCTTTAACAACTCTATTCTCCATTGCCATCTCTCCGACATTTTTTCAAGTTTCCCCTGCTTATTTTGACTGTTCTTCATAATCTGCTCTAGCTCTGGTTATTTTTTCCCTCATTTTCTTCTTCCCCCTCTTCTCTTTCACAGACACACAGCCCCTGGTCTACAGCAAAGCTGTATCATAGCTCAGTTCAAATCAACCCTTTTCTTTGTCATTTCAGCAGCCTACATTGCTTTGTTTGTACCAAACAAAGACACTTTTAAGTGTTCCTTGATTTAGCCTGGCTCAGACAGCAGCTCTTGTCACTGCTTCCAATGAGAATTAAACCAGCCCATAACAATGAGGATCTCCCTCCTGCCTTGCCCATGTGCCACAGTGTCACCATGATATTTTCTGAAAAATCCTCTTTGCCCAGGATTCTCTCCTGGGAAGCTGAGAAGCCTCAGAGAGGAATGAAAACAATAATGATCTGATTGCTGCTCCTGTGTTTGCTGCTTTGGAATGTGGCTTGGACATTGTTTACCAACAGGTGAATGTTTGATTGGTTCCATGTGAATTGTTTTAATTTAATGCCCAATCATGGTCCAGCTGTGTTGAGGCTCTGAGGAGTCACGAGTTTTTATTACTCATTCTTGTTGAGCCTTCTCATGTATCCTTTATCTTTCTTTAGTATAGTTTTAGTATAGCAAATAATACAATAAAATATAAAATAAAATATAATATATAAAATATAATATAATATAAAATATATTATAATATAAAATATAAGAAAAGATGAGATATAATATATAATATATAATATATAATATATAATATATAATTATTTTTATATACCAGCCTTCTGAGAACATGGGGTCAAATTCTCATCTCTCACCTCATCCTGGGGACCCTCACAAACACCACACCACAGGGATCCTCTCTTCCAAGCAGCCACCTGGCCCCTGTTTTTTCCAGCTGCCTCTGTCTATTCTCAGTAGAGACCCCGACTCTTCAAGAGTTGTCTCCTGGCTGGTCTAAACCAGACTCTTCTGTACCCTTGGAATAAATTGTACAATTGTTTTGGCACTTCTCCAAGAACAGTTTAGCCCCTTCATGCTGGCCTGTGGTGGGGGATGAATTTCTGCTCTCTTTCTCCCCTTCTGTAATGTGTTAAAAAAATGCTGTTTCAGGCAGCCTGTCCAGGGCTGCTATTGCTACTTTCAGTAAGAGGGAGGAGATGAAAGAAATATTTCAGTAATTTGGTTCTAAATCACTTCCCCACAAAAGCCAGCCCTGAAGGTCGCTTGTAATGAAGCTGTCACACAGGCAAGGCTCACAATCAGCCAGAGGAAAAGGAAAATGAGGCTGGAGATGAGTTCATGGCAATCCTGACTCGATTTCATTGAGGTGCAGGTGTTTGGATTGGAGTTTGGGATATTAGCAGGAAGGTCAGGACACAGAAGCTGCTTGTGTGGAGTTTGTCTGCAGTGCTGGGAGAGGCTGCAGAGCCCTTGGTGGTGCCCAGCCCAGGCTGTGAGCTGGGTCACTCCTTGAGGGAAGGGTGAATTGTGCAAAGCATCTGGGCACAGATTCACCTCCTCTGAGAATCCAGGAGGGCTTGCACAGGGGTTTGAATCTCCAGCTTGGAGACTCCAGAGCCCTTCCTGCAGCAGTGTGTTGAAGTGCAGAAAAGGAGCCCTGATCTTTGCCAAGGCTGCATGGAAATGTCTTCTGTGGTGTGTATGAGCAGCCTGTCCTTGTGTTGTCACAGAAGCCACTCCAGCACAGGCACTGTGTGTGGCAAGCTGGACTGGGAGGAGGAGCTGGGGGAGAGGGATCCTGTGAAGATTTTTCCATTGTGTGGGAATGTACTGGTGTGGCTGTGCTGCAAAAAGAAAGGCTGGCAGGCAGAGCATCAGCTGTGACACTGTTCACAGGGGTCTGAGGATGAGGGAAGAGATGAGGATCTGACTCCATGTTTCAGAAGGATTGATTTATTATTTTATGATATATATTATATTAAAACTATACTAAAACAATAGAAGAAAGGATTTCATCAGAAGGCTGGCTAAGGATAAGAAAAGAAAGAATGATAACAAAGGTTTGTGGCTCGGACTCTCTGTCCAAGCCAGCTGACTGTGATTGGCCATTAATTAGAAACAACCAACATGGGCCAATCACAGATGCACCTGTTGCATTCCACAGCAGCAGATAATCATTATTTACATTTTGTTCCTGAGGCCTCTCAGCTTCTCAGGAGGAAAAATCCTAAGGAAGGATTTTTCATAAAAGTTGTCTGTGACAGGAAGGAAAGATGATTGTTCTTGCACTATGGGAGCATCCAAGATGTGCATTGCACAGGTGTTACTTGGTGCAGCTCTATGTCCTTTTAGGGTGCTGGCAGAGCCTCTTCTAAGAGAAAGAGAAGTTCAGCTTGACTCCCTTGGGCAGTTAATGAGCCATTCCCCTCCTCTCTGTCTTTATCCCCTGCTCCTCCCCACCCTACAACAGCACTTGGTGGGTAATGAGGAGATAATGCCATAATGACTCGGTATGTTCTGCTCAGCCCTGATGTAATGCCCTGGGACAAGGAACTGCCACTGTGAGAGCTCTGTCAGCTCAGCAGGTCCCATCTGCCTCTCTGGGCTCAGAGATGTTTCCATGAACCTTCATCCTGCAACACCAAACAAAACCTTGCAAGTCCAGGTGTCCCCAGCTTTACTGCCCCACACCTTTCCTGCAGCCATGCAGCAGCAATGCAGTCCTACACACACCTGGGCCAGTTACTGTGGGCTGGCTGTGATTTCTTGTGAGCTGGAAATTCTCCTGAGGCCTCAAGAATAAAAATATTGCTAATCTTAGCTGGGAGCATAAGGAACAGGAAGGAAGATTGATTGCTAGGTAATTAAGTGAGAGCTTTGATAGCCTCATAAGCTGTAAGAGGCAAACTGGAGTTGTGTGGAATGACAGTGGCATGGAGTCCCTCCCTGCAGCCTGCCACCCTCTCCTTTTAGGATTCTGAGCACACAGCTGTCCTGCTTCAGGCTTTATAGGCTACAAGTCATTTTTAGTGGAAATGGAAGAAATGAGCTTCCCACATATGAGTGTGATAGGAGACTCTGGGGCTGACTGCAGTGGGAAGGAGCAGGAATTGGCAAGCTGCCCCCAGCCTGTGCCTCACCTCCCACTCTCTGCCTCACCTGATTATGAGGTGTCTGTCCACATTAAACACAGCATTGCATTCATTTATAGTCTGTGAACCATGGCTCATACACAGGGCAGGGGGAGAGGAGACAGAAAAAGGAGGGAATAATGACCCACCAAGGACTTGAATCCAACGAGATTTACAGCCTTCCTCAGCCATAAACATCTCTGTGAGCTCTACAGATAAACACACTTACTCAGCAGAAGCAAATGCTGTCTGCCAGCCTCCAGCTGCTCAGCCTCCCTGCGTTCACCAAGGAAAACCCAATTATCCAAGGGGATGCAGCTCCCTCCACCCCACTCCTCTCCCATTTGCAGTGGTATCCACATTGGGTATCTCATTCACACTCTGTGTGGTGTCCCAAGAAGGACAAAGACAGTTTTTCCTCTTAGCTGAGGCTCATTGTCACAGACATCTTTTATGAAAAATCCTTTCCTTAGGATTTTTCCTCCTGAGAAGCTGAGAGGCCTCAGGAACAAAATGTAAACATTGATTATCTGCTGCTGTGGAATGCAACAGGTGCATCTGGGATTGGTCTCATGTGGTTGTTTCTAATTAATGGCCAATCACAGTCAGCTGGCTCAGACTCTCTGTCCAAGCCACAAGCCTTTGTTATTCATTCCTTCTTTTTCTATTCTTAGCCAGCCTTCTGATGAAATCCTTTCTATTCTTTTAGTATAGTTTTAATATAATATATATAATAAAATAATAAATCAATCCTTCTGAAACATGGAGTCAGATCCTCATCTCTTCCCTCATCCTCAGACCCCTGTGAACATTGTCACAAGAATTGGCAGAGTGTGCTGACACCAGGGCTAGGTGACATTTTTTGAACAAGACCCCTTTCTTGGGAGCCAGGAAGCTTTGCAGCTTACGTGTTATTCTGGATGAAACACGAGAAACAAACTCCCAGTGGTCTCTCAGCTCACCCAGAGCTGCTGGACTCTGCCTGCAATGACTGCAGCACTCTATCCCTGCTGACCTTCCTTCTTGTCTTGGTTTGGAAAGACAGGAGTCTGCTAAGGAAGGCAGGAGTTTCTCTTGAAAGGGAGAATATAAACCCTCCCCACCCCTCTAAATTGCTGTAAATTTTAAATTAAGGGGCTCTCAGGCAAAAATATGGGAGCAGGAAATAACAGTTCTTTAATAGGGAAAAGAAAAAAAAAAGGATAAAATAAACAATGCAGTAAACTAAACCAACAGTGCCAGAGTCAGAACCCAGCCTGACACCCTGTGGGTCAGGCTGGTGGCAGCAGTGCCATTGGAATTGTGGCTCAGCCCTCCTGCAGGGTCAGGGCTGGTTCTGCTGGAGCAGGGATCCTGGAGAAAGGTTCAGTCTCTGCCTCTGGAGATCCAGGGGCAGAGGCAGCTGCTGCTCCTCTGGGCAATCCAGTGCAGGAGCCGTGCTGGTGTTCCAGAATCTCCAGATTCTATCCAGGTAGGAATGCTTGGCTCCTCCCTCTGGGCTCACATCTCCCAGTGGGATGCTGCAGTTCTTATCAGCCATGCAGTGACATTCAATAGCTGTTATCAGCAATGTCCCCTCCCAGGGAGGTGTGATTGTGGTCACTCAAAGACAGAGATAAGGCAAACTGCCCACTTGACAGAGGTAATCTGCCATAGAGACGGTGATTGAAAATATCTTGCATTGCAATCTTCAACACTTCTTAGACAATGCTCAGGAAGGCATCAACTTGTTTACTCTATGCAGGCCCCAGCCTCACAGGTATCTTGCTGGACAATATTTCAACAAAAAGCATTTGACAAGATTTATGGGGCTGTTGCTGCCAACTGTGGACTGTAGAAAGTAAAAAAATCTCCTTTCTTTGGTAGTAAAATATAAAATGAGACCCAATTTCTCTCCAAGATAAGAATCATTATGTTTGACAATGCTGTAAAACGCATGGTGCTACAGCAGAGGGGTGAGAGCCAGAGTAAATGCTGCCTTTAGAAATCTTCATTGCAAAGCTGGGATGTGTGAGCCATTGCAAAATAAGAGAGAAAGGGCCTTGGGTGTAGAGAGTGTCCCTACAGCCTTTCTCTTCTCTGAAAGAACTGGAAATCCCTTTACAAGCTTTGCAAAGATTTTCTGAAACTGATTTGAAATTCATTCAGCTGAATGGGAGGAAACTATTTGAAAGAGATCTGCACTCCCTTGACACCACAAATGCAGCTCTTTATTTGGGAATTCTGATCCATGTGGTGATGAGCTGCATCTGACACATCACACTCGTGTCCCCTTGCTTCTGCCCTGCTCCTGCCTCAGTTTTGGAGATCTCAGACTCTTTGGGAAACATGCAACAGGACCAGTCCCCAGTGGCTCTAAAATCTAACATTTAACATTAACATTTTAATACAGCAACTGCTGCAGAATAGGCAAGTGGCATTCACATAAAATATTCACTGCTAGTCAAAGGCAGAGTGTGAAAGACAAAGAAAAAACAAAGGAAAAGAGGTGAAAAGGTCACATTGAGGGCAGTAGTTTCTTGTTTGGCCAAAAACTGGTTTTAGTGAAAAATCCTTTTATTTCCCCTGGTTCTCCCACATGGTATCTCCCTCTCTGATAAGGAACCTGCTCTGGGGTTTATTCTTTACTATGCAAACTTGTCATGTCTGTGTTTAATGAAGTTTAATTATCTTCTGAGATTCAATGAATAATTATAAATCTCCTCAAGATGCAATCACAAGCACTCCACGGCTTATTAACAGTGGAAAATCAATTGTGATTCACCTAATCCCTCTCTCCTGACCAGCCATATGCTTGTCACTCCTGTGCACTTTGTTGTTTCTCCCTTATTTCAACACCAGGGAATACATTCATCTATTTTTCTATGAAACAAGGTATAGCTTAGGGTAGGGGAATGTTGAAGACTGCAATGCAAGATGTTTTCAATTACCATCTCTATGGCAGATTACCTCTGTCAAGTGGGCAGTTTGCCTTATCTGTCTCTTTGAGTGACCACAATCACTCCTCCCTTGAGAGGGGACATTGCTGATAACAGCTCTGGAATGGAATGTCCCTGCATGGCTGATAAGAACTGCAGCATCCCACTGGGAGATGTGAGCCCAGAGGGAGGAGCCAAACATTCCTACATGGATAGAATCTGGAGATTCTGGAACACCAGCACAGCTAGATAGATTTCCATGGGATTCCCCAGAAGAACAGCAGCTGACTCTTCTTCCACTGGATCTTCAGAGGAACAATCCATCCTTCTCTACAGGTCCCCCTTGCTCCAGCAGAGCCAGCCCTGACCCTGCAGGAGGGCTGAGCCACAATTCCAATGGCACTGCTGCCACCAGCCTGACCCACAGCGTGTCAGGCTGGGTTCTGACTCTGGCAGTGTTGTTCTGGTTTACTGCATTGTTTATTTTATCCTTTTATTTTTTTCTTTTCCATATTAAAGAACTGTTATTTCCTGCTCCCATATTTTTGCCTGAGAGCCCCTTAATTTAAAATTTATAGCAATTCTGGGGGAGGGGGTTTACAGTCTCCATTTCAGAGGAGGCTCCTGCTTTCCTTAGCAGACTCCTGTTTTTCCAAACCAAACCAAGACAGGGAAAGAATTGTGGAATATGGGAAGTGGGAGCTGAGACAGCAATGTTTTATAAGCCTACCAGTGAGCTTTGTCTCATGCTGAGGGTGCTTTGGGCATGTCAAGAGCTCATGTCCTCAGTCAGACACACTCACCTCTGAGAGTGTAGTGGCCCCACTGGGAATCATCTGACTGTATTTTACAGCTTGTTTTCCTCTCAATCTGGTCTTCAATCTGAACTCAAATCACAGTTTTCCCTGTTGAAAGCCTCCTGAGATCTGTGAACCTTTGCGCTATTTGAAGAGTAAGGTCGGAAAGTTTATTTTTGTTGGGACTAAAAAAGCTGGAGATGACAGCCCTGGCACAGGAAGCAGCTCAGTGCTATCAAACTTTCCAAACAGCAGGCAGCACATGAATCCAGCTGCACAATCATCCTGGAGTGACCTTTCTAATTGAAATCTTTAACCTTTCTTCACAGTTGTAGATACAAATTTTTACTGAATGCAGAAAAGGTGGTTGTTTCAGAAATTTTTAATAAAGGTTAAAAGATCAAAAAAGAAAAGAAAATGAGACAGAGACAGAGGGATGGAAATCAATGCAGTTGAGTTGCAGTTTCCAGCAGCCCCAGGAGAGCTCTGCAATGAGGATGACATTTCCATACAATTGACATTTCCAGGCTGGAGCAGTCTTCTAATTTGCAGCTGCTTGTGTGCAGAGACCACCATGAAGAGGATCATTAGTTTTTCACATTCATCAAATGGGATTTAATTTCGCCCCATCCCCACATACCTCACATTTCCTTCCCAGAACTGGCAGAAGCTCTGAACTCTGCCTTTTCTTCACCTTTTTTAGGGGTGATCTTTGCCAACCTCCTGATTTTTCAGCTCTCTGTGGAGTTTAGTGGAAACAAGAACTTGCTTTTTACTGGAAAGATGGATGGGAGCAATGGCTCTTGTGATTTCTGCTTCCAGATTTGGGGAGTGAGTTTTTTGTGTCTTTTCATTTATTTCTGTGTTTTCTCTTTGTGTGTTCAGCTCGTGTTGGCAGAAGCTGCTGTACAGCCCCACAAGGGCTCCTGGCAGAGCAAGGTTTTGTGGCTTTCAGGGTCTGCAGGCTATAATTGGCTTCTTACACTCAAGTCCTTCATGGGTGATACTTCCTCCCTGTCACAGGTTGCTGAGGAACAGAGCAGCTTGTCTTCCAGATTGTAGGAATGTTTCCCAAGTACATGTAAACTGGGGATGTGTGCTCAATAACACTTCATCACTTTCAATCTGCTTGATTCAATTTAGATGAATAGAATGTGCATCTTCAGCTGAATTATTCCTCTTTAATAAATACGTTGCTGCAGTAATCAATTGGCACATACTTAACAAACAATAACTATGTTATTAAACTGGAATTAAATCCAAATGCAACCCAGATTTGTTTAGATCTGCAGCAATGAGTTATTTCAGCCACTGCTCCTTTAGAGCAAGAGCTGTTGCAGTGGCTGTCCCTGGGTACAATTATTGATTATATTATTAGTGCTGCCCTCCAGGGTAGTGTTGAACCCATGTTTCATGTGTGCCTTGAGCTTGCCCAGTCACCATGGGCAGAGCTGGATCAATTCAGGCAGCAGCTGGCAGCCAAAAGGCACAAGGGATTTGATCCCCCTCTAATCCTGGGGTTTTCCTACAGAAGCACTTCAGAGAGCACAGAGATCAAGGCCAGCTCTTTCTATTCACTTCTTGCCAACAGCACTGTGTCTTCTGCCTTTGCCCAAAGCCATTCCCAGCCTTTGTCCCAGTCTGTCTTCACCTGGGTTGGTGCTGCTGCATCACATCCCTGGACTAAAGGCAGAGCTGATCTGTGCAACTGTGTCCTGTCAGTGCCCTGTGCTTCACTGCAGCTGTCCCTGGATGATGGATGGATGGATGGATGGATGATGGATGGATGATGGATGGATGATGGATGGATGGGTGGATGGATGGATGGATGGATGCATGGATGGATGGATGATGGATGGATGATGGATGGATGGATGGATGGATGGATGATGGATGGATGGATGATGGATGGATGGATGATGGATGGATGGATGGATGGATGGATGATGGATGGATGGATGGATGATGGATGGATGGATGGATGGATGGATGGATGGATGGATGGATGGATGATGGGTGGATGGATGGATGGATGGATGGATGGATGCATGGATGGATGGATGGATGGATGGATGTGAACTACAAATGCCAGCAACTGGCTTTGCCAGCAGGAAAATGTTATTGTCCTGTTCAGTTGCACTGTGGAATAGGATATTGGATTAGATAACAGAGATTAGATGTTGGGAAGGATGAAAGTTTGACAAGAAAGTCTCACAGATATGTCTGCTTAGCAGAAAGATTTTTAAATGTAGAGTCTGAAGAAGAAATAGAAATGAAAGCAAGTTTTGATATAGAAGAAAAGAATTGCTGAGCCAGTCTCACTGGATAACCAAGGAGGCAAATGGTGTGTTAGTTAGAAGGGGTTTTTATGACTTAGAGCAAAGGATAAACCCATCTCAAACAAGAAGATGTTTTTACCAAGCAGAAAGAGAGCACAGGCAAACAAGTCAGCAAATGTTGCAAGTAGAAAAAAGGTCTCAGAATTTTCCACTGTAAGAAAACTGAAAAACAACTTCTAGCTTAAACTGTAATGTACTGACTTTTAGTGATTGGAGAACAGTAACATGAATATGGTAATTATAGTAGTTATGATAGGGTACAGATAAAAGTTAAGGTATAGATTGGTTCTACTCTATTAAGATCCTCAGCAAAGAAAAGTATAGAATGCAATGTAAACAAAAGAAAAGTCTAGAATGCACTGTAACCAAAACCAAAGGGTCTCCAGGCCTGCCTGCAGCTGGGGCTGACAGCTGTGGGCACAGGCTCTGCCACCCACGACCCTGGACTGCTGTAACATCTTGGGTGGAATAAACTGCATTTGGAAGAGCCTCCTGGAGTTTCAGGCTCTTAAAATTAGAGACAACATCTAAGTTGTCCTGAATTTCCGTGTAGCATTGATAGGCAGGGATCAGTTTCAGCTGGGAAATGGTTGTGTTCAGCAGTGAATGAGCTGAACTTCACCTGGTGTCATCTGGGACATCAAAGCAAGACTTGGGGCACTTGAATTTCTTTCTGGCTTGGCCAGTAATCTTCTTGAACACCTTTAGCAAGTCATTTAATCTCTCTGTACTTTCATTTTCCTGTTTGTAAATGCCTATAAGGACACACACTTTCTGCTTAAAAAGCTTCAACCTTTTGCTAAAAGAGCTGTGCAAGACTAAATGGTCTTTCAGTATTGTATTGTTCAATGGCTTGCTAAAAATAAACCACTACAGATGAGATTATTGGATACAAGTTTGATAAGTGTTGACAGATGATTATTAGCAAGAGAGCCACTGCAAAGCATTGCTTGCAGATTTTGACCATTGGGGTAAATTCATTCCTGTAAATGTACACCCAAATCTTACTTGAGCATGGGTTACCTATTGACCCTGTTTACACAGAGAGACTTGATAACTGACATGGAATTTAATAATTTAAGAGGGAAGCTGCAGGCAGGACTCTTTCAGGTGCAAGGTAAGTTAGTCAAGAGAACATCTCAGGTATTTTGCTACTTCTGGCTGTACCAGAAGTGGGTATATTTTTCCATGTATGAGGGCAAAAAGAGAGATGGAGAGATGACCTTCCTTCACCATAATTTGATGACCCTGTGGAATATAACCCTCCAAGGAGAGCAGCCCTTGGACCCATTTCTTTATCACTTTTTACCTGCTTTCAGCATTTTTAGCAGGGTGAGGTGAGTGTGACACAGTCTCCCTTCCAGTGGTGACAGCTCACACCTGCTTTGCACTGTTACAAACTGGGATGCAGAAAGGTGAAGAGCTTACAGAGCAGTGTGTGGTACAAGTTTGCTGCTCATCCTGAAAGTTGCCTGTCCTGCAGGCTCCCATCCTGCTCTCCTTTGGGCAGGGGTAAGGGATAGCTGGTGTTACAAGGAGGAGCTGCTGTTTGGGAATCATCTCTATTACAAAGCCCCTGAAATAGCAGCAGATCAATTGATTCTTAAGTAATTCATGCATTCCCCTCCCCTTGGGCAACTTACAATCCATAGCTCAGGAATTAAATAACAAAGCTCAGCTCTGTTCAGCTGAAAAAACAGATATTTGTATTCCTCATGGCACTGTACATACTACTGGGAGCATCATCTCTTCTACTGCAGAGACCTCCCTGTCTTGTGTTGGAATCCCTGGCAATTAACTTCTGTGTGAAATGGAGCATTTCCTTCTGTAGCTGTTGGAGAATTCTGGTTTGAGCTGTTCAAATGGATTAATCACCCCTCAAACCCTGCAGCTCTCTTACCTTTTGCCCTGTACTGTCACACTCTGTGTGCTGCCTGTGCAGAGTGAGAGAACAAGAGAGGCTTCAGATCCCCACCAGCACCACTGAGATCAGAATTAGGTCCTCTGCAGTGTTACAGCAAATGCTTTGCACAACTTTCAAAGGCAACAAAGCCTGGTGCATCCCTCTTTGGAGAGGCACAGTATCAGAGGTGGGCTTGAGCTCTCTGTGGGTTTCTGTATTTTTCAGTGACCATCAGGACTCTCCAGATGTGCAACCCAGGAACAACTTTTTCCAGGCTATAACACTTCTGGTGTCAGAGTAAAGAAAAATAAGGTTTTCTTTCATTTTCTGATCACAACCTGCTCATGGAAGTGGTCCTGATATGAGAACAGATGAGCCACATGAAACAGCAGCCCTGCAATGTGGCCTGTGGGTGGTGTGGTTCCTGGGAACTCCAGTGGTTTTCTCTCTGCTGCAAAGGACTGTTAGATTAAAGGATTGCAACGACATTAAAAAGATTTAGTCTAAGTTACTACAGCTTTCTAATCTTCTATTATCCTGAAATACTGCTTCAAACTATTTGGGCATGCAGTGGGGATGGAGCCTTGAGCATGCACTGGACAAAAAAAGGAACCAGATTCTTAAAATTTCTAAGGCCTAAAGGAATATTATTATTTTATTTATTGTTAGCAGTCACTTCAAACACTAATTAGCAGCCTCCAAGGGGAATCTGCTTGCTGCGCACCCTGCTGGGCTTGATATCTACTGCATTCATTTTAAGTTGATGTTTTAATTAAAATGCCCCCTAATTATTTTAATTAGCTTTTAAGTAATACCTTTCCATGGAACCACTCAGATGAGCACCTAATTGGCTCCCTTCTGTTTACCTAGGTCTGGCTGTCTGAGAAAAATGTGGCAGTGGAATGGCAGGTAGGTTTGGGGAGGGATCACACTTCCTTTCATAGCCTGTGCTGCTGCTGTTTGCCTTCAGGATAATGAGTGACCTGCCAGGTGAGATGGAGGCAGCTGGGCTGGCAAGAGCTCCACCATTAATTAATGTGCTGGGCAGGATCAGGGTACTCTATGCTTGTGTTTCACTAAGTTACTCCATCTTCTGATCACTGGCCCAGTGGCCAGCTATTCTGTGATGGTGTTCATAGGGGTCTGAGGATGAGGGAAGAGATGAAGATCTGACTCCATGTTTCAGAAGGCTTGATTTATTATTTTATTATATATATTATATTAAAACTATACCAAAAGAATAGAAGAAAGGATTTAATCAGAAGGCTGATGAATCCTTTCCTCAGGATTTTTCCTCCTGAGGAGCTGAGAGGCCTCAGGAGCAAAATGTAAACATTGATTATCTGCTGCTGTGGGATGCAACAGGTGCATCTGGGATTGGTCTCATGTGGTTGTTTCTAATTAATGGCCAATCACAGTCAGCTGGCTCAGACTTTCTGTCCAAGCAACAAACCTTTGTTATGATTCTTTCCTATTCTATTCTTAGCCAGCCTTCTGATGAAATCCTTTCTCATATTCTTTTAGTATAGTTTTAATGTAATATATATACTATAATAATACATCAAGCCTTCTGAAACATGGAGTCAGATCCTCGTCTCTTGCCTCATCCTCAGACCCCTGTGAACACCATCACACCTCTACCACAAATCCCAAAAAACAAGATGAGAAGAAAAGTATCCCAGAGGCAGCAGGTGAATGTGTATAATCCTTCATTACTTGTCACCAATGCAAAACCATCCTAGGTACCATCAGCTCCATTTGGAGATGTGTGCTAATTAGGCTTTTATTACAATGTGTATTTGAAAACAATTAGAATTACAGTGCCAGCATGTGGCTAATTCAACCTCACAATATTAATTTGGTTTAGTCAGCAAATGCTGGCTCAGTTTGATTGCCAGATTCTGTGTGTGTGTGTGTGTAGCCTTTGATCAGGTGCCACTGCAACTACCTGCCTTGAGAGAGTGACACACACTCTCCAGTGCTCCTGGAGTATCACATCTCTGTCACTTTTCTTTGGAGCCAAAATTGTAGAAGTGTTTTGGAAGGGACAGCCCTAGATTTCCTGTCATGTTGCAATAGGACATGAAATGAACAACACACTCATGCTGAAAGGTCCAAGGTAAAAAAGCACAGTTTATTTATGACTCCAATATTTATAGACTTTCCAAAGTGACCATGGGTTGGAGGATGAAATTGCCACCTCTCCAGCCACACTGGTCAAACCAACAGTCCATTAATTCTCTCTTCCTCCAAAAAGGAATGCAAAACAATCATTATTTACATGAAAAGTGCATGAGAAACTCCATCACAAAAATATAAACATCAGAAGGCTTAGAAGAACTTTAGAAGAACAGGGTGACATCACCAGGTGCTTGTTTCTGTGGTTCCTGGAATGAGAATGAGACAGGACCAAGACCAGCAATCTGTCTGCCCAGCAAACCTTGGGGCAGTGATCACTGCTGGCCAACTGTGACCTGAAAGAGAAGGGCTTTGCCTTCATTGCTGTTTGCTCTATTCACCTGGCAGTGCAGCAAATATCTCCCTTGCCAGAGGATGCTGAGTGGAACATGTTCCTGGAGATAAGTGATTCTTCCCCCTTGAGGAATTTGTGCTCAGCAATCCTCATCTACTAATAATTTCCATGTCATGAGGCAAAATAAAAGCCTCGTGTTCTACATTTCCAAACAGCAGAGTTTTGCCTGCCTTATAGGAAAAGCCTCATTTTGCCATAATCACCATCTGTTTTCAAATTAATTGTCTGGAAGTCAGGCTTGGTTTTGTTTAAAAGGGAAGACTTGCTGCTTTTCTATAAATCCTTTTCTTTGTGTAATGGCAGCACTGTTTCACATGATAATTTTGACAGGTTTAACTTCTCCAGCTGTACTTTCATGCTTCAAATCCTATATGTATTTTTTCTAAAAAATTAAAACCTAGAGCTGTTAATAATCTGTTGAATCTGGGGCTCTGGAAATGGGGGAGCAGGAAAACAGGAGCAAGTATATCCAGTACTTATGTGCATGGTGTCCTTTGCCTCCTCTTTTGGATGCATTTTCCAGCTGGCAGGATTTATGGGACTACTTAATCTGGAGTAAATAATAATCTCTAAAAATGCAGCTTTGTGGGAGCTTATAGAATAAAGTTTATAATCAGTGCAGGTCTGGGACTCAGAGAATCAAATCCCCCCAGTTCCTTCAGCTGAGAAAAGCAGCTTGTTTCTTATTGTGACATTCTTCCACTCCTTCAACTTCCCTTGATTACTGTTTTCTTTAAATTATCTCCTTAAAATCCTTACAACCAATCTCCCAGACCTCCCAGCTGACACATCCATTTATGCTCTTCTCCTCCTTCATAAAATCTCACACAGATCACATGAAGTACTTCACACTTTGTTTGCTAATAAAGACCATGAAGGGATGTTAATTGAATAAAAAATACCTTACAGGAAGATGAGTTGGAAAATATTATACAGTCATATAATTTCTTTGAGCCATAAGCTCAACTCCCAGCCTGGCAATGGTTTAAAGCTTGATGTCCCTAAGAAATGCAGGTTTTAGAGCTGGAAGGAGAAGGCCCTGTGGTTTCATGGTGAAATTGGCACCAACACTTGCACCAGCTCAGCTTCAAACCATGCAGTGCCTGTGTTTTCATTTTCCTGTGTGACACTGTCATATTGCTTTTTACTTCCTTCTCTCATGGTAATCCCTTCTCTCAAGGGTTTGTGGTATTTTATTCAGAGCACTTAGTAAAGCTGCACATGCAGTTTTAGCATGCATCCCTCTCTGTTTTAGAAGCTGAACTACAGTGGAGATGACTGGGTAATGTTTTCCTGTATTTTATCTTTTATTCAGGACTCCAGAGTGAAGAATCTGCTATTTCTTCTGCCATGTTCTGGTCTCTTCATTCGCTTTATTAATTAAATATTTCTTGCTTCACTTTGCTATTCCAGATTTTTAGTTGTCTCTCACACAGAGGAAAAGAGAAAAATATATAATTCATTGTCTCCTACATATGCTGTTTCTTGAGGAATTCCTTTTGAGAATGCCAGGCTTCTTTGGTCCTTTGTTGAGTAGGCATTTCTGAGGATTTTTATATTTATTCTATGAGCCAAAGGCAATTATTTATTCAACTAGAAGGAAAAAAAAAAAAAAAAAGCAGCTGGGAAGCTTTATTTGTGCTTGGGTTTTTTTTGGTCTCAAATCTGCAGTAGTTAAAACCTGCTGTATGAGTATTTAACAATCATTTTTCCCCCTCATGCATGCCTATTTACGAGAGGAAAAATAGACACTGATTGCACAGTGTAGCTGATTAGTTAAACAAATGCTCTTCAAGCCTGGAGCTTTCCATATGGACCCTGTATACCATTTCTCTGCACATAACACAGATCAGACTGGGCTATATTTGCAGTTGCTATAAATTGGCATAGCAAGTGCAGCTGATTTCTGCCTCCCAAAGATGTATTTACCCCACTAATGACAATGGATCTTGTCAAAACTCCTGATGCTAGTAGCAGAGCAGATTGTAATGAGAACAAGATGGGCTGGGATCTATAGAATTTTGATTCCCTTAGGTCTACAATCCTGCAGCAAGCACTTTTTTTTCCTTTATTATTCTTTCAGAACTGTGGCCAACAGGCAGAGTGGTTCCATGTGCTGCACTGAGATCTCTGGTGTATTATAAGCTGTCTCTTGGTTACTGACAATGGCATGGGAGTCCCCAGTGGGACTGTACAAATTCACTGCAGGCCTGAAAAATGGATAAAAGACTCCCTGAATGCATTTTCCTAATTCAGAAATGCAGCAGAGTCAGAAGGAACAACAGAAAACACATTCTTCTAAGTCCTAACAAAGTTTTGCTTTTCCCATGTCCCTGGGTGTGAAAAACGCCAATCACTTGTTTTTAGAATTTTGAAAGTTTAATAGTAATAAAATGGTTATAAAAATAGCAATATAATTGGAGTAATAAAAATGTGGACAATTAGGATTAGGACAATACGAGACAACAAAAACAAAGAGTTATGGACAGTCCTGGGAAGCTCCTGCAGCCCAGACTAAAATCTGTGCTTCTGTTGTGTGCCAGTACTAACTTTTATGGGATGTGGAATCCTGCAATCATCACACCCAGTGGGAATAATGTCAAGGTATAGGCAGGACTATTTCAGTTTTCTGGGCTTCTTTTTTTGGTCAAGGGACCCAAACACTCTGAATTTGATGTAGTTCCTTGACAATGTTAAATATCATTAATGACTGAGGTAAGAGAACTTGCAAATGACCATGTAGTTAGGCAGTATTTGCAGCATAAATACCAATTAACATTGTAGCTGTAGCTGTTTGTACTTAGAAGACTCTATCAGGGAATCCTACAGAGTAGGAAGGAGTGTCAAATCAACTAAGACAGGAGAAAATGGTGATAATATGAAACTTATAAGGAAAATCTTGGTCTTCCCTGTGATACATCTGCTAAAGCAATAGGGATGCTCGGGAGTCACAAGCAGAAACCTGAAAAGCAATATGTATGTGTGTGCACTTCCATCCATCTGTTCCTACCAAATTAGGCAAGATTAAGGAATTACTATGGCAGTGTCTCAAGGCAGTTTGCTTCAGCATTAGCTGCAGATGCTGTATTTATGGACTGTGTGTTTAGCCTTCTGATGAAATCCTTTCTTCTATTCTTTTAGTGTAGTTTTAATGTAATATATATCATAAAATAATAAATCAAGCCTTCTGAAACATGGAGTCAGATCCTCATCTCTTCCCTCAGCCTGAGACCCCCGTGAACACCATCACACTAGGGCATGTTAATATATTTTCTGTTACTGATATATCTTTTTGATATATCAAGAAAGTTTATGTTTGTTGATAATTTAAGCAGATTATCTACAAAATCTTTACTTAAAGAGATGTTAGGGCTTTTAACAAGCAGCACATTTGTTAGGTGAATTTTAAAAAGTCCTTTAAGGTGAGGTGAAGTGGGCACAGGCCATGAGGAGTGACCTGGCCCTTTGTAGCAAACAGGCTACAAAGAGAAAAGGACAGTGGCATTAATTTGATGAGGGTTTTCCCCCTGGGATGCAGCTGTAGCTTGCATTGCAATGGTAGAGTGGACTCACAGCATCCCTGACCTCCCCCAAGAGGAGATGTTGGAGTTTGGTGCTGCTGAGGCTGCTGCTGGTGAAGGAGGCAGGAGCTCAGCCAGCAGTGGGAAGCCACCACACATTGGGATTGCAGAAAGAATACCCACCAAGTGTCTCCTTCTGCTCTTTGCTGGTTGAGAATTGTTCCAGCTCTAAAAGATTCCAACTGGTACAGCTTGTTCTTCCTGCTCAGCTCAATGTGTTGTCAAACACAAGCCTGAAACTTCACGGATGGTAATTACACTTTGACATTAATATTTAAACCACAAACAGTTAGCACACTAATACCATCCCCAAAGGCTACTGCTCATTTAAGTTTCATCCTTATGAGACTTAATTATTGTCAGAGATGAATCCTAAAAGGCAAGAAATATTACAGCTCAAAGACTAAACATTCCCTTGATTATTAGAGCTGCAGGATTTGGGCACAGACTATGCAAAGGGCCTTGGCCATAGTGGTAACACTAATACTGCTGCTAAAACCCACTGAGTTTTTAAATTCTAATTTTAAATGGCCACTGAGATTTATTTGCAATTACAATTCTACAGACATCTCAGCATTCAGTTAGCTTAGCCAAAGAATGACTTTGCCAAACTGAGCTGCTGTACAGATGGAGTCACAGCAATGTTTTGAAGGCCTGGCCTAAGGCAGTGTCAGGGCTCCTTAGTCTGAGGTGGTGGGAGTAGCAAGTGTCTGATGCTTCAGGCCTGTTGCTTAAATATTCTTCAGGCTGTTTCTCCAAACTACCCTCTTTATAGGCCTTTTATGAGAAAGAACCCGAGATCACACATTTTCCAATCAATTTGTGCAAGTGCAGTGATGCTTCCAGGATATGAAGAGCTAGCCCGGCATTTCAGATGTTTTGTGGCATTCTGAAACACACTTTGCTGCGTGCACCACGATAGAAAAATCTGTCACAGAAGCACTAATAATAAAGTCAGCTTTTCTGCTGGGGTAACTCCAGAAGCATCAAGAAACTGAGCTGTGAAGGGAGCTTAGCTAAACACCACTGGTTTTGATCCTCAGTCAGAAACCCCAGTCTGTTCAGTTTCCCTCCTCTCTGAGGGCAGCAGCTGCTCCCTGGGAGAGAGAACAGCGAGGAAGAATCCTCTGGGTGTCCCTGCATTGTCAGGAATCCCTGGCAGATCCCACCCAGCAGTGGATGCCAGCTGCTTCTTCATACAGGGAGAAGGTCGAACCTGCTCCCTGGTGCCTTATCAGTGCTGCCAAAAAGATAAGGAAGGAGTTGGGGTCAGATGGGTAGTTGCTAAAATGAGAAATACACTAAGTGCTTATAGTTTTTAGTGGTGGAGTGTCACAGACATCTTTTATGAAAATCCTTTCTTTAGGATTTTTCCTCCTGAGAAGCTGAGAGGCCTCAGGAACAAAATGTAAACATTGATTATCTGCTGCTGTGGAATGCAACAGGTGGATCTTTGATTGGATCCTGTGCTTGTTTCTAATTAATGGCCAATCACAGTCAGCTGGCTCAGACAAAGAGTCCAAGCCATAAGCCTTTGTTATCATTCTTTCTTTTTCTATTCTTAGCCAGCCTTCTGATGAAATCCTTTCTTCTATTCTTTTAGTATAGTTTTAATGTAATATATATAATAAAATAATAAATCAGCCTTCTGAAACATGGGGTCAGATTCTTCTCTTCCCTCATCCTCAGACCCCTGTGAACATTGTCACAGTGGAGCTTTATGCATAGTGAGTGGAATGAAAATAAAAAGTGAGAGAAAGTGAAGTTTTATTGTTGTTGTTGCTGGACCTGGTGTGGTTGCAGAGGGTGATACCAAGAACTAATGCAAAGAACCACTCAGCAGAGGCAACCTGCCCTGCCCAATCTTTATTATCTGTGGTACACAACCTTCTGAGCATGATCTACTGGCCCATTATTTACTAACCAACTGCATGTCAAGAGACATCTGGGTAATGTTCTGGTAATATTTGGGATGGCACTGACCCAGTGGTGGCTCGTGCAGGAGTCCCAACAATGACACAGCCTAAAAAAATGAAAATCATACAGAATGGTTTTAAAGCTTGATTTGTAAGAGATGTGGCACATTTCTGAGGGGAGAGGTTAGGTTTTCCCCTAAGATGAGGGTGCCTAGTGCTTTAAAGAAAATATTGAGTATTTTCCAGGACTCATTTCTGTATGTGGGTGAGGGGTGTCCTGATGATCAGATCAGCTCAACAAAGGCCCCCATTCTGTCATAGCATCTGACTCTATTTGAACAGTGAGATTTGTTGTGACATAAAATCCTATTGATGATTCTGACAGGCATTTGTCGAGATAATAAAGAATAAAAGTGGGAGAGCATTCATCTGCAATTACATTAGATGCTTTTAGTAACAAAAGAATAAATTTTGTATGCCAGTGAAGCTACACAGAGACAAATTTGACCTACAGCTATATTTTTTTTTGTCAGTTCTCTGTATATTTTTCTTTTCAAAGTCTACTTTTCTGCTCACTATTTGCAAAGAGACATTGACCATGACATAGAATAAGCATGGTGGTTTTACAAGTAGCCTGAAATGACCTGTTTATCCTTTAATTTCAAAAGCACACCAGATGGATCTATGTCATCCTCCTGTAATTCCCTCCTTTTCTTGATTTCTTCCCCCTCTTCTTGAAAATTGTAATAGCAAAATTGAGTGGCAGCTTTCTGGCCAAATTGTAGCCCAGCAGCAAGCTTTGAGAAAGACTTGAGAAAGAAAACCTCAGAGGGAAGGAAAGAGGGAGTTAAGATGGAAGTTCTGATATGACCTTAACTCGAGTGTCATCCACAGCAATGCTTTAATTTATTCAATCAATTGCAGGGCCCTTAGGCTGGGAAGGGATAACTCTGGGACATTAAATCTGTCCCTCTCTGCAATCTGTCACCGGTGTGTCAGGATACATTGATTCTGCTAGTCCTGCTTTTATTAACTGTCTCCTCAAGGTGGCCTCTCAGTCCATCACACACTAACCTGCAATTGCCTGCTGGGTGCAGGATCCCTGGAAAACCTCTGGATTCCCTGCTGACCCCACATTTTATCACTGCCAGTGCAGCTGGAATGACCTGCTCTTACTGGATGTTGTTCACCCCCACATAGCTGGGGACTGCCATGCAAGACTAGGCTGGAATCCTATTTTGTCTTCTTGCCCTCTCACAGCCTCTGTGCATCACAAAAGATGTACCATGCTATTGTATTTGTTGGGAACTGCCCCAGCAAAGGCAGGAATGATGAATTTGATTTTATGTTTTTAGAAGGTTAATTTATTACTTTATAATACTATATTATATAGTATATTATTATTATTATTATTATTATTATTATTATTATTATTATTATTATTATTATTATTATATATATATAGTATTATTATATTATATATAATATTATAAAATATAATATATTATAATATAATATTATATATATACTAAAGAATACAGAAAGGATATTTACTGAATTAATGATATATAATGAATGATGCTTACTGAATTAATAATATATAACATAATATAATATAAAATAATATAATATGATAATATATAATAATATATAATATAGCAATATATAATATAATATAATATAATAATCTATATAATATTATAATACTATATTATAAAGTATTATAATATTATATACATTATATTAAAGAGTACTATACTAAACTATACTAAAGAATACAGAAAGGATACTTACTGAATGCTAAAAAGATAATAATGAAAACTCATGATTCTTTCCAGAGTCTTGACACAGCTTGGCTCTAATTGGCCAAGGGTCAAAACAACTCACAGCAGAATCCAATGAAACAATCACCTTTGAGAAAACAATTTCTAAACACATTTTACACGTAAGCACAAGAAAAACAAATAAAATAAGAATTATTTTCCTTTTCTCTGAAACTTCTCAGCTTCCTAGGAGAAAAATTCTGAGGAAAAGAATTTTTTTCAGAAAATGTGAATACAACACCATACCTGTGCTGGAAATCCTGTGCCATGGCAAAGGGTGGCCTGAGGGATCCAGATCCTCCCAGACCCCGTTGATGATTGGTTTAACTGCTATTGCCATTCCTGGCATTTCCATTTCCAGCTCAAACAAAAATATTTCCTGGGACAATCTCTGTCAGGCAAATGGTTGCCCAGGGCAGAAGGAGGTTTTATAGTTGTTCACTGTGCAAGCAGCTTAGAGCTGAAGGGCTGGCATTTCCCAGCTGGACTGAAGTGTAAAAGCACCTAAAGGCTGGTGTGACTCTCTCTAAAATAACTCTGGGCTTAACAGCATTATAAAAAGGGCTAAACTCAACCCTCCTATGGTATTGGAGAGTTGAGTTTTGCCCTTTTTAAAGGCTGAGGTTACTTGTAAGCATTCTGTGGACCCAGAGTTGTTGGGATCACTGGTTTTGTGGGTGTCCACCTTGGTGGCCAAAGCTGGCACACACTGATGGCTCTGCACAGCTTTGCTGCAGTGATTACTGACCCCAATAGCACAGTGGAGCACACAGATATGAACATTAAAGCACTTTGATCACCCACTCTGGCCTTCTGCCTTACCCAAGGTCAAGACTCTAAGCCAGGCTGACTCCTCAGTTTGGACTGATTTATTAATTTTTGTTTTAGAAACTGTCAAAACTGGAAAATCTGTGTCTTTTGTAAAAGTCGAAATGAATCTGATTATCAGAGAAATAAATTTCCCAGGAGCTCAGCAGAGGGTGGGAGCTCCCTGCCTTGCACACCCCTGGTCAGAGCATGAGTGAGAGGCTGAGAAAATCCTGCAATCCATTGCCTCAATCCTTCACCTGGCTCTCATACCTTGTAAGATTTGGAGAGAGGTTGTTTAAGGTTGCCATTGCCTTCCCAGCTGCAGCCTACAAATCCACGGGCAGCTTTGAAAATGTCAGCCTTTTGGCTGTACCCTGATAAAATTATCTGCAGTCCCAGAGTGCTTGAAAGACTTTCCCAGTGCTTTAACCACTGCAAAGCTGGGCACTGGCAGTGCCTGCCTTTGAAAACCAACGAATTTTTACCTTTACTGAGAAGCCTCTGTTGTAAAGGGAGGCACATTTCCCCTCTGTAGTCTGAGTAATTGAGACACCTCTCTTTCCTGATTTATTTGCCCATAAAATTCCAGGTGGTTTTGGCACTGCTTCTTTCCCTTGTAGCATGAGCAAATATTGAGCAGCAAGTCCTCACCTTAATTTCATTAATTATCTGCTAGGGCTGGAAGCCTCTGAAATAATGTCTGGTTTTAATAGAGAAATCAAAAGCAAAAATAAGCTTACAGTCCCTCCACTCCTTTAAAGCTCTTTTCCTCCTTTTTATTTGAATCTGATTTTAATCCACCTTCACCTTCCAAAGACTTTCAGGCTTCTTTGTTCTCATCTGAGATGGAGAAGAATAGGTAATTGTGTTTCATTACCATGGGCAATACATTTGCAGTAAATTTCTCACTTCCACAAATAAATAAGGAAATAAAGTCCCTAATTCATCCAAGTGATTTTTCTTTTTAGTGCCTGCATGCACAGTTACTCCCTGCATCTATCAGGTTAGAAAGGAAGAAGCCATCTTGCTGTTCTGTAGATATCCCAGCAGGAATAAAACAGAGTACAGAAAGGCAGTGGAGAAGAAACAGCTGACAAAAGTCTTCTGAAATGATCCTGTTCAGGATGCAGACTGCTATTAGCTGAAGTTCTGGCCAGGGACCATAAAGCAGCTGAGAAATCAAGATTTCTTTTTTTCCTAGAGAGGTCTCTGCTGCCTGGTTTCCTTCTGAAGCTGAATCTCACTTTGATAATCTGGGCTGGCCCTGATGGGTTCTGCTACCCCTCACTTCCCTCCTGCTGCTGCAGCAGCATAGGGGCTGAGAAGAAATTGTCAAAATAAAAAGGCTCCCAGTTTTTTCATTAAAAATTAAGTATTTTTGGCCTGGAGCAAAGTGCTGAGTGTCCAGATCTCCTCTAGCTTCCTGACAGAAACACCCACATAGACAACCAACAGGCTCAGAGGTGAGCTGAGGTTTCTGCTCCTTTATTCCCCAGGCTGAGGAGCAGTGTAAATACAGTGTTCTGTATTTGCAGGCAGCTTTTGGGTGGGGTTTGAGGCTGTTCAAGGCTCTGCCAAGTTTCCAGATATGGAAGTTGGTGGCTGTCCTGGATTGTCAAGCAAATTGTGTTCTGTTTGCCATCTGGATGGCAGTTGTCTTCTGTTCATGGGCAGTTTTTCTGTATCTCTTCCATACCCAATCCTCCCTCTGGGGAGACACCTGCTGATAACAGCCATTGAATGTCCCTGCATGGCTGATAAGAACTGCAGCATCCCACTGGGAGATGTGAGCCCAGAGGGAGGAGCCAAGCATTCCTGCCTGGATAGAATCTGGAGATTCTGGAACACCAGCACGGCTCCTGCACTGGATTGCCCAGAGGAGCAGCAGCTGCCTCTGCCCCTGGATCTGCAGAGGCAGAGACTGCACCTTTCTCCAGGATCCCTGCTCCAGCAGAACCAGCCCTGACCCTGCAGGAGGGCTGAGCCACAATTCCAATGGCACTGCTGCCACCAGCCTGACCCACAGGGTGTCAGGCTGGGTTCTGACTCTGGCACTGTTGGTTTAGTTTACTGCATTGTTTATTTTATCCTTTTATTTTCTTCCCTATTAAAAAACTGTTATTCCTCCTCCCATACTTTTTGCCTGAGAACTCCTTAATTTAAAATTTATAGCAATTCAGAGAGGGTTTACATTTTCCATTTTAGGGGATGCTCCTGCCTTCCTCAGCACACACCTGTCTGTCCAAACCAAGACAGTGGCTATCATAGCAAATCAATTTCTTGCACATAAAATATCACTATGAACAGGAAACACATTTCTCATCTAGTCACTCTTTCTTCTGGGACAAGCTGGCTGCTCAGAAGTTCCCAGAAAATTAAATACATCTTGCAGAGGATAGATGAGTGTGCACGTTCCTGGGGAAGAGCAGAGTGTGGGCTGTGTGCAGGTGTAAGGGGCTGACAGCTGCTATCAAATGTTCTCCAAATCCTATCAAAGGAAGAATTTTCTGAGAAATGCTCTGTGAGAAGAGAGATGAGGGAATCAGAGAAAGGGAGGAAAGTAGGTTTCATTGAGCAAATTTTCTTATTATCACTCCTCAGAGGAGTGTGTGATATATATGATGATGCCATAGATTGGTGTGTTAGTGAATTCTAAGTGGGAAGAATCACTTTCGTAGGAAGTATTTTAAGACAAGATTTCAGTCCCTGTGAACATGAAGAGCACAACCATTTCCAGAGCACTTGTAACCAGTGAAATATGCAGAGAGAGGAAAGTTGGCCAGGATGGTAATCCCAGAACTGGAAGCACTCAATTCAACATGCCATGGAAAAATCACTCAGAATAGTTAGATGCTGTCTCTCATCTTCATTCCTAAATATATTTGTTGGCTTTTTAATAAATTTCATTTCCTATACATTTAAAAGGGAGTATTAGCAGAGAGCCTTTGGAGACTGAATCTATCAGGCATCCACCAAACATCCTGATAGGAAGGGCTGACAGCACTGGGTGCACAAAGAGGTGAGGAGGTAGCATTAACTAGATGTAGATAAATAGACAAGCAGCCAAGAGGCAAACAAATGACTCTGTGCTGCCTGCTTTGCTTCTGTAACTTATCTGAGACTCACTGTGGCAAATCATTTCTTGATTTTTGCTCTCTTTGGGAAATGAGCCTGTGATTTGGGATCAAGACATCATCACACTGATATTTAAAGGCAGCAGTGAAACTGGGTATTTGTCTTTTTGTGCTTCTTTCCAAACTTGGCAACTCTTCTCAAGAGGAGAATTGCAGCAAATGTTGCAATCAACTAACAGCAGCACGGATTTCTGAAGAAGTTCATTGCAGAGGGGAGCAGCACACCTCAGCTGGAGAAATAAAGGCTAATATCTTTTTGTAAGCCCCAAATTGAATTCCTAGTTAGGTCATCTTTGTGTGTCCTAATCATGTGTGACATTAAACACTTATTCAATGAAACTCTATTCTTTGCACTAATTATTAAGCATGAAAAATTGATATCGAGCGAGGCCATTGAGCCAAGACAGTTCAATAACTAGCAGGGAGGAGAGATTATTTCAATAAAATAAGTTTGCTTGAGCCAGCTGGAGTTCCCAGGGTGCACTGAGACAATATGACACATGAAATTGTCCTCTGCCTTGTGTGACAGCTCTAACTGTGCTATTAAAAAGCCATCAATAAGCTGGAGCGAGGTGGTGGACAAGAAAGGACACAATGAGGGGGACTTGAGGATGTTTTAAACATATTAAAATGTAGCTAAATGGTGAATATAAAAGGTACAAGGTATGGCTGGGAGTCTTGGAGTACCTCTGTGATCCTCAGAGACTGAGAGCAAAGATAATTGCTGTATTCTTGCAGGATTCCTAGGCAGATGTTCTGTGACCTGCCCCTGCCCAGTGGGACAGGCTTGTCCCCACAGTGAATTTCTAGCTAAAAGACCTGTGCAGCCCATCTCACAGTTTAAGAAGAAAATGCTTTGTTTGCTGGAAAAAAAAAATCTCCAAATTAAGCAGTTTTCCCTTCTTCTCCTCCTTTTCTCTCCTCTTAGATTTGCTTTTTTCCTTTTCAGTTCTTCATATCATTCAAAAAAAAAATCCCCAAATTAAGCAGTTTTCCCTTCTTCTCCTTCTCTTCTCCTCTCCTCTTAGATTTGCTTCTTTCCCTTTCATTTCTTCATCTTGGTCCATATCCTCTGTCTTTCACCCTCTCCATGACTAACCTGACCCTGAAAAGTCCATTTTGGAATGAGAACTACTTGGATCCAGCTCCTCTGTGTCCTGACTTTCTCCTCTCTACTTCATGGAGCCCAAGCTTGTGCTGTCTGTCCTGGGATGCAGCTAACAGCATCGTTGTGGAAGGAAATGCCATCCCACAACAGGTTGGGTGGTATTTGACATCCAATTATCCAAACAGAATATAATGTAATTTCACCCATGGGCAGTGCTGAAAGGAATGAATTTCCTCTGAGTGTGATGTATGAGGCTGCCTCTGCTATCTCTGTTTGCTGAGCCTCTTGCTTCATTCCCAGCTCCCCAGCAAATCTCTGAAGCTCAGAAAACACTGGAGCACAGCACGTTTCACAGCTGAGGAACCAAGATAAACCAGAGACACAGAGGCTTGTTGTTTAAACCCCAGAACAAACAGAGAGAAATTAATGGGTCTATCTCTATCCCTCCCTTTCACTCTTCTGTTTGTCTTTTCCTTTGTTGTTTTCTCTTCTCTTTCCGTTTTCCTTTGTTCTCTTCTTTCTTTGTTTTGTGTTATGGTAAACATGATTCATGGCACAAGGGCATTCAGCCTTTGAAGCTTTGCTTTGCATCAGGGAATGGCTAAGGGCAAGGGATTTAGCAACTTGTGTTTGACCTGTTTTTCCCCAGGGATGAGGTGCTGGTCAGGAAGGAGAGCAGAGCTGTGCCAAGATGGGTCAGTTTAATCTCAAAGGGAAGGGCCAGTAAAGGTGCTGGGCTTGTTCCAGTCTTACATCTCACAGGATATTAATATATTATTAACTTAATAACTATCCTCCAGTGAGAAAGTCTGCAGCATTCCTGACTAGCTCTGCTTTGGAACAAATGTTCAAAGGTGTTGGAGGTATCTGTAGAAAGAGATCAAGAATCCAGCAAGAAGTTCAAAGCAGCCAAGCAGTTTGGGTGTTTGGCTGTGAACAGGAATGGTCACTGAGCCCTTTGGATGCTTTTGGGGTCTTCCTGTCTGAGTGTCTGCATCATTAGGGGCCAACAGCCCCCAGTAACTCTGGCATGTGCTTTAGTTCTGGCAGGTGAATGCAGGAAATTGTTTGTAAACAATCAGGAGATTGCTCACCCACAGTATGGAGAGGATTCAGGAGAGCCAGGTTTGCCAGCCCTTTAGATGTCTCCTGTCACATTTACATTCTCTGAAATAATCCCTTCACCCAGGATTTTTCTCCTGGGAAGCTGAGAGGCCTCAGAGAAAAGGAAAAAAATTCTTATCTCATTTGCTTCTCCTGTGTTGTGCTCACGTGTGGAATGTGTTTGGAGATTGTTCACCCACAGGTGATTGTTTCATTGGGTTCTGCTGTGAGTTGTTTTCACTCTTTGGCCAATTGGGGCCAAGCTGTGTTGGGACTCTGGAAAGAGTCAGGGGTTTTCATTATTATCTTTTTAGCCTTCAGTAAGTATCTCTTCTGTATTCTTTAATATAATTTAGTATCCTTTAATATAATATAGTATCACAAAATAATAAATATACAATATATTATAGTATAATAAAATAATAAATTAGACTTCTGAGAACATGGAGTCAGATTCATCATTCCTTCCTGCTATGGGGCACCCCACAAATAAAATAGTTTCCCTTTTCCTCTCCTCCTCTGCCTTTCTCCTTGCTGTTTAAGGTAAACACACACGTGTTGCTGGAGGTATCCTTGGCTCTCTGAAGTGGTGATATCTATTTGTTCTACCATTTCAAAGTGCATTGTAGTGGTTTGGCATGTGAATGTCTTTCCTGCTTCCTTGCTGTATCTTTGTCAGGGGTATAATTTGAGACTAATTAGTTCTCAGCTCTCAGGCCTCACAAAGGAGCATCAGCACCTGGTAGACTCTATTTGCTGAAGCCTTTATGAAATGGGAACATATCACTCTTTCATCTTATTGTACAAATAATTAGAATAACTTAGCCAAAGTCCCCTGGGATGCAGTTTGTGTTAAAAATGCTTCCCTGCAGTGACTGGCAGCCAGCAGAGAAGAGCTGGAGGGGCTGAGACCTCTTGCCTGTGGACACTTCCAGCCTTTCATCTGTATCCCTGTGGACTCCAATCCTTTCCAATCCAATCCCTCTAATCCTTTCCTGTGTTTCAGAACTGTGTCTCTCCCAGAGATCAGCTAAAAACAGGAGTGAGACAGAGGCCTGGAAGAGGTGAGAAGGATGACACATGGATGGATGACAGTTTATGAATGCAGTAGCTCCTCTAATGACTCTTCCAGCTTGGTGGTGTGGTACATGGTGCATGCCCTGGTCTGGGGGACATGTCAGACCCTTCCTGTGTGTTCTGGGTCACCCCAAATGCTCTGCACAACAGAGAAGCTCACACACGTGTGCTCAGGGCACTCTCTTGAGCCTTGACATCTTTAAAGTCAGTGGAGTTCAACAA
Source organism: Setophaga petechia (assembly GCA_024362935.1). Taxonomy (NCBI): domain Eukaryota; kingdom Metazoa; phylum Chordata; class Aves; order Passeriformes; family Parulidae; genus Setophaga; species Setophaga petechia. The sequence continues at coordinate 321,687 of JANCRA010000047.1, forward strand.
TAAATATAACACCACCTCAGTAAAGTGATTCTGCATATTGCAAGGTTGAATTCCATTTATTCCAGAAAGATCAGGATCTTTGAGATAGCTTCTTTTTTTTTGGTGACATCTTGTCACAAACAGACATGAAATGTTTCACATCTATGGGATTTCAACCAGTAGCATAATTCCCTCACACATATTCTATTGCTGTGCTGGGTGTTAATTTCCCTGCCTCTAATTTATGTGCATATTAAGGTTGAGTTACTGTTGCTGTGGGAACTATAACTTCAAGTTTTATTATTCAAAATGAAAAAATAGTATATTTTTAAACTTTATTTTGCTTATGGACCAACATGGTAATATTAATATAATGAGAGAAGAAAGAGAAACTTCTAAATAGAAAGCATAACATGAAATACTGCTCTGTTTATTTTCCCTTCTAATGTTCTTCTAATTGGCAAAATCCCCACTATGAAGAAGGAGTACAAACTATGAGGCAGACAAAAGAAAAAAAAGAAGCAACAGATAACTGAGATGTTAAATGAAGTTGTTCAGAGAGGAAATGTTTGCACTTACCAGACCCAGGTGGGATGCCTGGAAACACCAGGAACCTCAGGGTAAAACCAGGCAGTAACTCGAGATACTGAGATTGGCAAGTCTGTGACTTAGAATGAGCAATTCCAGTCACAGTGCTGCTTTTCAGGGCAGTTGTGGTGATGTAGAAAAACAAAACAGACTCTGCAAAGCACATGGGGGGAACCTATAATCTGTTTATTATTGTATTTGCAGGGGTGCCCCAACAAAGGAAGGCATGATGCATCTGACTCCATGTTCTCAGAAGGCTAATTTGTTATTTTATGATACTATATTATATTAAGGAATACTACATTATACTAAAGAATACAGAAAGGATACTTACAAAATGTTAAAAAGATAATAATGAAAACTTGGGACTCTTTCCAGAGCCTCGAGACTGATTGGCCATTGAGTGAAAACAACTCACAGCAGAATCCAACAAAACAATCACCTGTGGGTAAACAATCTCCAAACACATTCCACATGTGAGCACAACCCAGGAGAAGCAAATGAGATAAGAATTGTTTTCCTTTTCTCTGAGGCTTCTCAGCTTCCCAGGAGAAAAACCCTGGGTGGATGAATTATTTCAGAGAATGTGAATGCCACAGTTTATGGTGTCTCTCCCACTTCCTTGGGAGAGCCTGCAGGTTTGTGAATTTAAAGCAGAAAGGTTCATTCTTCACAAGAGCTCAGGAGAATTGGAAAATGTTTGTGGGAGGCTGGAGTAGAAGACTGCATTGCACTCTCTTTTTCAGTGTCTCAGAATGAGGAATCTGGTTTTGGTCTCGTTAAGTCAGAAGGAACCTGCTTCAAGTTAATGGTGTTAGATGGAATAAATCAGGAGTAATGGGGTAGTCCAGTACACAGGGAAACACCCCCCAGAAGTGGGTTCTAGTCATGAGTTAATATGATGCAGGATCTAAAGTACAATCTGTGCCTACCCAGTACCTTTCTAGCATGGCTACTTTTGATGAAGCCACAAAGTTATCTCTTGTCAATTTATCTCTAATTTAAAAAAATACAAACCCTTTTCCTTCTCACAGCATAGGGCCACTCTTCACTGGTCACACCACATGCTGTGATTTAATTTGTTATTGATTTTTACAGAGTGGCGTTCATAACAGAAATGGAGCAACCCAAATTACAAATCACTAATGAAAATTGTGACCAGCTTCTTGCCAGCCTGCAAAGATGATGATTAAAAATGACTAGAAAAGAAAAATCAATCAGGCTCCTTCAGAAAGTTGTTTGTGAAGGAGCCTGATTGATGTACAAAAACAAAAAGCAAAGATTAGTAATACTAAAACCAGATTATTTCAAAAGCTTCAGATGGTCTTCTGTGTGACAGAAATAGCTTGGTTTCCTGAACACAGAACAGGGGTTTATCTCCTCAGCAGTGGTGGCTGAGGAGGAGCCACTCTAGTGGGTCAGATAAATAATGTGAGTTTCTAACATTGTTTTGCATCCCAAAGTTCACAAAAGTCTTAATGACCTTCGGGACAATAAATCTAGAGAGAGGGTTATGGATTTAATATTTTAGATGTCACTGTCATATTTTTCTGGAAAAATCCCTTTACCAGGATTTCTCTCCTGAGAAGCTGAGAAGCCTCAGAGAAAAATGTAAACAATAATGATCTGATTTGCTTCTCCTGTGTTTTGCTGCTTTGGAATGTGGTAGGTGATTGTTTCATTATTTTGATTATTATCAGATAAAACTGTAAACAATAATTATCTGATTTGTTTCTCCTGTGTTTTGCTGGAATGTGGTAGGTGATTGTTTCATTGGTTGCATGTGAATTGTTTTTAATTATTGGACAATTATGGGTCAGCTGTGTCAGACTCTGAGGAGGGAGTCAGGAGTTTTTCATTATTATCTTTCTAGCTTTGTGCCTGTATCCTTTCTCTATTCTTTAGTATAGTTTAGTTAAATAATTTAATGTAAATATAATATAATGTAATGTAATGTAATGTAATGTAATATAATGTAATGTAATATAATGTAATATAATATAATATAATATAATATAATATAATATAATATAATATAATATAATATAATATAATATAATATAATATATTTGCTTTCCAAGGACATGGAGTCAGATTCAATCATTCCATCTTTGTCCTGGGGATCCCAAAAAGACCACATTTAGATCCCAGATGGTAATATCTCTCTGCTGTGGGAGAGATATTACCTCTGGTGCATCAGTGGATTCCTGAGAAATGCAGGTCCCTGCTTGGCTGGGCCCTGAGCTGCTGTGCTGAAGGCACTCAGAGCACTTCATGCAGCTCCCTGCACTCATCCCAGCTCCAGCTCCAGCTCCTGTTGGGACACAAGCATGGTTTCAGTGATGAATTCACAGGGCTGCTATTTTCTAGGAGCACAGCACATGGATATTGGTGGGTGTAACCTCAGCAAAACCTTGGGAGGCAGTGAAGGATCTCCACACACAGGGGCATTAAGTGACATACCTGGTGAGAGGAACAGCAGATTTGAATTTACAAACCAGCCGTGGGTCTGCTGGTAGATAAAACCAGCACTGGGAGATAAAAGAAACAATGGGAAGGATTCCACTGATTGGTGAATGGAAAAAGAGATTTGCTTTTACCAATAAACTTTATGTTTGCTGATAAATGAAATTAGACATTGAGAGATGGAAGAAACAACGGGGTAGAAAAAACCCCTAAATTACATAATGGAAAATTAAAAGAGAGGGTTGGACTTTAGGGGAAATCTGGTATCAGGTGTTTTGGGAAGTCTGGACCTCTCAAGTACCTCAGCTGAAGGGGAAAGTGAGAAGGGAAATGTGGCTGGAAATTGGGATAAAAAGGAGGCTGGGTCCTCCAAAAATTGGAGAGATCCCAGGCCAGGGATGCCCCATGGCCTCTCCCTTTATTGGAATAAAGCCAGAATGGACTCCTCTGTCTCCTTTTTGGACATAAAATTCTGATTTTTGTGGATTAATTTTCCTGACACTGGTGCAGCCCAGTGTATCACTCACATTTACAGTCAAGGTGCTCAGTGGGGATAAACTGGTCTGAACCCATCAGATTCACTGCGACTGGAGTGACTGATCCCCACCATGAGAGCTGCTCTCAGATGGAGCTGGGGGAGCTGTAGGCCATGAGAAACGTCTCTCATTCAGCTCATCTGGATGATGGGGCCTGCAGACTGAGCAAGTGGCTGCAGGGGAAGAGGTCCAGCAAGATCTCTGCATCTTTTCTTTTAAGGCGTGAGGCAGCTTTGGGAAGGCCTTTTCTGTTCTCCCCTGTCAAATGTGCTAGTTCTGCTATTTCCATTACACCAATTATGTCAACTGCAAATATTTGATTTCAGGGAAACGTGAAAAGAAAGGAAACTACTTCTCCCTGTCTCAGAGTGGACTGGATGTGCATCAGAGCAAAGGAGATGGGAAGAGAGCTGGGAAAGCAGCTTTTGTGGCTTGTGGGTGAAATGGCATGAATATGTACGAGGCTGTAATTGGCTCCCACAGAGTAACCAAGCTGCCAGAAGACCCAGGTGTCCCAGCTAATTGTTGTAGACAATTAATAACTCAGATTCTACTAATTCCACATCGAGCTGGGCAGCTCATTACAGGACCAGAGAGTGAAATTCTCTGCTAAAGCTGCTTGGAGATAGGGAGTGATGGGAGATCCAGGCTTAGGGGCAGAGAAGGTCCCAGCTGGGCAGTGTTGGCTCCAAAGGCACAGCAGGAGACAGTGACAGTCTGTCAGCCTTTGGCTGAGGTCTGCAGTCACACCAGGGACAGCTCTCACCCACTTGCTCCTCCCTGGAAACAGGAGCTGGGTAATGAGTCTGTGGGTCTAGGAAAGCCTAACAAACCACATCTGGAAATAAATGATCGAGTTTTAAAAAGCCCTGAGTACTCACAAATTATGTTACATGTAATGGGAGCTTCAGGTTGATGCTTAGAGGTTTAAAAAAGGGGTTAAAAGGGTAGTTATAAGAAATACAGATTTAACTTACTGTATTACACTTAAGTAAAGTGCACACCCCGAGCAAGAACGAGCCAGCCTGGATGGAACTGTAAGAGCAAATCAAAAACTTCACCTTCATGAAGATGAAGGATCCCAACAGAAACCAATCCAAAGGAACAAAAAATGGTATAAAAGAGGGCATCCAAGGCAGTGAGAATGTGCTGCTCGACCTTCAACATGGAGAACTCAAAAGGAAGAAATCCAGCACTGCCTCTGCAGCCTCCCCATTCCTCAGGAATGCTCCTGCTCTGCCCATAGACCCCCTATGCCTTAGGCCTTATAATAAAAGCTAAAATCAATTTATTACTGGGAATGTGTTCCTGTTTATGACACTTGTGGTATTTTTGGGGTCCCCTGTGGCAGGAAGGAAAGGATGAATCTGACTCCATGTTGTTAGAAGGCTAATTTATTATTTTATGTATTATAGTAAAGAATACTAAACTAAAACTATACTAAAGAATAGAGAAAGGATACTTACAGAAGGTTAAAAGATAATAATAATGAAAACTCGTGACTGTCCAGAGTCCTGACACAGCTGTGCTGGGATTGGTCATTAAGTTAAAACAATTCACAAGTTGGATAAACAACCACATTTCAAAGCAGCAACACACAGGAGAAGCAGATCAGATAATTATTGTTTTCATTTTCCTCTGAGGCTTCTCAGCTTCCCAGGAGAAGAAATCCTGGGGAAGGGGATTTTTCAGAAAATATGACAGTGACAGACACTGCTGTTGCACTATTTTTAATTCCCTCACCTGTTTCCTTCACACTTTTTCTCTTCTGAGTATTCTCCTTCCTATACCCACATATTTCCTTGCTTTCCTACCTGTTCTTTTAGGCAGCCTGATCATGGCAGAAGAGGTTCTGCAATACCAAATTCCTGTCTCTGGATGCAAGGGATTCAGTGTCCCAGACCCTGATGCCTGGGCTTGGATTACAGGGGGAATCCTGGAAGGGATCTTGAATGTCCTACTTTGGGTCAGGGTCATGTGAGCTATACTGGATTCTTACAGATATCTAAATAACAGCAATTCTTAAGTATAACTGCAGGGGAAAAGAGGAAATAATTATAAATAAATGAATGTGGCAGACTGCTGATGGGCATTTTAATCTCAGGGCATATTAAAGTAAACACATCCATGCCACCCACCAGCTCTGGCCATTCTCACTGCTTTGCCATCTGTTGCAGGATGGCTGGATGAACAAAATTTCCATAATTTGCACGATGTCCTCATGTGAAGCACAGTGGGAAAGCTGCTGGTAGTTTCTCATCTTAATTGAGGTTTTGAGGAGACAAACCTGGACTTTCACTACGGGGAAGAGGCCAGACCACTTCCCGTGTAACTCTTTTTCTTTGGAGTTTCAGAACTTGAAGAAGTTTTCCAGAATTTTGTGGAATGGTCCTCATTTTTTTTTTTCCCAGGGACAATGAATTTTCAAAACATTCCATGGACTGCAACTTCAGCAAAGCAATTCTCTGCCAGCACCTGAGGCAGTCAGGGAAGCAAAACAAACAAGTAAAACCCCAGCCACACACTGCTTGAGCTTAATGCAAATAAATCACACAAGTATTAAGTTCAGCTCTTAATCTCTCCCTCCATCTTCCTGTCTTTTAGACTGTTTCTTACCTAAGAATATTTTATCAATCTGCCAGTCTAGCTTTATGTACTGTTTAGCTTTATCCTGGCTGTGTATTTTGTGTCTGCTTCCCTGCTTATACTTCTCACCTTACCTTTATTCTAACAACACTGTGTTGGTAAATAAGGGCACACCACCAAAAGCAACTGCAAAAGATATTTCTAAAAATTCTGTCAAAAGTAGGTTACAAACTGTTGTAAAATGGTTAATAATTGTTAAGCATATACTGTTGAAAGTATATGCTTTACCAGAAAGAAAGAATAACCAACTTAAAGAAAATTAAAGAAATAACCAACCAGAAAGAAAGAATATCCAACTTAAAGAAATAACTAACTGTTGTTGGTTATTATATTGTAAAAGGAGTTGTAAAAGAGATTGGTAACTTTTCCAAAGTGGCAGTGGGTATTTGCTCACCCTTCAGTGTGTGAATAGGTTAATTTGAGTTCCTGTCCTCCTCCTTCTCCTTATTTTCCTTATTCTGTTCTGCCTTCCTGGAGCAGGCATTTCTCCCACCTGTTTTTCAGAAGTATTTTTTTACTGCTGCTACAAATATGCAAAATCTTCTGATTGTCTGCACTGCATGTCTGGTGGAGAAGGAGTCAAAAATTATGCTTTGCTTAAGTACATTTTAATTGCTTCAAAAAGGAATATCTAAACTCTAAATATTTCAGTTTAAATTAATATATTTTTGTTCCAGTCAGTGCTTCTTAAAAATTCGTGTTTCCAGTGAAGAGCTGCAATGTTCTTCTGGTAATGTACAACATTTTCTGAGAAGTTTTTATGTAGATAGGAATATTTTGTTAGTAGGAGTACTCACAAATTATGTTATGTGCAATAGGAGCTTCAGGTTGATAGTTACAGGTTTAAATATTGATTTTAAAGCCTACTTTTTGGCTTCTGGACTTGAAGTTTTTGGGTTTTTATTATTGGAATGCCCTGACTTTTCCCCAGTGTGACTGCTTCAAGATGTGCTCCCCCTTTAGCACCTTGTATTCATCAGAGAAATAATTTCTGAAATGTGTCAGAAGACTCTGAGTGATTTGTATCTGTGACACACACATCAGCTGAAACTTCTGCTACATGAAGGTTGGTGGCTGCTGGGACATTTCTGCTCATAAAAATCCAGTCCAGGAGCTCAGTTAACAGCTCTCCCTCCATGGTGTGGATGGGGAGCTCAGGGAGTGGAATTTGGCACTCTTGGCCTCTGCTTTACCAGTTACTATTCTCTGTGCTGAGCAGTGAGTGCAGGTTAGTTCTGGCTGACTGTGATTTTTGGCCTCCTTGATGTGACCTTATGGGGTGAACTTGGTTTCTAATGCCACATTCAGCAGCCTTCCCTCTGATGCCGAATTTTGCCCCAAAAGGTGAGAATAACTGCCTAAGAGACTCAGTTTAAGTCAAATAGGCAGGAGGTATTTTATTGCGACGCGTCGGAGAAATCTCAAAATGGATTTCTGAGTTTCCCGTAACAAAAGCAAGCCTTTTATACAGTTTTGGATATAAGATTACATCAGATCACATACATAATCATTTCTCTGCATGAATATTCATATGGGGCGTGGTGTAGGCGGAGCGTGGGCGGGGACATCTCTTTTGAGGATCATCTTGGTGGTCATTCCTGCGGTCTTCATCATGGGCGGGGGTCTCCTGATGAGTCTTCCTCTTTAAACTTTTGACTCTCTTCCCTAATTTGGTCATTTCCCGGTGTACTTGGCTTAGTCTCCATGGCTTGGCAAGGTTCTTAGGGTCAGTTTGACACCGTTATCTCTGAACATGTTTAGCTCATCGTTCCCCTATCCCTATCTCTCTCCTTTCACGGTGTTCCATGCTTTAGCCGATTTATTGCTCTGTGTGTTTCCTAAATGCTATGCTTTCTTCAAATGCCTCACATTCTATGTTTTAACTCATTATTTCTTGGAGGGCTATCTGTTTTGGGGCTTCACCTCAGTGCAACACTTGGGGGCCAGTGTGGCTGGATGGGATGTGCAGGCTGTGGGTGGCAGAACACATCTCTGAAACATCAAGCTTAGAAATCACCAATTAACCTTTCTGAGCACACTAACACTGGGGGCTGAGTGTGGTAAAGGCAGATGATAAGAAGAGGCAACAGTGAACAAATAAATGGCACCTCAAATGCCTCCCACCACCCAGCTGTACAGAAGGAAGAAGGGTAGAGGAAAGCCAAGGTGGAAATAACCAGAGAAACTTAATCAAGAACCCGAAGTGGATCCTGGAACAGAAGAACAGAGGTGTCCACCAGACTGTGATGTGCCTCAGACTGTCCCCCCTCTACAGATAGTTATTATTTATGTTTATACCATTAATAGTTTGAAGAAAATCTATCTATGCCAGAACTTCACTTATTATGTCTCCCCTTCTATGTTCTCTACTGTGATCTGTTTGGTAAAGTCTGTTCAGGGACAGTTATTTAACTGGAGGGCAGGAGAAATGGAATTAGGTGCTCTACATGAAGAACAGTTGAAGAATTGATTACAGAGGGGTTTCTACAGATGCTGGGGCTCCAGGAGGGGAGAAGGACACAAGAGAGACACAATCCAAAGATAAACTATGGAATAGGGATAGAAAAAAGAGTAGGAAAGGTTGAGCACTGTCTGCCAGAGGAAGAGCATTAAGAACAAGGCAACATCATCCTGTTGAGCCCTGCAGGAAAACAGCTGCTCTATTAGTTCTGCTGTCTCCTACCTCAGAGTGGCCTGCAGTGGATAACCTCATCAGGAGGCACAGAAATGCCTCATCTCTCCTCCTTCCCCTCTGTCCCCTATGCCCACCCTGCCTCAGAGGAAGGGATGTCTTCTTCAAGGTCACCCAATGAGTCAGTGGCAGAAGCCAACTGGGAAAAAGGGCTTCCCACGTCCCTGGCCTGCATCCACTGTACATCCCTGGCACAGAGGCAGCTCTGCAAATCTCACATTCATTACAATACAATCAAGCTTTGCTCCATGGGTTTGGTTTTTTGGGGTTTTTCACAATGTCTCTCAAAAACCCTAGACTGATTTGCATTTAAACAAAACCACCGGTTACAGCTCAGGAAAATGCTATTCAGTAACTCTGGGAGCTCAGGAATAAAGATTATCCCTCAGTTTTTCTCTCCCAGATTTTTTTGCCTGAAATATAATTTTTTGTCCTAATAGCACAATACTTATTGCTAATGTTTGTGTTGTGAATATTCATTACGTCCTGGGGCTTCAAGACTCGGGAGCACAGGAGGCACTGCTGTCCCCATCCTCCTACACTCCACAGACACAGGGCAGAGGCAGAAGAAGGCTGAGGGTTGTTTGGCTAGGGTGTGAGCTGTGGGATACCTATGCAGCCTGGAAGCCTTTGGGGAACACTGGTGAAACTCCATTAAATAGTGCACTGGAGGCTTTTTCAACAAATAGCTTCCATAAAGCCATTAGCTTCTCTTAAATGCAAGGAAAAAGCTCCACACAGCAGGGGTTTAAGACACACTGGTGTTCTTTATATCTTTCCCTATGGCAATCTGCAGAAGGACTTCTTTCCCAGCAAGCTTCAGGAATGGGGATACTCCTCCCACCCTCAAAATTGTAGTGTTTTGTGACTGTGTTCACAGGGGTCTGAGGATGAGGGAAGAGATGAGGATCTGACTCCGTGTTTCAGAAGGATTGATTTATTATTTTATGATATATATTACATTAAAACTATACTAAAAGAATAGAAGAAAGGATTTCATCAGAAGGCTGGCTAAGAATAGGAAAAGAAAAAATGAATAATAAAGGCTTGTGGCTCAGGCTCTCTGACTGTGATTGGCCATTAATTAGGAACAACCAACATGATCCAATCCCAGATGCACCTGTTGCATTCCACAGCAGCAGATAACCATTGGTTACATTTTGTTCCTGAGGCCTCTCAGCTTCTCAGGAGGAAAAATCCTAAGGAAAGGAGTTTTCAGAAAAGATGTCTGTGACAGTGTTTTAGCTGTCAGCAGTGGTGATTTAGGTTTCCACGTGTGAATTTATGCAAAAGAGCCCTGCTGTCATGCATGCCCAAGGCAGAGGCAGCTTCCCACAGCAGCGTGGGCTGCAGCTGCTGGCAGGGCTGGGACATGTTTGCCTTCTCCTGATGTGGCTGGAGGCTCCTGAGCTCACTGCTGTTCACATGGTGCCATCTGGCTCTCATGAAATATATGAGAAATGTTATCCAATAAAAGAGGGGGCTGGCTGGCTGTGTGCCTTCACCTCTGCTCTTTTTGGGGGGAAGTGATTGTTTCTGCATCTGGGAAATGTTTAACAGAATCTTTGAGTACTAATGTTGCTGGAGTAAGAAATAATAGGGTGGCAATTAGAATTCAGGCCTGAATCAGTGGTGGCTAGAAGATATTTTGCTTGGTCAGGTCAGGGCTGAGGTTTATAAAAATACACAACACATAGAAATATATAGTAACATGGCTTTATTAGTTTTATGGACACTGTTCACTTCGGGTGATGCATCAGAAAGAGCTTTTGACACAGCCTGCTTGGAGACAGACTCAGGTGATGGGTTTGCTTTATATTGTGCTTCTTTCTATTTGTTATTGACCTAACAAATCTGTCTGAAAATAGATATTTTCCCTAAGCACCATCAACACTCAAATAAGTGAGAATATAGGGCAAAACAAGCTTAGACAACATTACCTCTGTAATGTAGCCTGATTAAGGGCCATTGCTATTGGGTAGTTGTTCAGCAATTTACTGACATAATCCTGCTCTTGCAGGAGTCCACATTACAGTAACACTCCAGTAAACTGTGGGGACTACTGTTCTCTCTGCCTCCAAAAGCAGAAGAGCACAAAATAAATAAATGCCAAATGTATTCAGCACAGTAGTTAGAGACCATCTGTCAATACTATGCAAAGCCCCTGTACTCAGAGATGTTTTTGTCATAGGTGGTGTGAAATAGTTACTTTTTATAATTTTAGAAAGGTTTATTAAACCTTATCAAGAATACAACAGAAGAGTGAATAGAGAAAATGTTACAGCACAGGAGCAAAGGATTTTCCCCACCATGTGCTCACCCACACAATCGAGGTTTTGCTTTTTAACCCTTTAACCCTCCCAAAGTTCTGTCCAAAGTTCTCTTCTGACCCCTTCTTTGCTGTCTAATGGTGGAGATCTCTTCCTCAAATCCTGACAGGTGTTCCATAGTGACAAGCTGACCCTCCCAGATGTCCCAACCCTGGCTGTCTCTTGATAACAACACAAGGGGGTAAAACATAACAATAAATCTACAACATTTAACCTATATAACATTTAACCTATATGATATTTGTCTGTTAATTGTGAGAGTCAATCATGGCATCACTCATCTGTCACAATGGGAGTCCATCTCCTGAAAGCCAAGGCAAGGGCAGAGCAAGCTGGATGACCAGCTGTGCAGAATGCCTGGCTCCATGAGAGCCAAGTATGAATGTATAAAAGATTTTCTCTACCACCTTAATTAATAAGTCTTGCTGGCTCACATTTAATGACTTCTACTTAATTCAGGGATTGTTGCTGCAGATTTCTGCCACTTAACACACACAGCTATCTCCTGTATAGAGCATTTATCTGGCAGTGAGGGCACCAGTGTGTACTCATGGTGAGTCCTTCCCAAAGCCCTGGCTCTAAGACAGGCTGGACCTGCAGCACTGACCTGATAAAAACGAGATCAGGCTACCGGTACTAAAGTGATTTCAGCATTTATTATAATAAAAGAAAGGCCTAAAGCAAGGGGTACTGAAGTGATTTCAGCATTTATTATAATAAAAAGAAAGGCCTAAAGCAAAGGGTACTGAAGTGATTTCAGTGTTTATTCTAATAAAAGAAAGGTCTAAAGCAAGGGGGCCCGGGCTGGGCAGGAGCGTTCCCTCGAGGCCCCGATGGCCCAGGGGAGCGGCTCAGCTTCCCTGGGTCAGGAGCCCCTTTTTATCCTGTTTTTTGTCCCTCTGGATTGGTTTCTGTTTGGATCCTTCTTTTGCATGAAGGTTTAAGGTCCTTGATTGGCCATTGCAATTGTGTCCAGGTTGGCTCCTGGTGCACTTTACAGGTGTGTAATGCACTGTACAGGTGTGTTATGGTACACTGAGTACAGGATTTCTGATAATTACCATTTGAACCCCTTTTACAATATAACAACCAAACTAACAGTACACGCTTAACAATCTATTAAATATTTTACAACAGTTTCTATCCTATTTTTAACAGGCCGTGTGCTGCAAAAGTTTCTGGTAGTTTCCGTCCCAAGATGGTCTCGGGGTGGTGGCAGTGCCCACCAAACACAGCCGGACTCCCTTTAGTCACAGGAGGGATCTGCATCACTCTCTAAAGAGCAGCCTGCAAACCAAGAGCTCTAAATTTATTATTTAATAACCAAACTAATAGTACATCCTTAACGATCTATCAACTATTTTACAACAGTTTCTAACCCATTTTTAACAGGTCAGGTGCTGCAAAAGTTTCTGGTAGTTTCCGTCCCAAGACGGCCCCGGTCTCGGGATGGTGTCAGAGCCGGACTCCCATCCCCATTCTGCAGTCACAGGAGGCATCAGCATCCCTCTCCAAAGGGCAGCCTGCAAACCAAGGGCTCCCTCTGCGGGCGGGCGGGGCAGTCCCGGATGGTCCCGCATCCCGGAGGGGACACAGGGACCCGCATCCCGGAGGGGACACGGGCACCGCAGCTCCCCCGTTACCTGTCCTGTCCGCTGAGCAGTTCCGTGGGGCGGGCTGGCACCGGGGCACGTTCCTAGCGCCGGTCCGCCCTACCCGGCGGTACCGAGCCCTGCGGGGCGGCTGCTTTCCGCACCGGGGCTGCCTGTCCGTCCGGCGCCGCCGCACCGCGGGCCGCGCACGGGGCACGGTTGATGTGGTTGATACGGTTGATATGGATTAAATGGGTGATATGGTTTATATGGTTTGTAGGGTTTATATCCGCCGTTTCTAGTGCGGCCACAGCGCCGCCCGCAGCCCGGCGGGGCGGCGGCAGCCCCGCAGCTCCGCACCGCACCGCACGGCTCGGCTCGGCTCGGCTCGGCTCCCCGGCACAGCGGCGGGCGCTGCCGGCCGCCCTTCCGCCCTTCCGCTCGGCGGAGCGGCATCCCAAGGAACGGCGGCGGGACCGGGTCAGGGCTCCGGGACCGGCACCGCCGCTGCAGCGATCACCGGTGGAGCGGAGCCCGGCATCGCTGCGAGCCCGCTGCGCTGCCGCTGCTGCCGCCCGGCGGGGCCGAGGTGAGCGATGCGTTCCGCGGCCCCGGGGGTCTGCGAGGTTTCGGGAGTCCGTGAGCACAGCCCGGCTGTGGTGATGCTCTGTCCGCCGGTGGCTCTCAGCGTTCGGTTCTGCTCGGGGGTGTTGGACTGGGGAATCGGTCGGGCTCCCCGGTCCCGCAATGCTTAGAGACAACCGCTTGCAATCGTGCCTTTTTTTTTTTTTTTTTTTTCGCCTGTGCTTTCATTTTATTTTATTTTTACTCCCCCTCTCTCCCCTTCCCCTTTCCCTTTTTTCTTCCCCTTTCCCTTTTTTCTTCCCCTTTCCCTTTTTCTTCCCCTTTCCCTTTATTCTTTCCCCCGGGAATCCAGCAGCTAAACCCCCTCAGCTGTGTGTGTTTAGCCAACTCTCGCTGGAAGCTGTGGATAGTTCATGAATATGCACAGGAAGATCGTTTCCCGGGAGGCTGCCTCTATAACGAGCTGATTGAGCTGCGCCTGCAGCAGGGCTGCTCTCCTGGGGGAAAAGTTGGGTGCCAGAACTGAGGAGCTTTGTGTCCCTGGCCAGCCTCCCTGAGGAGGAGCAGAGTCACCGGGGTATTGGCCGTACCCAGGGGTGTTAGCAGGTCCAGCCAGGCAGGATCCTCATCTGCTGTGTGCCCAAAAGATATAAAGAGCATCGTGTAACTAGTGCATGTAAGGGAACCTTCCGGTTTTATACCAGCCTGTGTAGAAATGGACTTTTCCCGTCTAAAAACACTGCACCACTTAATAAGGACATTTCATTGCTTAGCAACAGTCCCAACTTAGCTTGGTCCTTATGGCTCCTGCCATTCAGGTGATCTCCAAAGATGTGCCAGTAAAGCAGCCGCTGTCCTGGAGGGAAAGAATCTCTTCTGTTTCTTATTCCTTGGTGATGTGATGACCGAGTCAAACGAGCAGGGGTGGTTGCTACTGCCCAAGTATTTAAGAGCACTTGAGAGACTGGGAGCTGAGTGAAACTGAAAAATTCCAGGCCAGATGAAGCTGGAAGTGATGGTGGGTCCCTCAGGCGTGTGTGGGACCTTGCAGCTGCTTTGTTGATGCATCCTGTGTCACTTGCACCTTTGTTTTGTGCACAGGCACAGCAGCATGCTGATTAACAACCTTCATTTATGCAATGATTAGAATAGTATTTTGACAGCTGTGCAGAGTCTGCTGGCGTTTAATGTAATACACAAACAAATAAGTTCCTTTAAAACCAGGCTGATGTCCTCGTCTGCTGCAGCAAAACAGACTGGTTGAGTGGGGTGAGGACTTGTGCTTTGGAAAAGCAGTTCAAATGACAAATAAACACACAGACCCTTTGCTCACAAAGCCACATCCTGATACACAGAAATTTTGCTGCCTTAGAAACTCAGGCTCTTAAGAACAATTTCCCCATGAAAATTTGTGTAAGCTTTTGAAACTAGCTGTCTGTTCTCATCAGAACAACTTTGCTTGGGGACAATATTTTTGTTTCTTTTTCACCAGTAACCTTGTGAAGTGTTGATAAAGATAGAATCCACAGCACCAGCTTCCTTTAATTGCTCTTTTAGACTGTGTATCTAGATGGAAACCTAGCAACACAACAACTGTATTGAAGGAAGATATTTCACTTCTTTTATCACCCTGGATGCATCTTTAGAGGTTAGACTCATCAAACTAGTCTCTTTACCCCTTGGAGCCTTATAGCTTGATTCCCTAAGCCTGGAATAAAACAGAACTGAGCTGGTGAAAAAGACAACAAAGCTGGAATGGAAATGCTTAATATGATAAAAGATCCATTCTTCCTTTCTTCCTGCTGCCCCTGTGCATACCTGCAATATTCCCATGGGGAAGATGTTCCTCTACAGAGAGAGAATGCTTATCTAATAGGAAAATGATTTTAGGGGAAATTACCCATCAGCATTTGTGTCCCTTTCACCTAGAAGGCACAAGGGGAAAGCTGAGGGACCAATGGCCCAGAGCAGTGTGGAACAGTGGAATATGTGAGAACTGGGCTGGCATTTGGGAGGAAGCATCAGCATCATCCAATCTCCAACTGCCCACAGTGGTGATGACTGTGATTCAGTTTCTGCAATGTGCAGGGAAAATTCATCCTCAGGGGTAGAGAAAAAACCACAAAACACAACCCTAAATACAAGCTGAAGTCACTTATACTCTGTCCAGATTTCCCTCACTGGCCACAGTGTGGTTTTTTTAGCTATATTGACAAACACCCTTGTTGTGCATGTGGTTCCTTACCATAGAATAGGGCACTTACAGGGAGTCAAGGTGACAATATCTGACTGGCTCTTTGTAATTTGGGGGCACATAAATGAAGGATTTCACACTGTTGAAATTGCTGTTAGTTTTTAGATGTTTGGGGGAAATGTGTTTGCTAGGTGCTAAAAATTCTTTCAATATCTAGTGTGTCCTTGGCTGTGCCTCCCAAGATCTTGTGTTTTTTTTCAGCATTAATGAATTAAACATCACAAATGCCTTTATCACACCAATAGAAGAAGCAGTTAAGTTACAGGAAAACTCTGACCCCTTCTGTATCTGTAATTTCTGAACTGCAAATGAAGTGTTGTTGACAAGCTGTATTTTGCAGGAGTTTATGGGGTGGCTGTGATGTGTGTGTATGTAATCAAATCACATGAGAGTGATAGGATGGGTTCATTTCAGTTTGGCACAGGGACAGGGTATGCACAGGATGTTAACATTTTGCATCCAAAAAAGCCACAGCACATCTGTAATCCTCTTGTGATGCCAGTGCTCCAAGATAAGTGCAGCTTATACAAAGACTTGCCTGTTGGGTATGAGTACTTAATAAATAAGCTTGAGTGAAACTGGAGTGGGATAGAAATTCATACCCGGGTGCATGTGGAAAATCTGGATAAGCTGTGATTTTTATTTCTGAAGTTTGAGCAGGTCCCCCTGTGAGTCGCAGGGTCTCTGGGTAATGCTGCTGTGGTTTCTGTGCATGCCAACATGCAATAAATCCTGGCAGAAACTCTCTTCAGCATGAAGTATTTAGCATACAATTGGTTTAATCCTCTAATCTTATCAAGCACTAACATAAATGAGAACTGAACAAATTCATTCATTCTAAAAAAATCAAATCCCATTATATTTCCCAGTGTAGTGCAAAATATTTCTCCTTCTACTTACATGATTGGCTTATTTTTTAAATCCATTGTTTGTTTAGAGGTATCAGACTATAAATTTGGGTTTAGTGGTGAATCTTACAGGTAATCGGCTCTCCCATGGTGAGAGTTTACCTGTGATTTAAGCAGCTGGAGGGGATTTAGGATCAGAGCAAGGAGTGTGGCCTGAGGGCCTGGGAGCAAGGAGTTTCCTCTGAGGGAGTGCTCCTCACCTCTTTGGCTGTCCTGAGCACTTTATATTGCTTTAGTGCCAGTCAGGAAGAGAAGATGTCTGATAAAAATGAGAGCAGGCTCCCGGTACTGAAGTGATTTCAGTGTTTATTCTAGTAAAAGAAAGGCCTAAAGCAGGGGGCCTGGGCCGGGCAGGAGCGTTCCCTCGAGGATGGAGCAGCGCCGGCCTGGGGCTCCTTCAGCAGCGATGGCCTCGATGGCCCAGGGGAACGGCTCAGCTTCCCTGGCTCAGCAGCCCCTTTTTATCCTGTTTTCTGTCCCTTGTGTTTGATCCTTCATTTGTATGAAGGTTTTAGGCCTTGATTGGCCATTGCAGTTCTGTCCAGGCTGGCTCGTGGTGCACTTTACTGAGGTGTGTTATCACAGAGTCACAAAATGATGAGGTTGGAAGAGACCTCCAAGATCATCGAGTCCAACCTATGCCCCAACACCTCAACCAGACCATAGCATCCAGTGCCATGTCCAGGCTTTTTTTAAACACATCCAGAGATGGTGATTCTGCCACCTCCCTGGGAAGAGCATTCCAATGCTTTATCATTCTTTTGGTGAAATTTTTTTTTCCTAATATCCAACCTGTACCTTCCCTGAGGTAGCTGGAGACTGTGTTCTCCATGGTACATGGAGTACCGTATTTCTTATAACTACCCTTTTAACCCCTTTTGCAATATAACAACCAAACTAACAGTGCATGCTTAATCTATCAACTATTTTACAACAGTTTCTAACCTATTTTTAACAATGTCCTTTGCCGTCTTTCCACACACCTGGCTGTTTCTCTCTCTTCAGAGAGGTAAGCAGTCCTCACGAGGCGTGTGTGAAAACTGTCTTTGGCTCTGTGAATGTGTTTTCAGATGTCATGATGAAGTTGAGCAATGAAATACTAGTTTCTAGAACTCCATCTCTTCCTATTAATATAAAATTTCCATAGCCAAACCGAATTTTATTTCTATCTCTTTTATTTAAAGAAAGCAAGCAAGCAGCACTGGGTGGTCGGGGAGTCACTGCTCCACTCATGGCACACACCACAACAACTTCACCAGAGTATATATACTCTGTTTTTAAGCCTACAAAGCATTTTCCAGTGTGCTTGTGTTAGTCCAAATCAGCAAATATCAGTAAGTTGGGATCAGCAATTTCATAATCTTTCCAGGTGGTCGTTGGCTTCCTGTCCTTGTTGTGGTCATCTGAAGGGAGGCCTTACACTGGTGTCTGCTACACGATTTTGTCAAGTCCATCAAGCTTTTTATTATACATAAGCATTTGTTGCAATATCCCTTTAGCTTTACCACAACTTCCTCTATTTTATTCTAAGCATCAGTCATCTTGCTACCTCATCTCTTTAATATACTTCCTCTATTTTATTCTAAGCATCGGTCATCTTGCTACCTCATCTCTTTATTCTAATATACTTCTTCTATTTCAATCCTTTATTTGCCTATTCGGTCAGAAAGTTTCAAAACTCTTCTTTGTAGTTATCCCAGGGAACTGGGATCCACTTTTGACACAACAGATAGAAGCATTTGCTGATTCCATTGCCAACTGACACGAATCACAAAAACGTTTTCCACACCCATGATACTGCAGAACAGGCTATCTCTTTAATTTAAATGATTGATTGAACACAGATTTACCTGAGTTTATTCATCTTGTTGTACCTTCATCAGGGTGAATTTCCTCTCAATTCTGTCCTTACCTTTGCTAAGGGCTGGGTCCTGCCTCTCTCCTCTTTCAGAGCAGCACCTCATTTCGTGAATAGCTCTGCTGCCTTCAGTGAGACTGTTAAAGAGGAAGGCTGTGGTGCCTGTGACTCAGACTAATGCAAATCAATTTAAAGGACAGATTAAGTGCAGTGTGAATATGGATTGCAGTGTCTGGCCCGTAATGAATAATTCAGGAGTATGGAGGAGACAGTGTAAGTGCTTAATCCAGCTCTAAGTGAAGTCAGCAAAAGACTTTCCATTGACCCCCGTCCAGGATATGTTTCAGCAAAGCTTAACTACGTGTGAGTTTGTGAATTTTCCCATTGGTAGCAGTGTGCTTCAGGCGTGGGCTACAACAACTGCCTGCACTAGCACCCAGCTGAATGTTATTTATGACTCTGGTCTGTTATGCTGTCATTGACCGTCCTCTGCAGCACCTAAGGGAAGCTTTCTGAGGTCTGAGCACAGCTATTGAGTCATGCTTTTACAGCACTGAAAACCAGAAAAGATTAATAACTGGAGAAGTACACCATTAACAGAAGAAAATACAGGTTGGAAAAACAAGCTTCAAAGGTTTAAATTTGGTTACTTATAGCCAGGAATGGTGCCCTCCTCCTGTCAGGAGCTACAGAGCACCTTGAACCTGCCATCCAGACTGGACTGGACATTTGAAGTGTCCAGTCTCTGGATCTGTGTCTCAGTGGAGTGTCTCACAGTTGATGTATATGCTGCAATGCCTTTTCTTTCTACATCCAAACTGAATTGTATTTCCAAGCCCATCCCTTATTTTTCTCCCCATCCTAACCCTTGCTTCTCAGCTCTGCCCCTTCACACAGGGCTAAGAAATGGATGTGGTTATTTTTGGGGTCCCCTGTGGCAGGAAGGAAATTATGAATCTGATTCCATGTTCTTAGAAGGCTAATATATTATATTATATTATATTATATTATATTATATTATATTATATTATATTATATTATATTATATTATATTATATTATATTATATTATATTATATTATATTATATTATATTATATTATATATTTTATATATTATATTATATTATTTATTTTATATATTATATTATATTATATTATATTACATTACATTACATTACATTATATAGAAAGGATACTTACAGAAGGCTTAACAAGATAATAATAAAAGACTCTTGACTCTCCAGAGTCCCAACACAGCTGGACAGTGATTGGTCATTAAGTAAAAACAATTCACATGTTGGATAAACAATCTCCAAACGCATTCCAAAGCAGCAAAACACAGGAGAAGCAATAAGATAATTATTGTTTTGATTTTTTCTCTGAGGCTTCTCAGCTTCCCAGGAGAAGAAATCCTGGCAAAGGGATTTTTCCAGAAAATATGACTGTGACAGATGGGCAGCTGAGCTGTGGTCTGGGCTGGTTTTGGTCCATTGCATGCTTGTCTCTGGTATCAGTGTGCTTGTGCACAGAACCTGGCTGAAAAGCTGCAGCATCACAGGGAGCTATAAAACACCAGTCTATGACAACTGGAAAAAAGATATATCAGCAGGTAAATGTTTCGTCCCCTGTGGCAGTGCTTACGCCAAAGAAGCAAAGCTTCATTCCTGTAAATCTGCTGTCTGGAGCCAACTCCTTGATGCACGTTTCCTCACAGTGACTGCAGAGTTCATGGCATGGGTTTGTGTGTAAGTGGCACAGGAAAGCATCTGGCCTTGTTTAGATTCCAATAACAGGGAGCTCTACTGTAAGGAGCAGACAAATAAGTTTTTAATGACATTTCCTTTACAGACCTCTTGTAGCCCATTGTAATTCTGATGTGTCGTGAGGGAGATAATTCCTTCTGGACCCAAATCTTGGCTTCTAAGCAGCTAAATTAGTTCCTGCATGTACACCACCCTGCCTACATGCTCATTTATTTGGTTATATTGTTGATCCTGTTACTGTTTGCATTGTTTGCATTTCCATTTCTTTGGCTGATTCGGGAAGTGCCTTCAGTTACTTTCCTCTTGTACTCAGCCAGCAGCCTGGTTTTCAGAGGGCCAGACACAGTTCCACATCCTCATAGGGCTGTGGAGTGTGTCCTTTTGAAAATCAATTTACAAATGTCTTTTCAAAAATAGTCTGTGTTTCCTTGTGAAGGGGAATCCCAGGAGTCTTTAGAACAAGGCAGGTTGTGAAAGGAGAGAAGTCTCAAACTCCAAAATATGAGAGCAATTCAGAGCAGATGATGTGCTTTGCCTCAGGAAAGCTGGAAAAACTAACAGTAGAGCCACAAATATTTCTTTCATTTTTGTGTTTTAACTGCAGGACTTAGTCCTTAGAGATAGCACAAGTAGCATCTCACCCTGTGAACATCTGTCTGAGAGTGTGGGATGCAGTTAGAAGCTGGGAGCAATTGGCTGAAATGCTTTGATCCTTCCAGGGGGCATTTTTGTCCCTTTGGGTCACACTCCCAGCAGCTCCTGTGCCTGTGGATCTCTGCATCTTTGGTGGCAGAAGGGGAATAAGGACAAGGGTGATGTTTGCCTCTTTGTGAGCTGCTTCAGATCACAGACTCCCGGGTCTGTGCTGGGAGGGAGGAGAAGGGAGCAGAGAGGAGGGACATTCCTGCTGTCTCAGCTCAGTTCTGGTGGCCTAAATCTGTATCCTAGAGACGTGGCTCCACTGGCAGCTTCTGGGAGCTGTTGCAAGCAACATTTCCCTCCCTTGCACTGTGACTAACAGGAATCAGCTCCTGGTGTCTCTTGTTTATATCAGGAAGCATCCTGGACTTTCTCTGATGTGAAAAACGCATATTTTATGATTGGCTTTTTGCAAATATTCAAATGAATATTATATGTGTTATGTTTGAAAGTTATGCTGTGTTAATTTTCTTAAGTAGAGTGTTAAATATAGTTCTAGGTTATAACAAAATGTTAAAATAGAAGCTGCTATGTAAGATACTTTTTTTTAAAGAGAGGACTTGCAGCAAGGTAGCAGCCACAGGACACCTGAATCTTTCAGAGAAAGAGAATTTATTGCTCCATTATCAGAAGAAACGAACTTCTTCCTGCCTTGCTCAGCCATGAACACGCTGGTTAGGATTCAGAGGAAGAAGCTGACACTGCCCAGACAGAATCCTGTGTTTGAATGGAATTTATGCATCATGGATGAGCTGTATGAATATGCAACAGGCTGTTGTTCTAAGGGTTAATCCTCTGTTAATGTGGGTCCTTTTTCGGGTTCGTGCTGCCCAGAATAAGGTACCTGGACTGTCCCTAACTCTTTGTTTTTATTGTCTCATATCGTCCTAATCCAAATTGTCCAAAATTATTATTACTCTAATTATATTACTATTTTTATAATAATTTTCTTACTATTGAACTTTTAAAATTTTAAAAACAAGTGATTGGCGTTTTTCACATCTGAGATGAGTGTGTCATTAAAGCCAGTTTGCTTATTCTGAATCCCTGCCCCCTCCTCTGCTAATGGTCTGCAGGGCTGTGCTTATTGAGCTGTTGTAATATTTAATGTGAGTTTCTGCATGGCTGGTGCAGCTGGCAGTAAGCTTAAACTCAATTGTGCTGGCAGGGGATCTGCTGACCTGCTGCTCAGGCACTGAGGCAGCTTGTGTTGTGTAGGATTGACGGGGGTAGGATGGTCAGGACAGACGGACACGAGAGATCTCTGCAGCCAGGTCAGGAACTTGGGGTCTATTGCAAAGGGCCAAGTGCAGGGCCCTGCTGGGAGCTGCCAGGCACAGCTGGAGCAGGACTGAGAGAAGAGTGGGGCAGAGAGGATGAGAGGATAAAAGAGCAAAAGCATAAGAGAGAAAAGGGGTAAGAGCATAGAAAAGTACGAGCTAAGAGGCAAGAGCTGAGAGTGCGAAGTTCCCGTTACAATAAATCATCTTCTGTGTTGAATATTCTGATTCTCACTAACCAATCTAGTACAATATACAAATCCTATGGCATTTACATACAGCCTAGAAGAATCACTACATTACCACACTGTGCTACATTTCAAACCCTAAAAACTCCTCTTTGGGCCCTTCTGCCAACCTGGCAGGGTCTGCTCTGAGCCTTGGGCCTGTCTGCATACAGAGGGTGTTGTTCCATCCAAAGGGGATCACCTTCAGCTGGCCACACCATTGTTTTCCAGTTGTTCAGTAACTGAAAGATCTCAAAGTTTGCTTTCATTTCATTCTCGCTTATAGTTTCTACATTCTCAAAATCTTTTGCCAGGCAATCATATTTATAAGGCTTTCCTGTTTCATCTTCCCCAACAGTCTTGTCTTCACATCTTCCCCTCAAGAAATTTTCCTTCTGCTCTGAAAAACCTGGTGCTTGCCCAGGTCCTGCTCTGGACCAGTGAGCTGTGTGGCACTGGAGGCTCTCCAGCCTCTGGATATTGCACATCTGCTCCAGATTTCTCACTGATTCTTGGAAGGTGAAATAGTAATTCCACATGCTCTAGGTTTTAATGGGAGGAGAGCAGGTACCTGCATCTGTTTGGGAGAGGGAGAGGAAATGTGGGAGCTAAGAAAGACATAACCTGCTCAGATCCCACTTTTCAGGCAGCTGCAAGCTGCTCTGTGAGTCCCTCCTGATCCACTATTAATTTTGTCCATGGGCCACTATAACACATGGTTTACTGCAGTTATTCTCACTCAGCTGTAGTGACTGCCAGGATAAATTTCCCCCCAGAATCCACCCTCACATTCTGAGAAATAGGAGAGACTGTGTCTGTGCCAGAGATGCCATCAGCTCAGTGCATGGAGCTGGAATGGTGCACAAGTTATTTCAGTATTCCTGCTGCTCCCTCATTTGGGAGAGTGCTACAGATCCCCCACTCCTCTCATGCTGGTGTATGGAAAGCCCTGCTGAAAAAGTGAACGTGGCTAAAATAAAAATAAAATAAAAATGAGATATGTCCTCACTACAGATTGCACCCTTACAGCCTTCCTTTTCCAAATCTGTTATTTTCTGATGGCAGTAAATTGTAGCAGTAAAAAATAAGACCTTTAGATACATTAGATCAAAATGGGTAGCACCTGGAGTGAGACACTGTGACCTGCATGATGCCACACCTGCAAGAGGGACTTTGTGCCTGTTCCTCCTCTTTCTGGAAGGTCAGAACACAATGAGCAGAGCTGGCTAAGTACACTCCTCAGGTGGAGAATTTGTAACCTTTTCTCGTTGTATTTTTTAAGTTGGAGTGGCAAGAACTGGAGCTGAAGCAGCTGCCTGTGCTGTGCTTGGGAAGAAGGTCTGGCAGGACAGGTTGGAATTCCTCTGCTGCAATCCCAGGAAGTCAGGGCACTGAACATGCATGGTTTAATGTCAGCAAATCCTGGTGACCTTTGTTTTTGAAAAATGACACTTTCAGTACTTTAAAGCATGTGTTTTGGGGCAGTTTACTAGGTTCTTTTTGGTAATGTGTGTGAAAAATGCCAATCGTTTTTAAAAATTTTAAAAGTTTAATAGTAATAAAATGGTTATAGAAATAGTAATATAATTACAATAATAATAATTTTGGACAACTTGGATTAGGACAATACGAGACAATAAAAACAAAGAGGGACAGTCTGGGTACCTCTTTCTGGGCAAAATAAGCCCAAAAAAGGACCCACGTTAACAGAGGATTAACCCTTAAAAGCAACAGCCTGTTGCATATTCATACACCTCATCCATGATGCATAAATTCCATTCAAACACAGGATTCTGTCTGGGCAGTGCAAACTTCTTCCTCTGAATCCTGATGGTGTCTTCAGGACTGAGTGAGGCAGGAAGAAGTTCATTTCTTCTGATAATGGAGCAATAAATTCTCTTTCTCTGAAAGATTCAGGTGTCCTGTGGCTGCTACCTTGGTGGGAGTCCTCTCTTTAAAAAAGTATCTCGCATAGCATAGTTTCTATTTTAACTTTAAGTTATAACCTAAAACAATATTCAACACACTAGTTAAGAAAATGAATACAGCATAACTTTAGAACATAACACATATAATATTCATTTGAATATTTGTCTCTGGTATCAGTGTGCTTGTGCACAGAGCACAATCATATAATACACATCCCAATCACATAATATGCATTTTTCACAATTCCTATCCTCATATCTTTGCCTGAGAGCCCCTTAATTTCAAAATTTTAATAAATTTGGAGGGAGGACTTTTACATTTTCCATTCCAAGGGAAGCTCCTGTCTCCCTTAGCACACACCTGCCTTTCAAACCAAGACAGCACACACCAGCAGGGTATTGCTGGGATCTGCACATGGATGAGGCTGCACAGCCAAGCCTTGTCCCTTGTCCCTGTGTCCCTCCTCCACTGCAAGGGGTGGGTTTGGGGAGGGGGCTCAGAGTCTGCATGGGAATCCTGCAGCTGAGCACAGAGTGGTGTCAGTCCTGGTGTTTGAGGTAAAAAAAAGGGAGGCTGAGCACTGGGTGGAATAATAAATGACTGGTATCACTGCCAGCTGGATCTGGCTTTCCTTTTCAGGGTGACAGTGGTGTGTAAAGCTGGAGTGCATCTGTAAAACAGCAGCACACAAGCTTTGGGGTTGGCAGTTTATTGCATTGGCTTGGGAACTGATGATTCCCTTCTTTGCTCTGACATTCCTTCCTACAGTGATACTTTGAATCAGAGAAGTTTATTTTGCCAGAATTTTAAGCATTAAACATTTTACCTAAGAAAGCAACCTCAAGAATCCATGGTACATGATCAGGGTTGACAGCTCAATAAAAACATATATTAAGAAAATTCAGATATTAACTTCAAACTTCAAACTGCACCTTTTATAAACTCATTTTACAGTACAGATAACAGAAAAACAACTGCTTTAGGACATCAACATTACGCCCACGTGTGTTAAAAGAAACAGAAAATGAGATAGTAATGCAAGGCTCTGGTTTGTGGCAGCCATGTGTGTTTAATGATCTGTAAAGGCTTTGCTCTGAGCACTTAGGGGTAGGTGCTGGAGTGTGAGAATCCACACACTTTTGACAAGCTCGTTCCTTTGGCCCCCAGGTGGGATCCAGGTTGCTTTTGAAATCTGTCAAGGCACCCAAAGGCACCTGGCTGAGCCAGAAGTGATCCCTTCACTTAGCAGCAGCAACTTGCTGGGGTTCAGACAAAATCTAAGTAATTTTTGTAGTGGTTAGTGTGAAAAATGCATGTGTTTAATGACTGGTTTTTCACAAATATTAAAATGAATATTATATGTGTTGTGTTAGAAAGTAATGCTGTGTTAATTCTCTTAATTAGTGTGTTAAATATAGTTTTAGGTTATAACATAATGTTAAAATAGAAACTATGCTATGTGTGATACTTTTTTTAAAGAAAGGACTCACAGAGATAGCAGCCACAGGACACCTAAATCTTTTAGAGAAAAAGAAGAATTTATTGCTCTCTTATCAGAAGAAATGATCATCTTCCCACCTCAAAGATGCTGTTAGGATTCAGAGGAAGAAGATGACGATTACCAGACAGAATTCTGTATTTTAATGGAATTTATGCATCATGTATGAGGTGTATGAATAAGCAACAGGCTGTTGCTTTTAAGAGTTAATCCTGTGTTAACGTGGGTCCTTTTTTGGGCTTATGCTGCCCAGAAAAAGGTACCTGCACTTCCATAACCCTTTGTATTTGGTTCTCATATTGTCCTAATTCAAATTGTCCAAATTATTATTACTCTAATTGTATTACTATTTCTACAACCATTTTATTACTATGAAACTTTAAAAATTTTAAAAACAACTGACTGGCATTTTTCACAGTTAGGCAAGTCATTTCTGAAGCATATCAGAGCCTCAGCTTGCTTGTACCTGTTTGCAGAGACCTGGAATTGCCACTTACCTGAGTGACAGCAGAGCTTATCACCAGCACAAGCAACTTAAGCAGTAAACATGGCACAGGGCTGCGAGGCAGGTTCTGGGAGATTATAACCGAGACACCTGCTGCTTCTGACACCTACAATCATTAGTTACAATAACCAGGAGCAAATTGTTTTATCAGGAAATTAATTTTCTTTGGCAGCGACAAGCATGTTAGCAAAGTGCTCATGCAGGCATAGCTCTGCAGCAATCCCAGGAAGTCAGGGCACTGAACATGCATGGTTTGATGTCAGCAAATCTTGGTGACTTTTGTTTTTGAAAAGTGACACTTTCAGTACTTTAAAGTGTGTGTTTTGGGGCAATTTACTAGGTTCTTTTTGGTAATGTGTGTGAAAAATGCCAATCACTTGTTTTTAAAATTTTAAATGTTTAATAGTAATAAAATGGTTATAAAAATAGTAATATAATTACAATAATAATAATTTTGGACAATTTGGATTAGGACAATACGAGACAATAAAAACAAAGAGTTAGGGACAGTCTGGGTGCCTTTTTCTGGGCAAAATAAGCCCGAAAAAGGATCCACGTTAACAGAGGATTAACCCTTAAAAGCAACAGCCTGTTGCATATTCATACACCTCATCCATGATGCATAAATTCCACTCAAACACAGGATTCTGTCTGGGCAGTGTCAGCTTCTTCCTCTGAATCCTGATGGTGTCTTCAGGGCTGAGCGAGGCAGGAAGAAGTTGGTTTCTTCTGATAAGGGAGCAATAAATTCTTTATTTTCTGAAATATTTAGATGTCCTAAAAAAAGTGAATGTGGCTAAAATGTGGCTGCTATCTCTCTGTGAGTCCTTTCTTTAAAAAAAGGTATCTTACCTAGCATAGTTTCTATTTTAACATTAAGTTATAACCTAAAACTATATTTAACGCCCTACTTAATAAAATTAACACAGCATAACTTTTGAACATAACACATGTAATATTCATTTTAATATTTGCAAAAAGCTAATCATAAAATAAACATTTTTCACAATGTATATGGTGTGAATTTGGCTGTCCTTGTGGAGGTTGGATATCCCTCACCAGCATAAAGGTTACATTGCACAGTGATGGTTATGCTTGATGATACAGCTCAAATTATACTTGCAGAACACAGGTTTGTTGCACACAGCCCCCATTTTTGCCCTCAGAAAGATTTGGTACCTTGTGTGTCAAACTAGGCACCCAAAATAAATGTCTGCTTCTTCCTTCATCTCCTGAGCTCCTGCATCTGTCAGATGCAGACTGCACCACCCCCTCCTTCTCTGAGATGCTGGGGAAGATTCAGTTCAGCCCTGTTTCTTCAGCCCTCAGACTGTGTCATGACAGGCAGTGTTAAAAAGCTCACGAGGAAATTAATAATTCTGCCTGGGAGGCAGGCATGAGCAGCATGCAGGAAATGAGGCATGAGACCACACGCTGAATGATGAGGAGAGAACAGGGCACTGAATTCCTGCTGGGTTTGGGGAGCATCATCCAGTGCATGCTCTGGTGGAACCCAGAGTCCTTGCCTTCCTGAGCCTGGAAGCAAAACCACACTGCAGAGCATTTATAAAAAAGGGACAAATTAAGGATGCTCTCTTGGGCCTGAATTTGGCATTTCCTGACTGGTGAGTGCTTGACTTTGCAGCTAATCTTTCCACGCTGTTTTTGGCATGCAATTATGAGTAGATCTAATCAGTGTTTGTCAGAGCCTGGAACAGCAGGTGGGTGCATGCAGAAGATCCTCAGCACAGGCTGAGAGTGCTCTAAGCAGCCTTTGTCCAGTCTGGAAGCTGGTTGAGAGATGGTAGAATCATTTAGGTTGGAAAAGATCGTTGAACTTAATCACTTAAAATCATTGATCCTTCTGTTTCCAGCTGCTCTTATCTTAGCAAGGGTGGAAAAGTTCCTGTAAGGTGGAAAAGGGGTGGAACAGCACTGGAAGGGAACACCTCAGTAAGAGATGAGGGTGCATGTGCCTGTGCTTGATTTCACAAAAGCCTCAGATCAGATAATCCTCTTTCCTTCTGTCACAAAAAGCAAGACAAAAAGCCTGTTGTCTTGCTTTTTGTGGGCAAATGGAATTATAAACTGTAGAGCTTTTATATATATATATATATATATATATATATATATAAAATATATTTTATATATATATATATATATATATATATATATATATATATATATAAAAAAATATATATATATATGACTTTTCCAAGAGTGCAAGACTTATGAAAGTCAGATTTCCAATTGGACAAAAATCATATCTCATTCTCCCTATTGTTTTGTTTAACAATATATATATATATATATAAAAAAATATTATATATATATATATATATATATTTAAAATAATTTTTTTGAATATATATATATATATATATTTTAAAAGTTTTGTTGAACTTTCTTCCCAGCAAACACATATTTATATTATTACACTGTAATTCCAGCAGCTCTATGCTGCTGGAGCATTCTGATATCATTCTGATCTGCACAGTGCCTGGGGTCTGGCTGTGTTTCTCTGCATCTTACTAAAGGATTTAAAGCAAGTGGAAAGGGAAAAGCAAAGCACACAGAAAGAAAATAGATTAAAGCCTTGTTGTTGTGCTGTGCTTGCAAGTGGGAAAGTGAACCTGCTTAACTAATAATGGTGAGCCAGCTCAGCCAGCAGATCAAACCGGTGCTTTAGAACAGCATGTGCATCTCTGGGCTCATATCCCACTGAAACAGCTTCTCTCTGTGTTGTATCCTCAGGCACAGCTTCTGGTCTGTGGCTGAATTAAGTCAATGTTTTGAGAAGTATTATGGGAGATTCAGGGTGAGGTGTCCATGGCCCGCCTGACTTCTCCAGGAGTGCAAGACTTATGAAAGTCAGACTTCCAATTGGACAAAAATCATATCTCATTCTCCCTATTGTTTTGTTTAACAATTCATGAAGTCTGCACTGGGAAAGGGACTCCATGCTCTCAGTGATAGCTGTGCTGATAAGGTAGAATGGGATTGTATTTGCATGGGATTGTATTTGCCCCCAGATGAGGGAAGGAATGATGCATCTGACTCCATGTTCTCAGAAGGCTAATTTATTATTTTATAATACTGTATTATATTAAAGAATACTATACTCACTATACTATAGAATACAGAAAGAATACAGACAGAAGGCTGAAAAGATAATAATGAAAACTTGGGGCTTTTTCCAGAGTTCCAACACAGCTTGGCCCTGATTGGCCAAAGAGTGAAAACAACTCACAGCAGAATCCAATGGAACAATCACCTGTGGGTAAACAATCTCCAAACACATTCCACATGTGAGCACAACACAGAAGAAGCAAATGAGATAAGAATTGTTCTCCCTTTTCTCTGAGGCTTCTCAGCTTCCCAGGGGGAAAATCCTGAGCAAAGAGATTATTTCAGAGAATGTGAATGCTACAGAACAGGGACCTGAGAAAGCCCTTCTTGGCTGCATTTCAAAATCAGACTTCTGGATTAGTCTCAGTGATTCAGGTGTAGAGCCAGACTGTGGGGCTGTGTCCTGGTGTCCCTGTGGAGCTCTGCTTCAGTGTGGTACATTAATGCTGCCCTCCAGTTGTTCTGTGTGCAGCTCTGTGTCACAGAGATGTGGTTTTTGCCAGGACCCAGATGCTCTTAGGATAATTTAGAAGCATGAAGGCTATTTCCCTCCCCCTTATAGGAACTTCATGTAGCTATCAAAGGGACTTAAAGCTGCCTTTGGTAGAAACTCCAGAAGATTTCAGGAGCACAAAACTGCTAGCCCTGCTGTGAATGCTCTGCACGTGGGAGAAACCAGTGTGAAGTCCTGATTATTTTGTCAATGAGAATCTCCTTTATTACAGAAATTATCTTTCCCTCCCTTCTAGTCTTGAGCTTTCTTTCCTTTTTTCTTTCTAGCTTGGTGCTGCACAAGGCTTCCTTTTTCCTGTAGGAAGGAACAACTGGGTAATTGAAATGGAACACTAGTGAGGATTTTTTAATGTGAAAGGCAGCATTAATTAGTCAGGTCGGGTGTAATTAGCTTCCTCATCTGTCACTGCTTCTCTCCAACTTGCCAATGACTTTCTTTCTTCTGGATGTCACTGGAATAGAGCTGTCTTGGGGGAGCTGCATGGGTGTTTTCCCTGGTTGAGGTGCAAGTGAATGACAATCCCTGTGGGGCTGTTGGGGCTTGAGCTGGATTTCACTTGCAGGAAGCCTGTTTGCTTTGGAAATAGCAGAGGGAAGCCCAACAAATCTATATGCCTACCCAAAGCAGCTGAATCAGTGCCTCTTGTCTAAAGAAACAGACCCAGGGCTCCAAGGAGTACTCTAATCCTCTGCCTCTTTCAACCTGGAGCAGGCTAAGCTTGCTCAGAAGTGAGGCAGAGCTTTAATGAAGGCTGCAGGATTAAGTTCTCTGTGTGTATCCTGGAGCTGAAAAAGTAATTGGGCCATGATTCAGTGCTGAGAGTCTCTGGATAGCAGGAGAAGTGATGGAGGGAAAACAGGCCAGCCCTCAAGTAAAATTCAAGCAGAAAAAAAAATGCATTTCAATCCCCTTCTGGATGATTTGAGGGTTTATCTCCCCCACCAGTTCAATTTGCCAATGTTTTGGGTTGGATGGGCTGTCATCCTGATCCAGGCAGGATCTGGGGAAGGTGGCAAAGCCAGATGAGTCCCAAGGGCAGTGCTAAGTGTGCCATGCCTGGCTGTGGGGCTGAACCAGCTCTCCTGTAGGGGGTTCAGGGCTGTGGATGCAGGCAATATGTGTACCCTGTGTGCAGAGGGAGGCTGGCACTGCTGGGCACAGTCCAGGTGCCACCCACCCTGCCCATGCCTCTGTTCCTGACCAAATCCTTGATCCTTTCCTCAGTTCTCATGTGAGTGTGTACAGGGGCTTCTCCAGAAATTTCTGTGCTGGAGTTCACACCAGTGCCAGAGTTTGTGCCAGTCTGCAGCTAGAGTGTAACACATGTTGGTCACCAGACATTATAGGTGCCCATGTGTTACAAATTGGGGTTTGCAATCCAGACCGTGACAATTGATGGACAAATCAGAGGGAGATACCTTAGAACTGATCCCATCCTTGAGATGAGGATTTAGCTCTTGGTTAAGAAAGGAGATGGTGTAATCCCTTTTCTGCTGCCTTATTATTATGTTGCTCTCTCTCATTTCCCTTTCTTGTCACATGCAGGCTCTTCTGTCTCAGGATAACAATCTTTTCCCTCCTTCTCCTCAGTAACTCAATAAAATGGGAAATTATTATAGCTCTTTACCTCTCTTTCTAAAGAGAGAACACATATCCTTTTTCAGATCTCACAGTAATTCCATTCCCCAGGGCAGTGGGAGAAAAGTCAGGGGTAGAAGGAAGGTAACTGCAGGTACACACCAACCTGCCCAAGTGAGGTTACACCTGAGCTCCTGCAGCATCAATCTACAGTAATGAAATTATTGTGGCTCTTTACTTCTCTTTCTAAAGAGAGAATACATATCCTTTTTCAGATCTCACAGTAACTGCATTCCCCAGGCCAATGGGAGAAAAGTCAGGGGTAGAGGGAAGGTAACTGCAGGTACACACCAACCTGCCCAAGTGGGATGGGTGAGGTTACACCTGAGCTCCTGCAGCATCAATCTACACTAATGTGGAGTTCTGGCTGTCCCTTAGAGGCTGAAGGGAACAGTCCCTGGCAGCTGAGTGATGGGTGGGGGTCACACATCAGCCATAGGAGCATAATCTTCCTCTCCTTAGAAATAGGTTTCCCCCAGCTATTTATAGCAGTATTCATCTTTCCCATGAAGTGTGCACGTGTGTGCACACAGAGCCATGAGCACACACACACCCTCACACCTGCTCACCACACTTGCACACATCAACCCCTCTGAAAACTCACTGGATGCCTGGCAGAGGTGAGCCCTGTGAGCTGGGGCCGACAAGGTGCTGTGTTTGGGGGTCTGGTTAGGAGCAAAGCCATAAATAGGTGGGGGAAATCTACTGGCAGTTCTAAGGAGAGGAAGATAGCACTCCATTGCATTTTGTGTCTGGTAGCATGAACCATTCCTGGATGTGAGAACCAGGTTAGCTAATTAAGTGTTCATGCTGCTGCAGGGTGAGCAACATACTGTGAATCCCTGCAGTCTCCTTGCCTGGTGGTCCTGGAGCTGTGCAGAGCCTTCCTCTGCCACAGCACCGGGCTCTGGGACTGTCCCTTGAACTTCTCCCTCTCTGGTTCCTCTGCCAGGCAGAGTGTGGGATGCCCCATGACAAGGCTGTTGTTTCAGTGACTGCAGCAGATCTGTGGGATTTGGAAGAAGTGATGCTTTCTTCCTGAGGGAACTGGAGTGTGCCTCTGTCTTGGCTCTGCTGCTGTGAGTCTGTGGATTCACAGCTGTGCCTGGGTCTTGCTGACTGCTCTGTCTGTGTGCAGGTGCTGGACATGGACACAGAGGATGACCCATTGTTACAGGATGCCTGGCTAGAGGAGGAAGATGAAGAGGTGGCCTTCAGCTCCCGGAAGAGGCACGAGGGCGCTCTGTTGTGTGGGAGAAGCCCGTGCAGAGTCAGGCCCCTCTGTGTCACGCTGCCTATGTCTGGCTTCTGGAATATTGTTGGCTGGGTGTTTACCAACCCATACTGTGCTGGCTTCATACTTTTCCTGGGCTGTGCCATCCCTGCTGTGCTTGCTGTCGTCATGTTCCTCCACTACCCCGCCCTGGACATTGACATCTCCTACAACGCCTTCGAGATCCGCAACCACGAGTCCTCGCAGCGTTTTGACGCCCTCGCCTTGGCCCTCAAATCCCAGTTTGGCTCCTGGGGGAGGAACCGCCGGGACCTGGCTGACTTTACCTCAGAAACCCTGCAGAGGCTCATCTTCGAGCAGCTCCAGCAGCTCCACCTCAACGCCTCCCACCTCGGGGTGGGCACGCGGGTGCGGCGCAGCCCCGCAGAGGGCAGGGGGAGCTCCCTGCAGCCCCAGCCCCAGCCCGGCACAGCAAACCAGAGCTCCAGAGTCGGGAGGGGAGCCCCACGCTGGGACTTCTCCAGCAGCTACATCAGTGCTAACACACAGACTCATGCTCACTGGCGCATTGAGCTCATTTTCCTGGCTCGGGGCGACTCTGAGAACAACATCTTCACCACGGAGCGCCTGGTGACCATCCACGAGGTGGAGCGCAAGATCATGGACCACCCTCGCTTCCGTGAATTCTGCTGGAAGCCCCACGAGGTCCTGAAGGACCTGCCCCTGGGTTCTTACTCCTACTGCTCCCCTCCCAGCTCCCTCATGACCTACTTCTTCCCCACGGAGAGAGGAGGGAAGATTTACTATGATGGCATGGGACAAGACCTTGCTGACATCCAAGGTGAGCTGAGCGCCACGGGCAAGGGCTGGCATGCTCAAGGATGCCCAGGACGTCCCTCTGGCTGTCCTGAGCAGCCAAGACCCCTGACAGGGGGCTCAGAGACCCTGGCACAAAGCCCAGAATGCCTGTGGTTTTGATTATGACCCATGGAGCAAGTTACCAACCTTAGATGAAAATTTGCAAGCCATGGCAAATTAAGTAGAATGATAGTGAATTATCACAAGGTGGAAAAGTAGATTTTGGGGCTTTTAGAATGGGGATCCAGGAAGCAAGATGGAGGATCTGGGTGTGTCCAGCCTTTCTCCTTCTTCTTCTTGGCCTTCGTCTTCTGCTGTGATGCTGGCACTCACAGATTGGTTTAGAGTAGAAGCTCACTGTCTAACATAGGTGATAGGTATTGGGAAGTAATTGTAAACATTGTACAGGTAGTTTTTAGTATAAAGACATAACACAGCCCCAGGGCAGGCAGAGTGCCTGGAACTGTCCTGCTGGATGGACCTCGGCAGGGCAGGAGAAAGAATTTTATAGGTAAGATAAAATAAACAACCTTGAGACCGAGAAATGAAGAGCCCTGACTCCTTCTTCAAGTGCTGGACTGGGAAAAGAGACTTTCCAACTTTTCTCAGGGTCACTCTGACCAGCTAGAGATCCCGACCAGGTTCAGGCAGTCAGTGGTGTGCAGCTAAGAGGAGTGACTGCCTTGTTTGGAGAGGAAGTTTCTGCTGGGCTGTGCCTTGAGGAATTGTTTTTTCTGCACCAGGGCCCCTTTTCAACCCTGCAACTCCACTCACAGGTCACATAGACCCCCACAGGCAAGTGAGAGGGACAAGTGAGGGGGTGTCCTGCATGGTACAGATGTCTTCTACTGACCCTTGTCCCCTGTAGATGGCTGTGGTTCACTAGAGCAGTGCCAGGGGCTTGAAAAGACAAATAGGGATGAGCTTCCCTGCACTACAGAGCAGATTAAAGAGGTCCGTGGGCTGTTCTGGCAGCTTGTGAGTCACCAGCTGGAAAGGTTCCTATAAGGAGAGGAGAGAAAAGGCCTTGCCTCCTCCTCCCAGCTCTGTACCTTGTGCTGTGCACCTGTAGTAGAAGAGAGGCTCTGGGTGGTGACAAAGAGGTGACTCATGAGGAGTCTGTGGGTGTGCTGTGGGATGTAGCCTCCATCTGTCTCCCAAGCCAGGCTGCAGAGGGTAGCTGTCCAGGAGCCATGCAGGGAACAAGCAAAGGCTTGTCCATCTGCTCCAGTAACAGTTCTGCTGCCAAAACGGGCAAGAGCTTAGTTTCTGGTCTTTCTGGTACAAACTCTAGGGAACTAGATTTTGGGAATAGATAGGCAGTGTCTCTTAGTCAGAACTAGCTGAGTGCCTCCATCTCTGCATCCCTCACACCATCAGATGGCAGAGGTACCAGGTCACAGCAGAGCCAGGACTCCTCTTCCATGGGCATTGTTTAGTTCTTCTGCTTCCAGGTGTAATAGAGAAAATATTGTCCCAGTAAGAGAAGGAAGAGCATCCAGCAGGGGAGTATTGATCAGGATGGTGTTGGCTGGGGGTGCTGTAGTTCAGGTCGGTCAGGTGGAAGATGTGTCCTGATGAGGCAGTGCATGGGGGCAGTAACACAAGCAGTGGGATGTGAGTCTTTGCAATCCAGGTTTGCCTTGCTCTCTGGAGGGCAGCAGCAGTCAGCACTGCTCTGATGAAGGTCGGGGTGACTCCCAGTTTCCCCGTGGCACACTGGATCCCATGCCTTGCCAAGACAATCAGGCAGCACCTAACAAAAGTGGCACTGCTTTCTCCTGCAGGATCCCTGGAGCTGGCCATGACCCACCCCGAATTCTACTGGTATGTGGATGAGGGCTTGTCTGCTGAGAACAAGAAGAGCTCCCTGCTGAGGAGTGAGATCCTCTTCGGGGCCCCACTGCCCAACTACTACTCGGTGGAGGATCGCTGGGAGGAGCAGCGCCGCAAGTTCCAGAACTTTGTCATCACCTACGTGGCCATGCTGGCCAAGCAGTCCACGAGGTGAGGGGGGTGTGGGCAGGGCAGGTGGGAGTGCACAAGAGCAGGGAAGGGCTCAGGATGGAACAGACCTTCCAGGGTAAAAGCTCTTGTGTTTGCGGGGTTCCCAGATGAGGGAAGAAATGATGACTCTGACTCCCTGTTCTTAGAAGGCGAATTTCTATTCTATTCTATTCTATTCTATTCTATTCTATTCTATTCTATTCTATTCTATTCTATTCTATCCTATCCTATCCTATCCTATCCTATCCTATCCTATCCTATCCTATCCTATTTTCTGATAGCCGTGTTCCATTTGGCTTCACACAAGGCACAGAAGGCTTGACATGCTAGCTTGGACTACTGGTCAGACTTGAACAGTGTCCATGGCATAATGCTCCAGATGAAAAAACATCTCCACGGAAACTGGGCTCAGCCACAGAGCTGTGAATGATGGTGGGGAGTATATGGCAGAAAACTACTCATGCTTCCCTTTACTGCCACTTCCACATGCCAGAGACACCAACAGAGACAATGAAAAGGGGACAAAGTTTGAATCTACTGCCTGTCTTTCCACTGAGAGCTTGTCTGGCACAGGATCCTCTTGCTTCTGTCTTACAAATCCAGTTCCACTAGCTCAAACAGAACTGTCTTCCTGCTCTGAATTTGCCCACTGCTGGTCTGATGCAGGGGATGAAAGTCTTTACTCAAGGCTGCTCAACGTGTGAATCCAATTCTGCTTTTTGTACAGAGAGGTTGGGAAGGGAGTTTTAGGGCAGGATAAGTTTCAGGAAGTGCAGGCTTTTTTCACTGCCAGGTCTTGGTTGAACAGAGCTTTGCTCAGTGCTTGAGAGAGAGAGAGATGATAAAATAGAGCTAAAAGGGCTAAAAGAGCATCCCAGGACTCAGGCAGTTGACAGAAGGCTGTGTGTCCCAGTCTCTGTGCCTTCTTAGACTCCAGCTTTCTGCTGCCCTGAGTCTTGGTACTTCCCAGAATGAAGGGATGCTGATCTTCAAAAGCAGGTTGGAGTGCAGGCAGCCACAGAGCATTCTCAGCAATGGGCTGGGAAAGCAGACTGTGGTTCTGACAAGCCAAAAAGGAATTGAGGGCAAGGCTCAGTTCCAAAGCTCAGATCCCTGACAGCTTCCTATGGTGCAGCATTATTGTAGTCCTGGTTGAATTATGTTGGATTATTTTTGCTCTGAGCCTGCTTCCAGAGGCAGAACATGGTAAATCATATAATTTCTGATTAATCTCTCCCTCTGCCTGCATCCACAGTGCTAATATAATAAGCAGTGATTAGGATTCCAGATGGAATTGGCTTTAAAAACTCCAGGAACTGTCTATTAGTGCCTAAGACCCACCATGCAGTGGAGGAATTTTAAAAATATTAGACCTGCTCTTTAATTTCTCCTTCCCTGTATGAATTTCACCTCCAGCAGCAACTTTGTTCAGCCTGCTCTCTCTGCTCTGTTTTCTCAGAGAATTGCCAGGTTATTAGAGCAGTGACCTGCTTTGGCTCTGGAGGAGATACTGTGCTTTGAACCACCTGGCTCTGCTCCTTCTGTGCTCAACTATTCCTCTTCTTTCATATCTCCCCACCCCAGCAAAGTCCAGGTGCTGTACGGAGGCACAGATTTGTTTGACTATGAAGTGAGGAGGACTTTCAACAACGACATGTTGCTGGCCTTCATCAGCAGCAGCTGCATAGCTGTCTTGGTCTACATCCTCACCTCCTGCTCAGGTATGCTGGAGTCACAGCTCCCCTGTTCTAACACAAATCCAAATGTGCCCTGGCTCTCTCTGTCAAGGCTGAGGAGAGATTCTGATGCCCTGGCACCAGAGTGGCTGTGTGGCACAGCAGCATGCAGAAGGGCAAGTTTGATTCTCCAGAGCAGAGATTTATGAGCAGGGTGAGGGAAAGACTCACAGGAGATCAGGAAGAAGGTGCAAATGCTTGTCTTGGTAACACTGGTATGAATTTGATGTAATTTTTTGCATGAACCTCATGGGAAGGAGTCTGCAAGCAGTACTCCCTGAACTGTTGTTCTCTGTCACCAACACACTCATGGGAACCACTATCCCAACAGGGCAGATGGGAAGTGTTTGCTCTGCTGGGGATGGCCAGAGATATTATTTTTTTCCATGTTTCTTTTCTGCTGCAGTGTTTCTGTCATTCTTTGGCATTGCCAGCATTGGGCTGAGCTGCCTGGTGGCTCTGTTCCTGTACCACGTCGTGTTTGGGATCCAGTATCTGGGTATCCTCAATGGTGTGGCTGCCTTTGTCATCGTGGGGATTGGTAAGCTCATCTTTACTCAAAGCCTGTGCTTTGCCTTGCCCTGCCTTCTGTCTGCAGGAGAGAAGAAAGTGATGGTGGCAAATGGAGATTGAATTTTCAGGCCCTTTTCTGTTACCTATAAATTTAATATTTGCAGTTCAAATATCAAGGGGTGTGAAAAAGCCTAATCATTTGTTTTTAAAATTTTACAAGTTTCATAGTAATAAAATGGTTATTAAAAATAGTAATACAATTAGAGTAATAACAATTTGGACAAATTGAATTAGGACAATATGAGACAATAAATACAAAGAGTTACAGATGTCCGGGCACCTTTTTCTGGGCAAAATAAGCCCGAAAAAGGACCCACGTTAACAGAGGATTAACCCTTCAAAGCAACAGCATGTTGCATATTCATACACCTCATCCATGATGCATAAATTCCATTCAAACAAGGATTCTGTCTGGGCAGTCAACTTCTTCCTCTGAATCCTGACAGCACCTTCGAGGTGGGAAGAAGTTCATCTCTCCTGATAATGAAGCAATAAATTCTTTTTCTCTGAAAGATTCAGGTGTCCTGTGGCTGCTATCTCAGTGAGAGTCCTTTCTTTAAGAAAAGTATCCTACATAGCATAGTTTCTATTTTAACATTTTGTTATGACCTAAAACTATGTTTAACACACTACTTAAGAGAATTAACACAGCATTACTTTCTAACACAACACCTATAATATTCATTTGAATATTTGCAAAAAGCCAATCATAAAATACGTGCATTCTTCACAAGGGGGAAATCAGATTTTTAGCAGGTGTCACCTCTGTGAGCAGAGTACCAATATCTGTGCTGTCTTTTTCCAGGAGTTGATGATGTCTTTGTTTTCATCAACACCTACCGCCAAGCCACCCACCTCAAGGACCTGCGGCTGCGCATGATCCACACTGTCCAGACAGCAGGGAAAGCCACCTTCTT
The DNA here is from genome assembly GCA_024362935.1 of Setophaga petechia. Taxonomy (NCBI): domain Eukaryota; kingdom Metazoa; phylum Chordata; class Aves; order Passeriformes; family Parulidae; genus Setophaga; species Setophaga petechia. The sequence goes on from JANCRA010000047.1 coordinate 360,628, forward strand.
CACCTCCCTGACCACAGCTGCAGCATATGCTGCCAACATCTTCTCTCAGGTACCCTCTACCTTTGGAATTTGGGGTTTCAATGTCTGCCAAAGGGCCTAATGGATGAGGATCCTGCCAGCACCATCTGTCCTCTCCTTCAGCACAGTGGGCTGCCAGACCTGCTTCTCACAGGGCTGTCTCTTATTTGCTGTAAGGTAGTGGGTTATCCAAGGAAATGCTTCTGTGCTGTCACAGTGCAGCTGGTCTGTAGCTGGACAAGGTAAATCTGGCCATTACAGAAATCCAATTCCGTTAGCCTGCTTCATTCTAGAAAATAAGTAAAACAAGTCCTTGGGTGAGCAATCATTGGTTAGATTTGAACTCAAACAGAGATCTATCGAAAGAAGGTCAACCCCTGTGGCAGGGAATGATGAGGAGGACTCCATCTTATCAGAAGGCTAATTAATTACTTTATTATACTGTATTATTCTATACTATATTACATTACATCTAAATGGAATCTGCCAAGCAATGCACAGCATCTCATGACTGTCCCAACAGTCCCAACACACACACACACCTGGCCCTGACAGGGCCAAGGAAATAAAACCCCATCACTTTGGGTAAACAATCTCCATATTGCATTCTACTTTGGCACAAACACAGGCACAGCAAATGATAAGAATTGTTTTTCCTTTCTCTGAGCTTCAGAGAATGTGAAACCCAGAAATATTCTTGGGAAGAGCTGTGCCTTGCTTTTCTCTGTGAAGAGAAATGTGGCAACAGAGATCTCATCCTGTCATGTTCCTTCTGGAATGCAGACATACCACTGGTCAAGGAGCTGGGGTTAAGACCCAGACCAATCAGTTCTCTAACCCTGGGGGTTTTAAACCCCTATATAAGGAGGCTTCCATAATAAACCATTGCTGTTGTCACATGGATCTATGAGAGTTTGTGTTGTCTCTGTCTCCAGCCAATCACCCCAAGTAACACTGGGGTCAAACAGGCTCTGTTTCAGTGCTTTACCTAGCAGGTTTGCTGATTTTCATGACTGAGGTCAGTGTGTGTTATTCTCAGGTTCCTCCAGACATCTCTTCCTTGCCCCAGCTGATCCCTGTTGCTGGTGGTGGAGACAGGAATGTGATGTACACACATTGCAAAGTTCATGTGGCAACAGCCAACCTTTGTTGAAGTGCACCCTCTTTTATAGGGGCTTTGAATCTCCTGTTCTTACTGAGAGAATTGGACAAAGGTCTTAACTCTGATATGATATGGGTGCATTCCTGATTGAAAGGGATTGGCTGGGGTCCCCTTGTTTAAACTTAAATTTAGCCTATTAATTATTGTGTCTGGGGGCTTGTTTACTTCACTTCTCTAACAAGCTGGGCTGGTTGAGTAAGTGTCTGTCATGGCCAAATTATTTGAGCAGCTATAGAGCAGCTATAACCTTTACAGATCCCAATCCCATGCTCTCTCTCTTCATGCAGATCCCAGCTGTGCATGACTTTGGACTCTTCATGTCCCTGATTGTGTCCTGCTGCTGGGTAGCTGTGCTCTTCACCATGCCAGCTGCTCTTGGAATATGGACCCTCTATGTGTCCCCATTAGAGAGCTCCTGCCAAGCCAGGTGAGCCCTGGAGCCTGTAGGTGGGAAGTTGTGGAATTTGCAGGCAAAGAGGTTTGCAAATTCCTTCCCTGTCATCTCAGTTTATCCTCATTCCCCTCAGGCAGCTTGGCTTTGGCTCTGACAGAAGGGAAATTTAAGTTCTGCCATTCCAGAGTCGAGCAAAATGGAAGGGTCAAGTCCCAGTCTCATTCTCTCTCAGCCAATTCTCTTGGTTGAATGCCATGGAGTGAGTATTGGACCATTTGTTTCCTCTGAGCTCTTAATGACAGCTAAACCTTCAAGAGGTGGACATGCAAACCCTGCAAGGCAGACAGGTCCTGTGAGCAGGATGTGGAAATTTGTGTTTGAAAGTCAGCACATTTCCTTTTCCCCTGCTCTTTAGCACTGCAGGTGACCTGGAATGGTTTTATTAATTAGCAGGGAGATGAACTGCTGAAACTCCCACCTCTCAGCACCCAATGTCCAGGCTCAGCCCTGCTCTGTTTCCAGCCCAGCCCCTGCCCTCTCAGCACTTAGCCATGGAATTTGCTCCAGGCAGCTCCTGTTGTCTTTCCAAGCAATTGGAACATGTTGTTCCTTGCTCCTTGCCACTGAAGGAGCCCACAGGTAACTCCTCACAGGGTATGTGGCTTTAAACTCTTGCCTTTCTCTCCTTTCCTGCTTCAATCCAGCTGCAGTCAGAAGTGCACCAAAAAGAGTGCCTTGCACCTGGCTGAAGATCTCTTCATTGCCTCAGCAGCCCCCTCCAGAGCAGGCAGAGAGACCCTTCCCTACCTGGACGATGACATCCCACTGCTCAGCGTGGAGGAGGAGCCTGGTAAGAGTTTTCTGCTGTCTGTGCCTTTAGGGGATCACACTGCCCTCTTCATCCTGCAGTTCTCCCTGCCCCTGACACTGGTCCTTGCCTCAGTTCCCTGAATGGTAAGCTGGAGATGGTGTCATCATGGGAAGGTGTAGGAGTCAGGACTCAATATTCTTTGTCAGTTTGCTTTGAGATCTTCAGTGGGTGTCAGTGCATGCTCTCTTAACTAGTTTGCTAATTCTCTTGGGTCCACTGTGGTCTGCTTTGTCTGGAATCACTGACTGTGACATGGAAGTAGCCACAAAACATCTAATCCATAACACCAGGACAGCTCACCATGGAGCAAAGTTTTCCCCTTTTTCCTGCCATTTGGAACACTGTATTTGGGAAGCAGGAGAAAGAGCACTGTTGTTCTCCAGCATCAGCCCCCTAGAGCAGCTCCTTCATCATGGTGTGAAGAGGGCAGTGACTTGCCTGAGATCACATAAGCAATATAGAAAAAAAACCCAGAAATTCCCTATCTGTTGTTAGCAGGAGATAATCCTTCCAACCCAAGGAAAAGGTGCTTACAGGGTCGTGCTCTCTTGTACTTGGCTTTTAAAACTCACTGGAATCTCTTCCTTTTAAACGCCCCAACAGCAGTGCTCAGGGCAGTGAGTAACTTTCAGGCCTAGAAGCAAAGTGGAGCTGGAGATAAGTGAATCAATTCCATGGCATTGCTGCAGAGTGGGCTCTGAGATGCCTTTGACAGGCAGGCACAGAAGCTCTGGCTGTGGCTCTGTGCTGCAAGAGTTCTCCTTGGTATGCCAGAGCCACGTGCAATGGTGATGTATGGAAATAATCCCTGTGTTCCCTGCAAACAGCAGAGTGTTTTCCTCCAGGGTTCCTGGGCATGAGGAGATTGTGAGGAAGCAAAGCAACTTGTTCCAGTCACTGGCCAAGCGTGGTTTGTGGGTTGGCAGGACAGTGTGCCAGGCAGGCTGCATCCCTCCACAGTGCAGGAGTGTTGGGGGTTAGGACGGTCAGGACAGACGGACACGAGAGATTTCTGGAGCCAGGTCATGGAATTTGGGGTTTATTGCAAAGGGCCTGGGTGCAGGGCCCTGCTGGGAGCTGCCAGCCACAGCTGGAGCAGGACTGAGAGAAGAGTGGGGGAGAGAGGATGAGAGGGTGAGAGAGTAAAACCATAAGAGAGTAAAAGGGGTAAGAGAGCAAAGTTCCTGTTACAATACAATAAATCATCTTCTGTGTTGAATATTCTAATTCTCACTAACCAATCTAGTACAAGATACAAATCCTATAGCATTTACATACAGCCTATAAGAATCATTACATTACCATACTGTGCTACATTTTAAACCCTAAAAACTCCTCTTTGGACCCCTTCTGCCAACCTGGCAGGGTCTGCTCTGATCCTTGGAGCTGTCTGCAAGCAGAGGGTGTTGTTTCACCAAAAGGGGATTACCTTCAGCTGGCCACACCATTGTTTTCCAGTTGTTCAGTAACTAAGGGATCTCAAAGCTTGCTTTCATTTCAATCTCGCTTATAGTTTCTACATTCTCAAAATCTTTTGCCAGGCAATCATATTTATAAGGCTTTCCTGTTTCATCTTCCCCAACACACAGCCAAGTGCCATCTTCTCACACATAGAGAAGGGGGCATTTCCCTTGGAATCCCTGATCTGGAGATAAGGGAATCAGGGAGGAGCCAGGCTGCAGTCAGGAAGAGGTCAGCTGTGTGTAATTAGCAGTAAGGCATATTTAGTGGGACAGGGACAAATTCTGCTTGGCCCAAGAAGCTTGCAGTATCCCTGTGACCTTATGGACAGTGTTTGTGGGATTTGGTAGAGCAAGGAATAGCCTGAAGCATAGATTTGGACTGAGCTATGGATTTACATGTGTAGCTGTTGCATGGCAGTGACTTGACAAAGATGCTTCTTAAAACATCCTGGAGTCACTGCCTCTGCTGGGGTTTTACTCCATCTCTTTAGCTGGACTGAGTTGTACAGCACCTTGCACAAGATTTGATAAAGGAGAGCAGAGAGCTCTGAGAGACACTCATGATACTGATACTGCTTTTGATTTCTCTCTATTCCAGTCTCCCTGGAAATGGGGGATGTCCCCTTGGTGTCTGTGATGCCAGAAAATCTGCAGCTCTCTGCAGAGAAGAGCAACCAGGGTCACTTGATAACTCACCTGCAGGAGCTGCTGGAACACTGGGTGCTGTGGTCTGCAGTGAAGAGCAGATGGGTGATTGTGGGTAAGCAAGGAGGGGAGTTGCATCTGCATGGATTTTAGAGGGTTTGACAATTCAATCAGTCACCAAGCCTTGATTATTAGTTACAAGAGCTGGGAAAAGGGACATGGTAAATGTCTTCTAATACAGTGAGAGAATGCTTCCCAAACAGTCAGTCCCTAAGGGGCTCACCTACAATGTTCAAATATCTCATTGGACATTGGATGGACCCCATGGAAAGGAGGCACACGTTGGGAATAGGATGGTTGAGTTGCCTGTAGGAGTGGAGTATTTAGAAAAGTATTTTGTGCTTTAGCCATGAACTGCCTGAGTGTTTCTTCTGGAGCAATCCCTTCACAGACCATGAAAACTGACTGTTTTTACTCATGAGTGCTGGTCTCATCCCTTTCTTCTCACTCAGATCTAAAGTGGCAATTCCTGATGGAGTTTTTTCCAGGCATGGTGCTTAGAAAGCCCAGCTGCCAGTGTGCTTTAGTGGCTGTTCTTTTCCCAGCTGAAAACACCATCTTTCTACCCCATTGCTGCTCTCTGAGCATGTCTGAAGTGCATGTAGGGTCCCATGCTTACCAGGCTTCTCCTTGCAGGGCTCTTTCTCCTGGTTTTGCTCCTGTCCATATTCTTTGCCAGCCGCCTCCACCCAGCCAGCCGTGCTCCAGTCCTGTTCCGGCCAGACACAAACATCCAGGTGCTGCTGGATCTGAAATACAACCTGAGTGCTGAAGGGATCTCCTGCATCACCTGCTCAGGTGAGAACACTGCTTCCCAAACCATGGAGGGTGCAGGCCAGCCTGGCCTAAGCCCTGGGCTGGAGGAGCTGAAATGTGAGGCAGGCACCTACAATGTTCAAATATCTCGCTGGACATTGGATGGGCACCTTGGAAAGGAGGCACACGTTGGGAATAGGATGCCTGTAGGAGTGGAATATTTAGAAAAGTATTTCCTGCTTTAGCCACAAACTGCATTGTGATGGTGTTCACAGGGGTCCGAGGATGAGGGAAGAGATGAGGATCTGACTCCATTTTTCAGAAGGCTTGACTTATTATTTTATGATATATATTATATTAAAACTATACTAAAAGAATAAAAGAAAGGATTTCATCAGAAGGCTGGCTAAGAATAGAAAAAGAAGGAATCATAACAAAGGCTTGTGGCTCGGACAGAGTCTAAGCTAGCTGACTGTGATTGGCCATTAATTAGAAAGAACTGCATGAGACCAATCACAGATCTACTTGTTGCATTCCACAGCAGCAGATAACCATTGTTTACATCTTGTTCTTGAGGCTTCTCAGCTTCTCAGGAGGAAAAATCCTAAGGAAAGGATTTTTCATAAAATATGTGTGTGACACTGCATGAGTATCTCTTCTGGAGCAATCCCTTCACAGACCATGAAAACTGACTGTTTTTACTCATAAGTGCTGGTCTCACATCAGTGCCCAGCCAAGAGACTGTGGCAACTGTGTTGTCTGCTCAGGGTTTTGTACTCAGCAGCTGAGTCTGAGGTGTGCACAGCCCTGGTACCTCTTTTCTCATGCCATTCACTCCTTCCTCCCTGACTAACCTTGTGGGACAGGTTTGTTTCAGGAAAAGCCCCACAGTTTGCAGAACAACATCCGAACTTCCTTGGAGAAAAAGAAGAGGGGCTCAGGTTCACCTTGGGGAAGCAAAGGCAGCATGAGTGATGCAGGGCAGCAAGGTGAGTGGAGCAAGGTGACTCTGGCCATATTTGCAGCCAGGGCCCAAGGATCCACTGGGGTACAAACTAAACCACATGCTCTCTGAATAGCTGATGGGGAATAATTCTCTTCAGAGCCTGCCCCACTGAGCCCTAGGGTGGTGCTGGATGTATGGTGTGACACTGTTCACAGGGGTTTTAGGATGAGGAAAGAGATGAGGATCTGACTCCATGCTTCAGAAGGCTTGATTTATTATTTTATGATATATATTATATTAAAACTATACTAAAATAATAGAAGAAAGGATTTCATCAGAAGGCCAGCTAAGAATAGAAAAAGAAGGAATGATAACAAAGGCTTGTGGCTCAGACTCTCTGTCTGAGCCAGCTGACTGTGATTGGCCATTCATTAGGAACAACCAACATGATCCAATCCCAGATGCACCTGTTGCATTCCACAGCAGCAGATAATCAATGTTTACATTTTGTTCCTGAGGCCTCTCAGCTTCTCAGGAGGAAAAATCCTAAGGAAGGGATTTTTCATAAAAGATGCCTGTGACAGTATGGGGCATTTTTAGAATCCCCCTTTCCCTGAATACCTGCTGCTCTCTAGGACGTGGTCCTATAACCCAGGTGGCAGTATCATCTAGTGTCATATCCCTCTGATCTGAGTACAGGGCTAGGAACTCTAAGCTTTCACATCCCAGTCCTGTTCACAACCTTGCTGGCAGGTCACGAGGAGAGTAAATTCAGTTTGCAGGGGATTTTGAGGATAAAACATTTATTGGGCCAGGTCCCAAGATGACATGAATCAATAAGCCATCAGGAATTACTGCAGCTCAGGATGTATTTGTGATAGCCTTTGAAAGATGTACTGTGCTGGGAGAAGGCAGAGGCTGAGCAGACAGCAGAGCATCAGAGCCCTCCTTTGCTCTGGCTGCATCTGTAGGATTTGCTGGTTGAGAAGTAGCACCAAACCAAACCTCATGCCCTCTGTTTTCCTCAGAGCTGCAGGGGACTGTGTATATCTCCAAGTCCAGGAGCAAGGGAAGACCAGCTATCTACAGATTCTCACTCAATGCCAGTGTCCCTGCGCCCTGGCAGATGGTGTCACCAGGAGATGGGGAGGTGCCTTCGTTCCAGGTAAGTCACTCCAGGATGCTGGACCCCTCTAGCAAGAGGGCAGCACTCAGCAGGTGAGCACAAGAGCCTCCTCCTGTCTCTCCATGGGGTCCTGTGTAGCTTTGGGTGATGTTTTCAGAGCACTGCAGTAGGGTGGTTAACACAGAAGGCATCGTGCTTGGCATCATCCAGGATGATGACTTGGAGTGCCACAAGATTTCACCAGTTGCTGTTGAGAGGTGACTGTCAGTGATGGGAGCAAAACTATGGGTGTGAGTAGGACAGGTGTCCCTGACCTTGGGCAGAGCAGCCACCATTCAGCCTTGGCCACTGGGAATGAGGGTATTAAGGGGACTGTCACACACATCACTGGGAAGGGGCAGGCTGGGGGCTGACTGTGCCTGCACTGCTCATTCTGTGTGGCTGTGCCAGTGCTCAGGGAGGAAGGGAGAGTGTGATGCTAATGTGCAAGAGGCTGCAACCCTGTGGAGTTAAGTGTCTGTTTTCATTAATCCATTGCTTAGGTGTATAGAGTGCCTTTCGGTAACTTCACCAGGAAGCTGACAGCTTGTGTGTCCACAGTAGGGCTGCTTAAGCAGATGAGCCCCAGGAAGTGGATGATGACCACCTTGTCCTGTGACACCAAGAGGGGCTGGAAGTTCGATTTCAGTTTCTACGTGGCCTCCAAGGAGCAGCAGCGCACACGGTAACCTTCCAAACCCCCCTGGGACAAGGCAACAGAACCAGCACAGCTGAGAGGCTCATCTGAGGTGCCTGGTGGCCAGTGCTAGTCCTGCTCTCAGTCACTGACATCCATGGCTCTAGAATTTGCTTTGCTGCATATATGCCCCATCTCTGCAGTCACTTTGCAGGCCCATAGCATCATTAACATGATGCTTGAGATCATTAACAAAAGACTTGAGAGACTGTGACTGGGGGCTTCTTTGAGTGGCAAAAAGATGTTGCTGATCTGATTCTTGCCCTTACCCACCTGAACTCTTGGGCTGAATGGGCTGCACAGAATATACAATGGTTAGAGATACAGGTCTGCAGATATTCACCTCTCCCATTGCTTCTGTCCCTGAGAATGTCTGTTTCCATATTAGATGCTTCATCTTCTCTCCCTCTGTTCCCCCATAACAAGCTTTCTTTGCTGCACAGGAAACTGTATTTTGCCCAGTCTCACAAGCCCCCTTACCACGGCCGAGTGTGTGTGGCACCTCCAGGCTGTCTGCTCAGCTCTAGCCCAGATGGACCCACCAAAGGCATCCTCTATGTCCCCAGTGAAAAAGGTGAGCTGGTGAGGCCCTGCTCAAACATGCCAAGATCCAGAGAATCAGACCTTTCCTTGCCATCTAATATAACTGTCATGGTTTGATGCTGGCACAAGGCCAGTGCCCCCATGAAAATATATTCTCCCTAGTGTCTGCTGTGAGATGTGACCAGAGATAGAGCAAAACAGGCTCCAGCTTAGGAATAAAGGAAAAAACTTTATTAAGTTATAATATGAAAAAAAGAGGAACACACAGAACCCAGAATGGAAACCTTCCAAAAACATCCCTCCTTCTCCTCAGTTTCCAACACAACACAGTGAGACAAAACCTTGGATTCTCAATCAAGTTACCACCCCTCAAATAATCGACTCTCAGTTCATCACCACCCTTCAGATAACCAACCCTTCCTTATCAAACCAGGACACTAACTGTAGTTAGTGCTCTTTATTGACAGTGACAAAACTATCTTTTGTCTCCTTAAAAGGAAAGAAGTCTAAAAGTTTCTCTCTTCGATTAAGTGAAAATACACCTCATGGGACTCAGGAGACTTCACCTGAAACTTAAGGATAGCTAATTAGACAGAAGCTAAAAAGTCTCACTTGGACAATAACTAGAAAAAGGAGTAAACAAAGAAACTATTGGCTTTTGTTAAGTGTTTTACCAGGAGCAAGAACATCTGGCACCTGGCTGTTGCGGTGTGATGTCAGTACTTGATTCCAATACCTGGCTCAGTTTTTCTGTTTGTTATTTTGCCTTTTATTAAACCTTTTTGTTTCCAACACTGCAGCAGAAGCCATAGTGCTGATTATTGCGCCTCCAAAGGTAGCTGAGCTATCTTAGGTGTGTTATAGACCTCCTGGAGCTCATTAGACCTAGCTCGAAGAAGTTACTATAACAACTAACCAACCTTTACTCTCTATTTGACAACAGCACCCAAAGCAAAGCTGTCAGCCACTTCTGGATTTAACCCATGCATGAACACAGGCTGTGGGAAGCCAGCAGTGAGGCCACTGGTGGACACTGGAGCCATGGTGTTTGTGGTGTTTGGGATCAGAGGCGTGAACCGCACCAGGCGCCAGGACAACCACGTCCTTGGAGACATGGTACTCGTGGTGGTGTGTTTGTGGGGTGCCCCAAAATACACCCAAAATACATGAAGGAAGCAATGATGAATCTGACTGCATGTTCTCAGAGGGTTAATTTCTTATTTTATGATAGTATATTATATTAAAGAATACAGAAAGAATACTTACACAATGCTAAAAAGATAATAATGAAAATTCGTGACTCTTTCCAGAGTCCTGACACAGCTTGGCTCTGATTGGCCAAAGAGTGGAAACAACTCACAGCAGAATGCAATGAAGCAATCACCTGTGGGTAAACACTCTCCAAACACATTCCACATGTGAGCACAACACAGGAGAAGCAAATGAGATAAGGATTGTTTCCCTTTTCTCTGAGGCTTCCCTTCGCCCAGGATTTTTCTCCTAGGAAGCTGAGATTTTTTTCCAGAGAATGTGAATGCCACACTCATGGTCTGGCATGCTGGGCAGGCCATGCTGGTTAGGGCTGGCAAGCAAGGGGCAGGGTCTCTCTGGATGGTGTTTAGTTAATACCCACAGCCCAGGGTGGTCCAGCAGTCTGGACAGATGGAAGGGCAGGGGTTGTAGCATTGGGATGAGCCAGGACAGTTCTGTTTTAGCAAATTGACAAAATAATGGAGATCAGGAAGGCCTTATTGAAAAAACACTTCAGACTTTTCAAAAAATCCTTCTGAGTGCAATATATAATTGTCTAATTTTGAGTCTAAACCTGGCTTTTTTGAGGATTTTCAAAACAAACCCATCTTGAGCGCGGTATAAAATCTCACTACACATTCAAGACTGAGGGAACTGTTATTTTTCTATAATATGTATCTTGTTATGAAGTATTAACAAAAAATAAAAATCAGTTACTCTAGGGAAAGTCACTAAATGGGACTTTTCTAGAAACAACTTCTCTGTGAGATCTCATACCTCGACACATGACAGTCATTCCCTAGAAAAACTATGCTGAGCTTGGCTGCTGCACTTCAGCTTTCTGCTGTTCTTCCTGCTCTGTGATTTGGGGGTACTGTGCAGAACCAGCCTTTTTCTGTTCCCTCTGCAGGGGCAGTGAGAGATGCAGACAGAGGAGCAGGCAGGAAGCTGCAGTGCCAGTTGCTGTGTGTTTGTCTCACGTGTGGTGCTCTTGTCATTGTGTCTCCTTGTGAAAGGGCAGTGTTATCTACGATGACAGCTTTGACCTCTTCAAAGAGATTGGCAACCTGTGCCGCCTCTGCAAAGCCATTGCCAGCAACTCTGAGCTGGTGAAGCCCGGAGGGGCTCAGTGCCTGCCCTCGGGTAGGTTAGACAACTCCTCTGCAGCCCTGCCTGTGCTTGCTTGGGGTCCTCAGCAGCAAACAGAAAGAGTGACTGCTTCTTGCTGTCTCCTTTTCTTCCCAAGGCAGCTTGACCCTTCTAGAACGTGTCATTGGTTGTGCTTTTTGGGACAGAAAGAGGGAAAGAAAGATGGTCTCTTTAATGCCAAAGACATTGGGTTTATTCTTTGGGATTTAATCCAGAAAGATAAGAAAAGAATTGCATTTGTTCTTTGTAGTCATGTTCTTTCTAGTTCTTTCTAGTCATAGTCTCCTTTTCTTCCCAAGGCAGATTGACCCTTCTAGAACGTGTCATTGGTTGTGCTTTTTGGGACAGAAAGAAAGAAAGAAGGTCTCTTTAATGCCAAAGACACTGGGTATATTTTTTGGGAGTTAATCCAGAAAGATAAGAACAGGATTGCATTTGTTCTTTCTAGTCATGGGTATTGCTTGAGATACAATCTTTTGATTCAGTAAATATCCTCTCAGTAGCTCCTGAATAGCAATGATCTCACACCTGATCTCATTGCAGTGAGGTTACTCACTGTCTCTGTGGCTTTGCACACCTGACCAGTGACCAGTGACCATCTCTCCCAACTTCAGAGGTCACAAGCTTGTGGAGCTGAGCCTGGGAAGTGTATATTGGCTTCAGGCTAAAAGCCAATTTCATGCCTGGAGCAAATCCCTGCCAGGCCAGGCAGACAGCCCCTCAGCACTTGCTGTTTGTGCTGCTTCCTGACAGCTGGGGACAAACAGCAGTGGCACTGTCCTGTCCCATGCTGGTGACAGAGTGTCCTTTCAAGCTACAGCAGCTGAGAGCTGTGATGCTGAGACCTGAAGGTTTTTTCAAACCAGAGTGGCAAGGGGAAGCAGCTGTGAACAAATGGGTCCTGTGATTCTCTTGGAGCTCTCATTTTGGGTTGTTGGTTGGGTTTTTTTCATCTCTTTGCTCCAATGTGCTTCTTTCCCCTATTCTGCTCTCCATCTCTTGCTCTTTCTTTCTCTCCAGGTTACAGCATCTCGTCCTTTCTGCAGATGTTGCACCCGGAGTGCAAGAATATCCCTGAGCCAAACCTGCTGCCAGGGCAGCTCTCTCATGGGGCAGTGGGGGTGAAGGATGGCAAGGTGCAGTGGATCTCCATGGCCTTTGAGTCGGTGAGCACATGGGAACATTGTCATTCTGGTGACACTTTCATCTTGTGACTTCTGGGGGTTTAGCTCTGCTCTTTCTGCACAGGCCACTTCCATTTGCAGACATCATTTAGTGTTTATTAGCATTTGTTGCAGACAGATGCCTGCACTCACTCACAAGTTGGTAGAAGTGGCTGCTCACACCACAATTAGCTCAGGCAAAAAGCTGGTGGCAGGTTTGCCCAAATGCCACTGCCAGTCCTGCCTGGTGCTGCCACTTGAGCTGGTTGTTCTGCCCTTCCCCTTGCCATGCATAGCCTGCCCAAAGAGCAGGACATGAGGGATGTGTTTATCTTGTTACAGACAACCTACAAGGGGAAATCATCCTTCCAGACATATGCTGACTATCTGAAATGGGAGACATTCCTGCAGCAGCAGCTCCAGCTCTTCCCAGAGGGCTCTGCCCTCCGGCACGGATTCCAGACCTGTGAGCACTGGAAGCAGATTTTCATGGAGATTATAGGCAAGTGACTGCCATGCTTCTCTCTGACACAGCCTCACAGCACACTCCATCCCATATGGTGGCCATGGGTTGTATCTGCAGTCCTTTGCCATTGCTGGGCAAACTCCTAAAGCCTGAATGTGTACTGTCGAAATTAGGCAAATCCCAAGGAAATAGGTGAGGGAAGGGACTCAGCCCTGCTGATGTGAGATTCAAGTAACCAATCACTCTCAGGGTCTCTGTGGTCAGGATGACCCCAAGATGTGTCAGAGTGTCTCTTTTCCCAGCCCAGCAGCCAAAGAATGAGTCAGGATTCTTCTGTTCTGTTTATCAAGGTTGTTTATTTTCTTTTATCTATTCCATTCTTTCTCTGACCTGCTGAGATCTGTCCAGCAGGTCAGTTTGTGGCACACTGACTGCCCTTGGGGTGGTGTCAGCTTTTTATACTAAGAACTACATGTACTTTATTTACAATAATTTTTCAATACCTATCACCTATGTTAGACAGTCTGTCTCTACTCTAAACCAATCCAAAAGTGCCACCATCACAGCAGAAGATGGAGGCCAAGAAGAAGAAGGAGAAAGACTGGGCAGATTCCTCCATCTTGCCTCCTGAACCCCTATTCTAAAAACCCCAAAATTCTACATTTTCACCTGGTGACAAATTCACTATCATTCTACTCAAACTCTTGTGGCTTGTAAATCTTCACACAAAGTTGGTCGTTTTTTCCAAGGGCTAAAATCAAAGTCAGAGGTGTCTTGGGCTCTGTGCCAAGGTCTCTGAGCCCCCTGTCGAGGGCTCGAGCCATCCAGGGCAGCCAGAGGGGATGTCCTGGGCTCTGACAAATCACCTTCTTTCCACTTTCATTCTCCCCCTCCTGTCTTCCCCAGTGTGAGTCCCTGCCTGCCTTGTTGCCAGCAGGAACATGGTGCCTTTCCCATGGCAGCTGTCACCTTCCAGGATTCATATCAGCTGGCTGTTTCCTTCCAGGAGTGCAGAGTGCCCTGTATGGTCTTGTCCTCTCGCTGGTCATCTGTGTGGCTGCTGTGGCAGTGTTCACCACACACATCCTCCTCCTGCTGCCAGTGCTGCTCAGCATCCTAGGTAAAAACACCAATTCCAATGTGTCAGGCTTTGTTGGGAAGGATGAAAGTTTGGCAAGAAAGTCTCACAGATATGTGTGTTGGCAGAAAGATTTTCGAATGTAGAGTCTGAAGAAGGAATAGAAATGAAAGCAAGTTTTGATATAGAAGAAAAGAATTGCTGAGTCAGTCTTACTGGATAACCAAGGAGGCAAAGGGTGTGTTAGTTAGAAGGGGGTTTTATGGCTTAGAGCAAAGGATAAACCCACCCCAAACAAGAAGATGTTTTTACCAAGCAGAAAGAGAGCACAGGCAAACAAGCTTGCTGATGTGGCAAGTAGAAAAAAGGTCTCAGAATTTTCCATTACAAGAAAACTGAAGAACAACTTCTAGTTTAAACTGTAATGTACTAACTTTTAGTGACTGGAGAACAGTAACATGAATATGGTAATTATAGTAGTTATGATGGGCTATAGATAAAAGTTAAGGTATAGATTGGTTCTACTGTATTAAGATGCTCAGCAAAGAAAAGTCTATAATGCATTGTAACCTAAACCAAAGGGTCTCCAGGCCTGCCTGCAGCTGGAGCTGACAGCTGTAGGCACAGCTCTGTCACCCACGACCTGGACTGCTATGACACCTTGGATGTAATAAACTGAATTTTGGAGAGCTGCCTGGAGTCCCACATCCCTCATTTGGGCTCTTACAAGGCTTTCACTTTTCCTGAAATGGATGGATTGTGACACTGCTGATTCTCTGGTGGTTTGAAGTGAATTGCTTGTATTCTGTGTAAACCCTTTTGGCTTTCCTGGGGCCAATCTTAGAGAACAGACTGGCTAAGTGAGCAGAAGAAACTCTCAACAAATATACAGGAACCTCATTGGGAAAGTAGATTTGTGTATCTAATTCCCAGTGTGTTTTATCTACACAATCCCTTCTATTTGTTTAAATAAGGGTTTTAGCTACACAAATGCCATCCCTACCTGGTATGTATAATAATGTGATTAAGTCCCACAAGCTCTGAATAACAATTGCATTACTTTCCAAGAACCTGCACCATGGCTGCTGTTTCCAAGCAGTGGAAGATGTTAAAACCTGGGCATTTTAGCAATGTTTTAGTATTCAAAGCAAAATTGTAAACAGTTTTCTCTACCAGGCTGGTGATTTGATAATATTGTGGTCTAAATGTGATGCTAAATCTCTTAGTTTAAAAATCAAATCTAACTTTTTGAAACCACTTAGTCTCCCACTTGTCTGGGCTTGGAATTTATTTAGCAAGAGTTAGTCTGGATTGGCATCAGCCTGTCAGTTTGTCTGATATTTAGCTGAGTGTTCCACTAGGCCCAGCAGCTCTGGGCACCTTAGGAAATGCTCCCTGTGCTAAGGGAAGGTGAGGGAGGTGTTTGTGGCAGGGGGAATGTGTACCAGAGTCAAACTGGTGGGGTATGATCCCAAACTCCCCAGGGATGGCTTGTGCAGCAGCCCCAGAGTCCTTTATGTGACCCTGTTCACTGGGGTCTGAGGATGAGGGAAGAGATGAGGATCTGACTCCATGCTTCAGAAGGCTTGATTTATTATTTTATGATATATATTATATTAAAACTATACTAAAAGAATAGAAGAAAGGATTTCATCAGAAAGCTGGCTGAGAATAGAAGAAGAAGGAATGATAACAAAGGCTTGTGGCTCAGAGAGAGTCTGAGCCAGCTGACTGTGATTGACCATTAATTAGAAACAAGCAACATGGGCCAATCCCAGATGCACCTGTTGCATTCCACAGCAGCAGATAACCATTGTTTACATTTTGTTCCTGAGGCCTCTCAGCTTCTCAGGAGGAAAAATCCTAAGGAAAGGATTTTTCAGAAAATGTGTCTGTGACACCTTTACATTTGCCTAACAGCACCTTTCTCCCCCAGGGGTCGTGTGCCTGGTGGTGACCATCATGTACTGGTGTGGCTGGGAGATGGGAGCTGTGGAAGCCATTTCCCTCTCCATCCTGGTGGGCTCCTCTGTTGATTACTGTGTGCACCTGGTGGAGGGATACCTGCTGGCAGGGGAGAACCTGCCACTCCAGCAGGCAGAGGTGAGCTCTGTTCCTCCTGCAGCCTGGCGTTCCTTCCTCCTGTGCCTCCATGGCACTCAGCTGTGATGCAGGACACGTGGTAGGCAAGGGGGGATGTGTCCTAGTGTGGAATTTGCAGGCAGCCCCAACAAGGGAAGAGATGAGAATCTTGACTCCATGTTTCAAAAGGCTTATTAAAAAAAAAAGTTATTGTTATATTTATTATATTTAAATCATATGTGTTATTATTTTATTATATATAGTATTTTTATATACTATATTAATATAATATATTTAAATATTTTATTAAATATAGATATATTAAATACATATATTTAATATATCATTAGATATATTATTATTTTATGATATTTATATATATTATATTTATATGTTATATTTATATATTATATTTAATATATATTTCATGTAATATGTATCATAAAATGATAGTATGATTATTATTTATGATATATTAAAATAATATGTATTATTATTTTCTTTTATACATTATATTAAAAATGCTATACTAAAACTATACTAAAGAAAGAGAGAGGAGACATCAGAAGGCCAGAAAAGAAAGGAATGATAATAAAATCTTGTGACTGCTCACAGCCTCGACATAGCTGGCTGTCATTGTTCATCAAGTAAAAACAATCCACATAAGCTGGGTAAACAATTCTCCAAATCACATTGCATAGTAGCAAAACATGGGGAAGCTGAAGCTTTCCAGCTTCTCAGGAGAAAAGATCCTAGAGAAAGAATTTTTCAGAAAATATGTCTGTGACATCCTGGCACCCTGAGAGCACCCCTGGGTATGGTATATAATATACTGCTGCTAACTGTGAGCTTGTGTACCTGAGTGCACTCAGATGAGGGTTCCCAACCCACATGGTTGTCTTTTCTTGCTGGCCACAGCTGTGTCCAAAGCAACCTGCTTTCATGTCCAAGTGAAGACAGTCTGTGCTGGAACAGCTCTACCCTAATTCTGTAACCTCTGGAAATTGCTCTGCTGGACTGACTGCCAGCTCACCTCTGGCCTTGTTAACATCTCTTGTCTCATTGGGAAGATGGAGACCACAAAAGCCTGGGATCTCTGATGCCAGGTGTAGTGCCTGTGTGGCGTGGGCCCAGCAGTCAGTCTGATGTGGTGGAAATGAGGCACAAAATCCAGCAGCCTTTGTCTCTGCTGAGTTGGCCACAAAAATCCCCTACAATGTCACAAGCTGGGGATGATGTGGCTGGACAGTGTTCAAGCAGAAAGGGACCTGGGGGTGCTGGTGACAGCAGGCTGGA
Organism: Setophaga petechia; assembly: GCA_024362935.1. NCBI lineage: Eukaryota > Metazoa > Chordata > Aves > Passeriformes > Parulidae > Setophaga > Setophaga petechia. The sequence goes on from JANCRA010000047.1 coordinate 377,833, forward strand.
CATGAGCCAGCAGTGTGCCCTGGTGGCCAAGAAGGCCAATGGCTCCTGGCCTGCATTAGGAATTGTGTGGCCAGCAGGAGCAGGGAGGTCATTCTGCCCCTTTACTCAGCACTGGTGAGGGCACTCCTGGAGTGCTGTGTCCAGTTCTGGCCCCCAGTTTGGGAAGGATGTTGAGATGATTGAGCACATCCAGAGGAGGCAGCAAGGCTGGAGAGGGGCTGGGAACACAAACCCTGTGAGGAACCACTGAGGGACCTGGGGTGTTTAGCCTGGAGAAGAGGAGGCTCAGAGGTGACCTTATTGCTCTCTACAACTCCCTGAAGGGAGGCTGCAGACAGGTGGGGGTTGGTCTCTGACAGAAGCAGGGGACACAGTCTCCAGCTACCTCAGGGAAGGTACAGGTTGGATATTAGGGAGAAATTTTTCACCCAAAGAATAATAAAGCACTGGAATGCTCTTCCCAGGGAGGTGGTAGAATCATCATTTCTGGATGTGTTTAAAAAAAGCCTGGACATGGCACTTGGTGCTACAGTCTGGTTGAGGTGTTAGGGCATGGGTTGGACTCGATGATCTTGGAGGTCTCTTCCAACCTCATCATTCTGTGATTCTGTGAGTGTAACCCTATGGCTCTTTGCATAGCACTGCACTAAATGTCTGAGTACAGTCAGTCTGAGTACAGACTCAAGCAGCCTCTTTGTCCTGGACTGGGATTCTATCAGCTAAGCCACCTCTTGATGATCTTAGAGGTCTCTTCCAACCTTATTATTCTGTGATTCTGTGAGTGTAACCCTATGGCTCTTTGCATAGCACTGCACTTAATGTCTGAGCTGCACCCAAGCAGCCTCTTTGTCCTGGACTGGGATTCTATCAGCTGAGCCACCCCCTCAAACCCTAAAATACCAATGAGCCAACCGCCTGTTGCTGTCACACTAACTGTGCTGTCCCTCCCCAGGACCCCACGGCGTGCCGGCAGTGGAGGACGCTGGAAGCCGTGCGCCACGTGGGGGTGGCCATCGTCTCCAGCGCCACCACCACCCTGATTGCCACCGTCCCACTGTTCTTCTGCATCATTGCCCCCTTTGCCAAGTTTGGGAAGATCGTGGCCCTCAACACGGGGGTGTCCATCCTGTACACGCTGACTGTGAGCACAGCCCTGCTGAGCACCATGGCGCCCGGCACCTTCACCCGCAGCAGCACCTCCTGCCTCAAGGCTCTGCTGGCCGTGCTCCTGGCTGGCCTGCTGGCTCTCTGCATCTGCCTTGCCCTGCTCAAGAGTGGATTTAAGATCCCCCTCCCCAATGGGACAACCCTCTAGACTCAATGGGACAGCCCTGTAAGACCCAATGAGACAGCCCTCTAAATGCTAGGCCGAGAGAGCCACGTTGCTCCTTTCGTTTTTTCTTTTCTTTTGAAAGAATATTTTTTGTAAGGAAAAAAAAGAGGAAGAAAAAAAAAAAGTCCCTTTTTCATGAAATTTTTTGATTGCAGATGCACTTTATTTTCTAATGAGTTTTGCTCGAAACTTGTATTTATTTTAGGTAGTGATGGATGGGTGATGGAAGGTGAGGGCTGCCCAGGGGATACCTCAGCCTGTGAATAGGAGAGGAGGAGGTTTCCTTCTCTCAGTTTTCTTTCTGCTTTCTTTTTTTCTTTTATTTTAATTTATTTTTATCAAACAGGGCTTTCTGGACCCACAAGGCTAAAATGGGAGAATTTGGGAAGGTCATCTGATCCTTTCAAATACCCCTCCCTCTGTCCTTCCCCTCCACTTGTCCAGGGTCAGAATTGCAAGGATGACTCTTGGGTGATGTCCTGCTCCCACACCAAGCCTGTGCCTCCTTACTTGAGCCTCCAAGAGCAGCAGTGAGCTGATGGACAGGCCTGGAACAGCATTGTCTGGATACTTTGCCAGGCCCTGTACCCATGCCAGACCAGCAGTGAACTTGCTGCACTTTTGAGTGTCACTTTGGGATCCAAACCAGAGCTGTTGGGTGGCACCACCTGCAGTGGCCCTGCTTTCATGGTTCAGAGAGGGTGCTGGGACACAAAGCAGTCCCCTTCCTGCTGGGGGGACAGTGCACTGGGATCTCATGTGTCTGCCAGCAGCCAGGAAGCAGATGGTGCCCTCAGCAGCCTGCCCTGCTCTCCCTCATCCCAGTAGTGAGGTCAAGGCAGTTTCAATGCCCAGTCCACCCATGTCACCTCACCAGCCACTGATCTGCTCTTCCTGGTGGACAGAAAAGAGAGGCCAAGGGTTCCTGCAGAGCTCTTTGGTCACAGCAGTGAGCTCTCACCTGAGGACAAGGTGGAGCCCATTCCTGGTGGTGTGCACAGCATCCTCTGTGGCAGCTCACAGACACCCTCCTCAGCAGAGACCCAGGGCACCAGAGCTGCAGCTGCTGTCTGCTCTGAGCAGATGGTTGATATTAAACTAAAATGAAATCACAAACTGATGCCATTAACAAGGACATTTTAAGCATCGCTGGTTCTCTCGTATTTTTAAAATTGAAATAGCTAAGTGTGCATTAATGCACAGCACATCTGATCCTTGGCAGAAGGGGAGGGTCAGGCCCACTGGGAGATGCATTAGCCATTATTTACAAGGGTGCCAGTGGAATAATGTGGCCAGGAAGCAGCCTGACTCAATTTCTTTGCAGATATCATGTCCTGGTGACTTTGTGCTCTCTGTCTGGATCAACCCCTCTTTTTAAGATTAAACTTCCAGAAAGTCCAACCCCATTGCCAGACAATTTGTGGGGCCTGCACTACTGAGACTCTGAGCTGCTTCTCCTTGGCTCAGGGCATCCCTGCTTTGATCCCTGCCAGTCTTACACCTTCACATTGTCATCCCTGTGAAACTGGGTCAGATACTTGTTTCTAAAGTAGGTTCCCCAAGGTGTCCCCAAGAGACGAGTTCTTATTGTTTCCAGGTGGACTCCAGAGTAATCCTGCTACAGGCAGTGAGGGTAGTGAGAATGTGAGTAGAGCAGAACGTGAGTGGCCTGGTTTCTCCTTGATATCCCATGGAGCTTCTGAGTTACCACTTTCTGCAAAGTGTGAAATGTTTTCTTGGCACCTACCTCTAATCTGCACCAGCTCCTTCATAATGAACCCTGTGCCCATGAATAAATAATGGTTTCGTCTTGTATTTGCTGGGAATGCCCCAACAAAGACAGGAATGATGAATCTGACTCCATGTTCTCAGAAGGCTAATTTATTATTTTATGATGCTATATTATATTAAAAAATACTATACTAAACTATACTAAAGTATACAGAAAGGATACTTACAGAAGGCTAAAAAGATAATAATGAAAACTTAGGAATCTTTCCAGAGTCCTGACACAGCTTGGCCCTGATTGGCCAAAGAGTGAAAACAACTCCCAGCAGAATGCAATGAAACAATCACCTGTGGGTAAACAATCTCCAAACACATTCCACATGTGAGCACAACACAGGAGAAGCAAATGAGATAAGAATTGTTTTTCTTTTCTCTGAGGCTTGTCAGCTTCCCAGGGAAAAATCCTGGGCAAAGGGATTTTTCCAGAGAATGTGAATACCACAGTTCTGGAAATTATTTTTGACTATCCTCAAGCTGTGCTGCTCTGATGGCTGCTGTGCTCAGTTTAGCCCCATCCTTGCTCTGTAAGCCATGCTGTTCCCTGTGTCTGTGCTCCAGATTTAACTCCTGGTGGTGCCCTGAGCTCTCCTAAGTGGCAGTGACTGGACAGGGCAGGAGTGTTTATGATATCCATGCAGCCCCAGGGAGCTGTGTGGCTGTGCAGGTGCTGCAGGGGATGGCAAGGTGTCCCTAGCACTGTGGCCAAGGATTCTATGGCTTGTGGCTTGATTTGAACTTAGCAAACACTTCAAGCCTCTTCTGGGTGATTAAAGCTGATGGATGTTTCCAGGTCAGCAGAAGAGAGTAAGAGAGTAACTTCCCTTGGAGGAAGTTCCTCCTTCTATAAGTATGAAGAAACCTTTAAAAGCCTTTAGGAAAAAGCACAGATCTGCTTTGAATCCTGTGAAGCTGAAAGCCACCCTGGTATCCTTTGTGCTCACTGTAAAGAGGCTCCATAAACTCCCCACATCCAGTGTGATTCTGGACATGCCATGCTGGGAACATCCATTCAGCCACTGTGGGGAAGCAAAGATTAATTTTAAAGTAGAGAGAAACCTTGTATATTTCTTGGGTCTGCTCTGGCAGTGTCTCTGATCTGCAGGCAAAAATAACAAAAGAGTTCTTGGCACCTGGCAGGATCCATCCTGTTTTCTAAAGCAGGTAGGGAAAAGGACAAGCTCTCATTGTCTCTGCTTTTCTCCAGCCAGCCCAAGCTCCCTCTGTGCAGCAGGACTGGTGGGCTCCAGCAGGAACAGGGCATCACCTTGGCTTTTGTTGCCCAAAGTGATACTGGGACTGCAGTGGCTAGAAAATTCAGAAGGAACAGAGGGGACCTAGATAAATGCAAATTCTTCACAAAGACATGCTGAGTAGGTTGTGCCCCTCCAGGAGGGAAACTGAGGCAAGGAGAGGAAGAGGAGCTTACACCAGGTGTAGCAGGATGGCAGAAGAGCCAGTAGGGGATCCCAGGTGATTTATGGTCCAGGACTCACTGAATATTGCAACCTGAGACCCTGATTAAACACAGCCATGACACTTCAGATCTAACTAGAGATTTGCCCCTGTGCTCAGGGTGGCTGGTGCTTTCTCCTCATGCACTGGAGTGACAGAGACTTAAAATTGGAGCCCAGCCTTCTGCAAAACACTTAAAACATCCTGATCTCCCCTGGCATCTGTGGAGACAGCAAATGAGTGGCAGATGTAGACACGTCCACGTAGGCAGTGTCATCCTTGTGGTTTCAGAATACTCATAAATTATAGAGGTAAGAAAAGGGATGGTTTTATCTGAGCAATGTGGAGGCAGAGCTGACAGCCCTGCTGGGAATTGCTGCTCCAAGGCAGATGCTCACAGCAATGAAAAGCAAGGCTTCACCTATTTCAGGAGCAGATGTTCACCTTAAAAGATTCCTCCCACATCTTTGCCTATCTTCTCTCCCTGATGACTCCTCTGTCTCACAGGCCATCTCCTGGGCCCTGTTGTCTTGCTAAACAAAGTTCAGCCTTCACCATGGTAGGTGTTCATGCCTAAGGTGCTCACAGAGTCTGGACTGAAAGTGGCTGGAAAATTCTTGAGAATTTCCTTAGGGGAGGCCAGGGAGTTAAACAGCTTCACACAAAGCTTTCAGTTTTGATGCTTCTAAACAGAAAGATCAGCCTTACTTGGAAGAAAATGCTCTGATTTTCCATTTTACAATTACCTTTGTGCAGTTAAAAAGCATACAGGAATTTTCATGGCAAAGGAATGTGCCTATTAACTGCCCACTCCTTTATTTCTAGTAAATCCTGGTTTGAGGCTTAACCTCTGAGAAGTTAGGTTAGTGTTTCAGGAGGGGGTCATGCTGGAACTCTGCCATCTCCTACCAAACAGAGTGGGCCTTGTCCTGCCAGAAATTCTCTCCTTTTTGTGCAGGGCAGCAGCAGCAGGACGCTGCTCCTTGGTGCTGAAGCTCTGAGATTCATGCACAGAGCTGGGGTCACTGCTCTGAGTGAGCTGCTGAGTGAGTCCAGGGCTCCCCATCACTGTGGACACTCAGAGAAAGAGTCCCTGCTCACAACAGCCCTGTCCACATCAGCTTTGGTCAGGAGGAACAGTGTGACAGTGTTCACAGGGGTCTGAGGATGAGGGAAGAGATGAGGATTTGACTCCCTGTTTCAGAAGGCTTGATTTATTATTTTATGATATATATTATATTAAAACTATACTAAAAGAATAGAAGAAAGGATTTCATCAGAAGGCTGGCTAAGAATAGAAGAAGAAGGAATCATAACAAAGGCTTGTGACTCAGACAGAGAGTCTGAGCCAGCTGACTGTGATTGGCCATTAATTAGAAACAACCACATGAGGCCAATCACAGATGCACATGTTGCATTCCACAGCAGCAGATAACCATTGTTTACATTTTGTTCCTGAGGCCCCTCAGCTTCTCAGGAGGAAAAAATCATAATGAAAGGATTTTTCATAAAATATGTCTGCGACAGAACAGTGTTGATGCTGTGCAGAAATCAGCACCAGAGGAAGGAAAAGATCCCTGATTCCTTGCTGTGTTTGTTTCTTTGTCTTGTGGTGCCTCTTGAGGTGCTGGGTTTGGGCAACTGGGGCATCACATTTGGCTGCTGACCTCAGCAATTGCCAAGGCTGCACATTGTGAAAGGAATCAGTGGCTGAGCTGGACTGTGTTTCTCAATTCATGCCAAAGCAAAAGTGGCCTGAGAAATATCCCCAAGGAGAATGTGTTGACACTTGGAGAGCTTCTGGGACCATTGATAGAGGCAATGGTCTCCAGAGACCCTGGCTTTGCCTCCACTGGAGCAAACTGGGATGCTGCAGTGTCTAAGTCTTTGAGCTTGTCCTGCACTGAATTTCTGTGCAGAGCAGCCTGCCCTTCTGGAAGGTCATAAAAGGCTTTTTGTTTAACCCCATGACACAAATATATCCTCCCACACTGTCCACCAAGGAAGCTGTGCAGACTGATTTGCAGTCAGGCAGGACAAATTCAGTGTCTTGGTTACTTCCAAAATCACTCCTCACCCCTGACAGTGTGTAAGCCATAGTTTGCAGATATTTCAGAGGCTTCTGCTAACTACTCTGCCCTGCTTAGTACCCAGGGTCCCAGAGCTGGGCATCTTTCAATGCCTGTCTCCATCCTGAGGGCAGAGGGTTTTGGTTTTTTCTTCTCTGCTCCTCCTTTGGGCCATTGCTGAAGGGAGGTGGGGGCAGTGACCATGGCTGGCGGCAGAGCAACAAGCAGATGAGCAGAAAGGTTTGGAGGAAGAAGCAGAACAAATGGGAGGAAGGATGGTTCAAAATACAAGGGGGAAGAGGTGTGAGCACCCCATGGACAGCGGGAGGGAGGGCACTGCCATTCCACCACGTTGTGTGCAGACCTTAGAGTGTCAGTTCTCAGAGTGATGTAGCACAATTCCTGATGTATGCGTGTCACTTTTGTAAGTTGTCTCCTACCCTCACTATTTTCAGTGTTCCTTGATTTTTGGAGACTGTTGTAAATAAAAAGATTTTGACATTCGCACGTTTGGATCCCTCACTCATCACCTCATTACTGTCCATGTACACAAGCTGACAGTCAGAGTGCACTGACAGCATCTGTGTTGTGCAAGGGATCAGAGGGGATGAGGCCACAGAACCAGTTCCTAAAGTGCACAGGATTGTCTGCTCCTGCTGCTGAAGTTGGGCCTCTTGAAGCCAAATTATCACATCCAGGAGAGCTTGGAAAAGGCAGTGCAGGAACCCACACAGGTCTGCAAGAGGACTGACAAGAACAAGAGCTTTAGCCATGGTTTGTGGAAGCTTTTCACTCCTCCATTCCATGCTGTGCTTCCTCCAGTGTATGAAGATGGTGTGCCCTGTATCACTGTGAAGGTGGTGGCAGTTCTCTTCCATGAAGAACAATTTTTCCAGCAATCCCAAAAGCCAGCAGTTTGCTTTTTTCAGGCTCGTTCACAGCAATGCAATTACCATTGCATGAGAGCTGCCCATGCTTTAACAGCATTGCAAATTACACTCATAAATTCACAGTGCAGCTAATTGTTGTTTTATGGAGTAGATGTTCTTTTTTTGGGGGGGAAAAACCCTGTAAACACTCTGATGCCCTGCTGAGCAGAGGGTTATTTATCTTGGGTGAGGAATGGCCTTCCAGAGCAATGTGAGATGGATCAGACTTTTCAAGGGCACTCACATTCCCCTGATGTGCTTCTGGGCAAGTGTGATCTGCAAAAGGGTTTTTTTTTTCTTTTAATGTGGGATTTCACCTGCTGATAGAGTAATGTGACTGGTGATTATAGTGTGATTGCTTTTTCTGGAGACTCATCTGGCCTGGCTGAGCTCAGGGCTCCCCTGTGCCACCCACTGCCCTTGTGAAGGGGAAGGGTGCAGCTGGTTTGAAGGATTACACTCAAAGTGGAAGTGACTGGCAGGAGACAGAGGTACCCAGATCATTCTGCAGGGGAGCTGAGATGCTGGGCAGGCTCTGCTTTGTTTACCAGGATACTGCTGGGTGGCATTTGTCACCATCAGGAGGTGCCATGAGAAGGTTTCTGCTCCTCATCTATCATGAGCCTGTCCTGAAGATTGATGGAGAGCCAGAAATGAGCTGCTCTGGAGACTTGGCCCAGAGCCCTGATCTTCAGTGGCTTCATCCTGCACATGGGCAAATCAGTGGTGAAGCAGCTCCCCCATTTGCTTGGGAGTTGTTTCCACTGCTGGAATGACCCTAGTCAGGTTTCAGCTCCTTACATGCAGACCTGAACACTTGTGGGTCAGCCAAAACCTGCCAGGTCTTGTGGGGACAGTCCCACTGTCAGCCACTGCTCTGTCACAGTACAACACAAAATGAATGACACTCACACACATTGTCCAAGGCAATGAAAAACACTTTTATTTCCCAACCTCAGTATTTATAGAATTCCAAAAGTGACCATGGATTGGAGGATGAAACTGCCACCTCTCCAACCACACTGGTCAAACCAACAGTCCATCAGTTCTCTCCTCCTCCAGAAATAAATGCAAAACAATCATTATTTACAAGAAAAGTGCGTGAGAAACTCCATTCCCAAAATGCAAACATCAGAAGGCTTAGAAGAACTTTAGAAGAGCAGGGTGACACTGCTCCCCTGGCCTCCCAGTGCCAGTTCTGCATGCAAATGTTGCCTTTTAAAAAATTCAAATTGCTGAGCCCTTCTCTCTATTCCTAATTGGATCTTCTATACTCAGCTGTCTTCATCTGTGGAAATGTGAGTTTTCAGCCCTTTTTCCTTATGACAGTTTACTGGATTTTAATTTTGGTTTCAGTGTGTACTGACTTGGCAGGATGTACAATTTGCCAGGAGGCAGAGAGTGGGAGGCTTTATAAATAAAAACCTTGCATCTGTTCCATCTCTCTTCACACCCAGGGGCTGATCTTCATTGCACCAGGCCAAACCTGGAAAGCTTTTCACTAAAATTTGGGGTAGCAACAGCGAGGTGTGGATGTAGCAGAGATGAGTGCATGTAAATTGTCAAGGCTGTAGTTCTTGGGGCTCTAAGGAGCCAATTTTTGTGTATTTTAATAACTAGCCTTTACAGCAAGAACAGTTTCTGCTGAATGTGCAGAGTGTAAACCTGCAATATAATAGGTCGAAATGTTGTTTGTGGTACATCTTGATACACTGTTTGGACTGGGCTTTGCTTTGCTCCAGGAGGCTGCAAGGAGACTTTGGAAGATGATGTGCTAATGCAGAGTTCAGCAAATAACAGCTTTTAAAGCTCCCTATTTGGTAAGGTAAGAGATGTCTCTGAAAACAACACTTTCACTGGTTAGACCTATTTCAGAGGATGTCCTTACACTGCACTGGGGCACTGTAATTACCAGTAATAACTGTGCTTTGAGCTTTGCAAATGCTCTTTATAATCAAAATGCTTTTGTCCCTTCCTTGTAGCGCTGAAGTGAAGCATGCAAGGACAGGGAAGTTTTTCCTTCCAGTGCATGCAGGCAGCACTGGGAGCTGTGCTGAAAATGCAAACTTTTTCCCAAATACAGCTCCAGAAAAGGGCCTGGATGCTGTGAGGAGCTTTGGTGTACCTGCCAAGGCTGGCATATGTCTGGTGCTGCAGTGAGTGCTGCTGTACAGCTGCTGTAAGATCTGATACCATGCCAAGTGGGAATCAGACTTTAAGCACATAATCTGCTTTATCAGGCTCTGTCACCAGGGGATTCCTATTGTAGCACCACTTGTTTAAAGGGGAGAAGTGAGCACAAGAATTTTAAATGCAGGGGTTGAGCCAGGCTTTCATGTAAACAATGTGCCTTTTCCCTTCAGTGTGTGGAGGCTTGTTTGGAGTGCCCACTCGGCTGGCAGCCCTGGAAGAGCTTGTGAAAAATGTCTATTTTATGATTGGCTTCTCAGAAATAATAAAATGAGTATTATATGTGTTATGTTAGAAAGTTATGCTGTGTTAATTTTGTTAACTAGTGTGTTAAATATAGTTTTAGGCTACAACATAATGTTATAATAGAAACTATGTAAGATAATTTTTTTTAACGAAAGGACTCACACATAGATAGCAGCCACAGGACACCTGAATCTTTCAGAGAAAGAGAATTTATTGCTCCATTATCAGAAGAAATGAACTTCTTCCCACATCACTAAGCCCTGAAGGTGCCATCAGGATTCAGAGGAAGAAGCTGACACTGCCCAGACAGAATCCTGTGTCTGAATGGAATTTATGCATCATGGATGAGCTGTATGAATATGCAACAGGCTGTTGCTTTTAAGGGTTAATCCTCTGTTTACGTGGGTCCTTTTTCGGGCTTATTTTGCCCAGAAAGAGGTACCTGGACTGTCCCTAACTCTTTGGTTTTTATTGTCTCATAATGTCTTAATCCAAATTGTCCAAATTTTTATTAATCTAATTATATTACTGTTTTTATAATCATTTTATTACCATTAAACTTTAAAAATTTAAAAACCAAGTGATTGGCGTTTTTCACCAGCTGATGATGGGGAGGTCTCCCCAGCAGGGGCAGTGCTGGAGTCTGATCCAGCTTCAGCAGGAGCAAAGAGGGGTGAGAACAGAGATGCTTTCTGAGTGTGGGCTTGGCTCTGCTGCTGGAGCACCTGGGGCTGATTTCCTCTTGGAGGAGCTGAACTGGAGCTCCTCAGCTCTGCTGCTGAGCCCAGGGTTGCTCTGTTACCCTGGCAAAGGCCTCACCTGGTGCTCTGCTGTGGCTGCCAGGCTGGAGCATGTGTTAGTGTGGAAATTGCAATGCTGCCTCTTGGCAGTCAGTCAGAATGACATGAAGGAGAGAAAGTTTTGTGTTTGCAGGGTGCCCTCGTGGCAGGGAGGAATGATGAATCTGACTCCATGTTCACAGAAGACTAATTTATTACTTTATAATACTATATTATATTAAAGAATACTATACTAAAGAATACAGAATGGATACTCACAGAATGCTAAAAAGATAATAATGAAAATTTGTGACTCTTTCCAGAGTCCCAACATAGCTTGGCCCTGATTGGCCAATGAGACAAAACAGCTCATACCATTAATGCATTAATTATTGTATTAATTATTAATTTTATATATATATATACACAATAATTATTATTGTATTAATTATAATAAAAATACCAGTGTGCCAACAGCAGTGGTAGAGCTCTGGATCTGAGCTGGGAGAGCTGATCTCCTGTTCCTGGCAGGTCCAGAGGCTCTGTGCTACGTTGGTGTGTGGAAAAACATCTTTTGAGGCTCCTCAGCCATTCTGAGTCCTTACTGATCCAAGGTGAAGGGAAATTGAGAGCAGCACTTCTCCCCAGTGCCTCTCCCAGGGACTCTGTGACTTTCAGTGGGAAAGGTTTGGAGCTTGAGATGTGTAGCAAGAATTAAATTCAATTTATGAGGACATAGATTTAAATGAATGGGTAATTTATAAAATCAACTTCTTCAGGCTACTTCGCTTTTTGATGTCTCACCAGTATTTAATTGTCTTAACTTGGTCTTAATAGAATTATTAGGTTTTATATCTCTGTAGGTCTTGATTTATTTCTCTGCTCTTAATCTATTGGCCTGTGGCAACACTTTTCCTTAGCTTTGATCTGTAGGGGGGGAAAAATTATTAGACCAGGAAGTTTGTTCTGTATTAGTAAAGAGAAATTTTCTTAACCAAATTGTCTCTGTTTTGTGATGTAGGTTAAGCAAACTATGGCAATACTTACCACACTGGATGCACTGATGTTATCTTGATCAGTTAATTATTCTCCTTTCCCCTCTTGGGATGACCTCTGTCCCTCAGTATTCCATATCTGACTCCGAGGATAAAAGGTCTTTTTCAAGCATACCTATGAAATAAAGTTTTGAGCCAAAGTTGATGAAAGGAAGGTGAAGTGAGACAGAAAGATAAATATTTGAAGTTTCAGAATTTGTGTTTTTCTGAAATGTTTAAGTATGTTTTAAAACAAAGTCTTTATTTTTGTTCTGTTTGATTCAAACCAGGATTTTCTGGACTTGAACCAAGAGGAAATTTCACTTTTCACCTCTTTCTTGGTCAATTGGCTGAGCGAGGCAGGAAGAAGTTCATTTCTTCTCATAAGGGAGCAATAAATTCATTTTCTCTGAAAGGTTTAGGTGTCCTGTGGCTGCTCTCTCAGTGGGAGTACCTCATTCCTCTCTTTTAAAAAAAAGTATCCTACATAGCACAGTTTCTATTTTGACATTATGTTATAACCTAAAACTATATTTAACACGCTACTTAAGAAAATTAACACAACATAACTTTGTAACATAACACATATAATATTAATTTTAATATTTGTGAAAAGCCAATCATAAAATAGGCATTTTTCACAAGAAAACAAAGAAATGAACTCGCTGAATCAAGTCCTTCCCCAGCTGCAAGGTTTTGGTTGGGAAAGGAGAGATTGGCTCTGTATCCTTGGGGGAATCCTGGAGTTTTTAGGGAAGAGGGTGGCCAGCAGCAGATTGGGAGAGGAATCTTGGCTCACCAATGAATTTTGCTCAGAATAACAGCTGGGATCAGTGACAGCTCAAAAGACCAAGCTGAGAACTGCAGGTCAAGAAACAGCAGCTGACATTACCACAGAAACCCTGATAACATAATCCTCTAATAATTCCAACATAATACCAGCAGCTGAGGGAAGGGCAGAGCTTGGAAACCTGGATTTGCATTTGGTGTGCACTGACAGGAGAGAGGACAGCATGTGCCAGGGGCTGGGGCACAGGAAATGTGAAGGTCTCTGAGCACAGGGGGTGGCTTTGCTAGGAAGGATGCACAGCTCAATGATTTTTTAATTACTGCTGGGTTTAACTTTTTCCCTGCTCCAGAGGGAGCAGTGGGATTTGTGCTCCTGTTCATGGCCTGAACGCTGCAAATGCCTGCTGGGAGAGGAGGAATCCCTCTGGAAGCTGGGGATTCCACACTTGAAAACCTTGGGATGAGAGGGCTGTGTCCTCAGGCATTGCAGCTTTTCAGAAGTGGGGAGTTGTTGGGGTCTCTAGCTGCTCAGAGTGACCCCAAGAAAAACTCCAAAGTCTTTTCCCAGCCCAGTGCTTGAAGAAGGAGTCAGAGCTCTTTATTTCTCAGTCTCAAGGTTGTTTATTTTTTCTTACCTATAAAAAATTTTCTCCTGCCCTGCCAAGGTCTGTCCAGCAGGACAGTTCCAGGCACTCTGCCTGCCCCCAGGGTGGTGGTATGTTTTTATACCAAAAACTACATATACAATATTTACAATTACTTCCCAATCCCTATCACCTGTGTTAGACAGTGAGCTTCTACTCTAAACCAATCTGTGAGTGTCAACAGCACAGCAGAAGATGGAGGCCAAGAAGAAGAAGGAGAAAGGCTGGACACACCCAGATCCCTCCATCTTGCCTCCTGAACCCCCATACCAGAAACCCTAAAATCTACTTTTCCACCCTGTGATAACTTCACTATCATTCTACTTAATTTGTCATGGCTTGTTGATCTTCATAGAAGGTTGGTAATTTGCTCCACGGGTCATAATCAAACCCACAGGGGCATTTTGGGCTCTGTGCCAGGGTCTCTGATCCCCCTGGCAGGGGTCTTGGGTGCTCAGGACAGCCAGAGGGATGTCCTGAGTCCTGTCAGGGAGTTTGTGCAGAGCACTGAAAATAATGCAAAAAGTGTAGCTTGGCTCTTCCTGGATGTGTTGCTCCTCTGCCCCCACTTAAGAAAATATTGCCCTCCAAATTCAATCCTGTAGCCCATTATTCATGAGGTCATTACTCTTTAATTTAATCACCAAATGTCAGCTGAATCCCATTTATTCTGCCAGCTCGCTAGAGATTTACCTATTTATTTTACATTTCAAATGAATTGCTCATTATTTTGTCATTCTGGGATTTTATTCTGTAATTTGTTTTGTGAGCCCTGACAAGTTGAAAATGAACCTTGGTTCTCCCTTGTCTTGCATATTAATTGTCAGGTCCATGGCTCAACTGTTTGCTTACAGGACCAAGGGACCTGACCCTATATCCAGGGAGGGAGGGGAGCCAGGCTTTGTAACCCCACAGCTGCTGGTGATGATTTAACTGTGACAAAAAGGAAATACTTTTTCTCTTTCCTCCCTGCCACACTTCTTGGATCAAAGGACAAGTTATCCTGTGCAACTTGGCCCTGAAATACATCACAGCAAATCAGAGGTGTGTGGTGCCCCTTATGGTGTGTGGTTGAAGTTCTGAGAAAAAGGCTGTAAAAATAAATGAAAAGGCAGAAAAATAAATACAGAAAAAGTTCTGTAAAAATAAATGTTGGAGAGAAAACAAAATTTGGGGTTATTACAAATACCAATCCTGTTTTAATGAGGTTAGGGTGAAATGGTCCTCAGTGAGGGATAGTCCTTACAGCAGCTGTTTCTAGCTGCAGTTTTTTCTTCTTTGCTCTTGTTTTTGGCTTTTGTAGGTGCTGGAGAAGACAGACCAGTGCTCTGTTCCAGCCTGGTCCTGTGGTGTCCCTTCACCTGGATGAGGTCTGGTTTTCTCTAATAGATCCAGGGATCCTGTCCAGAACTGAGCTCACAGATCAGCTCCTTGCAGACAAGTTGTGCTTGTGTGTTTGACACATATCTCATGGCATACCAGGATTGCTGTGTGCAATCTGAGCCCCACCAGCCTCTTTCACTTTCCTTTTGCAGAATGCACAATATTATGGAAAACTGATTTCTGTCAAGTTGTGCTTGTGTGTTTGACATATATCTCATGGCATACCAGGATTGCTGTGTGCAATCTGAGCCCCACCAGCCTCTTTCACTGTCCTTTTGCAGAATGCACAATACTATGGAAAACCGATTTTCTGTCAGGATTAGTTCTTTATCTGCCAGTGGAGTGATCTGTGATTTTTCTCAGCTGCCCTGTAAGCTGCTGGGACCTATGAGCCCTGCATTTCACCCTTGCATTTATCCAGTTGAAGAGCAGCTCTCCTGTGCTGGAGAGGAGACTTGTTCAGGAAATTCACAAAAGCCAGATACTGGCAGCACTAGAAAGAGCAGGAGGAGGAATTTGGAGGATATGAAGGGGCACTTCAATCTTCAGGCTCATTTCTTGGTGGGATATAAACTGAGCACCATCTCAGCTCGATTTGAGCAAATAGCTAAAAAAAAAGTGAAAATCCTTATTTTATGCTTTCCCTGTCGCTGACACAAATCCCAAGCACCTCATTGATTTTCTGCTTTGCCCAGCCTGAGGTCAGCAGTGTGACATTGCTCCTGTTTGCTGGGCTGAGTTACTGCCTGCTGCTCCTGGTGAACTTCCCTGGCAGGTTGTGAGAGCTCCATGATGTAAACCTGTTTGATTCTTCTTCTTGGACAGTGTTTTCCCACCCTACTCAGCCTGGGCAATCAAGGGCATGTTATGGCAGTCAGCATTTACAGGACTGGGAAAAGATTTCTTGCATCTGCCTCACTGTCTTGGTGAAGTAAGCCAGTAATTCTGCATTGTATCTGCTGGGAAATGTCCCAAAGAAGGCAGAATGATGAATCTGACTCCATCTTCTCAGAAAGCTAATTTATTACTTTATGATACTATATTATATTAAAAAATACTATACTAAAGAATACAGAAAAGATACTTAGACAATATTAAAAAGATAATAACGAAAAACTTGTGACTCTTTCCAGAGTCCTGAAACAGCTTGGCCCCAATTGGCCAAAGAGTAAAAACAATTCACACCAGAACCCAATGCAACAATCACCTGTGGGTAAACAATCTCCAAACACATTCCACATGTGAGCACAACACAGGAGGAGCAAATAAGAATTGTTTTCCCTTTTCTCTGAGGCTTCTCAGCTTCCCAGAAGAAAATCCTGGGCAAAGGGATTTTTCAGAGAATGTGAATGTGACAGCTGCTGACAGTGGGTTGTTGCCAGCCCTGTCTTTCACAAGAACCCTTCCTTCCCAGCACAGCAGATGGAAATCTCATAACCCCCTCTGCTGGCAGTCATCCCTCACTGAAACATCACTTCAAGCAAATACAAAATTCATTGACATCATCAGTGTGAAATGAAGAGGCGAGGGGTTTCCTTGTTTTTCCATTAAGAATAAACCTGCCCTTTGAGACAGCCTTGAATAAGCCTCCCTGTGTGAAGAGGGATCATTGCCTGCTCTGCATGATGAGCCATGCTGGCTGAGCACCATCCTGTCCTGCTGTTCCTCCCGTCACATTCACATTTTCTGGAAAAATCCCTTCACCCAGAATTTTCCCCTGGGAAGCTGAGATGCCTCAGAGAAAAAGGAAAACAAATTCTTATCTCATTTGCTTCTCCTGTGTTGTGCTCTCATGTGGAATGTGTTTGGAGATTGTTTACCCACAGGTGATTGTTTCATTGGATTCTGCTGTGAGTTGTTTTCACTTTTTGGCCAGTTGGGGCCAAGCTGTGTCAGGACTCTTTACAGAGTCACAAGTTTTCATTATTATCTTTTTAGCCTTCAGTAAGCATTCTTTCTCTATTCTTTAGTATAATATCGTATAGCATTCTTTAATATAATATAGTACATAAAATACTAAATTAGCCTTCTAAGAACATGGAGTCACATTCATCATTCCTTCCTTTGTCTGGGAACCCCACAAATTCAACACCCTCCCTGGGACTGGCACTATTTCAGCTCTGCTGCTGACACTGGGAGTTTTGTTTGGCTGGAGCAGGCAGATGGTGCCAGGACATAATGCTGGGCTGAGACTTCAGAAAGAATTTTTGTTGTTGTTGTTTTAGTGAATAAAGTTATTCTGCTGATTTAACCCAGGGGTCTGATGCTATGGGTCAGATTTGTGCATTAGCTGAGGGAGCTGGCAGTGTGAGATCTGACAGAGGAGCACCTGCATGGGACAAGCTGCAGGACAGTAAAACACTGCTCGTCCATCATCATCATCGCTGCACTGTGATGAGTTTGGGATTAGAATGTAGGATTATTTTGAGAGAAACTTCTGAATCTTTGAGTTTATTTAAAATAACTTATTCCTGAGGATTATTTTTAGAGCACTGTGGCAGTGAGAAGAAAGCATCTTCCAAACCTCTGTAAACAAGACACTTTGGAAACTGGACAATATCCTGAGCTGGCACTGCTTGGCTGTAAAACCCTCTCCTCTGACATGGCCAGGATTGTGAAGGAGGGTGATGCATGCTTATATCCCAGTTGTGCTGCTGACCTAGTAACTAGGGAGTAGGGGGTTTGTTTAGTGGGGGATTTTTTGTTGTTGTTGTTAAAGGATGGAATTGGTCCAGCTTGGCCTGTACAAAGCAGCTTTTTAAAGCTGGTCCTTCTGTGTGAGTTGAAAAAGTGTTGAAATTAAAAGAAGCCTTAATAAGGAGTAGATCTTGGAGACTTTATCCTAATTGTATGGATGCTTTCTGCATTAAAGCATTACCATAATGAAAATGTGTCAAAGGCTTTGCTGGAAAAGCCATTAAAACAGATTAGTGCATCTATCTGCACTATAAAAAGGTCCTTTTAGCAGGCCTGCCCATAACTCCAGCTGTCACAAACTGAGAGACCCCTGAAATGCCCTGGGAGCAGCTATTAAAACTGGAGAAGACTCAGCCACATGATCTTGCTTTGATTTCAGTGCAAAAAGTGCTTTGACCTTTGGGCTGTCCTTGCTGGGGAACATCTGCCTGGAGGAATTAATGAACCTTCATTAGATCAGGATAATTGTCACCTCCTTCCCAGCCAGCTGGGGAGGAGGGTGAGGGCAGCACTGTGGGGTTGCTCTCTCATGGGGCTTCCCTTGGTGCCCTGACCTGTCCCCACCTCCCTGAATACAAATGTGAGCTGGTCACACAAAGGATGATGTGACCCAGAGCCTGAGAGGGGCAAACTCCAGCAAAGCTGGGGAACAGGAGCTTGCAGAGATCCACATTTGGTCAGGGACACTGGTAAAGCTGGGATGAGAAACTTTGGGGCAACAACAATCAGAACATGGAACAACTTTGGTGTCCATCCCTATCCTCACCTCTAACAAATTTGTGTTTTGTAAAAATAAAATCCTTACTTGTGATGGTGTTCACAGGGGGTCTTGGATGAGGGAAGAGGTGAGGATCTGACTCCATGTTTCAAAAGGCTGATTTATTATTTTATTATATGTATTACATTAAAATTATACTAAAAGAATAGAAGAAAGGATTTCATCAGAAGGCTGGCTAAGAATAGAATAGGAAAGAATGATAACCAAGGCTTGTGGCTCAGACTCTCTGTCCAAGCCAGCTGGGCTGTGATTGGACATTAATTAAAACATCTAAGATGGGCTAATCAAAGATCCACCTGTTGCATTCCACAGCAGCAGATAATCAATGTTTACATTTTGTTCTTGAGGCCTCTCAGCTTCTCAGGAGGAAAAATCCTAAGGAAAGGATTTTTCATAAAAGTTGTCTGTGACACTTACTCACCTCTGAGGCTTTGGCTTAGGTGAAGTTCCATTCTCACAGGAAAAATAAAATGAAGAGGAATATCTTGCCTCATTGGCCATGGTTTCTCCCTCATCCCAAATAAAGTAATGGAGATTTAAGGACAGATGCATGGGGTGAAGGAGTTGGGGAATATTTGAGGGACTAGAGGCAGGATATATATATGTATATATATATGTGTATGTATATATATATATGTGTGTGTATGTGTGTGTGTATATATATATATATATATATATATATATATTTATATATAGTATTAGCATCAATGCATTTGAGTTTCTGTTCTAGTAACAATGCAGACACACCAGTCCCCAGATCCTTGTTTTGATCCTTTTGAGCTGGAAATATAAAAGGAATGCTCTTCCATATTCAGGAGATGCATCTGTAGAAGGAACAAAAGGGAGAGAAAGTGCCAGATCCTTTAACTTCTTTGAGAAACTTATTTTAAGGAGGTAGGGGGAAGGAAATTAACAATTTTTAAAAATACAAGAAAGAGAGGGGAGGAAAATCCTAATTTTAACCTGTAACTGCCTTCTCTGCTCCTTTCCTTTGCTGAAAACCCCAGGCTGTGTGTCAGATAAAGGTGTTTGGGATTATGTCTGTCTCTCCATCCTTTAAGAGATGTTTATGTCATCTGAAAAATACACATTGCAGTCCCAAGCAGGTAGCCATGGCTTTTCATGGGGGAGGAGGAAAAACTGTGCTTAGGTTTGGGGGCATCTCTGCACTTGTGATAACAGTGGCTGCTCTAGCACTGAGAGTACATTTTCTTCAGTGGTTTGATTGTTTGTATAATTTATAGTCCAATTTTCTCCATCAAGATTTGTGGGGAAATTCTGGTTTTGTTTATCAGTTCTTTTGATGACAGTGTAGGAGGGTGAGTAGCCACATGCAGCTCTGGAAGTGGCCACTTGGCAATTTCAGGGTTTGCAAGGGGTCAGGTTGTTTTAACAGAGATGCAAATCACTGTTCCTGTATTGAATCCTAAAGCAGGTGGAATCCTTCCTCAAGAGAAAATGCCAAGAAAAGTCACATCGTGGCTTGACTATTACTGCAGAGCACTGAGCAGTGACTGTAAAGTGCTGCTGCATTTTATTTTCTTCCATTTACAGCCAATTGACTGACCTGCACTGTCCAGTAACAATGTGGGATTAGAACTTAATTAGCTGGTGGCAAGGGGGACAGAGACAGGTGTCTCCTCCAGGCATGGCTGAAAGGCCCATTCATGTGCCTTATGAATTGTGTTAAAATCAATGCTTATGATCTGTTTGTGCCCCTTGGCACTGCCAGGAGAGCAAAGGCCTTGTGGTTAACTGATTTAGCTCAGAATAGTTGTCTTGTCTTTACACTATGCTATGTACTGCCTTTAATCAAAAAACACCAGAGGTTTATGTCCAAAAAGGAGACAGAGGAGACATTTCTGGCTTTATTTCAATAAAGGGAGAGGCCATGGGGCATTTCCCTGGGATCTCTCCAATTTTTGGAGGATGCAGCCTCCTTTTTATCCCAATTTCCAGCCTCATTTCCCTTCTCTCTTTCCCCATTTCTGAGGTACTTGAGAGGTTCAGACTTCCCAAAACACCTGATCCCAAAGATTCCCCTCTAATGTATAACCCTCCCTTTTCATTTTTCATTCTTATGGAATTTAGGGGTTTTTCTTCTCCATTGTTTCTTTCATCTCTCAATGTCTAATTTCATTTGTCAGCAAACCTAAAGTTTATTTGTAAAAGCAAATATCTTTTTCCATTCATCAATCAGTGGAATCCTTCCCATTGTTTCTTTTACCTCCCAGTGCTGGTTTTATCTCTTAGCAGACCCACAGCTGGTTTGTAAAGGCAAATCCACTGTTCCTCTCAAGAGAGACTATTCCAGGGGCAGAAGGCACTGCCACACACATATCAAGTGTGATTTATACCCTTTTCATCTTCATTTGTGAAGAGTGGAGCTGCACCTTACTTGCTGCCTCTATTTGGGGAGAAATCAGCAGGTGCCAGCCCTTCCAAGGCACTGCCCCAGTGCACCCTGCATGGGCACAGGGCCAGGCTGAGGGCTCAGAGCATCCCCATCCCATCCTGGATAGACCCAGACCTGTAAGGACCTGCACAGCCCAGACCTGAGAGTGCTGAATGATCCCCACTGGTGCAGCTGCTTTGTAACATAAAATAAAAATAAACCATTTTCTATACATGAAAGCCTGCAAGGTAATTAATATCCTAGCCATTAAATTCCACTGCAGTATACTCAGTGTTAATAAGCTAGCTAAGAGCTCTGCTTGAAATTAATAAGTTGCAAATGACCTAAGGGCCACTGCTTCATGCTTGCTTTTTTCCCCTTGTCACCCCCCAGAATTACAGAATTTAAGCAGAGAGACAATTTTCATTTATGAGCTAAGTATAATTATTCATAACTGGAGAGTTTTAAGGAATAAAAAGCCTTTCTGGTTAATTAGAAACTCCAGCATCTCAGGGAAATCAGGAAGGGAATAAAATCTGGGTTTGACTGAGGTGCACAAATATAAAGCACAGATCAAATAGAAGGGTAATGTAGTTTCTGCAGAAATTTTGAAATGCAGGATCCTGAGGGTCCAGCTGTCTGTGCAGGGAGCAAGAAGTGCACCAGAGGTACAGCTGCCCTGTGTCCAGAGGGTTTCCCCAACCCCTGGCTGCTCTCAGGTGAGGAAGGTAGAGGGGGAGGCTCCAAGGAGGAAAGGGATCAGCTGCTGATCTGGAAGATCAAGTCCCTTTTGCTCATCCAGCCTTGCAGCCCTCCTGGCTCTGCTTATTCTGCCTTTAACTGAGATGTGAGGAACAGGAGAAGAACTGGGGAACTGCCCTTGGAGTCCCAAAGCTGGGATGACTGGGCCAAAATCTCCTTTCCCCTTCAAAAAGGGGGCCATGGTGGGAGAATCTTGGAATATTTTAAAGTATTTTTAGCTTTTTTTCTTTCTCTCATGATGGTCAGTCTGCTGTCACCTACCAGCAGCAGAATCTCTAATAAAAACAAATTAGGACAAGAAGACCTAGAAAGTACAGCAAATTTCTGCTAATTATGTGGCTTGTTTAGCAGGAGAGCTGGGCTGTGGTTTTGTTCCTGTCTTTTCTAAGAGAAGGTGGCATTGCTCAGAGATGCTGAGGAAAGGCAGAGAACAGCCTTGGAAATTCAGATTATTTGTATCCCTTGTGTGTGTGTGGATTGCCTCTGTGCCAAGTTAGCAGCCTGATTCCCATTTTCCTGTACTTTGGCTGTTCTTTCCACACTCTCTGAAAACTGGATGCTTCTGCTGAGCTGCTGAGTTCTGAAGCATCACTAATGTGCAAAATCTCCCTGGAGCTCCAGCTGCTCATCCTTTCTTCCATCCATAGCCTATCCCTCAGAGGCAATTAGGGAAGAGCTTGTAAATTCATCACTGTGGACCTTCTCAAACCTAGATTAGTTCCTCCAGTCTATCAGCTGAATACATATTTATAAGTGTGCTTAAAGATGCACCATCCTCCCCTCAATGAGGTGTAATGAATCCATCATGTAAATACATGCTCAGGTGCAGAATGGAAAAATCCTCTGGGTATTTTTTAGGATAAATAGAAGGATGTTCTTTGAGTTGCTTGGTGTCTTTCAAAAGTTATAATAGAGGTGGTTTAACTATATACAATGCACAGTAGTAAGTTAAAAGAGCTCAAGGAACAACTCACCTTTCTACTTGCAACATCAGCAGGCTTGTTTGCCTGTGCTCTCTTTCTGCTTGGTAAAAACATCTTTTTGTTTGGGGTGGGTTTATCCTTTGCTCTAAGTCATAAAAACCCCTTTTAACTAACACACCCTTTGCCTCCTTGGTTATCCAGTGAGATTGGCTCAGCAATTCTTTTCTTCTATATCAAAACTTGCTTTCATTTCTATTCCTTCTTCAGAGTCTACATTCAATAATCTTTCTGCCAAGCACACTTATCTGTGAGACTTTCTTGTCAAACTTTCATCCTTCCCAACACTCACCTATGCTTCTGAGATCAGACTCTGAAAAGTGCATCTTCCCATTATAAAACAACAAAAAAAAAAATCAGTTATTGATAGAAGAAACTGTGTTTGGTAGATGTGAATCTGAAATTTCTTACTATTTGTCCCTTTTCTGCTCTAGTAAGACTTAACCAGTTTTGCATTTCTAGTTTTGCATGGAACATGGAGTAAAGAGTTTCTGAGGATGCTGGGCTGGTGGAAGTTGTCCCAGTGCTCTGAGCAGGGACAGGGATCCCTGAAGCCAGAGTAACCCCCCAAGCAAAGTGTCAGGGACTCCATAGTGAGAAAGAGGAGTCAGCTGCATTCTGGGGAGTCTGTGCCTCTCAACTAGCTCAGAAAGAGAAAAGGAAAATGTGGCTGGGAAATTGGGATAAAAAGGAGGCTGCATCCTCCAAAAATTGGAGAGGCCCCAGGGGAATGCCCCATGGCCTCTGCCTTTATTGGAATAAACCCAGAAAGGACTCCTGTCTCCTTTCTGGACATAAACCTCTGTTGTTTGTGGATTAATTTTCCTAACAAAACCAAACTCAATATTGCTGAACTTCAACAGGTCTGCAGTGCAGAACTTGCTGCACAGGGAAAATAATTTTTTGTTTTTATTATTATTTCCTACCTTCTTTTTTTTCTCTCTAACAAGAAATAACTCACTTTTCAGCTGTTGGAGAAGGGAGTAATTGATCTAGAGCTTTGCAGTTTGCCTTCCGGAATGGTTTTATTCTTGATGTAGGAATAAAATTCTGTTAGGTCAAATACACAGCAATAAATACAAGAAGCACATTAACTTTAATATATTGGATTATTCCACTTGCTGGTGACAGGGAAAAAACCAAGATTTAATTCCCCTGGCAATGCAGGGAAAGAAAATCACTTTCCCTGCCCATGTTTTTTTCTGTTAAGTCATTTTTGTCTGTCAATGCTGGTGCTGCAGGCTTTGGTGGGGTTTAATTTTACTTTTTTATTTTAACCTGGTGTGAAAGTAGGAAGTATTTTCTCCGAGTAAATTGTTCACAAATTCTCTCAATGCCTTTTCTTTCTGGCTGTTGCAGGCTCCTTCCCTACTGAGCTGTGTGGAGCTCTCAGCACTGTCAGAAAAAGGGGAATTTTCAATGTTTAACTTCACTCTGCCATAGGAGTGGAACTTCAGCACAGGTGTTCTCCTTTTTCCAGGTGTGCTGATGTTGGTTTCTCTTCCCTACCTTGAAGCTTCTCAGCTAAAACTAGGGTTTGCTTTTCCATGCCAACTATTTCTGTGAAGTACCACCAACCTTCAGTGCCACAACATCTGCTGCACCTTTCCTTGTGTCCCACACCCCAGGGATGTCTTAGGGCTGCCATGCAGTGGTGGATGTACATTGATGACTCCCAAGTGATGCTCCTTGCAGTGCTGGAGCCTTTCATCAGGTCTCATAGCCAGTCCTTGTGCTGAGTCTTCCCTCATTTTTCTGGGAGAGCAGTGACATTGGAAACTTTTCCCACACTCCTTGCCTTTTCACAGATTCCTGTTTTATATTGGAAAAATGACAGATGAGGAGAGGCAGGAATTATTTCTCTGCTTGTTATCATGGCAGACAAGATGGCTCTGCTATGGACCAGGCAAATGGCACAAAGACTGCAGCAGGGATTTTGGGTGAGAGAGGAAACATCTCAGCGTGGTGGAGGACTGTGACAAAGGAACTGCAAGGGTAAACCCTTTGTAACCAGAAAGCTTTGAAAAAGGACTGGACAATCTGTATCAGGAGACATGTACAGGTGGGAAGGATCTGAGTTAGACAGGAGAAGGGGACTTGGGGTAGGCAGGTTTGGGTTGTAGAGTTGGAAGTTTGAGTGTTGGTCCCAAAGCATCTCTCTCTTATGTGCAAGTCAGCAGGAGAGGCTGGGCAAAAGCAAGGAGGGAGCATCTGTGGGAACCCAGAACATCCCTCTGGCTGTGCAGGATGGCCAGGACCCCTGCCAGGGTGCTCAGAGACCCTGGCACAGAGCCCAAAACTCCTGTGGGTTTGATTATGACCCATGGAGCAAATTACCAACCTTAGATGGAGATGAGCAAGCCACAACAGTTTAGGTAGAATGATAGTGAAGTTATCACAGGGTGGAAAAGTAGATTTTAGGGTTTCTGGTATGGGGGTTCAGGAGGCAAGATGGAGGGAACTGGGCGTGTCCAGCCTTTCTCCTTCTTCTTCTTGGCCTCCATCTTCTGCTGTGATGGTGGCACTCACAGACTGGTTTAGAGTAGAAGCTCACTGTCTAACATAGGTGATAGATATTGGGAAGTAATTGTAAACATTGTACAGGTAGTTTTTAGTATAAAGACATAACACAACCCCAGGGGCAGGCAGAGTGCCTGGAACTGTCCTGCTGGGCAGACCTCGGCAGGGCACAAGAAAATTTTTTACAGATAAGATACAATAAACAACTTTGAGACCGAGAAATTAAGAGCCCTGACTGCTTCTTTGAGCACTGGGCTGGGAAAAGAGACTTTGGAGCTTTTCTCAGGGTCACTGTGACAAGCTAGAGACCCTAACAAGTGCCTGTGTGGGTAACTGAGTCTTTGTGGTGTTTTCATCTGTCCAGGCAGAGTTACCAATAAACCAGCCTCCTGCACCAGCACACACACTCTGTCTGATTGTATTTGTCTGAGAGAAGAAAGACTTCACGATAATCCTGCTGACAATTAATTGGTTTTTGTTCAGCAAGAGTGAACAAGATCTCATCTTAATCTGTTTCATTATTTCTCCTTGTATAGCACAGTCAACACAAGATTAGGTTTAATTTTCAAACAAAATGCAAAGTCATTACTCATATCTGGATCAGGATTTTATCAGCTTCATTTTGCAGTGCTCGGTGTGTCAATATTAACGAGAGGAGCTGCATTATGTGTGGTGAGGTAGAAATATCACTGCTTGACTTCAGGACCTTCTGCAGGGATTGCAAGGAACAGAGCTCCAATACCATCCCTTCTCTACTCTCAGCTCTTAAAAAAAAATCTTCATGCTCAGGGAAACTTGGAGAGATGATAGATATAGAAATAGATATAGATATATAGATATGGATATAGATATAGACATATTATATAGATATAGATACAGATACAGATATAGATATAGATGATATAGATAGATATAGATATGGATTATATAGGTATAGATATATAGATATAGATAGATTATATAGATTATATTGATTATATTGATATAGATAGATATATAGAGATTTATAGATATAGATATAGATAAATAGATAAAATATATAAATAGATATAGATATATAGATAGATATAGATTATAAAGATATATAGATTAGATATAGATATAGATAAATGATATAGATATAGATTAGATATAGATATAGATATAGATATAGATTAGATATAGATATAGATACAGATATAGATATCCCACTGCATTTCAGTGCTTCTGAGCATGGTACATCTGCAGTGTGCTCTGTGGAAGGAATGTCTCTGCCAAAGCTTCCTCCTCTCCCTGTCAGTGCCCAGCCAATGACACCCTGTTCTTCGAAGTTCTTCTAAGCCTTCTGATGTTTTCATTTTTGTAATGGAGTTATCACACACTTTTATGTAAATAATGATTGGTTTTGCATTCTTTTCTGGAGGAGGAGAAATTTGGTGCACTGTTGGTTTGACCAGTGTCATTGGAGAGGTGGCAATTGTCACCATGATATTTTATGAAAAATCCCTTTGCTGGGATTTTTTCTCCTGGGAAGCTGGGAAGCTTCAGCTTCTCCCTGTTTTGCTACTTTGGAATGTGATTTGGAGAATTGTTTATCCCAGCATGTGAATTGTTTTTAATTAATGGCCAATCCCAGTCCAGCTGTGTAAGGCTGTCTGGTCAGTCACGGGTTTTTATTATTCGTCGTTTTCTAACCTTCTGTCTGTATCCTTTCTCTATAGTTTAGTATAGATATAATATAATATAATATAATATAATATAATATAATATAATATAATAATAAATCGGCCTTCTGAGAACATGGAGTCAAATTCTCATCTCTCACCTCATCCTGGGCACCCCAGCAACACAACAGGCAATTTCATCCTCCAGTCCAGGGTCACTTTTTTAATTCTATCCATATTGAGATTGAGAAATAAACTTCCCTTCTTTTTTACCTTGGAGGCTCCAGTGTGTATGTCATTTTATTTCATGCCCTATTGCAACAAGCCCCTGCTCCTGCTGCAGTGAGATGTGTTTCCCCACCATCCATCAGCCCAAAGAGAGCTCTTATGGCTTTATTGCAGCCTCTCTGGGAGCACTGATTGCGCTGTGCTTAATGGCTCTGCACTGATCCAGCTCCAGATGAGTTGCTCTGAGTGCCTGCAGGGGAGGTCAGCCAAGGGCATGGGTGATGGATCTGGGACTCCTGCCTGCCTGGGGAGGGCTGCAGAGCTCTGCACGCAGAGGAGGAGGGCAGAGGGGATGGGTTTACTGGGCATGGTGCACTGAGAGACACAGACAGCCCTGCTGCTCTGGGTGAGAGTCTGTTACATTTGTGGGGTGCCCCAGTGAAGGAAGGCATGATGAATCTGACTCCATGTTCTCAGAAGGCTGATTTATTATTTTATGATACTATATTATATTAAAGAACACTAAACTATACTAAAGATTACAGAAGGGATACTTACTCAATGCTAAAAAGATAATAATGAAATCTTGTGACTCTTTCCAGAGTCTCGACAAAGCTTGGCCATGATTGGCCAATAAGTCAAAACAATTCACATGAAACCAATGAAACAACCACCTGTTGGATAAAGAATCTCCAAACACATTCCAAAAGCAGCAAAACACAGGAGAAGCAAATCAGATAATTATTGTTTTCCTTTTTCTCTGAGGCTTCTCAGCTTCCCAGGAGAAAAATCCTGGGTGAAGGGATATTTCCAGAAAATATGAATGTGACAAGACTCTTGTGGGCTGCATTAAGGTTAGAAAATACTCTGCAAGGAAAGGCATGTTACCAATTTGAGTGATACTTCAATGCTCTAAGATAGTGTTGAGCAAATTGTGCTGCTTCCACTTGAATTTGAAAGGCCTTGGTCTATGTCCAGGCAGCTTTCACTGCTCTGATTACTCATTGCAGTTTAAAAGGCTTCTCACATCCAAGAGGGCTGTGTTGTGTCTGCTGCCCAAGAGGCAGCAATCCTTCCAAAATGTGTACAGGTGTCCTGGGTGGCAGGGATAAGCATTAGGGTCTGTGCAGCAAAGGCTGCATGGCAAACCACGCCAGCAGGCACCGCAAGAGAATGAGAAAGAAACATTCACACTGAGCTGCAGCTGGAAAAAACAAGGTCAGGGCTCAGGAGCAGACCCAACCGCAGCATCCAGAGCAGTGTAATTAATGACATCTCTTGTGTGTGGCATGGAGAGAGCCAGCAGCTCCTGCTGCAGCCCGAGTGCCCTCTGCTGTCACTGCCCAGGGACCCAGCTTGAGGAGTGATTTCCAGAAGATTTCACAACTTTTGTGAAATTTCTAACGCTGGTGTTTTTATTACACTGCTGGATGCATGTGGGGATCGTTCCCCTTAAATGACATGCGTGCCTCTGGGAACTCCAGATCCTTTTTTATCTCCCTCTCTAATCCATATGCATGCAATTTCACAATAGGTTCATCCATATTCATTCTACTGATTTTGCTTTATATTTGCTGCTATTTTTTTTATCAGAAAGAACTCCTGGGTCATCCTGCCCTGTCTCCTGCAGCCTCTCTGTGTCTGTTTCAGAGTTCAAGGGGCCCTCCCTTGTCACTATAGGACACAAAATAACATGATGCCATGAGAAGCCTCAGAGAAAAAGGAAAACAATTCTTATCTCATTTGCTTCTCCTTTGTTGTGCTCACGTGGAATGTGTTTGGAGATTGTTTACCCACAGGTGATTGTTTCACTGGATTCTGCTGGGAGTTGTTTTCACTCTTTGGCCAATTAGGGCCAAGTTGTGTTGGGACTCTGGAAAGAGTCAGGGGTTTTCATTATTATCTTTTTAGCCTTCTGTAAGGATCCTTTCTGTATTCTGTAAAAGCTGCACTAAAGGCTAAGGGTGGGTAAAGCAGCACTGCATGGCAGTGTGTGCAGGGATAAGGGAAGGGAAACAATTATATTGTGAACAGATTCTGGTGCCTCCTGGGTCAGAACTAAGGTTGAACTCACAGCAGAGCAAGTGACAAATGACCTGGGAGGTCTGACACAGGGCTGGGCTCTGTAGAAGCCCTCCTGTACCTTCTCTGTGCCTTGAATGAATTCCCACTATGTTAGAAATGCACTTCTGCTTGCTGTTACACTGCACATTAAGTGCTTCCCATGGGTGCAGGGTGCTGGGGAACAGAGCACATTCCTTTTTCAGGGACACCCATGAAATTACACACAGCACAGTGACTCCTGCTTTTGGAGAGAGCTGGCTGACATGCTCCACATAGTCAGAGATGGATGCTTGAGCACAGGGGACAAATACCCAGTACAAAAGAGGAAATCCACACACAATTGTGTCACTTTATTGTGTTTGCCTGAACTCTGGCATGTGAGTGGCACCCAGGTGCAGCTGTGCAGGAAGCCTGAGGAAGCAGCATGCACAGTGTCCAGGTGGAAGCTCCTTCCTTTGGCTGCAGGCAGCAGCAGTCTCTACATGTGCAAAGGGGCACTTAAATGGCAGCCCAGGGAGAGAAGGCAGAGACACAGACACAAAAATATACTTTCTTTAGGCAACACCAGCTCTGTTAGGGGTTGCTCTTCTGAGTGGAATAACTAGCAGTGTTGCCCTGTTCTTCTAAGCCTTCTGATGTTTACATTCTTGTAATTTACTTTCTCACGCACTTTTCTGCAGATAATTATTGTTTTGCATTCTTTTCTGGAGGAGGAGAAATTTGATGGACTGTTGGTTTGCCCAGTGTCATTGAAGAGGTGGCACTGTCACCCTTCAATCCACTGTCACTTTGGAAAATCTGTAAATGTTGGAGTCAGAAATTAAACACCCTTCTTTTTACCCTGGAGATTCCAGTGTGCACATAGTTTTATTTTGTGTCCTATAGCAACACTAGCAGGGACAGTCTTGGTTCAGGAAACTTTGGGGTCTGTTCAGGATGGGGCACACAGCCCTGAGTGATATCAAGAAGCTCAAGTGCAAGGCTGAAGTGCTGCCTTGTCAGCAAGCACAGGGCAGAGGTAGATGTGTTCTTGCAGACATGGTCAGCAGAGGTGGAGTGAGGCCAATAGCTGTCTGTGTCCTGCCAGCAGAGTCACACTGGATGACCAGAATGCTTGTTGCCTGAAGAGGCCAGGAAGGAGTAAATGAGTTTGTTTTCATTTGTTTCTGGACCCCATCCCAAATTTTTTCTAACCCAGTTCCCTAAGTTGCTGTCATCTTTCTCTCTCTGCCACCAATCTCAGCTGCCATCTCTCTGAGGGAGCCAAATGAAGCCCCAGGGCTGGACATCAGACATGTTTCTCTTCCCAACACTTCCCTTGATAAATGGATGCTGGGAACAGTGTAAGAAAAAAGGATTCAACCTCTCTTGCTTCGCACTATCACTAAAAATTAAACTAATAGTATTGACAGCCAAGCTAGAGCCCCTCTGTGGTAAACAATGTTATCTTTTTATAAATGGAAGAAACCAAGGTTCTCACTGCAGGTCATGGAAACAGTTGGTGTCAGGGCTCTGGGTTTCCCTGGTATGTTTTGAGACACAGGGGCTGTGGTTTTCTTTATTCTTTTCCCACTCTAACTTCCAGAAAATATACTTAAAGTATCCCTTCATTAAAGTCAGGGAAGTGAGCAGGAGAGACAGCTGACTCAGGCTGGGTGCTAGGCATTAGAGACTAACAGAGGAGCTCTGCAGGATCTTTAGGTGACCTCCTGTCTGACAGAGATCATCAGTGCAAGTGGTGAGGTGCATTCCCAAACTCATTCACATTCTTTGCACAGTCCTCTTGAGGAAGGACGGGCGGTGGCTCCTGGCGCCTTGCACACACGTTCCTACGCAGGAATGCCAAATGCTCTACAGCCAGCAGCAGCACCATGCAGAAACCATCCAAAGGCCGGGGGATGGATGCCCTGAGGGAAGTCAGCTGCAGCATGCAGGTCCTGCTGAGCAGAGCTATGGCTCCAGTGTCACGCTGCTGCCGGTGACGCGGGCGCCGTACCAGCCCTGCCAGAACAGCGTGTCCTGCCCGCCGTGCTCAAAGCGCACAAAGCGCACCCCGGGCCCGTAGCTGGAGAAGGTGTGAGAGAGCTGTGGGGCAAGAGACAAAACGCTTGTTAGGAAGTGTCAGACCACCACAAACTGACCACTGTTCAGTGCACAGAGCCTTCAGCCCCTCTGGGTACAGTCAGACCTGGGTAACAGTGGGGCATTCACAGTGGGTGAAGCTTTGATCCCATTGTTCCGAGGGCACTGAATCACTCCAGCTTGGACATTGTGGGCCCAGTTGTGGCCCCTCAGTTTGGGAAGGACATTGAGATGCTTGAGCACATCCAGAGGGGGCAACGAGGCTGGAGAGGGGCTGGGAACACAAACCCTGTGAGGAACCCCTGAGGGAGCTGGGGGTGCTCAGCCTGGAGAAAAGGAGACTCTGGGGTGACCTTGTCACTCTCTGCAGCTCCTGAAAGGTGCCTGTGCTCAGCTGGGGCTGGGCTCTGTCTCCAGGCAGCACTGACAAAACCAGAGCACACAGCCTCGAGCTGCTTCAAGGAAAATGTAGGTTGGATATTAGGAAAAGTTTTTAATGGAAAGAGTAATAAAGTACTGGAATGGTCTGGATGGAGTCACCATCCCTGGGTGTGTTAACAAAGCCTGGATGTGGCACTGGGTGCCAGGGCTTAGTTGAGGTCAGGGAACAGGTTGGACTTAATGATCTTGAAGGTCTCTTCCAACCTTGTGATTCTGTGACATCTCCTGCACCTTACACCTGCTAGTAGTGACTCAGCAAGCTTGCTGTAGAGCAGCCTCCCTTTTCCTTTTCCAATCATAGGATCATGGCTCCAGGGAACACGTGACAGAGCCTCCCCCTCCCACTGGAGAATTCTCCTGCTTAAAAAATATTCCTGATTCATGGAGGTGGGGTGTCACCTGCTGAGCCCATACCTGTAACTCACCTCAGTCCAGCTGCCATCATTTCCCTCTTGGATGGTGACAGTGTCACTTTTGTACTCAGCCAGCACATCCTCATTCTCAGACAGAAGCTTCACACACAGCTCATAGAGGCAGCCAGCATCACTACGTCCTGCATACCTACAAGGAGAGCCCAGGTGTTGGCATTACCTGTAAGAGCTCTGCAAAGGCTCCACCATGCTCACCAAGTTACTGCAGCCTGGCTTTGAGATGGAAATCTGCAATGGTTGTTAGCCCAGCCCACCACCTCCCCTCACTGACCACAGGAACCTGGGCTTTGGAGTTCATGTGTTCCAACAGTTTAAAGCCAGTGGGAGCTGCCTGTGAGCCCTGTCCCACATCCAGGGTCCTGGCAGTTGAGGTTTTAAGGCTATAAGGCTATAAGGAGATATATATATATTAAAAAATTATTATATATAAAAAATATTATATATAAAATATAAAATATTATATTTTTATATATAAATGTTTTATGTATATTTTATATAAATTATTATTTATATTTTATATAAATAATTTATATAAATAATTTATATATTTTTATATCTCTCTTATATATAGCTTTATATATTTATATATAGTTTTGTATATATTTTATATATTTATATAAAATATATCTTTTTATATTTTAAAATATTTTATATCTATTTTATATATAGTTTTATATATTTTATATATAGTTTTTTATATATTTCATGTATTTATATATATAATATATATTTTTGTATTTTTAAAATATTTTTAATATATTTTTATCTCCTTTTTATATTTTTTGTATTTATAGATTTTTATATATATTTATATATATATATACATATACATATATATATATATATATATATATATATATATATATATATATATAAGGTCTATGCCCTCCCTCTCTTCCTTATCTTTCTTAACCCTCTGCCCGTCCTCAGAGCCTTCCTCAATACTTACCAGTCTCTTACCATGATTTTAGGCTGGGTTGTATCCATCAGCTCTTCCCAGTAGCCCTCAGCCCTTAGGTCAATGACCTGAGCCTTTCGACACCACCTGAAACACAAGATGCCAATTGGGATCACAGCCCCTCCTGGGAGAACCAAAAAATGCCCCCTTTCCTGAGGGAGAGAAGAAAGCAGTCTTACTCATAAGATGTGACAAAGTATTTATGGACTTCTTCACTAGGAAATTCTTTTCCAAAGTCCCCTGGGAGCTCTTCAATTTTCCAGCCATCACCTCCATTCTCTACCTCTCCCCAGTGCTCCAAGCCTTCTGCAAATGGCAAAAAAGAGACTTGGATGAGTCCTGTGGATGTGGGGAACTTGACCATCTCCCAGTGGAACCTTCCTCTGGCTTGTGAAAGCTTGATATTAGACACAGCACTGATTTTATATGTAGACTATGGATATGTTTGTTGAGTAGAGGTCAGGCAAAAACTTTTAGCCTGATTAATCACACCAAACTTTAACATTCCCAAAAAGTGGCTGTGTATATGTGGGTCTAAGAAAGTACTCCAGGGAAAGAATTTGGGTATTCTGAAGTGTCACCCTTTTCAGGGTCACAGCACACAAACACTCTGGGGACAGGTGCTGATTGCTTTGTTTCTAAGTTTTCTAAAGCACTAAGTGGTACTTTCTGAAGCAGAAGATCTTAAACATCAGCGTTTTCAAGAGGCAAACCTGGATGTTGGAAAAGCTTGCAGAAGGTCACTTGTAAACAAAATGGGGAAGCTGTGTTGATACTGCTCTGGTCTATGATGTGTGAAATTGTTGCTGCTTGGGTTGTGAGGCTTGGCTACTGCTGCTTATTGCTAAGCAGCTTATAGCTCTGGCAAGTGAAGGTCACAGATTGAGAATGATGGCACATGGGGTGTGTGCCCAGTCCCTAACATGGGATGAGGTGAGGAGAGCAAAAACATGATTGGTCTGAGCTGCTCCAAGGAGAGAAGCCAGAAGGGTTTGGTGAGCTGAGGGCAGACTCACCCCCAAGCTGGGAAAGGCTTCATCTCTCCTGTCATGGCTTGGCAAGAGGCAATACAGAAACAAATGCCACAGCCATGACTGTGTTGGATGGTTTCTACAAAGGACACCTCTGTGTCTCAAACATGATTTAGATCCTTGAAAAGGTAAGATAATGTTATGTAAAGCCCTTTGCAAAGGCTGATTATCAAGGGGCTTTGTGCTCATTAAATGATTTGGCTGCACAGATTGAGTGATTTGGCAAGGAGAAAATTCTGCAACCTGACAGCAACTAAGATCTATTTTAAAAGACTAGACATACACAATTCTCAGTGACTGGACACCTCTCTGACACCCTGGAGCTTGTTGTGATGTCTCTCAAGGGCTGATTATCAAGGGCCTTTGTGCTCATTAAATGATTTGGCTGCACAGATTGAGTGACTTAGAGCTCGTTGTGATGTCTCTCACCTTCACCACAGGGGTTCTTGATGAGATTCCTCCTTTTCTTACTCAGGAAGTAGAAGCTTTGCCAGTTCTCCACATCTGACTCTGCTTTGGTGAGGCCTTCCTGCTGACACTTCAGGATCCAAAGTGCAGCTCCATCAACCAGGTTCTTCCACTGGCAGCAGACCAGGCGGCACACCAGCACCAGCTCCACGGCAGGAAGGGAGGCCAGGATCCGCACCAGGACTGCTTCAGGGAGGGACTCCATCCCTGGGGCAGGTGGGCACAGCTGTCTGAGAGACAGGGTGGAAAGCAATGGTGAGGGTTTCCCACCCTCAGCAATGCCAGACACTGATGCAGTAGAAAAAAAGGGAAAATAAATATGTTATCTGTCACGGACATATTTTAGGAAAAATCGTTTCATTAGGATCTTTTCTCCTGAGAAGTTGAGAAGCCTTAGAGGAAAAGAAAAACAATAATTATCTGCTGCTGTGGAATGCAACAAGCGCATCTTTGATTGGTCCATGTTGGTTGATTCTAATTAATGGCCAATCACAGTCAGCTGGCTCAGACTCTCTGAGAGTCACGAGCTTTTATAATTTTTTTCTATTCCTTGCTAGCCTTCTGATGAAATCCCTTCTTCTATTCTTTAGTATAGTTTTAGTATATAATTTTCTTTTAATATAATATATATCATAAAATAATAAATCAGCCTTCTGAAACATGGAGTCAAGATTCTCATCTCTTCCCTCATCCTGGGACCCCTGTGAACACCACCACAGTTATCTGAAAGTAGGATTTTTGATTCCTAGCCTCAATGTCTCCTGCTCCTCATTACATTAATAGCCTGAAGCAGATTACTATTTTTATATTCTAGGTAAAAGCCCTGAATTAAATCTGCCCACAAAATGTAAGTATTTGACCATGAAGTTTGTTAATTTTCCAGGCTGGAATCAGTCCTTCCAGAATCTCTGCTGCTGCAAAAATCAGCTTCCTAGTAATGATTTCCTCTGCAGAAGAAGACACAGGGGTGCTTGTTCTGCCTTTAAGAACATCCCTGATTACAAATGCTGCAAAGCAATACTCAAATATCAGTGTTAAGCTTCTTGCCAGCCACCTTTGCAGTGGTTCATTCTATATCTGACAGCCTTTCCCTCAGAGTGCTGGCACTTAATTAGGAGCCTGTATAAAGTAAAGGTCTGAGCATAACTGAAAATAACTCAGCTGATATTCTCTAATATTTTAATGTCTATGGCCTCATTATTGGAGGAATAAAGTCAGAAGTGTTTGCTCTAACTTCATGTGCTAATTCTGAACTCCAAACAGCTCTCTGCTGCCCTGAGGCCCAGGTGCAGGTGCTGCAGGACGGTGGAAAGATGAGTGTGCAGATTCAGAGACCGTGGCACCCGTGAGGGATGCACTGTGACACTGCTTTGATGTCAGCTGAGTCCTGGTGCTGGGAAGCTGCTGAGACTGCAGCACACTGCATGGACGCAGCCAAACTCCTCAGGAATGACTCATTAAGTCTAGGAGAGCACTAAGAAAAGAAGTGAAATACCCTGGCAAGCAACTAAACAAAATACAGCAGTGCCAAACCTGGCAAGGAAGGGAAGAAACTGGGAGTCACTGCTGTAGCAGCATCCTACATTTAGACGTTCAGATGTGTCTATCTGCACTGCACCCAGCAGGCGCAAACTGTAATTTAAAACTCCCAGACAGAAGCTGTGATTTCTTATTCTCCCCACACTTCCAACACTCAACCACAGTCCCGAAGGCCAAAACGTAATTTTTTTAAAGCAGCCGGGAGGGATCATGCTGGTTTCATCTCGTATAGGAATTTCAGAAGCCTCTCCTGCTCCCTGCGTGCTGACAGAGCGCTGTTAGTCAGGCTTCCTCCCGCACTCGGGAGAGGGACAGAGCTGCCTTTCCTATCCCTTTTCCTTTCCCCCTTTTCTTTTTCCTTTCCTTTTTCCCTTTTCCCACCCCAGCTAAGCACCCAAACCGGCAAGGCTTTGCATCGCGGACACGCTTCGGGCAGCGCGCATCCCCTGATGTGTTCGGGGCACTCGCGCGTCCCTCCCATTTCCCCAGGAGACAGCTCGGGAAACCCGCGGAGGCTCAGGGCGACACCGAGCGCTCTTACCTGAGCCGCACGGGCCGCTCCGAACTGGGCTGCACCAAGCACGGCACACGGGGCTGGGGCGCCTGTCAGAGAGAACCGAGACCGGTTAGAGAGAACCGGGACCTGCACCACGGCCCCGCCCTGTTCCGCCCAAACGCGGCCCCGCCCCAGGACGGCGGCCCCGCCCAAAAGCAGCTCCAGCCTAAAAGCAGCCCCGCCCAAAGGTAGCTCCGCCCTAAAGCAGCCCCGCCCAAATATAGCCCCGCCCAAAAGCACCCCCGCCCCGTTCCGCTCAAACACCGCCCCGCCCCAGGCCCCGCCCCGCGGCCCCGCACATCCGCGTCCGGAGGCGCAGATGGGCGGAGCCAGGTGGGCCCGGGACCGGGGCAGGGACCGGGGGTTGCGGCGGGAGCGGGCCTGGGGCCGGGCGGGCTCTCCGCGGTTCTGTTAGTCACGAGAGGAAACTGCCTTCGCTCCCGGCAGCTCGGCCCGTCGTGCCGCGGATCTCCCCTCGCCCTCCCGCGGGCCGCGGCCTGCCATGACCAGCATCGGGGACCTGCCCGAGGATGTGCTGGTGGAGCTGCTGTCGCTGCTGCCCGCCCGGGAGCTGCTCCGCACCTGCCGCCTGGTGTGCTCGCAGTGGCGCTACGTGGTGGACCTGAACACCCTGTGGAAGCGCAAGTGCCAGCGCGACGGGTTTTATCGTCAGAGCTATGACAGGAGCATCTCTGACTGGAAGATCTTCTATATGCTCTGCTACATGAAGAAAAACTTACTCAAAAACCCTATTGCTGAAGGTTGGTTTCGTTATTTATAATAAAGGACTAAGAGTTTCCGAGCAGTCCGAATGAGTCATGCCTTAACTAGTGCTAGTGCTGTGGGACTGTCCAGCTATTGGGTGTAGCTCTGCTAGGTCAGATTTATAGCTCAGCTCCTGCAATAAAACTGCTGTAGCTGGATGGGTATGTATTTACCAATACATTGTGGTTTTAGTCAGAAAAATCTGGAGTCATAAGGCCCCAGTACAGCAGGCAGTGACAATTAATTTGCACTGCAAGTACAATGTGGTAGTGAAACGATCAGGGATTGGGATTAAACATTTGGGCAGCTGGAGAACTTTTGTTACCAAAGACTTGACTAGTGTAACTACAGTAATCCTACTTTATTGCTGCTGCTGATTTTCTGATGAGGTCAGAAATCTGCTACCTGCTGTCCTGGCTGCTGACAGCCACACAAAGGTAATGGCAGCATAATGACAGGAGTCACTTACAGCTGTAGAAAAAAGTGGATCTGAAAACATCAAGTAGCTTCCAAGTATCCTCCTGTTGCTGATTCTAACAAAAGCTGAAATCCTGCTGGTAGCAGAAATGAGGTCCTAACCCTCACCTTGGACACCTGTGTTTTTAGAGGACTTCCAGCACTGGACAATTGATGCCAATGAAGGAGATAAGTGGAAAATTGAGGATCTGCCTGGAGCTCATGGAAGTCATATGTCAGACCCCAGAGTAAACAAATACTTTGTCACTTCATATGGGTAAGAACTGGATTCCAGTAATCCAGTGGAACTGGGAAACCTGCTTCCTCCCATCTGTCTGAAAAGGCACCAAGGTTAGAAGGCTGGTGGCAGGTCCTGAACCTTAGATCACCTGTGGGAAAAGGAAGGAGCTTCATTAACCGTTTATGCCAGTTAATCTAAAGAGATGGGTACTGCTGAGAGAATTGATCACAGCAGGTGCTAAATTTCTCTGCCTACCAGGAACTTACTGTAATTTTTATAGTTAGGATAATGCACATGGGATCCCTGCTTCTCCTGTCCCAAAGGTGGTAGAGAAAGGCTGATTGAGAAACTCAGTCAACTGCACTTACATGACAAGGTCAAAGCTCTGTAAGCTTCAGGAGTGGTGGGTGTGTCACACGAACAACTTGTAATAAAAGCTGTCACCAGAGGATCAACAGCATTTACAAGCACTAGGCACTGGTTTCCTATTAGCAATACATCAATACAGAGACCCCTCTTAATCCAGCTTGTAGGTAACTATTCATTTTGTCTTGGGGTGAAGCTAATTCAGTTCATTTTCTTGCCAAGTTATGGATAAAGCATGGTTTAGCCAGGTCAGTTTTGTGGGCCTTCAGGATGTGGGTGGGTATTAAAGCTGTCAGGGAAAGGACAGCAAGAGGGAAATGTTCTGTAGAACTGTGAGTATTTCTATGTCTGTTTCAGGCCATGCTTCAAGTCTCAACTCATTACCCTGGAAAAAGAAGGCTATTGGAATCAGCTGATGGATGAGATACGGCCTGAAATTACAGTCAAGGACTGGTGAGTGGAAGCACTGAAAATTAGAATTTCTAGCATTGGTCCAGAGGTAAGCTAGGCTTCTGGAGCTTTTCATGCCATAAAATCAGTTCTTTATTCTTTGGGAGTTGTAGTTCTTGAGTGAAGAATAAGCTAAATCTGAACTTACTCTATGGAGTACACAGTGGCAATCCTGTGCAGGGTGGGATAGCTGTAACTTCTCTATAGCTATGGGGATGACACTCCTTTACTCCTTTTCCTCTGCAGACAGGGATCCCCTTGGAGACTGCTTTTGAAAAATAAAGACCACTGAATGCTGTGTATACAGCCCTGCTCCTTGATTCCTCCTGCCTCTCCAGGTACGCTGCCAGGTTTGACTGCGGGTGCCGCTACGAGCTCACCGTGAGGCTGCTCTCCAAAGACTGGATCTGCCTGGAGGAATTCCATCCTGAGCCAGTGGACATTGAGCAGTGGAGTGATGCCAAGTGGAGAGAGGTGAGCAGCAGCCAGGGAGGCAGGAGCTTTACAGCAGTGTTGTGGCACTGGTGTGTTGCAAGTCTTACTTGGCCAAAAGTGCCAGTGAACTTTCTCTGCTCTTCAGCCTCCTCTGCTCTATAGAGAAAGTGAGTCAGTCCTTGCTGTTGATGATGCTGAAGAAGCAGTAGTGTCCTGAATGAGACAGATACTATTTTTAGGTGCCCAGCATTTTCTATAGAGTATCCTGTGGGATTCTGTGTTGTTTTAATGCAGTCTTTTTAATTGTTTCTTGGTAAGATTCTGTCTAAATAATTAAATAACAAGCGCATATTTCAGGGATTTTTTTTATCAAAAAACTGTTTTAAAAATAGCCAGGTATTGCAGACTTAACTTTTCTTAAACTGTTACAGGTGTTTAACTGGTTTGATTTGCATTCTGCAAATTAGATGTTTGCAGACTTAACTTTTCTTAAACTATTACAGGTGTTTACCTTGTTTGATTTGCTGTACATTCTGCATTAGATGTTACTTATACATGCACTTAAAAATCAAGCTTGATGTTAGCTTAACAGAGATAGGATTTTGGGGAGAAGGCTGAGTGAGAAAGGCTTCTTTCCTCCCCCTGCCACCCCCCCCTCCCTAAAAATACAGGGTATGGTTCACTTTCAATGAAAGCTATTTAGGCTCAGGAAGAGCTCATTCTAAGACACACACTGTAGTTGTCTGAGCTTCTAGGTGAACACTGATTTATTTAGGCAAATTAAGAGGAATTCTCTTTTCTGTGCAGATTTCTCACACCTTCCAGAATTACCCAGCAGGAG
Organism: Setophaga petechia; assembly: GCA_024362935.1. Taxonomy (NCBI): domain Eukaryota; kingdom Metazoa; phylum Chordata; class Aves; order Passeriformes; family Parulidae; genus Setophaga; species Setophaga petechia. The sequence continues at coordinate 417,596 of JANCRA010000047.1, forward strand.
TTCGTTACATCTGGTTCCAGCATGGAGGCCACGACACCCAGTACTGGGCAGGCTGGTATGGGGTCCGTGTGACAAACAGCAGCATCACCATTGGGCCCCCAAGCTCTCTGTGAGGCACTGTGCAAGGGTTTGCTTTTACCTCAGGACTGGAACCAAGTGGCCTCAGGTGCACTATTTGCCTGAACTGTCTGGGTGTGTCCTAGCTTTGTCTTGCAGCTCTTGTTCACAGTAGAACTTCAGCAGGCCCAGCCCTTTAGAAGGGTGTTCTGTCTTCATCTTCCATTCTCTTCTACCATGGATGCTACTCCAGTTACTGCTGCCCTTACAGAGAAAAACTGGGACAATTGAATATGAGATCTATCTTTTCTAGTTAATACATTATTATGCTAACACACACAGTCTTAAAGACACTTTCATGTTTATGGAACCTAAGAAAGATAAGGCTAAAATGCTTAATTTCAGATTATAAATGGTATCTACAAGGACTCTGCCACAGCTTGTCTTGTTTGGTATTTTCTTTCCTGTTAAGATTTATGATCTGCATCAGACCTTTCATAGCATCAGGAGACTGTCACCCCTTGTTCCTAAGTGCTGTGTCACTGGTAGTGAATTCCTCACCCTTTCTGTAAGTGTGTATGATCAAAATGATCCAAAACAGTCCCTTGGTGTTTGAATAAACAGGTAGAGAAAGAGGAGGTAAGAAGTCCCTTCAGGCAGCTGCATGACAACACAAGTGCCTTTTGACTCTGCTGGGCTTTTCCCACATCACCTTTGCTTTATACTGAGCAGTGTAACCCAATATAAAATGTTAAAGCAGTGCCCAGACTTGATCTATAATGTTCCTACACTTGTTACTTGGAGGAAGCAGGAGGTGCTGGACAGGCTAGCATACCAAATTCTCTGACAAACAAGCTCAGCTTGTTTGAACTGTCTCCCACCCTTATACACCCAGAACTAATGTTAAGGCCATGTTCCATCTGCTCTGACAGGTGTAGGATTATTAGTGCTTTCCTTGCTTATTCTGAGTTAGGAGTAGGATACTTGGCAGGTGTCCTTGCTGGACAGACAAATTCCACATTGCTAATGCCACCTGAGTGAAAGGGGAGAGACCAAGGTTGCAGAGCCTTTCATAGGAACTGACAGAGTCCACATATAGGCCAGAAAAGAAAATAAAAATACTTCTTCGCTGAAGAAGGGAGCCTGGTTTTGACAGAACTCAGCCCAGTTCAACTGGGGTAAAACTTGGTATTTATTGAAGACTGCTTGGGATGGTCACAGTGGACAGACACTACATAAGGCCTCACTCCCCCTTAGCACAAGTGTTGCTCTCATGGATTGTGTGACAGCTCCTAGCTGTCTGTCACTGCCTGTGTGCAATGCCCTTTCCAGGTGAGAACTGGACTGGTAATAAAGCACTGACTCCCCAGGGATGCACTGCATCAACACCTGTGCTCTCACACAAGTCAAGATGGGAACAGGCTCTGGCTCCCCATTCCAAGTCAGTTCTTTATACAGTGGTAAGAGCACTTGAAATAAAGAGGCAGCAGCTGCTCTACATTCACCCAGAAGGCCAGCTGAAGAGATGGTTATCAAGATACAGTTTGTGACAGATCTTACTCCACTGGAAGATCAGATGAAGCTTGAAGGCAAGGAAGATTTGAAATCAGGTGCCTTTGTGAGCTCGCTCTTCTACGTAGAGCTGCATCTGGAGAGAGAAACAAGCAACAGTCCTGTTGATATACAGGTAGGTGAATGGGAAAAAATAACCTGCAACAGGCTGAATAGGAAGTGCTTATACCTTCTCCCATAACCAGGTTTCCTATTTTACTATGAGGAGTCTTGCCCTGCTCTGATTACTGGCACAGACATCTACAAGACTAAGCTACTGCTCAGCAGTATGTTTTAAAGTTGTTACACCACAGAAAACTGCAGAGCTGATGGCAGAGCATCACAGTTCAGAACCACAGCAGGGGGCAGAATGCCCTGCTCACCTTTAAGATGTCAGATGTCATGGTTTTCAGGGGGATGAGCCGGGGGTCGTGCATGTGCACATCTTGCTCATCAGCAAGGATCCAAGGGAAATCCTGGGGGCAGGAACACAAGGAGCTGTTACTGGCAGAACCCAGCAGTGCTGTAAGGTGAGCTCCTCCTCAGCACTTGTTTTGTGTTAAGTTGAAAGAGAGACAGAGTGGCTGAGGGAAGTAACAGGTAATTCAAACCTTCTACAACAACAAAACTTAACTTACATGCTTGTCCCTGACACTCAGCATAATTGTCTTCAGTTACTGCATCAAACTGTGAGGTCAACCCACTGCACTTACTGCAAAGGTGACATCTCACTTCTTTAAAAGATACACTCTCAGCTGTCCTGAGCTACCATGCCCAGTTCATTACACCAAGATTTAACTGCAACTCCAGAATGCTTAGGGCATGGGTTTCCATCCAGCCCTGCAAGTCAAACGTGGGTCTACTACACCACAAGTTTCCATTACTAAGCAGTGCAGAACAGACTTTCATTTTGAAACAATTTTATACTTTGCTAGCTTTACTTGTTGTGCCTTAGGACACCTAAAATAACTTGACTCAGGAAAAAAGTTTCCCTGTATCTAAGCAAGAATTCTTTAAAAATAATTTTCCTTTAGAAAGTGTTCTGTACACAGTTTCCTGTAAGATACAATGTATTTGTGCCCCCAAACCTACTCATTACTTTAATCTTAGTCTTTCTTGCTCTTTATACAAGAGTGGATGGTGGGTGAGGGCTGCTTTTCTGCTTGATTAAATTCAAGGACCTATTCTACATGCCTGACTATTTCTAAATGTCTGAGCAAGCACTGGACAGGAAGTACTGTTACAATCCATTTCAAGACTTGATGTTGTATTGTTACAATCTATTTCAACTGAAGTTGTCTGTAGTGCGTGGCAAATGTGCTGTCAGCTCACCAGCATTTACCATTTCACCACGTTTCAAGTACAGTTATGATGTGCCTCATGTGACACCAATTTACATGTTCAAAATATCTCTCAGCCTTAACCTTAAAGATGCCAAAAACTCTGCACTGCCCAGTCTTTGCTGTGCAGCTTCTCACACACAATCAAGCACCCAAGGATATCACTCACCTTTATCACCTGGATCTTTTCCATGTTGCGTGTGGCGGCCTCCCGTGTGTGAACCAGAACTGTGAAGGTGCAACCTAAGGGAAGTGTCAGGTTCCAGCTCAGGGGACAGCTCCCAGAGGATCAGCCAAGCCAATGCCAGGCATGAGGCTCTTTGGATCCAGGTGACATTTACCTGGGGGGTTGTTGTCCAGCACAGCATCACACACGCTGATTTTCAGGATGAAGGCACGCAGTAACTGCTCCACGTGGGACAGCAGGGACTCAGAACTGTGGAGGAGACAGCACTTGTTACTGGCATGCAGCAAAGGCCTCAAGTTGCTCCCAGAATGTCTCCCAGGGCTGGGATTCCAGGGGCAAACAGGGATGGAAAGCTCACCTAATGGAAAGAAGAGGTGGCTGGGTGATCTCAAAGACGAATCTCTCCACGGGGTGGTGCTCTTTATCCAGAATTACAACCACAACTTTCTCCACATCATTCTGCAGGAACAAGACAGAAAAATCCCTTAATACGAGCTGTCTGCTGCCCACAGTGTGCTTCACATTCTTTGATGCAGTGCAGTACACTCAGTTGTTGGGGCTCACAGCACAAGCCCTTATCCAAAACCTGACTTCAGATTATTCTTAGCAATCAGAAAAAATAAGCTTTTGCAAAGCCATTTCTTGCTGGGTGTTAAGCTGCCAGCTTGTGGCGAAGGCTGAGGGAGATGAAGTGTGCTAAACTCTATGTTCCTCTGGATCCTGTTTTGGAACAAAGGAGGAAATGCACAGCCATCTCCCTGCATCACTGTGGGGTGGACACTGATGAAGTTAAGATCCATTCAGACCACTGTCCAAACAGAGCAGCTTTGTACAACCCCAATTTAGACCTAATTCCATTTTCTACATGTGCATTAAAATTGTCTGTAAAGAGCAAGGCATACAAAACCTGCCAGCAGCCTCCTGGAATGTTTCATTGGTCACACCTTTCTCTCACAAAACCTGGAGTCCAGGCCTGCCTTTGCTTCCTGGTTCACAGCAAAGCATTCAAACTGTTTTGCCACAGCAGGTGCTTAAACTCAGATGGATTGTAAAGCAGAATGGTAGGATGATGTAACTGGAAATAAACAGACATGTGTCCTTGTGTGCTATATGAGACAAGGCAGGGTCTTGTCAGGAAGGTTATGATGTTTTTAGTTTTGACTTTTATCAGCTAGTATATCATGTATGGTAAATTTGTAAACAAATGTTGCAGTAAAGATAATATTTATGTTCTCTGACTTTCTATTAAATCCACTTGCAGTACTTTTGCCCAGGTCCCCAGTCTGAGCTCACCTTCTCCAGCAGAGGCTTCACACAGTGCAGTGTGTCCTGGATGTACTGGTTCAGCTCTGGGTGGCAGGACATCTGCAACAAACACAAGAAGAGTCAGAGCTGTGTTAGACATGAGCCAGGACAATGCTGAAAGGGAAGATTTAAACAGAAGCACTGGTGTGTACAAGGCATTCAAGTCATGCTTCAAATAGTGCTGGAAAATGCTGAGTGTCCCATTCAAATCAGCAATTCTTTCAAGGAAGGATGAACCAGCTGAGGCAGATCACTGCACCCATGCAGAACAGCACATTGGGAATAGCATATTCCAACCATCCCTACTTCCTAGTGAACATCATTCCTGTTACTGCACAGAGCTGGGGCAGCCTTCTGCTACTGTTATCCATGACCTGCTTGTCCCATGAGCACGTGCTGTATCCTCTCTTATGACAGGAACTAAGCTCTCCTCAAAAATAAGTCTGTACATTAAATAATCATTTTGCAGAGTGTAAGTTTTTTTCTGGTGAGTGTTGATTGATCCTTTCTGGTGAGTGTTGGTTGATCCTTGCTATTTTGCTTGTCCACGTGGCTGTCAGCTTCCAGGAAAATCTCCTACCTGGACAGGTACATTGTATTTTTTCCTCTTCTGAAAGATCCCAATAGGGTAAACTTCTCTGACATACAAGATGAGGTGAACAGCCACTTCCAGGAATTCTGAAAGAACATCTGCAACAACTGAAAAACAGAAGTAAAGGATGCTGGAATAGGGTGTAGGAAAGTAGAGCAATACCATAGACTCAGGGGACCTTTTTACAGGTTATTTTTTTCTGCATAAATTTCACCTGCTTCCTCTCAGCTGCAGAAAATTTAGGGACAGAGCAATCCTACAACAGTCCCCCAAGCTCAGTACCCAAGAGGAGCCTCACAAGGACACCAGATGCAGCTTGGTACAACACATTACCTTGCCCAAAGTTAAGGTCCTGCCGTGTGAGAGTGGTCATCTTCCCCAGACCCTGGAAATAACCACAAAAGGAATGGTTATCCTCTGGCTCCTGGATTATTCATCTAGTCAGATCATGGAGCTGTACACCAGAAGACCCTGTGAGCTCACAGGGGGAGGTGTGAGCACCCCCAATAAACCCAGCACATCCTCAGGGATTACCAGCAGTGCACAAACCAGTGCTCCCAGATCAGGATGAGAAATTATCCATAATTTAACTCCTGGGGTTTTCAGTTTCTCTCCCTTTCTGGGATACAGGAAAGTTCAGACAAATACTTTCTAGTAACACAAGAAACACTGGGGTTTTTTTAAGCTTCATAGTACTTGCCTTTTCTAAGCCCTATCTCTTACTGTATCACAAGAACTTCTTGGGGTTTTGGGTTTATTCTATTCTTTCACTTCCATGAACTATTGCTTGTCCAAGCTTGGAGCTGCATATTCCACTGACTCACAATCACACAGGTTCTCATCTGCTGCCACTCTCAACACCTTCTGAGTTTCTCTCTGCAGTCCCAAGGAACCCAAACCCTGCAGAGTTGAATAATTAAGTCAACTTTGTGACAAAGGATAATGGAATTCCTCAGGCACCTATAAGGATCATGGAGTTCAACTCCCTGCTCCTCACAGGACCACCCAAAACTAAACTATGTAATTTAGAGCATCATTCAGCTGCTCCTTGAACTCTGACAGGTTTGGGCTGTGACTGCATCCCTGGGGAGCCTGAAATTTGTGAGCAACAAAGGGCAGCACATTATTGTGACAAACTGTATGTGCCAACAATCAAACTGCAGATGCTGGAGTTCAGCTTCCCAACAGCTTTCCCTGCATAGCAGACTCCATGCCCTACACAATTTAAGTCACACTGTGACTAAGTCACATTGTGTACATAATTATTGATTAGAAACTTTATTTTGTTTAATTATTTTATTTCTGCAAGCCAACAAATTGTAATCACTAACAGCAGCACCATTCATGAACTGTAGAGGTCTTTAAGTGCCTCTAGAGCACTCTGGCTCCACCAGCAACTCAGGTGTTCTACAAAGACTTTTGACAAACCAAAGATGTTCCAATAAGCTCTACAGACACTCATTTTCAAGCTGTTTCAGCTGAAACAAAACATGTTTTTCAGACCTAAGAAGAATTAGTTCAACCTGCACAAAACAGGGAGCTACTTTCATCCCCAGTTTTAAAAACAGAGTTATACCCCTGTATACAAGGACTTGCTGGAATATTAGTGATCTGCTACACTAAATTAAGATAGTTAAGCATCTCTCTAGCACCCCAGCCACAGTAGTTCTCAAATTAGTACAAAAGACCTACAGAGTATCATAAACAATCTGTGGTTTTAGAGGTTCAGGTTCACATCCTTACTTAAACTTCATTCCTTCTTAAAGAGAGGCCCAAGCAACCCAAGGGATCCACCCTTCCACACAGTCACAAAGTAGAAACCTGGCACTACACACTCCAGGACTGTGCAGGCTGGGAGATCATGGAATCACAGAACAGTTTGGGTTGGAAGGGACCTTAAAGCTCATCTTATTACAACAGCCTGTGTGAAAAATGTGTATTTTATGATTGGCTTTTCACAAATATTAAGATGAATATTATATGTGTTATGTTAGAAAGTTATGTTGTATTTCTTAAATATAGTGTTAGGTTATAACATATAATTTCTTAAATATAGTGCTAAATATAGTTTTAGGTTATAACATAATGTTAAAATAGAAACTATGCTATGTAAGTGACTTTTTTTAAAGAAAGGAATGAGGCATTTGCACCGAGATAGCAGCCACAGGACACCTGAATCTTTCAGAGAAAGAGAATTTATTGCTCCCTTATCAGGAGAAATGAACTTCTTCCTGCCTCGATCAGCTCTGAAGACACCATCAGGATTCAGAGGAAGAAGTTGACACTGCCCAGACAGAATCCCGTGTTTGAATGGAATTTATGCATCATGTATGAGGTGTATGAATATGCAACAGGCTGTTGCTTTTAAGGGTTAATCCTCTGTTAACGTAGGTCCTTTTTTGGGCTTATTTTGCCCAGAAAAAGGTACCTGGACTGTCCATAACACTTTGTTCTTATTGTCTCATCCTAAATCCTAATTGTCCAAATTGTTATCACTCTAATTATATTACTATTTTTATAACCATTTTATTACTATTAAACTTTTAAAATTTCAAAAACAAGTGACTGGCGTTTCTCACACCCTGCCAGAGCCAGGGCCACCCTCCACTATCCCAGCTGGTACCAACTCCATCCAACCTTGGACATTCCGGGCATGGGGCATATCATGTAAATACAACCCATCGCCCTCCCCGTGCCCATCACGGGAGCGCTGCACCAGCCCAGAGCAGCCCGAACACGCCGCTCCAGCTCCGGACGTGCCGTGCCCGCTCCGGGGCTCCCGTTACCGCCTCTCCCTCACCCGGGCTCCCCTCACCGCCGCTCCCTCACCCGGGCTCCCCTCACCGCCGCTGCCGTGCCCGGGCTCCCCTCACCAGGGCTCCCCTCACCGCCGCTGCCGTGCCCGGGCTCCCCTCACCAGGGCTCCCCTCACCGCCGCTGCCGTGCCCGGGCTCCCCTCACCAGAGCTCCCGTCACCGCCGCTCCCTCACCCGGGCTCCCCTCACCGCCGCTGCCGTGCCCGGGCTCCCCTCACCCGGGCTCCCCTCACCGCCGCTCCCTCACCCGGGCTCCCCTCACCGCCGCTCCCTCACCCACTCCTCGTCTCAACCACGCGAGCAGAACGGAGAGCAGACGGGGGACAGACCCCTGGAGCCCCCCGGTCGCACCCACCGCACGGCACCGCCTCTCCTCAGCCTGGGAACCGAGCCTGGCAACCGCCCTCTTGCCGGTGCTCCCTACCGGAACGGGGCTCCTCGCACGGCTCCGCTGCCGCCTAGCGCCCCGCCTCAGCACGGCCACCTTCCCCCGTGTCCGCCCGGTGCTGCTCCCCGCCCCGCTGTGCCCCTCCCGGTGTTCCCTCTCGCCCCGGCGTTCCCGCTCCGTACCGGGCCCGCCGCCCCTCACACCGCCCAGCGCGGGAAGCGGCGGCAGCGCCTGCGGATGACGCCATGGCGGGGGCGGCAGCGCCCCCCGGCGGGCGGGAGGAGCGGGCGCGGGTCGGTCCCGCTGCCCCGCGGGGTCCCGGCACGGCCGCGGCTCCCCCGGCACGGCGGGGCCGGGGCTCGGTGCAGAAAGCGGGGCACGCTCAGCCCCCAGCGGCTCTCCCTCTCCGGGACCATAACGCGGGGGAAGGCCGCGGGAGAGCGCAGCCCGCCGCACCGCGCAGGTGAGCGGGGCTCACCGGCTCACCCGCTCCCCGGGCTGCCACGCCTTTGTCTCCGGTCTTTGTCTGTCCCGTCCGTGCCCGGGGCAGGGAGCGCTGCTGCCACCAGCACCCTGCGCTCTCGCACCCACCTCCTCCGTAGCGCCGGGCGCCCCCGCAGCACGCTGCCCTGGCATGGCCCGCGCTCCTCCTGCGACCCCCGCACGCCCAGAGCCCCTCCGCCCCTCGCAGCCCCACCTCCTCCGGCACCATGCACCCCAGTCCCCCGGGATTCCCCATGTCCCCGATTCCTCTCCACATTCCCCCACTGCCTTCCCCCTGTCTCCTCCTCCTCTTCCTCCTCCTCCTCCTCCTCTCCTTTCGGGTTTGAACACCCCCTGCCCCCCGCAGACCTGCCTCCCCTCCGCCGCTCGCACAGCTCTGCCCAGCCCTGCCCTGCCCGCCAGGCTCCTCCGGACCGGCACCTCCGGACAGGTAAGCAGCGCTGCCCGCCCCGGTGGATGCTCCGCCGAGCTGATTCCCCTCTGCTGTCACGGGGACTGAGCAGGAGTGGGGAGCACCTTCCCACTTTCCGTGCGCCCCGGAGCAGACAAAGACACGGGCTGACGGGGATGCCCGGTCCTGCCGCCGCCGGGATGCGCGCGGAGCGCCGGTTACGGCGGCATCGCTCCGCTCGGACAGCGCCGGGGCCGGGGCGCGGTGCCTTCGGCCGGACCTATTGTCACCCGTGCTGGGGAGCGCGCTCCGGACTCTGCGGGTTCTGCCCTCGGGTCGCCTCCGTGCCCGGTGCCTCGCAGGGATGCGCGGTTCGGGCTCTGCGACTCGCGTCCCACCGCCCCGCTGTGGGTCACTCCTGCCAGATCGCTCTGGGAAGCAAAGTCGCCTCGGACAGAGGCACCGTCCCTCTCTCAGGGTCTGAGCCCTTCGCACACCCCAGGGGAACGTCCCGGCTCCGAGCGGGCGATGCCGAGGGGAGATCCAAGCTTTTTCCACCGAGTCATTGTGTTTACAGAGCCGTGCGCTGCCTCTGCGTACCCGCGGTTCGCTGTCTGTTCTTCCTCTGTTGATAAAAGTGAGGTCTCGTTTCTGAATTAAATCAACTTGGCATCAGTTAATGGCTTATTGCAACTAGTAATTAATCACACAGAATTTAAGTGGCGCTTATCCAATTCACACCTGAAGTTTTCTGTCTGCTGGAGGGTTCAGTGGAAGTGGTTTTCTATTGCCATGTCCTCTCCCTTGAAGAAGGAGGCATAAATTCTATATATATGGTTCAAAGTGAGAATGTCATGCAAGGAAGAATGCTGAAAGCACAGCCTAACTGTTTCACCAGTCAAGACACATCCCTGTCTCCCTCCCAGCAAAGACCAGGGCAAATCTGCCCCATTCTTCCCTGCAACACTGGCGAGTACTTTCCAGCTGGGGAGCAATGACCTCTCCTATTGATTGTGTCCCATTTGTCACCTGGCACTGGGCATGAAACTGAAGAGTCTTCTCTGCCATGCTGACAGCAAGCAACTCTATCTTGGGTGTGAATCTCAGGCTCACTGCTGTTTTAGTCTCTTTATTGGGTAGAGCAGACTCTGTTTGATGGCAGGTCGCCTGTGATGGCTGTGAGGTCCCAGAGGGAAGCAGAGCAGAGGGTTCTGCATATTCATTCACGGGCCCCTCTTGCCCTTCGAGGCAGTGGCTTGCTGGGCTGACCTGTCCCTGGCAGATGTTGTGTTGGGAAGCTCTCAGGGCAGGAGAAAGAGTGGCTCAGCTGTGCCTAGGGCCATGTATTGACTTGGAAGTGTCCAATGTCGACCAAAACAGGGGTGCTGGAGCTCAGCAGGGACTCGGGCAGCTCACAAGCCTGGGCTGCAGCAGAGGGAGCTCCCTGGGCTGTGCTGTGTGAACAGATGACTTCTGTCCTCATTAGGAGAGTAGAGCACAGGCTGATGGTGAGGGGAGTCCCAGCTCCAGCCCTACAACTAATGTGGAGTGAATCAAGTTTCAAGTGGTCACTGGATACAAACTGCCCCAGGGGGAGGCTTTGTGAAGGCACAGGGGTAGCTACAACTACTACTGAATGCCTTGCAAGCCTGAATTCTTATTTATTTATCTATTTCCCTTACTAATACATGAAGCCCACAAAGATGATGAATTCTGGGCTTTGTTGTAACATGTGTTTGTTTATAGCAATTTAGGAAAGGCAACTCCTTACAATCCTCATGTCCTGTCTCTCCTGCCACTAATGCAATTGGTATATTACTGAATTTGGCCCTTTCTATTCTGGAGTGCTGTCTGGGGATAGCCAAAGTGATAGAAAACAGCACAGGTAAAGGAACCAGGTGTTTCAAAGGGCAAAGTGGAGGGGGTGTTCAGGTAGCCTGAATATCTGCAGAAAGGAAATGTCTTGCATCACAGTCAGGAGGCACAAAGAAACTTTGGAGTCCGGTAAGTATGAAAGGCAAGATAGGGAGGAATGGTGATGATGGAAGCAGGAAACCTAAAAAGCAGGGCAGCTCTGAAAAGGAACACAAAAGGACTGAAGATCTGTGAGCAGGGAGCTGTTCTGTCATCCCAAGGATGTCTGGGACAACTGCAAAAACAATTCTTTATAAATTCTTTACAAATCTCGTGTGCAGGAAATGTTGGAAAGAATAAAAATCTTAGTAATTTTGCCCTGGAAATGAAAAGACAAGGGCAAATATTACCTGCCTGCTTGGGAGACCTCACAAAGCTGGGATTGAGCTTTTAGAAATGGGAAAGTCTCTTGGCAGATTGTTTGTGAACCTTCCCAGCATTTGCCTCCAGAAACAGAAAAACAGATGGAAAGAGACCCAGCAGGGAAGTCAAATCTCATTTATCTGCACAATGCCATCCTCATGGCTCCAGCCAGCTCTCTGCATGTCAGCCACCATAGAGCCCACCCCATCCATTCTGCTCCAGGCCTTCTCAAGCCCATCCATCACCCCATGGCTCCTTATTTACAGGGAGCCTGGCACACAGAGCTGGGTTTATTGTCTGCCATCCCTGCCACACAGGCACACACACACTACACCCATGCAGATGCCCATACATTTTGTGTATTGCTGCAGATTGGGGTTGTCTGGAGTCCAGGAAATCTTTACACATGTCTGCCAAAGTCTGAGCTTATCAGAGCCAAAAACAAATCTAGCCCAGAACACGTGCTTGGGTCCAGCTTGGTTCAGCCCTTGAGCATAATAAATGCATCAAAGATCTTGACAATCTCTCAGTTCAAGGGTTTTGTTCCTCTTGGGTGTGACATGAAGAAATGTGAAAAGTTAAAGCTAGGACTGTCAGATATCATGTTTTAAGCAAGACACGTGAATGGATGTAGATGATCTAATGTTCCTGTTTTGTTAAATCCAAACCAAGTACACTAGGAACATTTTCAGAGTCTATTTCGGAGCCAAGGTGACACAACTGTATTTATAGCAGAAAAACATGAGAGAATTTCCATGTACCTGCTCGATCCTTGCAGGATTACAAGCAGAGAGCAGAAAAATAACAATTATATTAGTGAGTCCAGAGAAGACTTCCCACAGGGAAAATTATCCAAAATGCAACCCCCCACCCTCCTCAATTTCACTTAGGGGGTTGTAAACATCCACTGATGTCTTAACCCAAAATGGATCAGAAATTGTGGCTGGAAAACAGCACTGCAACTCACTTCCCAGCCCTGAGTCCACACTCTGGGCAGCTCTTTGCTGTACTTGTGTTCATGTGAGAGGCAGATTTGCTAAGTCAGGGGCCTTGTAATCCTGAGGGTCTGTGAGGCACTGCAGGAAGAGGGGTGCAGCAATAAGGATGTAGGTCTGGTGCTGTGAAGAACCACAGGGGCAGCTTAACGTGGCAAATACTCCACCTATTTCCCTTATTAATATATGAACCCTAAGAACATGATGAATTCTGGGCTTTGTTGAAATTGTGTGTTTGTTTATACCAATTTAGGAGAGGCAACCCCTTACAAGGCCAGACTTCTTTCTGCCTCATGTGTGTCTCAGGCAGAATTTCATCCTTTGCAGGCTGCATCAGCAGGGTGAGAAACTTGCTGTCACCTGCATCAGTGAGCCCAGGGCTAGCACAGGATTCTTTTGTGGACTGTGGTCCTGCTAGAAAAGAGAGTGAAGTTTATTTTGGTGCTCAGCCATTGAGGAACCTGTGTAGCATTCACATTCTCTGAAAAAATCCCTTCGCCCAGGATTTTTGTCCTGGGAAGCTGAGAAGCCTCAGAGAAAAAGGAAAACAATTCTTATCTCATTTGCTTCTCCTGTGTTTTGCTCCTCTGGAATGTGTTTGGAGATTGTTTACCCACAGGTGATTGTTTCATTGGATTCTGCTGTGAGTTGTTTTGACTCTCTGGCCAATTGGGGCCAAGCTGTGTCAGGACGCTTTACAGAGTCCCAAGTTTTCATTATTATCTTTTTAGCCTTCTGTAAGTATCCTTCTTGTATTCTTTAGTTTAGTATAGTATTCTTTAATATAATATAGTATCATAAACCAATAAATTAGCCTTCTGAGAACATGGAGTCAGATTCATCATTCCTGCCTTTGCCTGGACATTCCCAGCAAATACAAAAAACCTGAGGACTGAGAGCTAGGGATGCTGTTGTGTTGTCTAGCTGTCTTTTGTAAATGTGAATTCTACAGGGTAAGAAAAATGAAAGAGATATGAAGAATTTTCTGGAATTATATATCAGGACAGTGTTGCATTACCCCCAAACCTTGTCCATGCTCTGGTTTGGTTTAGCAAACAGCTCAGATCTCCCCTGACAACAGTGTAGCAGTGCAGGTTGTCAGGTAATGCAGGTAATTTACATTATTAATGCAAGATTCCCAGTGACAGTACCACAGTGACGTTAACCTGCCAGCACAGAGATGAGGCAATCTGTGTTCCTACCTGCATTTTCACCCTGGCTTGTGCCAACAAGACAGCTGGGCTGCTTAAATAAACACCCCCTATGCTTTGAAGCAGACCTTCTGTTTAAGTGCCCTGCAGCATTTAGCTGCCTCCCAGCTCCCACTGAAAATCAGAATGTGTCTGTCAGATTCCCCATCAAAGGGACACGTCTGTGAGAGTGAGATTGGAGACACCCTTGCATTCACTTTGCACTTGTTCTCTCCTCTCGGTATTTTGCCTACAGATGAAAAGGTAAGATGCTCTTTATAGCTCTTTGAGTTGCTCTGAGTGATGTCTTAATCCATCTGGTTCTTAAAAAGAAAATCCTAGGAAAAAAAGCAAAGACCCCATGGTCTGGGAAAAAAGCAAATGATCTCATGCAGAGCTGTGTGTTGATATTTGTTCTAGTAGTTTGGGAGAAGATCTTAAATTTTTTTTAATAGATTTAGCTGTCAGTCTGGTTTTCCTTTGTTCCAGGTAGCTGCCAATAAAATAGCATTTCTAGTGTTATGCCTTTGCAAGTGAGCTTCCCAGTGCCTCCTAAATCAGTCTTCAAGGAACAGTTTATTGTCTTTTATGGCCAGTAGAAATACCTGCTTTTTAAAAACTATATGAAAAGAAGGCCCCTGTGCCTTCTGCCTCTTTCCAGGGAATGGCTGAACTGAAAACATGTTCCCAGGCTATGAACAGCAACAGAGAGGAATCCTGGAAAGGCAGGATTGGCTGGTGAGTGCATGAGCAGGGCTTTTACAATCAACAAGATGAAGGCATCTCTCTCTTAACTCCAGGGTGCTGAGCTGCTGTGATGGCAAAGTTTTCACTGACTCAGAATTCTCCATATCTGTCCCTCAGGCTGAAAGAAAAGGGGAAAGGAAGAGCCCAAGCTATTCCTAGTGTACCTTCTGTCAACTCCACAGAAACTGGAGTCAGAATTGGCCTGCAAGGCTGTTACCTGCTGCCCTTCACAGGTTGTAATGGCTGGTGTCATGGTTTGATACTGGCCAAACACCAGGCAACCACGAAAGTTGTTTGCAGACCCTCTTATGCTATAGTTGGGCAGAGGAAAGGGGGGAAAAAATTAACAAATTTAATTGAGATTGAGATAAAGACTGGCAGGAAAATAAGGGCAAAACAGGTTCAAATTTAAAGGTATAAGGTGAATTTATTATTAACAGTGTTAGAGGAGGATAAGGAGAAGTAAAAGAAGCCTTTAAAACACCTTTTCCCCTCTCCAGCCCTTCCCTCTTTCCCCTAACAGCGCAGGGAGACAGGGCAGGGGGGTTTGGTCAGTTTGTCACTCAAGGTCTTGTTCTGTTCACTCATGGAGAGGATTCTCCTCTGCTCTGCCATGGGTTCCCTCCCACAGGCAGCAGCCACCCCAAACCTGCTGTGGTGTGGGTCACTCATCCACAGGGTGCACTCCTCAAAGAACAGGCTGCTCTAGCTTGGGAGCAGCACTCTCTCTATTGGGGTCTCCTGCTGGATCACAGCTTTCTCTGCCATCCACCCACTCCAGTGTGAGCACTTTCCCCACAGGCTGTGAGTGGATCTCTGCATGCCCCATGGACTTTGTGCATCACAAGGGCACAGTTTGTTTTACCAGGGTCCTCACCACCTCAGCTTGCTGAGGAATCTCTGCTCTGATGCTTGGAGCACTTGTGAGGAAAATTAATCCATGAACACCAGAGGTTTATGTCCAAAAAGGAGACAGAGCAGTCCTTTTTTGGCTTTATTCCAATAAAGGGAGAGGCCATGGGGCATTCCCTTGGGATCTCTCCAATTTTTGGAGGATGCAGCCTCCTTTTTATCCCAATTTCCCAGCCACATTTCCCTTCTCTCTTTCCCCATTGGCTGAGCTACTTGAGAGGTTCAGACTTCCCAGAATGCCTGATCCTGAAGATTCCCCTCTAATGTATAACCCTCTCCTTTAATTTTTAATTCTTATGGAATTCAGGGGTTTTTCTTCCCCATTGTTTCTTTTATCTTTCAATGTCTCATTTAATTTATCAGCAAACCTAAAGTTTATTTGTAAAAGAAAATATCTTTTTCCATCCATCAATCAGTGGAATCCTTCCCATTGTTTCTTTTATGTTTCAGTGCTGGTTTTATCTACCAGCAGACCCACAGCTTGTTCGTAAAGACAAATCCACTGTTCCTCTCACACCTCCTTCCCTTCCCTTTGGCTCTGTTGGACATGGTGGAAGCTTCTAGCAGCTTCTTACATCTGTGGCCCCCTTCCTGCTACCAAAAACCAGGCAGTGCCAAATCAACACACTGGCCAAGCAGAAAATCACCTGGAGGAGGGAGTATGAGCCCCTGTGATTAAGCAGCAAAGTGGTTCTCCTGGTGAACAGATGGAAATCAGGTGCAGCCAAGTGCTGAGGTGCAGAAAGACTGAGATGGGGTTGAGTGAAAAGCTGTGGCTGTAACTTTGACAGTGTTCCTCAAACGTAAGCACAGGCCTGGTTTTGTGGCAGTCAGTATCCCAGGGAGCTCTGGTTTTAAGCATGTCTTCATGCTGCCCAGAGAGAGAGGGACAGTCTGCAAAAGCTGCACTAGAAATGCTGCAAATTCCTTCCCCCATTTCGTGGGAAAGGACAGGGGAGAATGACTGAATAACTTAATTAGAGAATGTTCTGACTTGTGCAGAGCACAAAGCCACAACGTCCCAAAGCCATGTCTTGTGACACAAACAAAAGGATGAAAGAAGACCCTCAAAAATATGGCAGTGAAGCAGAATGAATGAGAACAGTCTGCAGCCACTGTGCTGGTGGACTCAATGAAATTTGGTCTCGATGTTCTTGGGACTTAAATTACCCTCCCAGTGACAGCCTTGCCTGGTGACCTGTGCAGGACCAAGGAGGGAAAGTGGGACAAGCTAAGGAAACCTCAGCCTGCCTCTGCCCCTTGGTGCTTTAGACCAGCATCCCCTGCTCTGCTGACAGCCTTTTTATTTCCCTGCTATGCCATGGGGTATCAGCACAAAATCTCCAGTGTTTTTTTTTTCTTTCTTTGACCAATTTCCACCACCCTGAAGCAGTACGCAAGCACGTGTGGAAGTCTCTTGTCTTGAGCTGCTCAGGGCTGTTACTGGTCCTGTGTAGCCACCATCTGCCTGCAGTTCTGTTCATTTTGACATCTTCATTGCAAGAAAACCAGCTGTGAGGAGAGGCGGGTGCCCCTGGCCCAGGATGCCAGCCTGGCAGCTGGTATTGTGCCAGGCTCAAGAGCTGTGGGCAGGAGCCAGCCCCCCCAGCCCCTCAGATGGTGGGCTGTGAATAGGAGGGTAGGGGGGCTAGTGGGGAATCAAAGGGAAGTGTCCTGCTGATTGATGACCTCATTTGCACATGAAACTGGGACCTCAGCCCTGCAGGCCCTGCACATGTGTCTCAGCTGCTGTAGCCAGGGCTGGGAGAAGAGGAGATAAGCAAAGAGGGAATAACTTGCTTCCACCTCAGGACACCATAATGGTTTTTATCTAAGTGTCCTAGGACTGAATCTTGATGGCCTTTACAGTTCCTAAGTGTTGGTTGCTTTCCCCCCTGCCCCTTTTTTTAATTGCAGGTGAGACAGAGCACCCATGATTATGGAAACTTCTTCCACCTTCTCTTCTTTTCTTTTCCTGTGCGTGCTGGTTCTTTCAGACATCAGCCTTGCAATCTCCCTGAACCCTGGCACAAAGCTCAAAAATGCCCCAGAGAGCAACCACCACCTTCAAAACCAAGAGATGTGGCTGCAGCAGCCCAGAACTGGGCGCCACCACAGGCAAGGCTTGGCCAAGAAGGAGAGGATCCATTCCACACCTTCTAGAGGGCAGCTGGCTGGGGAAGAGACCCTCAAGATGGGCAGTGGAGCTTCAGCTGTGGAAGAGCTGGTGGCAGAGGGACAGCCAGCAGCCCTGAAACAGAATAAGGATGTGTTCCTGGGGTTTGAATCATCGTATCCTGAGAGGGAAAACCAGTCCCCAGGCTCTGAGAAAGGAAAGAAGCAGAACCGAGAGCATCGCCGGCACAGCCGCAGGGACAGGCTCAAACATCACCAAGGTACTGGAGCTCCAGGGGCAGCTGGGGAGGTGGTGGCACTGGGAATGAGATCTCTTGTGTGAGGGCAAGGACAGGCAGCTGTGGGGGAGCCACATGTGTGCGTGGAGGGCGTGGAGTGAGTGTGTGTGCCTGCTCTGGGGAGAAATGTGCCAAACAAAAGAGGCACAAGAAAAAAGGGGAACTGCAGAAGCAGAATTTTAGTGCTGGCTGCAATTTTGTGAAAATGACCTAGTTTGTCTTACAGGGGGAGATCTGAGAGACCCTACAACTTGAGGGGCTGTTTTAGGGTGGTCTGTTTTGTTGTTTTTAGCAAATGGCCCAATTTAGGAACAAGTATGTCTGAGCCATGCTCAATCTCTCCACTGACTTCAAAAAATAATGAGAATTAGAAAAAACACAATCCCCTTATTTTGCTTTGAAGACCAGTTTCTTCTCACCAGAGCTTGTACTCTTCTATATTTATGCTCAACAACAACAACAAAAATCAGATTTTGCATATGTGAAATTGCAGTGATAACTTTAAAATGTTGCTTGATTTTGACTGGGACTGCTTTCCTTTGCAGGTCAAGTTGTGGGTGGGTGTTTCTGTGGTATGAGCTCAGTGTGGTAAACCTTGAGTTCTGTTAAAACGAGGTAATTTGTGTCAATCCATACTGTGTGATAAGCTGGGTGTCACGTCCTTGAGTTCCATCCTTCACTCCTCCCTGCCTCAGGAAGAAGAGCTCTATTGTTTTTTCAGAGGACTGACCAAACTGCTTGTGTTAGCAATATGAAAGAGCATGCAACAAAGCTGGTTTGAAGCAATATTTGCAGACTACAAACAGGGCTTATTTCTTGAGGTTAACTTAAGGTCTGTATTTAAATTAATACTTATGAAGAAGAGGGACATATCTGTGAAGGTAATTTCAAGCTAGGTAAGTCCTGACTTGAGCTAAATTGTAATAACTCACTACTAAAATAAAATAAGAATGTATTCACAGGTATTTGCAATAGTTTAATGAGTTGGTTTAAAAATGGTTGAACAGGTACATTTTGTACTTTTTAAACCAGAAAAAAACATGTTTTGCTTCTTAAACAAGAGACATCTTGAGGGAGGTGTGATTTTGTATGTCTTAAGCTTGTAAAAATCAAGCTGCATATACTCTGGACCTGATTTTTCACTGTAATAGCTCATTACTCTGTTATACAGTGGTCTAAAACAGCAGCTCAGGATCATGGAAGAATGGTTGGCAACTGGATGAAACGTGAATTCCTTTGACTCAAATCTGTCACACAGAGAAAAGGGATGAGAAAGGTAATGCCACTGTACCTGTTGCCCTCTGCAGGGAAGACTCCTGGTGCTGGGCCAAGCTCCCTGTACAAGAAGCCCAAAAGCTCTGAAGAACAGTTTCAAAATCTTCAGGCAGAGGAAGCTACGAGTCTGACTCCCAGCACACTCCTCATTGCTGCACTGGACACAGCTGTTTCCACAGAGGAGCCTCCTGCTCTTCCAGCCACCTCACCACGGGCACAGGTAAAGAGACAGCTGGGAACTGTTCTGTACCTCCAAGCCCTGCCTGTCCCTCAGCTGTCCAACTTCATTGAGTTTCAAGGACCACAGAGACAGCAGGAGCGCTTGACTGAAGTACCAGCAATGCTCGTGTTTCACCTTTCGTTGTCACAGAAGCAGAAACTCCCCTCTTGGCTTCAGCCTCACAAGGGAAAGGTCTTTGCCTTTGAAAATGAGATGCCAGGAATCCCCAGTGCATAAGACAGGAGTGGAGGAGAGGAGGGGCAATCATAAAGCCTTTTTAATGTAAAAGCAACATGAAAATTTGCAAAGACTTCAGTGTCTCTACAGGAGTGTAATCCATTGTCTGTTTGGTTTTTTTGTGGTTTGCAGGCTCGCCTCAGGCAAGATGGGGATGTGATGCCCACCTTGGATATGGCACTCTTTGACTGGACTGATTACGAGGATCTCAAACCAGAAATGTGGCCATCTGCTAAAAAGAAAGGTGCTAAACCTCCCTTCCTCTTTCCCAAAAGTCATCCTGTAAGGCTTGTCTATGGTTATTATTCATAGATGTGCTGATGGACAGGAGATCATAGTGGTGGGGGAAGAGAGAAGCAGCATAATGCTGATTGAGTTTTGTGCTCAGTTTCAGAATGTTTCTCATTTTGGATGCATATTTGGAGGGCAGAGTAAAAATTATAAATGGAGAGTGGATAAATAGGGAGGAGATCCAACAACGAAGGTTTAGAGTTAAAACTCTTGAAATTTGAGGCTATTTTTACCCTGGAAAAATATATTCTCCAAAATGAAAACACTAGCGTGAGATTTTCTATCAGAATCTTCTTTATTTTACACAGAAAAACGCCGCAGTAAGAGCCCCAGCAGTGGAAATGAAACCACAACAGCTGAAGGAGAGCCATGTGATCACCACCTTGACTGCCTCCCAGGTCAGCATCAGCCTGGCAGAGCCATTTCTCCAAACATGGGATGTTTGCAATCTAGCCCAGGTTTTAAGACGTGCATTCCAATTTCTACTGGTGATAGGAAGTGGCGTGCAAGGGAAGGGCAGAGGCTCTCTAGGTGTGCTGTGGGGCCAGATGATGTCTGTGCAATGTCATGGGTGTTTATTTGTAAAATAAGGCTGTCATGGGTGTCAGTAGCCCTGCAGGTAAGGGGACACCAAGCTGTGCTGACCCCTGGTCCTGTGTTGCAGGCTCTTGCTGTGACCTACGTGAACACCTCTGCAAACCCCACAATCGAGGCCTTAACAACAAGTGTTATGATGACTGTATGTGCACTGAAGGTGAGTGCAGCTCTTTGCTCCCTGCCTTGCTTTAAAAGACAGGTGTCTGCCAAGGAAGGCAAGAACCTCCCTTGGAATGGAAAATGTGAACCCCTTCCCTCCAAATTATTATAGCTTTGAAATTACAGGGCTTTCTGACAAAGACATGAGGAAAGGAATAACAGTCCTTTACTATCTATATATATAGATATATATCTTTATATCTATACTTCTAGCAGGCACAAGGCCTGCAAGGCCTCCATGGAGTTCAGCAGCCTAAGATAAGAAATGCAGAGTCATGATGACTGGACCTAAGCCCCTTTTTCCACCTTCACACCCTTGCTTATCTCTCTGTAAGACTACAGGTTACTTTCCTTTTGACCCTTACTATTGGACGATTTGTAAAACTCTTGTATCCTATATCAAGAGCTACTTTTGCCCAGCTTGGGAGAAGAGCTGTCCCCAAGACTTTTGCAGAGGCTGCAAATAAATCCATCCCTGTGGAACCTCACACAGCCTTCTCCTCTCTCTCCCTGTGTCTGCCTAAGGCACCTAGCAAGCTAAAGAGCTGAAATCACAAAATGAGCTGATAATCACTAAGAGCTGAGCTTGCTGAGGTAGCCTGTGGCTGGGAACTGCCTGGGAGCCCAGGCAAGTTGTGCTGAACAAGGCTGTGATGGTGTTCACAGGGGTCCCAGGATGAGGGAAGAGATGAGAATCTTGACTCCATGTTTCAGAAGGCTGATTTATTATTTTATGATATATATTATATTAAAAGAAAATGATATATTAAAACTATACTAAAAGAATAGAGAAAGGATTCATCAGAAGGCTAGCAAGGGATAGAAAAGAATGATAATAAAATCTTGTGACTGACTAAAGAGTTTGAGACACCTGGACTGTGATTGGCCATTAATTAAAACCAACCACATGAGACCAATCAAAGATGCACCTGTTGCATTCCACAGCAGCAGATAACCATGGTTTACATTTAATTTCTGAGGCCTCTCAGCTTCTCAGGAGAAAAGATCCTAAGGAAAGGATTTTTCATAAAAGATGTCTGTGACACAAGGCTGTGCTATCTGGAGCAGCGATGGCCAGCTGGGGATACCCTTGTGCCTAACACGACTTTCCAAAGTTAATTTCAACTGAGCTTGTAGCAATTTAGTAGATGTGGGAAGGACTCAGGCTTTTGTTTCT
The DNA here is from genome assembly GCA_024362935.1 of Setophaga petechia. Classification (NCBI taxonomy): domain Eukaryota; kingdom Metazoa; phylum Chordata; class Aves; order Passeriformes; family Parulidae; genus Setophaga; species Setophaga petechia. Next base: position 439,218 of record JANCRA010000047.1, read on the forward strand.
TAAAACTATTTCTGAAGAATCCACAGCAACCTTTACTAGGAAAGTGTTAAAAGACACTCTTCTAGTCTGAACATGTTCAGGATTAGCTCCAGGCACTGAGTCTTGCCTGCCAGAAAACTCTGTTTGCCAAGCTTTGTGACCTGCATTAGGTACCCAGTGATTTGATCAGGCTATTTGCCTACTTTTTACCCAGTTCAATGGACAGCTTTCCTGGAGTTGCAATGTTAAATGATAGTCCTCACCCTGGGCGTGTTGTGTAACACCACAAGGTCCTAATCAGAGATGACCTTCTGATAGATCAGCCTAGAAACAAGAATTGTGTTTCTGCAATCCTTAATGAGGCTGCCCCAGGCCCTGATTTATCCTTAAGCCAGTCATAAGTTGATAGGAAATGTGCATCCTGTGTAGCATAAAAAGATCCCCAGAGAGGAAAGACCCAGGTAAGATAGACAAGAGGCTTAGATAAGAGTAGAGCTCTGATCTTGCATGCTCCCCTTTTAGAAGGCCAGTTTGCCCTGGGGTGATTGGTAATGAGGGGCACAAACTCAGCTTTTTAAGGGAGCTGGTCTCAATGCAGCCCAGGGACATAATTCCCAAGGACTGCTATGTGACATCATCTGGATCTCCAGTGTACAACCTAGGAAAGTTTTGAGCTGCCTTATTACAAAAGCTACAAATCCTCTGCTGCCTGCTCTAGAATTGAAAAGAGCTGCAGTTTCTAGAATGATCAAATCAGCTCCTGCCAAGCAAAATGACAATCCTGCACGACTGAAAAGCAGGGTTTTCATGAGAATTATTTACCCACAGGCTATGCCCTGTTTGGCCCAACTAGCTACACATTCTGGTGTAACAAAGTCAGACAAGGAACAGCATAAAATCAACCTCTTGGAGCCAGAAACCAAGTAGTTACCATGACCAGAGGCTCCCATTACCTTCCACTGCTATGGGAGAATATGTACTCATGGTTTTACAAATAAATTCCTTTTTTCCCCTTCATACTCACCCATGCTATATTAGCTAGCTTCCTTCAGAGCGTGCACATTGAGCATCTAAAAAAGAGAAATTAAAGGAGATGAGCAATGGGCTTTGGATCAGACCTCCCAGTAATAACACTTCAAAGTCTCTTCCCTTCTCTCTTGAAGCTTCAGAGAAATAAATAGCAAGGGGAGGTCCCTTGTCATTGCTGCTGCACATTAAGTCTGTAGTAATTTCCCAGTGGAGAGATTACTTAGACAGTAATGGGAAGTAATAGGAGGAAACCAAGCAGGGCTTCCATAAAATCACTGAAAACAATTGGAATAATTCATTGGTATTTCAAGAATCCTGGGAAACCTGACTGAACAATGAATCCCAAACCAGAACAGTGAGCCAAACAGAATGGCAGTGCCCAGAGAGCAACATGCCTTGAATGTGAGGAATTTCTCTCTCACCCTATTTGACACAGCACCAGGACTGTCCCCAGTGCAGCAGATCTGAGGCAGAGAAATAGTTGGTGTTACTGCTGTAGTGAGCCCTGGTCCATCCTCACTTCTGCACATTGTGAAAAACGCCAATCACTTGTTTTTAGAATTTTAAAAGTTTAATAGTAATAAAATGGTTATAAAAATAGCAATACAATTCGAGTAATAAAATTTTGAACAATTGGGATTAGGACAATACGAGACAATAAAAACAAAGAGTTACAGACAGTCTGGGTACCTCTTTCTGGGCAAAATAAGCCCAAAAAAGGACACATGTTAACAGAGAATTAACCCTTAAAAGCAACAGCTTGCTGCATATTCATACACCTCATACATGATGCATAAATTCCATTCAAACACAGGATTCTGTCTGGGCAGTGTCGACTTCTTCCTCTGAATCCTGAGGATGTCTTCATGGCTGAGTGAGGCAGGAAGAAGTTCATTTCTTCTGATAAGGGAGAAATAAATTCTTTCTCTGAAAGATTTAGGTGTCCTGTGGCTGCTATCTCAGTGGGAGTACCTCATTCCTCTCTTTAAAAAAGTATCTCACATACATAGTTTCTATTTTAAAATTATGTTATAACCCAAAACTATATTTAACACACTACTTAAGAAAATGAACACAGCATAACTTCCTAACACAACACCTATAATATTCATTTGAATATTTGCAAAAAGCCAATCATAAAATCTGCCTTTTTCACAACGTCTTTTCCATAGGGCTGCGCTGTTACGCCAAATTCCACCGGAACCGGAGAGTGACCCGGAGGAAGGGGCGCTGTGTGGAGCCTGACTCAGCCAATGGAGAGCAGGGCTCTTTCATTAATGTTTAGGAGGGTGGGACCCCTGCCTGGATGGTCAGGAGCTGGGGTCAAACTGTTTATACCTAGCAGTGGGAATTAGAGGGAAAAGCTGAGCAAATGATGGAAGCTGCAGGCTCTGAACATGCCAGGTCCCAGCTAGACTGAAATTCGTGTTCATTATAAATACAGTGGCATCAGCCTTTTCCATAGCAGGACTGCACTCCCTGTCCCTTCCTTCAGCACACTCCTGCCACTGAATTGAGTCCCCCTCTCCTAGTTAGTAAGCAATGATCATGACTCCCATTCTGATGGTCCTGGCAGGAAAAGGCTCTGCAGTTTCATCTTCTCTCAAGAGAGGCAAGATGTGGAAGATCCTTCAGGGCCAAGGGGAAATGAGCTTAAACTTTACCCCTTAATTATTGCTTGAGAATAAAGGTAGACAGATCCTCCTTAGGGACTGGAAGTTCCTAGAGGAGAGGAAATTTGTAGCATCCAGGTGGAATCAAAGATGGGAAATGGATCAGCTGCCTGCCTAGGTGAGAGGGAACCCTCTGGCAGACCTCTTGCTCTCTCCCTTTTTCACTGCTTCAGACATATTCCTTAGCTGTTACACACTTCCACTGCATCCTGGGACCTGTCATCTATGGGACCACCCAAACCCACTCCATCCTTCCTTCCTTTCTTGCTTTCAGAGAACCTCCTGGTTTCTGCAAGGATGTGGCAGCACATCCCAGCCTGTAGCTCTCACTCATTTTTCTATCCTGCCAGGTCTGTTATTTTTAATTACTATTTTTAGGAGCTTTCTGGGGAAGTGATAGTTTTCCTAGTGAGCCAAAAATAAAGTTTTTGGTAACAGGAGATAGGGACAGGCTGTTCCATTGTAGTAAAACCTGTGACATGTTGCATGTGTGTTTCTGTGATATGTAAATAAAGAAACGATGGATATCCTTTGTGCAACACTTCTGCTTTTTGACTGCACCCAAGGATGTGGAGGAGACAGAAAAGCCTATAAGGAAGTTGGTCAGCAGGTAACACTGGTGACTTGAGGTAATCACACAGAACAATTGTGCCACTGGTAGAAAAATTTCTCTGCCCAAGGTTGCCTGTATTTTCACTCAAACTGGAGATAAGTGTTTCTACCAGTTATCTACTAGTGTAGCCAGCCAGATATTTTAAACTTCTTTATATTAATACCTAATTACTGCCTTCAGTGATATATTGGAGCAACAAAGGCTTTGTGTGTTAACCTGGACTAGTGGTAGCTGGTGAAGATGTTTTTTGCTACTGCTAACACCCCAATACCCTAACTTCTGCAGGGAGGCAGCTATGAAGCTTTTTATATCCCAGAGCCTGGAGATATAGCCTAGCACTTTCTTTAGGAACAGAAATATTAATCATGGTGCTATGGGCAGAATCCTCTTTACACAGCTTCCCTAAACCCCCTATGTTCCATTTAGTTAGTCAAAACTTTAATTTGCAATCTTGTTTATGCTACAGTGTTGCTTTGCATTGTGTATTCACTCAAAACTGTGAGAGTTACACTTTACATCTCTAATTTGAGTGCCCATTCATGGCCACAGAAACGCTGTGAATGTCACAATGTCACTTCTGACCTGTGCACGCCTGCTAAAGGAGGAATTTGTATGGGAGCACTTAGGCAAAACCTACCACAGAGCTGGATGCAGCTGTTTAGATTTCTGTTTACAGCATGACAGTCTTAGCACAAAAGAAATAAAGAAAGGTGGTTTGCCTTCAGCTCGATGCCACAGCAACAAGAATTCAGTTTATTAACCAGGGAGAGCAATGCAGCCCCTCCTTCAGCCCCTCCTTCAGTGACTAGTGGGTGGTGCTGCCAGAGCCATTGTCAGTGGAAGCATAAAGGGAAAAAAGGCTCCTAATTGATCACATTCAATTGCAGAGCTCTCAGCCCCTGGTCTGTGTGACACTGATGAGAACCACATGCACAGGCACTATCAGAACCAGGTTTGATATCACACTGCTTTTCTGTGTAGGAGCCAAGATCTGGGGGGACAGTGCAACTGAAAGCAAGAAGGAAATTTTGCAGAGGTCTCTATCCTTGGTGATGCAGGTATTCCTTGCCTCTTACACTGCAAATGGGATCCTTGTAGGATCATGGACAGCTTTTTGGGCAAGACTGTAGCATATCATGAAATACAAGCAAGTCTGAATTTTATCTGATCTTTTAGACTCTAAAAGGAGACTTACTCTTTCAGTTCTTGCTTTTTCAGCCTTCAGTCTGCTGTTAACTCTGAATATAAAGAAAACATTATTCTTTATTGGTGGGATTAGTTAAGGTCAGTGAAAATTAACTATCAGTTAATTTTCAGTTAACTATCATCAGTCAAGTTTACAGATACAATTTACAGATTACTGGATTGATTGATTGCTCACATTGGAGTTTCAGAGAGAGCTGTGACCAAGTGTCATTGCTGCTGAGTCAAGCTGTGGTGTGGCAGAGGAGCAGGAAGGGTGAGCAGTGGTACAGCCACAGCAGTGTGAAAAGAATCAGCCTGAAATATGGGTCACCAGATCAACTCTTGACTTCACAATTGCAGTGCAAAGGAAAGCTGTTGAGTAAATAACGTGGAAAGGTGTGGAATGCAAGAGCAGCCTGTGATAAAAACCCCAGGACAACATTTGTCCAAGCCCAACCCACTTGTGAGCTCAGCAAAGCTTCTTAGTGCCACTCTGTGCTGTCTCAAGGTGTGACAGCAGCTGCAGAGCATCACCATCATGGGTTACTTTTAGCAGTTTTCCCCTTTCTCCCCAGTATCTCATAGTCACAGTGCTGTCAGTAACAATTTTGCCTTTGGGGGCACTAGGTCTGAACAAGAGAGAGATACAAATGTCAAGCAAGCCTTGATTTAGATGTTCCTCTCAACTGATTGTTTAAGAAACCCAAATTAAGAATTCACACAAGCTCAGCTTCTCTGCTGCCCCCGGAGAATTTAAGTCAGAGCTCTTGCAAGATTGTCTATTGTCCTGAAAGGACTTTGGACCAGGCCCAAAGCAGCCAGAGCAGGACTCTGTGCAATAATTTCTAAAGTTAATCACAGAGCATGCATGCAAGAAAGGTGAGTGACAAAGTCCCACCCAAAGTCCTGTTCTACAGCTACTGCTGTTAGTGGCCTCTGAGAGTCCAAGGGTTATACACTACCTTAAACTGCTCTCCAAGGGTGAGAATCATTAAACGTGGAAAAGAGAAAACAGCATGCTGATTTGACATAATCATTTCAGCAGCTGCCTGCTCTGCAAATGCTGTTGAATCTCAGGGATGTTGCTGGTAGTTGCCAAAATTATGACTGCAAGAGAGGTAAGGAGTGGAAGCACAAATTAAAACACTTGGGAATCGTTCTGTCTCAGGTCTGTAATAGTCTGCATTCATTTTCGCTTGGAGGTGTTTTATTGAAACTCTCTCTCTTCCCTCCCTCCCACAGTAATTACCCCGTTGTAAATCCACAGTGTGTGAAAGTGCTTCAATTTGAAACCCAGGCTGTATCAAATTGTTCACATCCATGCCAGTCATTCTCTGCTACATGAAGCCTGGAAAAAACATTGCTTTCATATTTTTTATCAAAAAAACCCCGAGGGTTGTTGTTTTCTTGGAGTGTTCTGAGTGAGCATATGTACTCCATAAAACCACTTCTGGTGAGTCAGTTCATTTTCTGGAGTGCCAGTGAACCTTGAATAGTGGTCTCTTAATGATATCTCAAAGCTTTAGTTAGATTTTAGAAAGTCAGAGGAGCAGCTCGTTGCTGCTGAGATGGGAAGGACTTGCAAGTGCATTTATCAGGACACCACATTAATGTGACCCTCTCCACTCCCCAGATCACCTTGCCAGTGAAATTGCAGTGAAATTGCAGGAGGAGGTTTTCCATCAGCATTACAAAATGCCTTCAGTTTCCCCTCCAATCCAGATAATGATTCTGCTTGCTGATTTCCTACTGGGATTTAAAAGGGAGCTTTTAGAGCCAGGGAACTTCTATATGCCCTTCCTCACTGCTTATTTAGAAAGGCTCTGTGGCTAATATATATAAATTTGTGCTGAGGTGGTGCCTTCACTGCTCTCAGCTCCATAGCCAGGGGCAAAACTCAGAGATACTGGTGTCAGCTGCAGCCCTTAGTTGTCTTCAGACTAAACCCCTAGAGAGGGGAAGGAGGGCAGAACTATGAGGGGTGAGTTTGTCTCCACCTCCCAGGGCCAGCAGGAGCAATTGTATTAACTCTATGGAATTAACCCTATGGAATTGCTGTCATCTTACACATCAAAGGTACAGTGTCCTGAAAATGCAAAGGAAAGCATTTCTGCCTTATTAGCCTCACTTTTATGCTATCAGGAAGGGATCCAGCTGTGTATTAGGCTTTTACTCAGTCTGCACAAGGCAAGCCAATAGATTTTTAAAAACACCAGATTTTGCATAAAGCAGCTAATTGCTGGGTATTGGTTGCAGTGAGCTGAACTCACTTGGAGCAGTCTTCTAGTCACAAAAATCTCTGTATCCAGTCTCCTGGGTAACCTGCTCCTCCCTGCAGGCCTTCTTTAACTTGCTGCTTATCTTCCTCACCATGTTGTGTTGCTTTATCAAATCTGGGGAAGGGAAGAGAGACAGTGGGTTACACAGAGAGACAATTTACAAGGTACACCAGCACAAAGTAGAAATAAAAACCAAGCAACCCCCAGATCAGACAGGTGTGAGAGACATACAGTGCATAATGTCAGTCATAGCTCTCATTGTCTTCATATCCATGAGATAATTCCTAAGTCCCTTGAGCCCATGACATACAAGCTCAGGATATAATAAGCAGGGATGAATTAGCTGCATGATACATTGATGAACAAAATGAAATCTAGTGCTTTTATTGTACAAGGGGAAATGCTTTGCATTAAACAGAGGACACATCAATTCAAATTATGGCTCATGCTGCATAAATGATAATGAGACTGTCTCAGGCTGACTGAGAATGCTGAAGGGACCAAAAACACCCACATTGTCACTACAGGACATGAAATAAAACAACACGGACACTCAACTCTCCAAGGTAAAAAAAGAGAGAAGTTTAATTTCTGACTCCAACATTTATAGATTTCCAAAAGTGACAGTGGATTGGAGAGTGACAGTGTCACCTCTCCAATGACACTGGACAAACCAACAGTCCATCAAATTTCTCCTCTTCCATAAAAGAATCCAAAACAATAAGTTATTTACAGAAAGTGCATGAGAAAATTCATTTCAAGAATATAAACATCAGAAGGCTTAGAAAAACTTAAAAAAACAAGGTGACAACCACATGATGCTGCATCCTAACAGTGCTTATTGTTCACCTGGGACAGTGGAATTTATCTTCATAACAAACAGTTCTCCTTTGGTAGATACCTGTCTTGGCAGGAGGGCATCCTAGTGCACTTCACACACATCTCTGAGCCAGCAATATGGCTGTTCAGTCTCTCTGTCTTTCCCCCCATCCCAAGTGTCCTAGATTTTTGTCATTTACGTTGAAATCCAGTCATTCCTTGACTGTGGTATTTTCTGGGTCCCCAGGATGAAGGAGGAATTGAGAATCTGACTCCACGTTCTTAGAAGGCTAATTTATTATTTTATGATCTTATATTATATTAAAGAATACTATATTAAAACTATACTAAAAATTAGAGAAAGGATACTCACGAGGCAACAAAGAATGATAATGAAAACTCTGCTTCCAGAGTCCTGACACAGTTTGGCCCTGATTGGGCAACAAGTCAAAACAATTCACATGAAACCAATGAAACAACCACCTGTTGGATAAACAATCTCCAAACACATTCCAGAGCCGCAAAACAAAGGAGAAACAATCAGATAATTATTGTTTTCATTTTTTCTGTGGCTTCTCAGCTTCTCAGGAGAAGAATCCTGGTTTTCAGAAAATATGACAGTGACACTTGACATTACTGGAACCACAAGCATTGATCTCATTGATATCACTAATTCTGTAGATAGAGCAAGGACTTCCCTGCAAGACACAGTAATGTGTCCAGGCAAGACACAATAATGGAGGTGAAGGCACAGCTCATGTGTCATGTGGCAATAGATGAGTTATATTTCAATCTTTCATTTGAAAGTGACATATTCAGAGATTCCTGAGGGGACTTTCACAGCCTTTTTGGGTTTTTTACAGCCAGTCAGTTTTATTTTGATGCTTCCTAGCATTTTCTAGGTAATTTCATTTTGGCATTTAATGCTTTGCCTTGGGAAATCTTGAAGTGTGCTGCTGTAAGCAGTCAATAGCACTCAGGACACGGCCAAGGACAGGCTGGATTGCACTACCTTTGTGGCTTGTTTGAGAATGTCTGACAGTAAGTTCAGCACTGCACAATTCTCACTCCTTGAGCTGGAAATGAGACTGAAGGATGACTCATGCATTTCCACATCCAACTTCTGCAACGAACCTCTGGCCCAGCTACTTTCTTACAGGCCCCATCTTTTCTTTAAGAAGGAATAATGAGAAGAAAGGAACTAACCTAGTATGACATTGCAGCCTTACACTGCAGACAGCATATATTAGGCAAGGATGGGAGGGTTTGAGAAATGTCATCCTGACCTCTGGGTTCTGTTGTTTCATTTGCTAAACCTGCAGAGAAGGCTGCTGGTATGAACTGGACAGGAAATGGTAAGTTAGAGCTGAACTGTGTGGGGTTGAATCGGTCACTTACCAACTTCCCTAGCTCTAAAATGAAACCAGATTTCTTTTGGAATAAGAAATGAAGAACTTGTTATTTGTAGAAGGTATTTAGGCAAAGGGTTCAGTCATTTAGTTCTAGGGAAAAATCCAGGGCCAAAGGAAGCAATTAAGTACCTGCCAGCCATCCTAGCTACCTGGTTCAACCCCTAAGACTGACCTTAACTTGACTTAGCTGTTGGGTGATATAGCTGAGCACAGTTAGCACCATAAAATAACCTTTTTATTGGTGTCTATCAACAGCTTCTTTGTCATTTTTTACTCTTTGGTCACACCACTGATATATGCACAAAAACTCTCTTCCTGCAGAAAGATGCTAAGTCCTTTGCACACATTAGCTTTCCCAGACACTAATTACAGTCAAAGTATAATGTCCAACCTTGTCTCACTGCATTGCATGTGCAAACAGATGGAAGAGTTTGGCTGGGTTTTTGGAGCCAACAAACTGATCTGTGCACACTTTGGCTGGGTGTCTGCAGCCAACAAACTGATATGTGCATATTTTTAACTTAATGGCGGCTTTTGAAACAAAATCACAGAATTGTTAGGGTAGGAAGGGGCCTCTGGAGATCATCAGGTCCAGCTCCCTGCCGCGCCCTCCCCCTGCCAAGGCAGGGTGACCTGGAGCAGGTGACACAGGAACGTGTCCAGTTGTGTTTGGAATGTCTCCAGAGAGACTCCACGCCCTTCCTAGAGCAGCCTGTCCCAGTGCTCTGCCGCACTCAACATAAAAAACTTCTTTCTCATGTTTAGCTGGAATTTCTGGTGTTTTAGTTTATGCCCACCATCCTGTGACTGGGTACCACTGAGAAGAGCCTGGCATCGTGCTCGTGGCACCCTCCTTTGAGGCATTAACGAGATCAGAAGCCGAGCAGTTCACATCAGGCAGGCAGAGCAGCCGGGCTGCCTCCTCAGCTGAACACCTCTAACCAGCTGCCACTCAGCGAACTCCAGCAAGGGCTCCCCAGTGTAGCCACATTTCTCTTCACAGAGGAAAGCAAGGCACAGCTCTTCCCAAGAATATTTCTGGGTTTCTGGGTACCTGTGTTTATGCCAAAGTAGAATGCAATATGGAGATTGTTCACCCAAAGTGACGGTGTTTTGTTTCCTTGGCCTATCAGGGAATATGTGTGTCGGGACTGTCGGTCACGAGATTGAGTGGAGTGCTGACAGTCACGAGACTGAGTGGAGTGCTTGACAGATTCAGTTTATATGTAATAGAATATAGTATAAAATAATATAGTATAATGAAGTAATTAATGAGCCTTCTGATAAGCTGGAGTCAGATGCATCATTCCCTCCCCTCCTCGGGGGTTCCATATAAATTCTATACCTGGTGCGCCCCACAGCCGCCGCGCACCGCCCGCCGTGTCCGGGCCGGGCCGGGGTCGGGCGGGGCCGGGGGCGGTGTCCCGGCTCCTCCCGCCCCTCTCCGTCCCCAGACCGGCCCTGCCGGCGGTCCCGGGGCTGCTGCCATGGAGCTGCCGGCCGTCAGCCTCAAGGTAGGGGCTTCCCCTGGCCCGGGGCTCGGGAGCGGGGCCCGGGGAGCGGGAGGGCGGCTTGGGGCGGCTGCGGCGGGCTGAGCCCCCTGGGCGCTCGGATCGGATCGGCCTCCCTGTAGCCTGCACCTCTCGCATGTTCTCCGGCCGCATGCCCGGTACAGATCCTGGCTGAGGCCCTGCTGGTGCTGCGGAGCCCTCCGAGGGGGAAAAACGGAGCCCTCTGAGGAGGAAAAACGGAGCCCTCTGAGGGGGAAAACCGGAGCCCTCTGAGGAGGAAAACCGGAGCCCTCTGAGGGGGAAAACCAGAGCCTTGCGAGGAGGAAAAACGGAGCCCTCTGAGGGGGAAAACCGGAGCCTTCCGAGGAGGAAGAACTGAACTTTCTACATTTTTTTTATCACGTGGGCAAGGGCTGCAGAAGTTCTGAAGGCCATGAACCCGAGTCGGAGGGAGGTTTAGGTTGGCTGTCAGGAAAATGTTTTCCCCAGAGGGTGATCAGGCATTGAACAGGCTCCCCAGGGCAGTGGTCACAGCATGGAGCCTGTCTGAGTTCAAGGTGCATTTGGACAATGCTCTCAAAGCACAGGCTGGAATTCTTGGGGTGTCCTGTGCAGGGCCAGGAGTTGGTGATTCTGATGGGTTCCTTCCAACTCAGTGTATTCTGTGATTCTTGGTTAAACCCACCAGGTGATGACTCCAAAGTTTGCCCCTACTTCAGGGATATTGCTGAAGTTATTAACTAGTGTCCATGGAGGTTCCTAGATCAGCTGACCAGAGCTAAGCCAAGATAAACACTGCACAAGATCCTGAGGAGACAAAGCTTTTGCTTGTCAGGCAAAGTGTCTTAGAAAAATAAGGTTACTTGGGGCTTATCATCTGATACATAACTGCAATTGCTTCTCTGCTGGATAGGGCAGGCTTCACTTGTGGGCACTTTGGAAGTTTCAGTGAATATCTGATAACCACAGAAAGGAGATATAAGAGACTTAACCAGTAACATAGCATTTTTCACTTTTGGAAGAATCACTTCCTTGCTTCTGGCCAGTGGATGTTAAAATCACACTTTGTTTGCTTTTGATGTTGATGTTTGATTCTGTTGTCTTCTGTGCTACCAGATATGTGACACTTTCCTCTATTTTTTTTTTGTCTTTCACATTTTCAGAGCCCTTATATTTCTAGGTGCTCGTGTCCTTTCCCATCTTCACTACTTTGTGATTTTGTTTAATACAGTGTGGTTCAGGTGCTTTCTTTGCTTAAAGCTTTGCCCAGAGACTGGAAGCATCACAGATCACATCAGGGCTTTTTTTGCTGATTTTTTAAGCTGTGAGCAGTGGCCTTGGACCAGGCTGCCTGTGGGCTGGATGGGAGAATAATATTATCTCAGGTTTATTATTAATTCAGCTTTGTACAGGACAGCTCTCATGTGGCTGTATTAAAGAAAAGATTGGTGTTCATATAATGATAAATACCCCTCTTACTAGTTCACCAAGAAAAGCAACTTCCCTCATTAGAGGCAAGTAAGCAAATGGATTTTTCAAGGCCCAGCTTGTGGATTATATTACATTCTGGAAACTAGCTGATACTTTGCTCTGACAAGTTTGGACTACTGTGTGATTCCCAGGGCACTAGGAAGATTAAAAGATCTTGCCTTCTGTTTTGTTTTTTAACTTGGTTTGATTATTTTTTTCCCATGCTAAAACAACAGTGAAAACTAAGGACAGTTAATTAAAAAGTTTGCCAACACAAAATACATGTTCTACCACGGGAAATGGAAATAGTGTAGCTGAAAAACACTGATTTTTCAATGAATGAGTCACAAACACAACAAAACTGTTGCCTTTCTTCCTTGTTTTAGACAACCATTCCCCAATCTCTTGCTAGGTAAGTGTGAGCTTGTCCTGGGCAAACTGTTTTCGGCATTAAGAAATTCCTTGTTGTCAAGTCTGCTACTTCTGCTCTGAGCTGCAAAGACAGGAATTGGGAGTGAATAGTTGTACCTACACTTCATTCTGTTCCTGAGTTAGGGCCTGATTCCCTGTAAAATACCACAAAAGTGGGGAAGATTCTTACTCAGAAGGGGCCTGGAAATAACACTCACTGCTACTATTCATTGGCATGATCTGCTTACAGGTTCTGTGAGATGATAAAGATGAGCCTGGTGATAGAAGTGGTTCCAAGAAGGCTGCATGACTGAGCTGTGTTTGTGCCAGAATGTAGCAGTGTCTTAGCCTTGGGGTAGCTCTTTAAGCTACTTGCAGAGCTGTAAAATCAAGGTAGCAGGCTTTGCCCTGGAGTGGGTGGGAACTTGCTCAGTGAACAGGATTTACTGGCTCGGCTCTAACAGCCATGCTCAGCAAAACACGGGGGAAGCAGCACAGCCATGCTTTTACCATGACAGCTTGACACCTGTGATTATTGAAATAATCATGCAGAGCCTCGAAATACAACGTTTGACTTTGATCAAGCCTGGACAATGCCCTACAATTCATGTGCCTGGAAACACACATTTTGTGCTTAGGCATTTTTAAATGCTAAGTCACAGAATCAAGGAATAATAGAGATGTCTGTATGGCATGTGATTAAACCTCCTACTCAAAAGCAAGGCAAACTGCAAAGTTAGATCAAATAGCTCAACTCAAAACTCAGCTGAGTTTTAAAATAAGAACAGAGCCATGTCAGCCCCATTGGACAGCCTGTGCCACTGCTTAAGCACTCTCATTATTATCACTCTGTTATAATAATGAGGAGCATCCTCACAGGTGGCCACTCAGATTCATATTTTGGTTTTGTGTGTTCTCAGGTGAATGTCACTCACAGAGTAGGTGAGCTCACTCGAAAATAGAAATTTAGATACAACAAGAAAATAATTGTAATTTGGAACTGTTTCATTTTTAACTTGGTAAAAATTCAGTCTTGTGCTAAGCTCTGTGCTGAAGCATGTTTAAAGGAGTTCCTGTTCCAAAGAGTTTCCCATCTAATGAGACCCTGGCAGACCTAGGCTCTTTTTATGCTTGGCAATTAGTTCCATCACATGCTGGGATTTGCAAAGGAGGTAGGAATTCTCCTTAGCTCTCCCCAGTTTCCAATGGGGTGCTTTTAATTACATAGCCATCCTTTTTCCCAGAAGAGATGGAGACAAAGGACCCACCTTTCTTATTTTCTGCTCTCACCACTAGTTCATCAATAACTTTGGAGTTGTTTTCTCAAAAGAAGAAATGTATGTCTGTCTTAGCTACAGACTTAAGTCCTTGGATAGATAGAAACATTTTAAATTCTTCTGCTGTCTTATCAGGAGACTGCCTGCAAATTAACTGATATCACATAGTAACTTGTAGTTTTTCATTAACACTCTATTTTCTGTGTTAAAGTATATCAACACCACCAGCCAATTCCATACTGTGCTGAAGAACTGTCAGGTAAATTGAATTAATAACTAAAAAGGGAATATCTTGCGTTTATTTCAGCAGTCATTCATCGTATCAGCCCTAGTTAACCTGACTTTATGCTGATGACTAAACATATTTCATAATTTAGTAACTGCAGTATTGATCTAGACAGCTTTAAAAAAACCCCACCCTAATTATGTTAACTGGTGAGCTTTGAGGGGTCTTGAGGGTATGTAACATGCAATTAAATACTGCCTAATTAAGAATTTTCCTGATGTTGTGATAGTCTCTTGAGTAAACGCTATTTGCATGTCTCCATTCTCATATCCAGGAATATCTTGTATTTTACTGATTAGCAGTTTTTCCAGTGTCTGTGGTACAATTTGGGAGAAGGAGAAGCACGAGGGGTGGTGAAGCATTTTGTAAGCTTTCATGAACAATTAAAGAAATTAATTAGTAAAATTCTGTCTAAGCAGCGTTGGAAGTTACAGCAAAGGGTAGTGAGGGCTCAGCAGCTGTGATGGGGCAGTGCAGTGAAGGAGGAGCAGGAAATCATTGTCATTGTGGTGTCCTGGCAGAGCAGCTGGGCCACCCCTGTGCTGTCCTGACTGTGCTTCACTTATTTCACAGCTTCACTCTCTTCTCCAGCAACTCGTTTTGTTTTCATTTGGAGCATAGAGAGATGTTTTAAGTTAAGGAATCTAGCAGGGTGTCAGTAGATCTTAAAATTTTTTTTGTGTCTTAATGCTCCTATCTGCATACAGCTCTCCTGTGTCCACTCAGTAATTTAGGCTTTTGCTGTGTACTCATTTCCCAATTTTTCTTTTTTTTTTCCTTTGGTGGGGGGGAGTGCCCTTCAGAGGGAGTTTGGTAATGTGGGTTTGGTTTTTTTAATACCAAAGTCAGCAGAAATGCCAATTTGAAGCCTTTCTCACAGCTAGGAAAAAATGAAAGTGCACCTGTATCCCATGGATCCTCTGATATGTCCAGGCTTCAGCCTGTCTTTAGTGAGGCTGTTAATAGAGCCTGTCTTCCAAATTCTTGCTTTCACAAATGTTTAGAGAGTAAATATGAGTGATCTCCCTTTGCTGGAGTGACCAGCAGGCTGTAGATGTAGAAAAAGCCTGCAGTGATATATTTTTGTTCCCATTTGCTCTCTGAATAAACATGTAGGGTATGTTTCCTTGGTTACAAAAATGGCAAGTGGTGGTGAAGAGAATCCTTGTATCACTTATTACAGTATGATCCTTTTTTCTTGGCTTTGTCCCATTAAGCACAAGCACCAGGATCACTAAGGACACCTGCAAAGTACAGAATTTGTGACAGCATTACCTTACTGCTGCTCAGGGCACTGTGGGCAGTGGGACATAGTGACTCCACTGGGAGTAGAAAGAGCTGTGTGCTCTGGCAGGATCAGGTTCCCAGAGTCCTGGAAGAAGCCTTCAGGTCTGTTAATACTGCAGTGAGATTGGACCACAGCTCTGAACACTCTGGAAGGAGGTAAAAGAAGGATTTGCTGAGGACTGGAGGGAAATTCTGGCAGCTGCAGGCATGGCTATCCATGGGCTTTTTGGTGATGGGATGCCAGATTGGTCATGTATAAACTGTGCTAGTACAGTGTTAATCAGATTGCCTGGCTTTCTGTGCAAACTCTTCTGGAGTTCCAAAATTAATAACCCATTAAGAAAAGGCTAAGTGGTCCCTGAATCAGATGTTGACAGAGATGACAAGAAGAGTGAATGACTACAGTGTAGCACCACAGGACATACTCAGCAACAGATGTGGAGAAAAATAGCTTTGTCTTCACTGTCCCAATTGCCTCACCATCTTTCTGCACTGGTTTATGGGTCCAAGCCCCTCTTCAGCCATCCCTTGGGAACAAGATGGTGCCATTTCATGTTGATCCTCCCAGAGTTCTCCCAACATGCTAACCTGTCTTCCTGTTTGTTGTTTTTTTTATAGGCTATCATTCTGGTACATTGGCTGCTCACAGTGTGGTGAGTGATTACTGTCTGGCCTGGGGGAGAAAATATCCCATTCCTCTTCAAACCAGGAATGGGATATTCCCTGGGAATCAGTACTCCCTGTTTGTGCCTGTTTGCAAGAAAATCCTACATCTAAGAGTGAGGTGTTTGTATGGGAATGGGGATGAAACCAAACTGTTGCAGGCTTATTGTGAATGTGAGCTGGATTTTTTGTCTCATTTGGCAGGGGATGCATGAATTACATGTTGCCTGTCTCCTATGCCTGGGGAAATTTCAGTGTCCTTGCAGTGGGGATCTGGGCCATTGTGCAGCGAGATTCCCTTGATGCCATAACCATGGTGAGTGTAAGAGTGCTGGTCTCCCCCAGGCTGCCCAGGAAGAGGGTGGAGGGCAGAGTCTTTGAGCTAGTGATGATTTTCAGCTGTTCCCAATACAGAAGCTCCCTGTATGGGTGGGTTTGTTTTTTTTTTAAGAGAGCATATAAATCTATGAACTCTGTAAACCATGGTGAGAAGCACTGTCAATTATTTTTCTTCTCAGAGATGACAGATACTTGATTCTTCCTTTTTTTCACAACCTGCTGTTGTGAATTGTAATGCCAGATGAGGACTCAAAGTGTTTCATGTGGTTCAGTGGGAGGGGCTCTGTAAAACCCTTTTCTGAACATTGAATAGATTGGTACACAAAAATAAACAATTCTAGAATATATGATGAGAAGATATCTGACAGGAAAAGGCATGAAATACAAGATCATTCATCTAGGAGTATCTGTCTGCCTGGGGCAGTACAAGAGTGCTGTGTGATACTGGGGTGAAGGACGATTGTGCAACACAGATCTTGCAGGAAGCAGATACTGACTGTTAAACCCTTGTTCTGTTCATGTCCCATTCTCTGTCCTTGTTTCCAGTTCTTGACTGGCCTGCTGCTCACAGTCCTCACAGACATCATTCACATCTCTATCTTCTACCCTTCCAACGACTACCTCAGTGATGCCAAGCGGTTCAGCGTGGGCATGGCCATCTTCAGCCTCCTCCTCAAACCCGTGTCCTGCTACTTGGTGTATCGGATGTATCGGGAGCGTGGAGGAGAGTACACCTTGAACATAGGTAGGAGCTGCTTCTGCTTCATCTCAGTGTGGGCCACCTCCTCAGGGCTGCCTTGCACTTCAGCCTGAGCTCTGTGCAGCTGGATTCTGCCCTCCACTCCAGGCAGGCAGGGTGCTCGCTCTGTCTTGCTCATGTTTGTGATCCCATTTTGTCCTTCTGGTGTGTCTTTGGCCTTAAATTTGTATTCCTCCTTTCTCCCCTTGAAGAAATGACATTTTGTTTTTGACACTTTGACATCTCAACACCATTTTGCCCACAGTGGTGTTGAGAGGCTTTTCCTCTCTTCCTCCTCCTGCATTTGTGTGTTTGTTGGAAACTCTTGGGTGTCCTTTCTTTGTCAACCCTTTTTTTTTTCCTTCTGGGGGAATGTAGAGGCAGTATTTCCTCTGGCTGGATTATGAACAGGAGGGAAATAAATCTGGATTTCTAACTCCATGTGGGCCTCACATGTCCTATTTACCTTGATTGCTTTGGACTTTGTTCTTCACATGGAAATTGGGACTAATGTTTACCTGATGGGAGTTAGCTTAGACACATTTAGTTTTCCCCTGGTTGTATTTGAAAATGATAATGTGGAAGATTTGCCAGAGAGGATGGGCTGTGGCTAGATGTTCTGGGTCTTGGTCAGCTTTGCCAAGCATTCCTGGTAGTAATTCACGCCTGGGCAGCTGCCAGGGATTGATTGTTTGCCAGGGATTGTTGTTTGAATTCATGCTGGCAAAACCTGCAGCCTGTCACAGTTCTGTTTGTCATCCTGAGAAGGCTGTGCAGGACAGAAGATGGTGTACCTGCATTACAGTGTCTGGAAGTTTGGTGGTAGCAAAGATCACACTCCTGTGAAAAGAGGTGGAAACCTGCAGGGGAGGAGAAGCCATGGAAATATGCCATGGCCTAGGGCACTGTGTGATATTTGCACTTCTCTGCCAGTGGAGTGTGGATGTCATCTCTGCCAGCTACTTGTGAAAATCCAGATGGATATGTCTTATGCTTCCTGGGTCAGGAGGCATGTGAGTCACCTGCAGTGCTTCTTTTGTGTCAGTTTTTATTAGTGCTCACTGTGCTTGTCATTGGGATTCTATATGTGTATAGAAAGTATTGGTATCATTGAGGAGTTCATCTCTTGCACTTCTTTTCAACCACACTATCCCAAACCAAGAGTCTCCTCTCAGGCACAGGTGGGAATTAAGACACTTTGTAGTTTTATATCCTCTCCTGATATGAAACTGTCTTTCTTACAAGATTTTCAGTACTGTGTGTTGCTTTGTGATGAATGTGCTTAACAAATTTCCTCTTACTTTCCTGCTATCTGGCATTTTCTTTTGAACTCACCAGTGTTGACATTTTCCTAGCTTTTTCTGTCTTGTTTTCCTTCTACACTAAGTCCCTCTTTGTTGCCTGGGAGCATCCTTGCTGCTTAGAACAAACCCCTCACAGTCTGGTGGCTATCTGTGATTCAGGTTGCCTTCTCCCCATGGCAAATGCCCATAGACAAAGAGCTGTCCATGGATATTCTCTGCCTCCTCTTTCCCTGCTCATCCCCTGGACAGTAACATGATTTTGCACAGACAAATTGTTCATGGTGCAGTTAGGAGCACTGCTGGACTCAAATTTGAGGCAATTTGACCACATTTGAGGCATAGCTGCATTGTTGGGGAGAGTGGCCCATGGATGTATCATTCCTTTAAATCTATGCTGTCAGCTAGCCACAGTTCCTGCAGCTTCTGGCTGTATCTGTTCATTTTTCCCTGAGTTCTCTTTATCTTGCTGAAATACACTGTTACAGGAACCTATTGTGCTGCTATGGGGTGTTGTGTGTTTTGCTTTCCACACATCCATGTGGCTGCTAAGAGAGCTGTTCTCAAGGAAAGACCAGGCATGTTGGAAGGATGACTTTTCTTACCTCCTGTGTAGTGAGGATCACAGACCACAGGAGCTGGGGGAGCTGGTAAAATGAGTGCTCCTGAGCTGTTAGTTTCTTCTAGAGCTTTCAGTTCTTGTGCTTTTGCCTTTGTGCCAAGCTTGTTCTCTTCCATCTCCATTCAGGTGTCACCAGTGCAGGCCGGGACAGCAGCAGCTACGAGCCCATTGATCAGCCAGAGGCACCTCCACAGTGGCCTTCCTCAAGCAAGGCAGCCCAGCCACCCTACTGAGGAACCCTGCAGCCAGCACAGACACTGCCCTTGCCCAGCCAAGCCTTCCTCTTCCCACTGGGCAGCACCTGCTACTGGGAAAATAAGAGAAGATCTGATATTTCTTTTGCCTACCTAAAGGTTAGGCAGATGGGTGCTGCAGTAAGTGCAGAAGATCTTGGAGGTGTCATGTTAAGCACTGTGTAATCCCAGTACTCTCCTTTCTTCCCTCCCCCTAAATCTCTCCTCTGTATATGTGACTGGATGCACCTTCTGCAGTCTTCCATTATAAGAGAACCACTCAAAGCACTCCTGGACAAGCAATCTTTAAAAGGCTTATGGACTGCCTAAAACAATACAGTGTAGCCTGATTTTATGCAGATGTGTTTCCAGGAAACATCTGGGAGTTCCCAAGAGCTGTTTTTGATGGCATTATTTAACTTCTTGTGCTCCCAGTATCTGGTATTGGGTTTTATTAACTGATGCTTTTATGCAAGTTGAATGTCCTTCAGGATACTTTAAATGACTGTTGAATGTAGATTACAGATCCTTTGTGCCTTGATATACACTTTTGCCTTCAACTGCTTGTCTTAACAGAACTTGAAATGTTACATTTTTCTAAGAAAACTATAAAATGAACACAGTTTTTCTGTGTTAGAAAACGTTACACTGGTCACTTATGTTTCATTTGAAAATGTAGCTTTTCCTGAGGGCTTGGGACTGTAGCCAGGCAGTCTGGGAGAGTCATTATGGGGGAAGGTCTACAGGGCTCTGATGGCTTTTAGCCTGAGTTTTACTCTGAGAAATAGAAAATATTGCATATAATTGTGTGGGTGGGAAGATGGGCTAGTAAAATGGGGATTCTGGAAAGATGGACTTATTTACACTGTAGATGTGAGCTCCATTGGGTGTGACAAACTATAGGCTCTGTTGTTATGCATGATAAATCTGTCCTGCTGTGGCTTTCAGGTAAGATTCTAATAAAAGAAAACCAAACAAACAAAACCCCAGAAGCACGCAAACAACCAAATTTCAACAGGATTCATTTACAGAAGAAAATGAGTATGTTAGCTTTGGCAGAATTCTAGTGCAAGGAAGATAGGCTTTTCTGAAGCAAGTTCATTGTCAAAGTTTATATCTGTTACTTTACAACTGCATTTCTCCTGACAAGACCTTCTGCTGTGTTGATTCTTCAATAACCAAGACCCCTGTTGACTTTGCTGTAACCTCCAGAAATGTGCCATTTGTATTTTTAAAACCAAGCAGTTTTCCCAGCTTCCATCACTTCAAACATAAGCAGATGCTTCCTCTACTCTGCTGCACAAGCACGACATTGACCTCTTGGTGTACCTGAACCAAACACATGGTAAATGCCATAAAAGTGTTATACATTCCTTTCACAGGCTTTACATATAATAGGGCACAAGAGTAGGAATTGTCTGTTTATCTGATTAGATGGCAAAGAAGGAAAGAGTAGGCCGAAATTGCTGGGGCTTGTGGAGTTCCAGAGCCTTTATGTGAGTGGGGTTTTTGAGCTCTTTAGAACTGTACAGTGACAGCACAGAGCCCTGAATAAGACATTTAAATACTATGTTTTTGTTTTTTTTTTTTTACCTAGATCCATGGACCAAAGACTGAAAATCATACTTTTAATGCTGTGGGGTTTGGGTGTTAGCACAGTCAGTTATATCTAGGGAAGCCTCCCATACCCATCCAGCGGACCTGCCGTGCATTTCTCTGTGGGAAATTTGGTACATTTGGGAGCTCCAAGAAGCAGAGCAAGGCACAAGTAACACTGATCTTACCGTACCTCAAGGATACCTATTTTGGGCAGTGAATCAGAGGTGATGATGAAAACAAACCCCTCACGAGTAACACTGATCTTACAGTGCCTCAAGGATACTTATTTTGGGCAGTAAATCAGAGGTGATGATAAAAACAGACCCTTCTCCTGGCTGAGGAGGAAGAGTGTGTTTGTATCTGCTTCAGGAGGGCGTGAGGGGATTCACGGAGCTGCTGTGCCAGAGCACGGCCTTGCTGCCTCTCAGGGGGTCTCAGCGATATCTCCTCACCCACACAGCTCCATTCGGCTGGTTTCGCTTTGTTTTTTTAAAACCTCGGCTCCTGCTGTGCCCGGCGTTTTGGTGCCCGGGACAGGCACGGCTCCCGCAGGTGCCTCCCTTAGCGCTGGAAGGCTCAGGTTCCTCTTGGGGAGGAAGTCATGGTGGCCGTCCTGAGGCCTGAGGCACTGCCCGGGACAGGCATGGCTCCCGCCCGGCATGAGCCCCCCTCTCCCCGGCCGGGCCCCGGCTTTAATTAGCCATGGCCCAGAGCGGCTTTCCCCGGCCATCTGCAGCCGCGGTGACCGACCTAATCGGGGGGATAAGCTGCTTATGGAGCCGCAGCTGGAGCGGGCGCTGAGGGGGCCGAGGGTGGCTGTGGTCGCGAAGGAGGTGCCGGCTCAGACGCTCGGTGTGCTCGGTCCCCGGGGCCCAGCAGTGCCGGTGCCTCTCGGAGTGGGTAAGTGGGGCCGTCGGGGTTGCTGAGCGGAGCCTCGGCGGTCGCTGAAGAGTTTCTCACTCCCGTTACTGCCTGCTGGGTGCTTGGATGGCAGCGCTGCGGAGGGAGGACTGCCTGTGTGTGCTTGTTTGTTGCGGTGTGATGTCATGGTGATGTCGGATACCCTGGGTTTCTCCCTGAAGATTCCTTCCCCAGGTGTGTCAGTCACCTCTCCTTCCTCTTCCCTTGACCCCTCCCAGCACTGTCTGTGAATCCTGGAATTACAGAAGGGCATCGAGTGATTGGCAGAATTCAGAAGATGCCCTCTACCGCAAGGGAGAGATTAAACTATCCCGGTGTCCTTTGTCCCTTAAGATCTCCTTCTGTGTACCTGGTTGGTGGCTCCCTACCCCTTCCCTGCCCCTCTCCCCGGGTTTAAAAGGAGCAGCAACCACGGGGTCAGGGAGTTCTGCTGGAGCTGGTGCTGGATTCAGAGGCCTGTGGGCCAGAATAAAGCTCTGGATGCAAACCCTCCATCAGAACCGACTCCTTTCCTTCACCATGGCCTTAAGGCTTCTCCAGCAGAGGTAAACCCGAGGAGCAGACCCTGTTATGGGGGAAGCTTCATCCCACAGCCATTGGAGCTCCTGCATGCCTGGACTTGCCTCCAAGCACCCAGCTGCAGCTCCCAGCCTGCCAAAAGTGTCTCTGAGGTGAAAACACCACAGTTGCCACTTTTTGGTTCAGCAGCAAGAACCAGACAAGCTCAGGCACGTCCCATCCAGCTATATTGGTAATATTCCAATACTTGTTGATCTCACAGGCATCAAGCGATGGTTGGTTTGGTTTGTAATGCTGAGCAGTGTTTAGAAAAATCTGCTTTCTAAGGCGCTGAAGTGTGAGCTCAGAGTAATCACTGGCCCCTACTTGGAATATGAAATGGATCAGTCTTGATCTGCAGGGATCGGGAATAAGCCCTGTGTGTGCAGTGCAGATGTGTTTATTGAGGGTCTGGTGTTGTTACTGTATTGCTGAAATGATATTTGCTTGAAAGAGCTTGATTTACTTTTTACTAACTGTGCTATTTATTTCCTTGTGCTTATAACAACAGAAATAACTTGATCATGTTAATTTTTATTTGCTTAATTGAATTTGTTTTAGGTTTTAATGTGTTAGTGTGTATATAGTAAGCATGCATTAAATGTTTTACTTGGAATCATAAAAACTAACATAAAATCCATTGGTCATGGATTTTGCAGTTCATAAAATGTGCAGTTTACCTTGAGTACCTTTTGGCCTCAGAAGAAGTTTTAAAAAAGATCTTCATAAGATCTTGTTGTGACTGAGATTAGCCCTACTGCTTAAAAGTTATGTTAAATACCTGAGTAGCAATTTCAGAAGGCAGACAAACGTGATTTTGAAAGGATACTATTTCTTCCAGATCTCAATGAGACTGAAATTAGGAATGAGTGAGGTGAAGGACACCACCTGAAATAACCATGGTGATGTGTTTAGAACCTGGTACCTAGCACAAAGAATTGAAATGGAGAGCTAAAAAAAATCACAAGTTATCAAGAAAATACATTATTATCAAGAAAATAGCTTATGTCCAGATTCTTGAGCATGAGGTAGTCCAGAGCCAGGTTTTGGGCGTTCACAGAGCAAAATAACACTGAAAAACATGGTGGGTTTATGTCCTTTTGCAATTTAAATCCTTTGTAACACCCTTTTGTGATACATTGCTTGTTGATTGGATATTTCTGGGATGCAAGGAGTGCTTCCATGGAACACCAGTCCAGTGCATTTTGTGGTTATACTTCATGCAGTGATAGGCACCCTAAGGAAGGCAGCTGTGCTTTGTCTGTTCACTCTGTAGTTGCCAACTTCAACTGGTCTGGAGGAAATAATGGGATCTTTCCGTTCGTGGCACCCTCGGTGATGTATGAAAGGCAGTAGCAGCAGTTCCCAGGGATAATTGCAGCGCCGCCTGACTGTCTCCTGCTGCTTTAGAAACTGTGTTTGCTCCCCAGATTGTGGTGATTACTGAAGGAGTTTGCATGTGAGAGGGAAAAATGGGCTGTTACAAACAGGGACAACTGAGCCTCAAATGTTCTCTTCTAAGAGAATGAGATAAACACAGTTTAGAAACAGTGCTATTTGGCAGGAGGCTTTCTGGGATTAGAGTGTGTTTGAAAAAGACAATGGGCATTGATTTCATTGCTGTCTCTTCTCAGATTGACTAGGGGGCTTTAAGATGATAAAGATGTGTGTGTCTTTATAGAATACCATTTTCATTTTTTAAAAGAGAGGTGGAAAAGAATGGTGGTTAGAATGACAGTGATTGACAACTTGCTTTTAAAATCTGAGGGAATGGAACCACAGTCCTCTCAAATTGCACTTGCCTGTTAGCAGCAACTTAAGAATCCATTTTCAGCATGAATGTTATATGTATAACCATCAGACTTAGTGGCTAGACTGCACAGTAGGTCTCCCAGCTATGCTGTAAATCTTCCAGATTAGGGTGTGGATTTTATGAATATGTAAACATGGTTTCATCCTTTAGTGCAGACAAAAAGAAATCAGTCTGCGTAGTCTTGAGCTTGGGATAATTCAGCCTTGCTAGCAACAGACTCCTTCTGAGGCTGCTGGTGTATAATGCTGGAAGTCTTTGTTTTCCAGGTTTTTTTGTGGAGAACTGAATCTGTCCTTTTCATTCATTCCTGCTCTGCCAGATACGATTGTCTGCTGAAAACCAGGAAGAGAGTAGTGTCCATAACTCTTTCAGGACTGAGGCTGGTGGATCAGAGACAAGAAATTCACAAGGAAAGTACCCAAAGGCTTTGGCAAGCTAGGCAAGATGAGATAGGAAATACGGTCCTTTGCTTATATTTCTTCTTGTTTTTCTTCAGAGCAAAGAAACATTCAGAAGAACGTGAATTTCAATCTGTATTTGGACACTAGAAGTCGAGTAGACATTTCTCATCCCTGGCCTGAGGCTGCAGCCTTTGGTAAAAGCCCAGAGACAGCAGCACAGGGCTAGCTGTGTACCCCACCTCTGTCAGGTGGGAAGAGATCCCAGTCTGAAGACAGACGAATCTCTCCTGCCCTTCTGAGCCCTTCCTGGACACTGCCAGCCAGTTCTGCAGCTCCTGCTTTCTGCAGCAGGATAATCTGTGCTCTAGGCAGCAGCAGCACAGCT
This sequence comes from Setophaga petechia, assembly GCA_024362935.1. Taxonomy (NCBI): domain Eukaryota; kingdom Metazoa; phylum Chordata; class Aves; order Passeriformes; family Parulidae; genus Setophaga; species Setophaga petechia. The sequence goes on from JANCRA010000047.1 coordinate 464,023, forward strand.
CCAAGTGTGTAGCTCATAGTCCCCATCTTGCTTTGTCAGTCCTTCCTGCTGTGGAGCCCCCCCAGAGGCATTTTCACCTTGAGCCTTGTGTTTTGGGAGGGAGAAGGAGTGAGAGTATTGACTTTCCTCAACAGCACCATCAGGAAGCAAAGGCAGCTGGTAGCTGCTCCATACCCACTGTTCACCATCACTACTGAGAAAAAAGGAGCAAGAATTGTGACTATCTGGTGGAAAGCCAACAGCATCAGCCTTCTGCTGCTTCCTGTATGAATCCTGTGAGCCCTTTAGTCGTCAATGCACATTTGTCATCTCATGCTGCAGATTCCCCTCTTAGGCATGAATTAGTGGTGGGTCCTTTAAAGAGCTCAGGTGAAAGTGTGAGCACTTGTCACAGTTCAGCCTTGACCCTGGGGAATCTTGATGTATCTAATCTGGAGTCTTTTCAGTCTCTTTTGCAATCCTCACAGATTTCTGCTGGCTTGTGCTGTTCAGTCCAGAGGCTTAAGCAAGAGAGTGCTTTGATGGGGATACGGGCTTCCCTCCCTCTGGAGTCTGACTCTTCTCCAGCCATTGGCCATTCATGCTTTGCTCCTGAGGATTCAGGTCCCAGTATCCTGACCATGGGAGAACAGCTAGCTGCAGTAAGAACCAGTGCTGCTCAGGCAAGATTGAAATGGAGTGTCCCATTTGCTAAAGACTGGAGCCTTAGTGCACTGGCAAGAGACTTCAGTGCTGCTGAGCCTGTCTCTGGCTCTTACAGATACAGGTACATTGGCTCTAACACATGGAGAACCAAAATTTCAGGTGGCATCCAACCACAAACCCTTGCTTCTGGAGTGGGCTCTGGCAGGTTAGTGGGCACAGAAGCAGATGCCTCCTTCAGTTATTCCCCTTTCTTCAGATGCCAGTCCCTGGTAAAGCCATCTCTGGCAACTGGCAGTCTTTATGTTCACAGAAAAAGTCATTCTCCTGGAAGGGTTATTAAAGGTGAACAGACATCTAATGGGGGGTCTCCATGTGCTGAGTCTTGGAAGAAAGACCTTTCAGCCACTCTGGATCCAGAGGGTCTGCAGGTGTTACTGGAGACAGATTTGGGGGGTGCTCAGAGGAACGTTCATGTAGCCATGTGTAGGACTCCCACAGAAGTGTGTGTGAGCATCACTTCTCATCCTGGAGATAGAGAGTTTAGACCAGACCAGCAGCTTAGTGTTAAATCTGTAGAAGTCAACAACTCTGATGTTAAGTGCAGCAAAGAGTCAGAAGAGGTGTGTCACTCCAAATCACCAGCAGGCAGAGGAACAGCTGCAGTGGGCAGCAGCCAGTCCAGTCCTTTGGGTACCCCAGCTGAAGAAGGCTTTAATGAACATTCTGATGTAGATTGTATGAGCATGAGCAGAGAAGGAAGGAGAAACAAATACTCCTGCCAGAGCAGCCGGTGGAATTTGGAAGCTGATGGCACTCTCGAGCAGTCTGAAGAATATTCTGTAGAAAGGAATGCCAAAGAACCATGGTGCTGTGAAGAAGAGAACCAGACACAGAGAACTGTGCCCAGAGAGGTGAGGGTGTGGTCACTGTGAAGCATCTCTGTCCACAGGTATTACTTGTGCTGTTTCTGCCACTTGCTAGAGGTGCAGAGTTGAGGTACAAGTGATGGGGATGCTTGTCCTATCGTTTTTTCTTGTCACTGAATAGCCAGAATCTCATCTCCTATAGCCTTTCTTCATCCCAATGTGTGCATCTTTCCATCTCACATGTTTCTTCCTAAAGACCAGCTTGTCATCTTGGTTGTTTTGGGAATGTAAACACCTGTTTATATTCCCTGATCTGCATGCCGAGGGAAAGCATTAAACTGGATTTTGCTCTGTGCATTGTTGCAGGGACCTGAGACTTCAGGATTTTTGTGCCTTTTTATGTCTGAAGTATATAAGAATATTCACAGAGCAGTGGTGTGGGAGCAGTGTCCAAGGCATCCCACATAATACATGATCTTGAGGCAGTCCTGCTCTGGTCTTCATCCAAAATGATGTGTGCCACAAAGACAAATTCTTCAATAGAGTGGAGCGTGTGAATAATTGTGAATTACTGTCTCTTGTCTGTTTGCAGATCTCAGAGAACAGCTTCTGGTCATTGAAGGTGAATGAGCAAAGGTAAAAGGACTGTGTTTGAGTGTGCTGGTAGTTACCCAAGGAGCACTCCTGGGAGGTGGCTAAGGAGCCGTGTCCCTTAGGAACATTTGGGTTTAGGACTTAGCCTACATTAATCTGCTGTGGTTGGCTGAGGGGCTGCAGCCACTTCTTTTCAAAGGGTTGTCATTTAGAATGGAGCATGACCTGAAATATAATTTCTGTATCTTTTCAATGCTATCTTCTAAACTCAGCCTTGGTTGTTGCTAGAAATGAAGAAGTGTTGGTGTTATCAGTGCTACTTTTCAATGCAGCAAATTCTGATGGGCTCACTGCACAGTTAGAGAAGATCAGGAGCTAGACTTATCCATGAGATGGAATTCAAATTTGTGGATAAGATGTGAATGAGGTTGCTACCCATTTAGCAACAGTGATTCCTTAATTTGGTGTGAGATTGCATTTTTTTTTCCTTTCTTTAGAGAGAATGATTTGAAATAACCTCTTTACAACTTCATGACTGAACTCTGATTGCCACCTCCTGGCTGGTTTAACTTTCCTTTCTGTTAACAGGAACTCACCTCTGTTTTTCATTTTTAAGTTTCTGGCACTTGAGTGACAAACAAATCCTAGCAAGGTGTTTCCAAGCCTGGAGGAGATACATCCTTTGGAAGAGGGCAGCCACACAGCTTTACAGACACCAGCTGCTTCAGAAGGGCTTTGGTGCTCTGCAGTGGCTTGTGCACCACAGGAGGACACAATTGGAAGTGGCCCAGCAGAGACATGCTTCAAGTCTGCTAGCTGCCAGCTTCCAGAGGGTGAGCACTGGCTGGGGGCAGTGGTGCCATGAACTTTCTGCTGTGCAGTCAGAGAAGGCACAAATCCTGTTTGGATAGGGAGGAGGAAGGGGGTGAAATTTTGTGATGTAGACCCCAGTACCAATACTCTGTCTGCAGTTTGTTCTAATTGTGTGGTTTCTTCTTCAGTGGAAGGAAGCTATGGCAAAACAGAGCCAGAAGAAAGCTCTGCAGCCTGAGCCTTACTCCTACACCCAAAGTTCATCAGTTGGGATTTTTGGAGTAGGAAGATCAGCCACTATGACAACCTCAGCTCAGCATCAGCTTCCAACAAGATACTCAAAGGAAGTGGAGCAGGCTCATAGGTAAGCAGAGAGTATTCTCTTTCTGTTATCTTGGACAAAGGGAGGGTTACAAACACAGGGAAATTTTTTTCTCAAATGATGGCAGACTCGTTTCCATGTCTTGGGATGTATTGCTGTGGATAAACACTGCAAGAATTAGCAGTTTAGTGTTAAGAACTAAACAGTCCTATTTCAGAGCTTCTGTGCACCAGTGTTTTCAGTCTGAGTGTCTGACAGAAATACTCCTGTACTAATTCTTTGCTTCAGCTATCACCTGCATATGTGATACAGGGGTAAATGAGGTTGGAGTGAGGCAATACTACAGTCTCTAGCAGTACAGGTGTCAAAAGAAAAGCCTTTCATTGAGGCTTCTAATTCTGAAGGCAGAAGAACAAGTTGAGACAAAAAGAGAGAGAAAAGCCCTGGATTCTGTTGTGTGAGTGCCTCTTTGGACAGTTGGATGTTAAGGATGTTTGTGGCTCTTTCAGGATGGAGGGAGAGCTGTGGACACAGCTTCGTCACAGGCAGAGAGGAGATGAGTTCTGCTGGGGAGTTGAGGCAATCAGAGACATGAGGCGGCTGGCTGGTAAGCACACATTCCATAGCCTTGGAACAGCTTGGAGGTACTCACTGTTTCACCAGTTTCTTTGGTTTGTATCTAGTTGTTGCTCTGAGCTCTTTCAGAATGTGATCCTGCAAGTATGTTGTATTTGCAGGGTTCCCAGATGATGGAAGGAATGATGACTCTGACTCCATGTTCTTAGAAGGCTAATTTCTTATTTTATGATACTATATTATATAAAAGAATACTATACTAAACTACACTAAAGAATACAGAAAGGGTACAGACAGAGGGTTAAAAGATAATAATGAAAACTTGTGACTGCTTCCAGAGTCCCAACACAGCTTGGCCATGACTGGCCATTAAGTCAAAACAATTCACAACAGAAACCAATGAAACAATCACCTGTTGGTAAAAAATGTCCAAACATATTCCAAAGCAGCAAAACACAGGAGAAGCAAATGAGATCATTCTTGTTTTCCTTTTTCTCTGAAGCTTCTCAGCTTCCCAGGAGAAAAATCCTGGGCAAGGAGATTTTTCAGAAAATATAACAGTGACACAAGTAGCTGGACCAGCATGTGTGATGGTGGAGGATGGCCACTCACCATGCCATACAAGTTTTGCCTCATTCCTTGTATGAATTCAGCTGCAGCATGTGTTGCTCCAGCAATGTGAGCTGCCTTCCTTAAGTGTCTTTCCTCTGGCAGCTTGGATTTAAGCCAGGGAATGTTTGCTGTGTGACATGAAGTTGTTTGAAGATCTTCTGCTATTTCTCTTCCTGTCAATCTCTTCCTGCCCTGTGACACAGCAGCTTTCAGACTGTGGCGCCTGCAGAAGGAGCTGCTGAGCAAAGAGGAAGCCAGGCTTTTGGAAGCCCGTGCTCTGCTGGAGAAGAAGAAGCTACAAAACATTTTCTGGATGTGGCATTCCCAAAGCTTGGAAATGAAAAAGATTCTAACACTGACAACTCAAATCCAAAGAAACTTGGTCTCCCGGTAAGTTGGTGAGATCTGGTTTTCATGTGAAAAACCTGTTCTCTGTGAAAGCCCATGGAATAACAGAGCCAACCCAGACAGTAACAATTGTTCCATCTTAAAGCCATCTGTCCTTTTGTTTCAGGAGTTAATGAAGATGAAGATAGGGGTAGAAACATAAAAAGGAACTGCTGTGGCCAGAGATGTTATGACTTGCTTCCTGTGCACTGCCAAAACATTTTTGTCCTGACTTTTGATGTTCTGAAAGACCAAACCCAAGAGCAGCCAACTGTGCTGCTGTGCTCTAAGCATGACAGTGGCTTTTTACTGAAATGAACAAAAAAAACCTCAGGGGACAGCTTATGTCTGTCTTTCCTGAACTAAACCCAGTCTCGGGAAGACACATAAGCTCGTATAAGTGGTTTTCAACATTTTCCTTTGGTATTCTCAGGTGCTTCAGTACATGGAAGGAGGCTGTTGAGCAGAAGGCACTTGACAGGTGCAACCTGGCCCATCTCAGAGCAGTATCACTGAGGAAGCACTTCCAGCAGTGGGTTGAGATGCTGCAGGTCAGAGGAGGAGATAAGCAGGCAGTGGTGAACCTCTTCCTCCTACGATGGAGGCACCATTATGGTGAGCAGTTTGGGGTCTGTGCAGAATCTAAACTTTAGAGGTGTTTAAGCTCCTTCCTTCTCTTGTACACTGAAAACAGAGGGGCTCAGATGATGCAGAGTGTGAACAGACCAGAGTGGGCAGAGAAGTGGTTCTGGGTGTGTCATGAAGCTACAGGGAGGTTTATTGCTTTGCATGATAAACCAAACATAAACTCTTAAACCTTGCTAAAAGAAGCAATGTGAGGGTTGGGCTGGGCTGAGTTGGAATGCCTTGAGACAATCTCTTGTTCCTTTATGTAACTGGTTAAGGAGCAGTTATGAGCTCAGCAGCTGACAAGACTGTGACAAAGAGGCATGAAGGTCAAATATGGACTGGAGAGAGACAGTTTCTGGAGAAAACAGTCTGTTCTTTTGATGACTTCTGCCAAAAACTGAAGCTGCAGAGAGTATATCTGCTGTGGAAAACAAGGCTGTGTGAGCATCACAAGGCTGAGTGAGTGCAGAAGAGCCAGTCCCTGGAGCCCTGCCCCCATTAGTAGTGTGCACTTGATTTTCTGAACCTTTTGCTAGAGCCCCTTTTACCCTATCTATTGTCCACCATGTCTGTGCTAGTCACCCCCTCTGGTGTTCTTCTTCTTTCACTTTACTGTCTCAGTATCTTCTGTCTCAGCTCTTTCTCTCAGGCTTTGGAGCAGTGTATACTCAGAAAAACTCTGAAGTTATGGCACCAAAAGTATCTCATGCTGAAGACAATTGAACAAAGCTCTAAGCACTTGCATAGAGCTGTCTCTGAGGAGCCTCTTGCCATGCTGTTTTCTGAGGACCTCTCAACATCATCTGGCTTTGACAGCAGTGCACCAGCTACTCTGACCTCTCAAAGCTCACTGGAAAAGGCGAGGAGGTCTTGGTACACCTAGACTGCTCTGAGATATTAAATTGCTGGGATTTTTCAGGGGAAAATTTCTGCTTCAGCATGGTATTGTCATCAGCAAACTGTGCGTAAAATACAGTGCTGAATCTGTGGGGTCTTCAAGCTGAAATGAAATCTAAAGGTGTAAAGTCAATGCTGTCTGTACCTTTTCTGGTTCATCAATTAGAGATGTGGGAAGCTGAGCTAGTGAGTTTCCCTTGTACAGTTGCTTCTGTTTGTGGCTGCAAGGTGGAAGGGATGAGATATAAAGAGCTTCCTCACTGAGACAGTGCATATGCTCATTTCCCTTTTTCTTAATATAGAAATACATGTCTTTCTGGATTCAGTATGGAAATTATTAGTATAGAAATAACTTTCCCACCACTTAGATGTTTGCTCTCCAGAGGTGTCATGGCTAACCTGCAATTCCTTTGGATGCATTTTGGATTTGCCTGAATCCTTGATAAGAAAAGGAGTAAATGGCATGGTCAGAGCTGTTAGCTGGGTTCTTCCACTGTGAGCACACTCACCTGACAGCATGTTCCTCCCTTCATCCCTGCAGGAATGCAGTCTTAGTGACAGCAGCCAGCATGGCTTCTCCTCCCCTCTGACTGCTGAGGATGTCACACATGTGTCATGTCACAGTTCTTTGCTTCAACTCCACCAGTGCACAGAGCTGCCAGCTGAGCTGTGCTTGCAGAGCTCCTTCCCTGCATCTGGGTGAGTTGGAGACTGGTTTTTTGGGATGCTGGTAGGGGTGACCCCTTGTTTGAACTGTGAAATAAAACTCAACAGGGCAGGAGTTTTATTTCTCCTTTTAATGCCTTTATTAAAGTGATCAGCTCAGGATTAGGAAGTTCGACGAGGCGGCCGTCTCCGTCGTCTTCCCAGTGTGGCTCAGAGGAGGAGGTGCAGCTTTGTCCACTAAGGGGCAGAGCTGGGGATCCACTCCTCACAGGGACGTCTAGGGCGGGACCCCGGTATTTCTTCGCTTTTTCCTGCGTCCAAGCTCCAGGTCCCAGTCCCAGGCAGCTTCTTTTTAGTCAGGGCGAGGGGGCACTGAGGTCTCCTAACATCTCTGCAGGTTCAGCACTCCACTCCTCACATCCACGAATCATTCCAATTCTTCAATTTTATATTTGGCTCGTTGGTTTTGGGGTTTTTATAAGTTCAATAAGTCCCATGGTACCTTGGGTTTCTCAGAATCTACATATGGTAATTCTTTTCTCCTCCCCAGTAACACAAAATAGGGCTTTTACCTGCCCTGGCTAGGTCGTTAAGTGATACAAAGAGAACTATCAACTCTAACGACTTATAGTTAACATAACAAGTAACCCTGCCCAGCAGCTCTGCCTCAGCAACTCTGGTTTAACAAAATTCAGGTTTTTTTTTTTTTTTCACTAAACAAAACTCCGTTCATAACAAACTGGCTGAATTCCTTCCTTCTGGATAATCCCTCATGTCATGTCACACCATCCTTCCAGGGCACTTTATCTTCTTCTTTCTTTCTTTCCTTCCTCACCCAACACTTTTGTCTTGCAGAGGAAATTGGTTTGTGGGAAATCAGTTCCAGTCTTCAGTGCTGCAGAGTCCAGATAATAATTCCCAGCCTCTCACCAGTTACTCTGCATGGGAAGAGGTGAGGCTAGAAAGTGTTGTAAATATACAAGTGTTTTCTGAATATTCAAATTTAGCAAAGAGCCTTTGGATTTCAATATCAGCATATGGAAGATCTCACTGCTATTTTGTTCTCTCTCAAACAGAAGGTTTGGGAGATTTAAGCATTTTCTCAGGGCAACCCTTCCCTACCAGCTGAGTGGAAGTAGGGCAGGTGTCAAGGATTTAGAAAGGATGTGTTATACCCTCATGTCTGGCTGTTCATTTGGGGTGGATGGGTTAGGGATGGAGCTGGGCAATCACAGAAGTGACAGTGGCAAGGAGACACAGCTGAGCTATGGGGAGTAACTGATATAAGAGCAGTTCAAGGCCTTTTTTCCCTTTCTGGATTACAGGATTACACCTCTGACAGCTCAGTGAGGAGTTGCAGGCAGCAAGCAGAGCAGTACTGCCTGCAGAGGTGCTTCACTGTGTGGTCAGCTCAAACTCAGCACCATGTGAAGGCCCAGCAGCACTGCAGGCGCACTCGGCTGTCTCGGTAGGGATCATGCTTTCCACAAGTTTCCTAAAGCTCTCTGTTTTGAAAGCTTTACACTTGCTTTAATTAAAAATGAAAAAGGAAAAAGAATCTTCCTCTAGTGATTTTATTATGTCTTCAGTGGGAGTTTTGCAGCCCATTATTTTGGGGTTTTTCCAGCTTCAAAATTACTATGTAGGAACACACTAATTTCTGGTTTGCACAAATTAGAGCAAGCCCAGCTCTGCTGATAACAAGTCCTGGTAACTTCCTATCCACTGAACTGGCCTTGCTCTCTACTGATTCCAAAGCTGAAGAGCACAACAGGCTTGGCACAGCCAGGACAGAAAACCTTCCTCTGAACAGCTTGTCCTGTCCATCATTTCCCCTGACGTTTAATGGGGAAAGGATGTTAGCAGATAGATCAGATATGTTTCCAAAACTCCCTTGTGTGTATGTTTGTTGTTAAAATTTCCACTACAAAGGTGTGTATCTTTGTGAGTTCCTACAATCACTGCAGCAGCCTTTGTCCTTCTCAGAGCCTTTCTCAGCTGGCACCACTGGGTCATGGAAAATAAGAACCAAGAAGCAGCAGCAGCCCTAAAACATGGAGTTCATTGTGTCCAGATGGCTTTCAGCCTGTGGAAAAGGAGACTGGCCCAGAAGGTGGAAGCTGACCGGAGATTCAGGAGCCATGTTCACCAGATGACTGCTGATGCTCTGTGGCATTGGCATTCCTGCTGGCAAAGTGAGTCACCCCATCCCACTGCACCACTTGTCTCTAGAGAAGAGAGCAGCTCTGGGAATAGTTGGGATGGAGAAAGTCACACTTTTGGCTGGAATTCTGTGCACTGCTCCTCTGGAAAGGCACATACCTACTCCAGGAGTTAGTAAGTGCAGGTGTCACTGCATTCTTCTGGCTGTCAGTAGGACATGTGACCTACTGTTTTGTAGTGAAGATGCTCCTTTGACACTTCAACTGCACAAAAGAGTGTTCAAGCAGTGTATTTTAGCAGCTGAGGAGTTAAATGGACTCCCATGCAGCATTCCAAGTTTGAACATGTCTCCTCAGACCAAGCAGTCAGGTTGGGAACAGGGTGTATCTTTTGGGGTAGCTTAACAATCCTGATCCCTCAAGGAATTCCATATGCTCTAAGTACTTGCACTGTGCCAGGGAAAAAAAACCTCCCAATTTTTAATGGAAAACTGCCTGGCAGATAAGAGTGGAAGTAATCTGTGGTCTCTTGCAGGGAAGATTTGAAAGAAGGTCTGACTGCCTTGCAGACAAAAAACTACAAGGTGAATTGAAAAGTCTCTTTAGCTGCTAAAGAGAGGACAGGAAATCTGAGCAAGTTTGGTCCCATTTGGTGGTTGCAGGAGATGTGTTCTTTGCTCTTGTGTGGACTGTGCAGTGGAGAAGCAGTCACTGGGCTCACTCAGTGTGCTCTCTCACAGGGAAGCGTGCTCTGGGGGAGCTGCAGCAGCAATGGGCCTGGCACAGCTGCCAGGAGAAGAAGAGGCTGGTCCTGCACACCTGGTATTACCAGACAAGGAAGCAGAAATATGCTGTTTTATTCTGGGAACGTTTTCTCCTGCACAGGTTTGTTTCTTGCTCTTCAAAGCATTTCCAAGGGAAACTCTACATGAAGAGCAATTTATGTAGTCGTATCCACTGTATTATCCTGGATTTGAAAGTGTGGATAGCTCATGTATAAATGGAAACTTCTGTAGCAGCACTTCTCTGAGGATGTCTCTATTCAGAGGCCTCTTACCTAAAGCCTCACACCCCACCTCATTTTTCCCATTCAAAAATTCTTTTCCTTCCAGAACTTGTATTCAGTCTTAGTTATGCAGGGTGGTATTTGTGCACTAAGCAAGGGAGAGATGCAAACAAATTTGTGCAGTTTAAACTTTGAAAGCCTTATTTGTACTTCAGTATTTGCTGAAAGGAATGGTGAGCAGAGAGCTTGCAGAGATCTGATGTTTCCAGAGTTAGTCTTTTAGGATTCTGGACACAGTGTGTTGATTTTAATTTAATGTGAAAAATTGAGATTGATTTGTTCCTGCAGCAAAGCAGTATAAAGCTTATGAAGGGAGAACCATGATATTCAACTCATCTTGGTGTTACTACAATATAGGTGAAGCTGTAATCTGTCTTTGAGTCTTATGTGATGTTGACAGATCTCAAAACCACAAGAATTTTTTTTTCTCTCTTAACTGTGTTCAGTGGTCTTCTTATTGGAAACAGTTTTGTTTTGTAGTTTATGTTGTATAAGGCCAGAGCCTGCCTGAAATGCAGAGAAGTGTCCAGCTGTAGTGAACCAGGATTGCTGAAGTGTTTCTCTAAAATAATTCAGGAGGATAAGAATGAATAAAATAACTTATGCCAAGGGTTCATTTAGGGTATGGGAAGTGCAGGTTTGGCCCTATCAGGTTTCCTTTTTAATTGCAGGTTCAGACTGAGAGGACACAAAGATCTGCAGAGGAAAGAGCAACTAAAAACCCAGTAAAACTTTGGTGGCTGTAATGTTTAGACTCTGCATTTACCCCACCCAATTGCATTTTCCTCTGCAAATCTATCTGTGTGGCTCCCTCATGGGAATTGTATTTAGGATAAGCCCTTAATGTTGCTCCTTCCTGTTGAGTATGTCTCCACCATTAATCTTCCTTCTGAGTCTCCTTTGATGAGAGTTCTTCTAATTTCTCACTTGGATGAGCTCTCTCTTTTGAGGAGAGCATTTTTTGAGCTGGGATAACCTGGAACAGCTTCTCTTGATCTCCCAGAAAGCTGCCAGGCAGGGATATTCACACCTCTGCCCTCGGGTGCAGTGGGGTGATTTGCATAAAGAAGGTCCAAATGGAACAAGGAACCAAAGGATAAGCTACAATTAAAAGCAGATTGCATTCTCTGCTTGCAGAGGAAGACTGGCCTCCTGTGCATCAGCCTGTGAGATACAGAGAGATTATTGTGGGTGCAGATTTACAGTGCTGATTATAGTAACTCCTCAAGTTGTTGATTTTTTGGAATAAAATTGTCTTTGCAAAGATTCTAGCTGTACATCCCACATACACAGGGCCTTAGTTTGTGACAGCCAAGAAACAAAATCTGAATCTTGACAGCAAGTGGCTGTCATAAATGCTGCAAGCAGACTTCAGGAATCTGCTGGGTTCCATGCTGAAGGAGATTTTAACAGTTTTACTCTCATCCCACAGTGGAAAAATGAAAAAGCCTTCATCCAGCACCATCTTTCTGGTCTGCTGGTAGCACAGAGATAGACTGAAGTCTGGCTAATTAATTTTTATTTTTTGGTATGGGGGACCAAGTATGTGTACTGGCAAGGCAGCCTAGGAAAAGAATTTGTTTTGTAGGCAAAAGAAAAGTGTAGTATAAGATTGGATTCAGTTTGCAGAGGCCTTTGAATAGGAGGAAATGCTAGAATGGCCAGAGGGAAGCAGAGTCTCTTGAGTAGGTAACAGTGCTGGGAACCTGAAGTAAAATGAGGGCAGGTTTTCAGTAGAAAGATATTTGAAGAGTCTGAACTTGCACCTCCCAGAGATGAGGCACTGGAAAAATACACAGCATAGAGGTCAATGCATCAATCTTGATTGCAGCAGTAATAGGAACAGACTTTTTTCTTTGTTGAATGCTCTTTGTTTTGCTTTGGCCATTTATGTGGGATACTGCAGGGCAGGTGAGAGGGTGAAGTTTGGTCTGACATGGAATTGTTACTTTAGGCATCTGCTTCTTTTCTGTGCTTGGAACTGTTTTTCAGGTGCCTTGTCACTTGGGCCCAGGTCACTGCATGTCAACTGAGGCAGTGTGAAGCCCTCTCTTATTTTAAAAAAGTCAGAGAGCACCGTCTGCTGGTTGGGAGCTTTATTAAGTGGAGGGACAAACTCTGGAGAGCTGAACAAGTGCCAGGAGGGAGAAACCACAAGTGGCAGGAGCCCTCTCCAGGTAAAGCCTGTCACCGCTGGCGAGTGGCTGCAAGAGGACAGCAAGCCCTGCGCCTGGGATCTGTGGCTACTGTCAAACAAGTAAGAGAAGATAAAGCTCCCTAAGTATGAGAAGATAAAGGTCTCTACGAGACAGCTATTATTAACTCAGTGAGTCATGAGGCACTGAGATAGTGTGACAAGGCTCGTATAAAAACCTGGTTTGATTTGTGGTGACTGCTTAGTCCCTGCTGTGAAATTCTTCACCCACTGAGCACACAACTTCATCACCATAATCTGGCACTGATTGCAGCGACCATATGGAGCACAGCAATAAGGAAAGGGGACATTTTGACCAGAGAGATGAGAGCACTCCTTCCTCTCTGCTCAAAGATAAGATGGGATAATCACTGTCCCTGCAGAGCAGAGTGAGCTGCCAGAGATACAGCTTTTTTCAAAAGACTCACAGCTAGCAAACTACAAAGAGGTCCATTGATTTGGAAGGGCTGAGTCAGTCCTGCTGGGATCTCATCTGTGCAGTTTCCAGCCTGGGGTCTAGCACATTAAGCTACCTGCAGAGCTGTGAGCCTCTCTGGGTTGTGTGAGTGCTGTGTGCATTGTGTTTACTCTTGGCTGCAGCTGTGTTATTTCTGTTTGCAGGCCTGCAACTACTGGACCAGAGCAGCTGCCTTTTCGCAGTGCTTACGGCAGCGCAGTACCCCCATAGGTGTTAGGAAAAGCAGAAAGATGGCTCTCTCTTGGCCCACCAGTAAGAAGATTCTCCCTCCTCTCTTCCTTTCACAGACCCATGTGGGGAGTGTGAGGGAAAGGCAATTGGTGTTTACCAGCTTAATGACTGGGATTCCTCTGTGGAGTAGGAGCTCATGGCAATCAAACTCAGTTGATTTCTTCTGTGTTCGGGATTTGAAGGACTAAGGGCTCATGGGAGCTCTGATGTCTCCTTCTCTAGCTCCAAGGTTAGCTCCTGTGTGATTCCTCTTTTGTTTCATAGAAAGAAGAAGCGGCAGAGAAGAAGATTCAGCACCAACTGGACATTTTCCCAGTGCCATTCAGCGCTGGCTGGTGATCTACAGGAGCCATAACAGGGCTGAGAGGTTTCTGGAGAGACCTGATGTGGTAGGACCCTCTCGTGCCCATGCCAGGATCCAGGAGAACGCAGCAGGGGTGGACTTGGAGGAGTGGACTAAGAAGTGGCTTGGGTAAGTGGAGTGCAGGGCTCTGGGCTTCCTCTTGCTGATACTGAGACATAAACTTTAAGGAATTCAGGGATTTTAGAGGAGCTGAGGTTTTAGTTAGAAATAAGCTTTATTGGAATTAATCAAAATAAATGGGTAGGCCTTGATGAAGTTAAGAGTTGTCAACATAATGTTTGGTTAGCTGGGTTTATAATTAAGAATATAGAAACTGATAAATTGTTTTTAGGAACATGAGACAATTGTAGGCTCATCTGTTCTGAAACCGATTGAAGACAAGGAATGGGAGTTCTACCAAGGGTTCATTTGTCATATTTGCATTGAAAAGGCATAAAGGTCAGAACGAGGAAGACTTCATTTACTTCCTCATTTTGGGACCCTTCCCCATGAAAGGGACCAGCGACCCATTTCAAGGACCAAACTATGCATTGTTAATAGCGCTTGAACTAATTACCATATGAAGCAGGGAATGGGATGTACCAAAGTTATGAATATGCATTTGTATTTTGGGTATTCAATACCTGTATAGATAAAAGGACTCTGTAATCACCTGTAAATTGCAGTGTGTGTTTGGGAGCTATCCCACAATAAACATTCACTTTCTAACTTTAAACTGTTAGAGAGTCTTTGTCCATCACAATTGGATATCAGTACTAGATCAATATCCATATTTTTAATAAATCAATACCATCAGGGAAGGGCTCCCTGGTATGGCTGGTAAAGCTTATTTGCTTCTTTTGCCTGCAGGAGGAGATACCTGAAGAGGTGGCATCACACAGTGGTGCTGCGCCGGTGCCAGCACGACAGGAAACTGCTCTGCCTGGCAAGGGGGTGGCATCAGTGGAGGGAAGCCAGCAGGGTGGTGATACTGGCTCAGGTGCTGGTGAGTGTCTGGTGCCACTGGGGTGGCAGTGATGGGTGTTACTGGGCAAGCCTGCTCTGCCTGTAGCCTCCCATACATACATCCTGGGAGATGAGACCTGGGGGTTTAACAAATACCAGTAGGCACCAAAAAATCCTGGTTTACTGCTGTGGCTAGTTTTTCCATTGTTGTTCTTGGAATGTCAGCTTGACAGACTGGCAAATCCACAGATTTAGTTGTGCTTAGCCCTTACAGATGGGAAGCTGAAACAGGATTTGTCTAGATTGTCTGTAGACTGTGCAAAAAGTTCACAGCAGTTACTACAATCTTTGTCCTCATCTGTGTTCCTGATACATCCCACTGGTGTCCACAGTTTACCAAGAGCTGTCATTTGGCATTTCCCCCTCTGTTCATAGCCCTGTTCTGCCTGGTTCCTGGGCATCAGCTGTGTGAGCTGTGCTCTGGCCTGCCCAGGTCACAAGATGCTGCCTGTGTAGTGTGAGCATGTCCACAGTCACTGAGGAGCTGTGCTGGGGCACAGTGGGGCACTGTCCTCTCCCCAGGGAACTGGGGCTTAGCCACACTGTGCTGGAGAGAGCAGCTCAGCAAGAGCTCTGTTATTAGTCCTGTTTTGTTACCAGTGCAAAGTCTTTAAGAAGGACTCATCAAGCAACTGGAACAAGGTGGGACTGGAGGGAAGTGAGGTCATTTGCCTGCCAGACCCAGTTAATCTGTGTGCTGCCTCTTTTCCTGGCAGGACCAGCAGCGGCTGATGGAAAAGGCCTGGAGGGTGTGGAGACAAAGATACTTGCAAAGCTGTGTGGTGCAGAATCTTCTGCAGGAGGAAGCCAGGAGCCTCCTGTCTCAGGTAAGCATTTATGCCTTCTTAATTGAGTGGACCTCAGTGATACAGAAAGCACTCCAAAGGGACAACTGGTATTCCCTGTATCTGTCTGCCTGCACAATGCACTTGCTTAGGGAGAAGTTGAATACATCAAGGAATTGGACTTGCCAGTAAAAAAGGAAAAAAGGCTTCCAGCTTTACATGGGTTCATCTATGGGTGTTTTTCAAAGCTTTGTGTCAGGAGTCAATTTCCCTGACATGTGCCCCCTTCCCTGCTGTTATTAGTGGTGTTAATCCCCTAATCCCCTGCCTCTTGAGACCCCACTCAGGGAAGAAACAGGCTCCACATTGGTGCAGGAGGGCTGTGCTGACTTGCACCCAGGGGCAGGCAAATCACAATGAATTTATGAATTTGAGCGAGCAGGCAAAGCCTTAGAACTCCTATCCAGTTGCTCCTCTGCCTGCCTCCCGAAGATTCATGCAGGATTAGGGCCTCCTTTAAGGAGACAGGAGCAGGTACTGAAATTATAGGGCGTTGGTCTTTCTTCTCTCACATTGATTTGTACTCTGCATGCCCCATATTGGCTCCAGGAGAGACAGGGAAGGGTTTTGAGTGAAGGTTAAGGCAGCTGGCCGAGCCATTGCTAGAAGGACAGCTGTGTTTATGGGTTCTGTAAGAATGGCTGCAGCCCCTCAAGGGTAACCCGAGTGTTTGATTTGTACACTTTGCTCTTTCAGGCCTTTGGAAGGTGGTGGCAGCTCACAGCATTCCAGCGTAAGGACAAAGGATCCCGCTGAATGGAGGGGCCTGCCTGCAGCTGCTGCTCAATGCAGGACACGTGGAGGACACAGCTCCTGTCACAACAAAGAGGTGGCCCTGTGCTGTCAAGAAAGAACCCTCTGCTCTTACAGTAAAAGCAGTGCTGCCAGTCAGAAGGATGACAGCCAAAGAACAACCAGGAAGAGATTGTACCTAGTGAAAGGTCTCTTTAAAGGACTTGTATCTCACCTCCTTAGCAACACAAACAGAGAAGTTAATTACACTTGTGAGGTTGCATTCTCTTCTTCTCTGGACCATGCTTTTGCTGGAGTTCTGATTAAAGGGCAAAAAAGCCTTATAGGCTTTCCTTTTACTCACTCAGTGTTTTTTCCCTGGACAGGAGCTTGGTGTCAAGGGGGAGTATGCAAATAGAGTCTTAGAGATGAGGAGGAGTTTGTGAGTGCTGAATCCTTTTGATTTCAAAGTCTGGATTGGATAGGTGCAAACACAGCTCTTTATTTTTAGATTTGGCTTTTCCCCTGGAGGGGGGGCAGATTTCCACATGGCTCCCACCTCCTCCCCCTGTCTAGGTCCATCAGCTCTTCATTAAGCCTTTCAGTGGGTGGCCAACCTCCTGACTGCTTCCTGCTGCTTCATTTCTGTGCTGAATGGGCAAGGTATGAAGAAACCTGCTGGGAACAGCTGAGCACCAAAAGCTTTGCTGAGGCTAGACAGGCGTGTCTGATCCCCGGCCTTCCCATTACTTGCCTCTATGATTGATGCCTTGTAATTACCCTGGATATATGAGCCCGCTCTCAGACAGCTGTAACAAGAGGGTCTGAACAATCTGGAAAAGGCTTTTCTTTCTTGCTTGTTTGAAAGAGATGCTCACAGCATGGCAGGGATCTTGAAATCCCACTGGGAACTGCTCCAAGGTAGTTTTCCTAGCCCGTGGCAGCTTTGCAGGATTGTTAAGTACACAAAGCAGCCTCCCCAACCCCTTATTCCAGTGCCTTGGGGCCTGAGGCTGTTAAGAGTCATTAGGTCAGGAAAGATAAGCTTAGCTCAGGAAAGATAACCTATCTTTCCCTACAGGCATTGGAAGAGAATACCTGACCTTGCAGAATTGAGCTCAATAGTGTAGCTGGTTACTTTTGGTAAATTCTACAATTCACACTTTCTCCACTCTACCTTGGAACTTGGGCCATACTCAGGACATGCATTGAAAGTGAAGGCAGAACTGCCCCAGAAACAATTTTCTTAAAGTTTTCCCTTGTGCCAGGTGATTAATTAGGAAACAACATGAGTCTCTGCTAGAGTATGGCCTAATAAAAGAGACATTTGTATGCATGTATTTTATTGTATGTAATCTAGGAAATAGTATGATTCCTACTTAGTCTTATCCAGAATGGAAATTCCCATAGTCCTAATAAAAAGAAAACAGGAAATACAATACAAAGAGAAAAGTCAGGAAGAAAATTTGAACCTTCTTCTGGAGTGAGTGCAAAAGTGCCTGATGATCAACTGTGAAATGTATTTTAAGAGTGCAATATAAAAGCAATTTGACCTTCTTTTCCAGTTTGGTAACTGCTGATATAATCCCCTTGCATAGGTACAGCTGACAGGAGTGTTTCTGTTCCCCTGCCAGCATTTCTGGCACAGGAAAGTTACCAGAGGGGAGAGTTACCAGAATCTGGTGTTCTTCTGTTACTGTAGTTAGCTTAACCATGATTAGCAGCTCTTCATCCTGCAGACCCTGGCCTTTGGGCTCAGAGGTTCAGGTAGTTCTGGTTAGTGTTCAGTGAGAATGGCTCAGGCAGCCTTTGTGTGGGGACAGAGGAGCACGAAGGTGGATCAGAGCACCACCCTGGTCACGGTGTGGGAGTGTGTTCATTGCCAACACTGGAGCTGCTGCATTCCCCGAAGTCAGTGGATGGGAGGAGGAAGTAAGAGATTAGGAGAAGAATTTTCACTGCTGAGTTGGAGAGTTCAAGAGCTCAAAAGTATCCTCCACGACCTGCCAGAGGCAGTTTTCCAGTGGGAAGTCATTGTCCACCAGGTTGACCAAGTAATAGTTGTCATGGATGTACTGGATGATCATGCGGGAGGGCGATTCCTCTTCGTAGAGCTTGGCCCACTGCTCGATCCACAGTGCAAAGGCCTCATCCTGCCACAGGGACAACAAAAATTGGCAGCTGTGAGACTCCTTCACGTTACTTAATTTAGGAAACCCAGTGTAACACATGACTGGCCAGACTGTGGCTTGTTTCTTCACAGTAAAAATGCTCACAGTTGAGCAAGGAGCCTTTTGCTTTCCAGTCAGCAGCAAGTGCTCAGAGCTGAAAGGAGACACTGCAGTACAATGGATGGCTCAATGCTGCCCCTGTATGTGTAAGAGGGGAGGAAGGGCCACTGTCCACCTTCTTTTCCAGTTTGGTAACTGCTGATATAATCCCCTTGCACAGGTACAGCTGTCAGGAGTGTTTCTGTTCCCCTGCCAGCATTTCTGGCACAGGAAAATTACCAGAGGGGCAAATTATCAGAATGTGGTGTTCTTCTGAGGCCTGGTACAGTGACAGCAGCAGCTCTCAGTCCCTGTTACTGGGTGCTTTGTGTCTGGCAACAGCTCTGGCTGGAGCTGAGGGAGCAGGAGGAGCAGACCTGTACCTCTGCAAGCCAATACAGCAACAGCCCTCAACTGTGAGGAGTGCCAGAGACTAAAACTAAACCAGACACTAAATTTCCAGGGCATCACAGCAGTGTATCCAACAGAAGGCAGGACTCACCTTCCAGGAGAGGAAGCTCACAGGATCCACTACAGTGGGCTGGATGATCTCCCTTCCTGGGAAGATGCCCCAGGTGACAGCATTGGGTTGCAGATCTGGAGCATTGGTGATATTCTCACCCTGACAAAGGAAGGAAAACCATTCTGAAGCAACTGCTGGAGGAGGGACTGAGTTAGTTGCAAAGAGTGTATTTACCCTCTCCTTGTTTAGGGACCAGACAGCTGCTGCACACCACAGCTGATGTGCTTTACCTTCCCTTCCCTTCATCAGCCTCATGTCTGAGTATTTGGTATTTGTGTCTCTCCCAAGGTGGTGAAAGGAAAGTGGCCTTACCTTGACATTGACAATATGGTAGTTCACTCTCAACTCGTACTTCCTCAGCACTTTGAGCAGTGCTCTGACAATTTCACTGGAGGTGAAGAACTCTAGGTATGCCTGCAGGGAGGGATGGAGAAGGGGGAAGAGAATCAGAGCCTTAAATCACAACAGAACTGGACAAATGCAGGTGAACAGTGACATTTGTAGAGTCTGGGGTTGTATGTTCATTCCCAGAAACACACACTGATTTACTCTTGGTCGAGCCTCTGCAGTAAGTGAGCTAGGGGAAAAATAACTGGGGAGAGCAGAGGGAACAGCCCAGGAACAGTGCACTGAAGAAAGCTACACGCTGCTTGTTTTGCATCCAGGTAAGTCCAGGAGCAGGAACAAACTCCAGTGTTACCACAAGTGCTGCACAAGGAAGCAGTCTGCCAGAATGCTTGGAAGAAGTCTGAGCTTAATCTTCATTTCCCAGCAGTGTCTGGCCAAGGCAGCCCAGCCTGGTGAGAGCAGAACTCTGGGGTCTCAGCTGGCCTCTCCCAAGCACCACTCCCTGTCCTCATCTTTTGTTCCCAATTCTCCCAGTGTGCTTATATAACCAAATTCTGTGCTTGGCTGCTCCCAACAACTGCTTCCCCTCCCCCCCTTTCCTGGCAATTGCGTGAGATGATGGATTTCCCTCACCTCAGGGGAATTTCTTCCTTTGAAAACATAAATGCATTTGCCATCTGCTGGTCTCTGGTTTTACTGGTTTGGATCCCTTTTGAAGAAGGATGCTTTGTCTTCCAGTAGGAGCTACTTGCCTGGCATTTACCTTGATGGGATATTCCTATCACAGCCATAAAACAAGGCTCTAGGGCCTGAAATGCCTGACAGGGGGAGACAGGCATGGCAGGCATGACTGCAGGCCAGGGAAGGAACATGAACATTGTCTAAACAGCACAGTGCATGGGCTGGGGGCAACTGTGGAGAACTCTGACATACAAAAGGACAGAGGAAATTTTTAAATATCTATCACCATGAGATGCTGGGTGGTAGAGATACTACCTCACTGATTCCCACTGTGTGAAAAATCTGGGTGCTTTGTGCATCACTGAATCAGATGCAGGGGGCAGGCACATGTGGATATATAAAATGTCACAGCCCTGCTCTAGAAATAAGTTACCAATAATTACTTGCTGAGAATAAAACCATGGAACTCTACAGATGTTCAGTAGATGTTTTGAAGTGGGGGGAAATAGCTGTGAAGTCAGCCATGGAGATGGCATTATGGCTCTTAAGACACCAAAGGAGCTTTACCTTATCTCACCAAGAATGCAGTAAGATAAGGTGCAGACATTATGTGGATGGAAGGATGGGACCTCCCAGCCTAACAGAGACCACAAAGGTCCAACTCTTTGCTGCCTAGCCCAGAGTAATACAGTACCTTTTGGAAAACATAACCTCCACTGGGGCCCCAGCCCACAATGGGGTCTGTGGATGGTTTGCCATTGATGTTTGGCTGGGAGTTGATGGTCAGGATTCCTCGTCTGTTGACCTTCTCCAGCTGCTCCTTCAGGAGGTTGGTTTCAGTAGCAAGAGGGTCATCATTCCAAGGCATACATGTGACCTGCCATGAGGAGAAAGGAAGGCTCACACTGGATGTTACAACCCTTGGATTTCCATCTGGGTATTGAGGTAACTCAGCAGTGCCTTAACAGTCTCAAACACACCTGGCTCAGGAGAGAACTCCCAGGGTTGGTTCAAGGGTTGATGTTGCTATAGGACACGAAAGAACACAAGCAAACCCCGCTCTCAAGGTGAAAGAAAAAAGGGATGTTTATTTTTCTGACTCCAATATTTATAGTTTTACAAAAGTGACAGCAGATTGGAGGGTGACAGTGACACCTCTCCAATGACATTGGTTAAACTAGCAGTCTATCAACTTTCTCTTCTTCCATCAAAGGAATGCAAAACAATAAGTTATTTACAAAAAAGGTCTGTGAGAAAGTTCCTTACAAGAATGTCAACATCAGAAGGCTTGGAAAATCTTAAAAGACCAGGGTGACAGATTAGGATATGCACAACTCTAAGAATGACTGCTGAAGTCAATCAATACCAGTCTTGTCATACTGTAGCACCTTTTTTTTCATACTGAGCCTTAGCTCTGGCTGTAGGACCCCCTTCAACCAGTGTGCCAGGAAATCCTTTTGGATAGAGAAGTGCTAATTCTACTTTAGAAAAACAATGTGGTACCAGGAACAAGAGGAAATGTGCACTATTGTTTGTGCCACACCAACCATCCCTTCTTGGCATCTCACCTTGTACCCATTCCTGTTGGGTTCTCCAGTGATGTAACATGTGAACACCTCAAAGACACTTTCCTCACTGGTCAGTTCTTCTCCCCACATCTTCAGCAGCTCCTCACGAGGAGACTTGCTCTTCAGATAGAAGAGGTAATAGTCCTTCAGTTCCCCAAAAGCTGGAGAGGAGGAGTTACCCCTGTAAGGGGAGAAGACACAGACCTGAAATTACTGAGGAAAACGAGCCAATTTGGTGATGCAGGAAGAGCCCCAAGCAGCAAGAGAAGTACACAACAAAACCCACCTTGACACCAAAAGTCTGAACATCTTAGTGCTATTCATCTGACCTCACTCAAATCCAAGCAACAGGGGACCACTTTGTTAAAGCTACTTCAGGTGTGCCCAAGGCTTTCCCACCACAGCTCTGCTTTCCTGCACATTGTGGAAACCCAGGGCACTGGGAATATTTCTGTGTCTGCTCTGCAGTACCCTGACCCCCAGGGGAGCACTGACTTTGACCCTCATTCATGGAGAAAGTTTCCCAGACTCCAAGATAGAGTGAAATAGATTACAGAGAGTAGTGCAGGTGTATCACTTGGTGAGAAATTGAGGTTTTGGGATTTTTAGTGTTGTGGATGGCAGAAAGATGCAGGGCATGGGGTGTCATCCTGGGTTTCTTCTTCATGCTTCTTCTTCCTTCTTCTCCATGGGTTTGGGTGGCATTTTGTAATTGGGCAGAAAAGTCTGAACTGCAGGCTCTTTGGGATCAGTTATTGGGTTATAAAACAGAAAATAAAATAATCTAGGTGTCAGTTCTTAATTGGACAGTTTACTCTCAAAAGCCCTTGTACCAAGAGATTGTTGGCCATTTTGTGCCTTCTAATGAAAAGCTGCAGAACTCACAGCAGTGAGACTGTTTTACTGATAAGAAATAATAAAGACCTGAGTGTGAACATGAACTGCTGTCTCAGTGCCTTCAGTCCAGACCCAGAGGAACCCACAACTGGGACCCCCACAGCAGGTGCCAGCTTACCATCTGCCATTGGGGAAGTCATCCCACTCCTGGGTCCTGTAGATGTAACTCTTTGGCCTGGAGGCCCAGAAGATCGGCCGGACATCCTCCACTCTCCTCTTGGGGTGAGCACTGACTGCCCAGGGCAGGGGCCGCCTGCAGGGGATGAGCAGATGTTAACACAGCTCCTCTGCTGACTTTCCATTAAAGGCTGGAAGCCTTTCCTGTGGTGCAGTTTGCCCCTGGGGAGAAGTAATGGGGCTGAGAAGAGTTCTGGTTGTCAAGAAGTAAAACAGGAAACTCTTCTCCTTTATGGCAAATATTCCCTACTCAGTTCCCTCACAGGATGCTCGGTAGGGTCTATTTAATGCTAAGGTACAGGATTGACACCTGAAATTGGAAAAGGGCAAAGCACTATGGGAAGCTACTTCAAGGAAAAATAAAAAACAGCAGTCAATTTTCCTTTGCTTCTTCTTGTCTGTGTTGAAGCCTTCAGAAAGAAGTCCACATTCCCCTTCTCAGCTGCAGAGAACCCTAGAAATCCACAGTGGGAGCACACCCCTAGCCTGTAAGGGCTTGTGATGGGCATCAAAAACATGCTTCTTCCAAGTGGCAGCTCTAAGCTCTGGATTTTTATAGTCCCACAATGCCTGCTTTAAAGCTACTTGACTAAAATTCCTCCTTTGGCCGTCTCCTCTATTCCTCCCAGCTTTTGCTGGAGATCTGTGGGAAGGGTGAACTACTGGATGCAAAAGGTGATAAAAGAAAAGAAAAAAAGGAGAAAAGGAGAGTAGAAGTATTGACCCATCTGTTGCAGTGTTGTGTGGGTCCCCAGGAGGAGATGAGAACTGACTCCAAGTTCTCAGAAGGCTGATATATTATAAATTATACATTATATATATTATATAATAGTCTGTATATGATTCTGTATTCTTTATTTTTATTCTTTATTATATAAATATATTATAATTATATTATATTCATATTATATGAAAAATATATACTAAAACTATACTAAAAAAAGAGAAAGGAGACATCAGAAGAGTCAAGAAGAATGATTAATAAAAACCCGTGACAGACTCAGACAGTCCAGCACAGCTGGCTGTGATTGGCCATTAATTAAAAACAATTCACACTACACCAATCAAAGATGCACCTGTTGGTAGGCAACCTCCAAACCACATTCCAAGCAATTAGATAATTACTGTTTACATTTCTTTCCTGAAGCTTCTCAGGAGAAAATCCTGGTGAAGGGATTTTTCAGAAAACATCATGGTGACACCCATCCATGATCTGTACCTTCAGTAGACAGGAGGGATGGACAGATGGACAGAAAAGTGGAACTGACAGAAGCCAAGGCATTCTGCTCACCTTGGGTCCTCACTCCACATGCCCAGGCGCTTCAGGACCTCGGTGGTGGCCACCTCGCGGTTGAGGGTGTAGAAGTGGAGGCCATGCACCATCCCACTGTCCAGCAGCTCCCTGCACATGGACACTGCCAGCTCCACCCCGTAGTTCCTGATGGCTGCATCGTTGTCCTTGATGGGTTCAATCACATCTTTGATTTCCTGGGGCACTTCCAGCTTGGAGAGCTTCACCAGCTGGCGCAGGGAGTGGTAGCCCTGGAGGAGAATGCAAATTATCACTTTTCCAAGACCCTTTTTTGCCATCCCACTAACAGAGGTACTTTATCAGGATTTTTGTGGTAGGAGATTTGGAACTGGGGCTCCTGGAGTCAACTCCCTGGCCTCATCTCTAGGGTGGTAACACAGTCCAGGTCATGCCACTTTAGGTGATTTCTTCCCACATCCTTGCCTGAATCCAGCATACTCAGAGACCTAAAGACTTGCTGGCCATTGTCCTTTATATCCCTTTTTGCCATATGGGCACAAGAAACCTTTTCAGCTTGTTAGTAGCTGCCTAACAGTTTTATTTGGCATACCACCAACAGATTTATTACATTCAGCAGTCTCTCTTCCCTGAAATTTTGTGGAGGATATTTACAGACCTCTCCCAGGCCCTGACCCACAAATATCTAACATGCTAGATCCTTATTCCCTCCCTAAATTCAAATTACTGGATTTCACCTGTATAGGGAAGATGCCAGGAATAATGGGGCAGGTAATGCCAATGGCTTGACAATCCTTCATGAACTTGAGAAAGGTTTCTGGACGGAAGAAAAGCTGTGTAATGATGAAGTCTGCTCCAGCATAGACTTTCTCCTTCAGGTGCTTCAGGTCTGCCTCATAGCTCTCTGCTTCAGGATGACCCTTGGGGTAGCCTTTGAGGAGAAGGGGAAAAAAAAATGAAAAATGGTGGTCAGTACAACATGCAGAAATTAGGAAGTATCCAATCTGATTGGACTGCCACAGCCCAGATCCAGGGAGGGATTGCTGAGCTGATTTCCCTGTCTCAGCCCCTGCACACTCTGCAGTAGAAGGCATTTACCTGCCACACAGATGTCAAAGTAATCATCAAATTCATTGCGAATGTGCTTAACCAGATCAACAGCATAGTTGAAACCATCTACTTCTTCCTCCCATTCCTCACCAGCAGGATCTGAAAAGAGAAAAAATCCACAGCTCTCTCCAACTGTTTGCTGAACTCAGATCTGGTAGTTCTGTATAAACCTGGTACCAAAAGGAAGACAGGTGAACTCCCAAATCTGCAGTTTTACCTATGGACTGGCTTTGTCTACCCTTGAGCTGAAGGCACTGCTAACAAAGGGCTCAGGTAAAACAGTCTCAGAATTTAATTCCTGCAGAAGGAGCCCCTAAATCTTTGGTTTTACTCTAGAATTGGACACAGCAGCAGCACAGCCTGTGCACTAACACCACAGGACAGAAGGATTCACCTCCACGCAGCGCCATGATGTTCTTCAGCCCGAGCCTCTTGGCCTTGTGCAGGTGCCCTGTGATGTCATCCTTGCTCTGGTTGCAGCAGGTCATGTGCAGGATGGTCTCCAGGCCACAGTAGTTCACTGCAGTGTAAGCAATAATCATGGAAGAGGTCTCCTTGTCAGATCCTGGGTCCCCTGCAGGGTGCCACGTCACATCAATGAAGAGGGGACCACCTGCTCCCATGTGGTCAAACCTGTGGGGTTTAAAGCTGTGTTAGCCTACAGCAGACAGCCAAACCCCCTCCCTGTGCCTTGAGTATCCTGCTCACTGCTAGAATGCCAGCAGCAGGCAGAGAGCTTGGATGACAGCAACAGGATAGACTGCTAAAGTGCTGCACTAGGAGTTTAGCAAGTGGCTGATGTATATAAGGAAAGCCACCCTTGAAGGCTGTATGGGGAAGAGTTTACAATTTCATAGAAGAGGCAACGGAGCTGCTCTCTGTACAACAACAGACTCTCTCCCTTCATGCTCTGATAGACTGACACAGCTTCTGACAGACAGCAATGCAAGCCCCATTTCTTTTGAGATAGGAGACTATGCTGCAGCCCTCTGCTGCCAGCTTGAACTGTAGAGGCCACAGGGCTTCCCTAACTTTCTCTCTCCTGCTCCAAGGTGGAACAGGCCCCTCTGTTCAACATATGGCATTGGCTTATAGCAATTATAAAAAGAATGATGAAATACCCTCCAGGTAAGTCCATGGAGGCTCCTGGGGCTCCAGAATAACTCCTAGCTCTGCTGTGACCTATCAGCTTTCATTTAGCATGTAGATGTGGATACCTATGTCAGAGGTTAAAACTTTAGTGCAGAGGCACAAACCATGGTGGCTGGATGAATATTGAAAGGAAATGGGAATCTGTTTCAGAGGTTTTGGTACACTGTCCATCAAGGACTATTTTCTGCTTTTACTAGGTACTTTCCTGCCCCAGCATTGTCCTTCAGACCCAGAATGTGACATTGGGGTTACTCCATCTTCCCAGGGCATGGGAGTGGGGAAACAACCTGGCCCCTCAGTAATCCCACCGTGACACTTAACTCTTCAGGGCCTCCAAGGAAGACAAGTTACTTGGTGTCCATTACCCTCCTCAGCAGGAAAGCACAGCCCCACTACCTGCTTCGTCACCTGGAAGGGGAGACAGAGCATGGAGCAGAGCCTGCCTCTGTTCGTTAGCTATTTCCCTGCCCTCCACCACAGACACCTCCCCTCTCCTACCCTGCAGCACTCGCCTGGAGATGAGATTGACAGCAGCATTGGCTGTGCGTGGAGGGAAGAACTCCAGGGAGAACCACTTGTCGCCAGCGTCCTGCCGGCGGCGCATCTTGTCCCGCAGCCGCTCGTGCCGGTCGGCGTCGAGCACGGGGGTGGAGCAGCGCGAGTTGTCCTTGGAGCTCTCGCTGCCGCTGCTGCTGCCGCCATCGGACCGGGAGCTGGAGCTGGCGCTGCAGCTGTGCTGGGTCTCATTAACCATGGTGGGAGCTCTGCAGAAGGGAGCAGAAAGAGCACAGTCAGTACGTGGGTGTCTGCACGGAGCAGGGACTGCTGAGGGGAGCAGCAGATGATTGAAGAAGCCCTTGCCGAGAGCAACACTCATCACCATCACCTTTTGCCAGCTTTCACTGTAAGCCTAGTGGAAAATCTGGAGAAAACACAGGAAAAAGCATGTTTAGATAGTGCTGATAGTGACTGTAGCCTTGGGCTGGACACGCATAGGAATGTGTCCCCTATGGCGTGACAAAACTCTCCTTTGTCCCCTTGAAGAGGAAAGAAGCCCAGAAGTTTCTCTCCTGATCAGCGAAAAAGACACCTCATAGACATGGGGGACTTCACCTCAAACTTAAGGATAGCCTGTTGGACAGGAGCCAAAAAGTTCCACCTGAGCAATTTACCAGAAAAAGGAGAGAACAAAGAAACCAATGGCTTTTGTGAGGTGTTTTACCAGGAGCAAGAACCTCTTGCCTGGCTCAGTTTTTCTCTGTAAAGAGTTTTGTTATTTTGCCTTTTATTAAACCTTTTTATTTCCAACACTACCACAGAAGCCATCCTGCTAATTTTATGCCTTCTAAGGTAGCTGAGCTACCTTGGGTGTGAAATAGATCTCCAAGAGCTTATGAGACCTGGCTTGAGGAGACCCCTTTTTCAGGCATGCTGGCAGATATTTTTTATTGTCTACTGTAGCTACTTCTTGGACTGTACCCATCTTCAGAGTTTCCATCCTGTTTGTGCCCAAAAGGCAGCACTGCTTTACAGTGTAGGTAGGAAAATCAGTGCTAATGGGACAGGTACTCAAGAATGCACAAACTACTGCTATGTCAGAAACAAAGTACAGAATCCCCTCTGACCAGGCCATCCCACAAACTGTCCTTTGTTTTCTTTGCTGGTTTCACACCTGCATTTCCAACCATTAGCCTTCTCCACAGACAACTGTCCCCTATGCCAGCCCCACTGCACACACTCTTTACCAGACACATTGTTCCCTTTGTCAACAACTGTGGCTGCTTGGAAACAAGGCCTGCAGGGACCGTCCTCATCTCCCTGTCTTGCAACGAGATCAGCTGTGCTTGCTTGGTGTTACAGAAAGCAAAACATCACTGCAGGTCAGTGGTACAAGGAGGTTTAGGACACCCAACTCCACTTAGCTCTGCAAAATGTCCCATCCTGTGCCTTTAAAATGAGGTAGAGATTACCGTAATGGAACAGCTACCACAATATTTGGATCTGTGTTATTTGCTTTAGTACCGGCCAAAACTTAAAATTCTCACTGGCAAGCAGCATGTCCAAGCATTACACAACTTTGGAGCTGTTTTGGAGGAAGCAGCTGCGTGAACCATCACACTCTCAGGCCTTATCATCAGGTCTGTGCGTTTAGTTCAGCCAAAAAGACTTTGAACTCATCTTCTACTGTTTACACTTGAGCTGCCAATCAACAAAACCCTTTTGAGAGAAAGTCTACTTTTACCACCTGAGGAACGTGTCCAGCTGGCAGGAGATGTGAGAAAGAAGCGCAGGCTTTCTGTTCCAAGCTCTCTTGTGTACCAACACAGCAGCTGCAGTAAAAATCAGCAGCACAGACCTACTGACAGGTGAAGCAAACCCAACTGGGTGCACAGTCACAGCCCTAACTAGGCTCAGAGGACTCTGCCTGACATTCACATGCGTTAATCTGGAAGAATTATCCCCAAGCACACGTTGGTGATCAAGCTAGCGCTTCACAATCACATGCTGTCAGCTCCCAACACCGCATTCCTTGCAAGCATGGCACAGCCCTGCAAGCAAATCAAAGGAGCTTTGTTTTCTGATTTGAAATTTTAACACCCATCACATGGAAAGAGGGTTCAGGTCTCTATGTCTCTATAAAATGAGATTGGCTGTTGAGCAAAGCTCCTTATCTTACTAGCATTATCAAATCATGAAGACATGAAAAAGACACACTTAGATTTTCATCTACAGGCAGCATTTGGAACAATTTCCTTACCATGATATGCATCACAGATTTGCTGGCAGATACTTCTAGTTATTGCAAAGAGAAAAAAGATAAGACTAAACAACAAGAACAGCAGCAAAGTAAGACAATTTTTAACACCTGTCAGCACACCTGCTCCTATGTTTGTCACGCTGCAGGGCTGAAAGATTCATGGCTCAGCACACTTCTGATGCTCACCATGGATGCACCTGCTGTGGTTTTTATGATGTTGGTATTCCAACTCCATCCAGCTCTGAGCTGACACCAACACACAGAGCGTGGAGCCTGCATTCCCCTAAGCTCAGTTTTACCCTCCAGACTGAACTCAGCCGCAGCAGATGCACTTTTCTCACAGGGTGCACACGCTGCACGGCGCTGCTCCAGGGCCACGGCATCAGGCTGAGGCCAGGCGGGCACCCCAGGGGCCCGGGGCTGCATCCACCGCCCGAACAGCTGAGGGGCCACGGGACAGCCAAAGGGGAAGGGCCAGAGGGAGCCGGGAAAGAAGGCGAGGAGCAGCACCTGCAATCTCGAGTGCCGGGGAAGGGGTCGGAGCCAGGCAGGTCACTGCAGCCCAATCGCCCCTTCACCTCAGCTCACCCCGCCAGCAGCACAGCACGGCCCAGGGAGAGTCCCGGGCAGTGGGGCAGCGATGGAACCCCCGCTCCCGGGCCCCGCTCACCTGCGGCCGCTGTCGGGCGCTGCCCGCGCCGCTCGCTCGCCCGCCGCGCTTTAAAGGCGGCCGCGGCCGGGCGCGTCACGTGTGGGCCCGCGGCTGCCCTCACCCGACATGGCGCCGCGGGCCGGGGCGGGGCTGAGGGCCGGACGGGGCCTGGGGGTGCGGCCAGAGCGGCCCGACGGGGCGGGACCGGCAGGGGCTGCGGGAGGGAACTGTCGGCAAGGGATGGGGCGCGGCCAGGCCGGCTGTGGGAGCGCGGCCGCGCGCAGGCGAGGCCGATCGGGGCTGAGGGGGAGCGGCCATGCTGAGCGGGCGGGGCCGGCGGGGCGGGGCCGGCGCGCGGGGTGACGCGCGCGGGGCGGGCGGGGCGCGGCCGGCGGCGGCGGCGGAAGATGGCGCGGTGCGGGTGCGGGGCCGGGCTGTGCTGCTGCTGCTGCGGCGAGCGGGAGAGCCGCACCCCCGAGGAGCTGGTACGGCCGCCGCCCCGCCCTGCCCTCCCCCAGCTGCTCCCTGATCCCCCTCCGGACTCGTGCGTGCTGGCGGAGCCCCTTCACCCCCGGTCTCGGCCCGGCCCCACCCGGCTCTGGGCAGCGCCTGAGGGTGGGCGTGCGGGCGGGGAGCGGTGCTGGAGTGTTGGGCCCCACGCCTCAGGGCCCGGCGTCGCCACCTCAGGGTGCTGCCCCTGGCCCAGTCTCTGATCCGATGCTCGTCCCGGTGCCACAGCCCGTTCCCGCCCGCTGTGCTGCCGGGCCTGGTGCTTCCCCGCCAGTGCCGGAGCCCCGCGCTGTCCGCTGTCCCTACCCCGGCCCGCATTCTTTGTCTTGGCCTCGCATCCCAGCGCCTGGAGCCGCTGCCCCTCGCAGCTCTGAGGGGGAGTGGTCCTGGCAGCGGCTCTGTCTGACTCTAGCACTGCAGAGTGCTCTCTGCAGAATTGTTGTCCTGTGCTCCCCTGTGCCCCGTTGCTGTGAAGGGAACGGGATGTGGGTTTAGGAGTTTGCTCCCTGGAGCTGCTGTATAGCAGTGATGTGTGTTCTGGCTGAGGGACAAGCTGTAAGGTAAGACCCTTTAGCGTTACCACAAAGTAAGTGGTGGTTTGGTAATCCACACTTTCAATTTGTAAGCAACAATGGTATAGGGCTTCTGTAATTTTGGCTTTGCTACCAGTGTTCATGAACAGCTGTAGATGCATTCCTTCTCTTCATGGTTTTCCTTTCCTGCATTTGTTTTGCAGACGATCCTAGGAGAAACTCATGAAGAGGAGGATGAGATCCTTCCACGAAAAGACTATGAGGTGGGCAATTAACTAATCTGATATTAATGTGATAAGAACTGCAGACAGGTTTTGGTCTGCTTGAGTTTGTAACGGGGCAGATACTCAGTATGGATCATTTGGTTGCGTTGACATCAGCAGAAATACCGAGAGTTGCTGTGCTTGCAAAGAACTGTTCCTCATCTTTGTGTGTTTCTGGGATAAAGCTCTGTGAGTAGGTTGAATGTTTGCTCTCAAGTCAGACTCTTGATGAGAAAATTCATTTTCAGAGACTGGTACATTTTCCCACTTCTTCAGTGTGAGATTTATAGGCTCTGGTGGCCTTGTTTTCTGGTGACTATAGAAAGTATCTGTAGATACATGGTCACAGTTGCCTTTCTGCTGTGTTGTCATGCTGGCTCACAGCACATCTTCCCATATATCAGATTCTGCTGCTTACAGGAGGCTTTTGCTTTTTGCATCACTGTCTGGTGGCCCTGAAGTATTTAGAACAGTTGTTGTCAGTATGGGTGTCACCAGCCCAGCCTGTAACAGCTTGGCTTGAAAAGGTGAAGATGTAGATAGAACTAGTAGAGCTTTGTGAGTGTGAGTGGGAAACTATTGCTGTTATCTCCTTGCTGTGATAAGCTGAAGAATTGATACAGTTCATCTGCACAGGAGTTCCTAACTAATGTTCCTGTTGCAGTGAGAGGGTGAATGTAAAAATCCAGTGCTATGCCCTGCACTGTCTAAGTGGAGACACATAAAGAAGTCTAAAACTGTACAATGTGACTTCTCTGATATAAAGATGTATAAATCAGTTGTGCTTCCGTTTGTTTCACTGTCTCTCTCAGCTTGAGCAGTGAAATTGTTCTGTTCTTTCACTTTGTGATTTTCACAGTCTGATCTAAATATTTAAATTAAGTTGTTTCCAGGAGTATTTTCTCCTGCTGGTGTTTGCAGAATCTACTGTGGGGGTAGCAATGATTTCTGTAGTCTTTAACAAGGTCTTCTAGACATAATTTTTTTCACAACCTGTTGCAGCTGATTCTCCTAAATTGACCTTTTTGCATTTCAGAGCTTGGATTATGATCGCTGTATCAATGACCCGTACTTGGAAATTTTGGAAAGCATGGACAACAAGGTAGGACCTTGTTCTTTCATAAGCTAAAACTGTGGAAATTGTCCAGAGAAACTGTGGATTGGAAGTGTTCAAAACCTTTTTGTATGTGGCTTTGACCAGCCTGGGAGGAGAAGGTGTGCCTGTCCATGGCAGAGGGGTGGAATGTGATGAGCTTTAAGGTCCCTTCCAACCCAGATCATTCTGTGATTCTAAATGTGCACTGCAGGAAATTTTATGGAAATTTTTTTCTTATTTATGACTGAAATTCTACGTGTTCTGGTTTCTCTATTACAAAAAAAAAAAAATAGTGGACATTATAGCTGCCAGCATCTCTTGTGATCCTCAGGTTTAAAGTGAGCAAGATGTTGAGTCTTTCAGTTTTCTGTTTTCAATTTGCTGTTGTCACAACACACTCTTCTGTTGATTTATCCTTCTGGCTGTGGAGCCTAAACCCACCTTCCAGAAAATCCCTGTTTCAGTGTTGCTTTTATTTTACTTGTTTCTTTTATTTAACTTTTTCTTCTTTTTTTCACCCTCTTTCCAAACAGAAAGCCCAGAGATACGAAGCAGTGAAGTGGGTGCTGGTTTTTGCAATTGGAGTCTGTACAGGACTGGTAAGGATCAAGCTGTTTGGGGAATGAGGAAAATTCAGGAGACTAAGCAGGAATAATTTAGAAGCCAATGGCTAAGGAGTAAAGTTAAGAGGAAGCATTTCTCTTTCATGGTGATGAGAGCTTAGTAGATGGAGTTGTCTTTTGGGAATTACAGCATATTGTTATAGACTATTTTTCAGGAAGCCTTTTCATTCTTTCAGAACTTGCTGGGGTTTTTTTTGTAAAGTAGTCTGGAAAATCCTTTAATTTTGCATACAGGAAAACTTGTCCAAAGCAAACAACTTAGTAAAAAAGGATGACAGTTTATGGCTGAACTGTGAAAATCAGCTCAGCTGACTGTGTACCTCAGTTAAATACCAGTTTTCTTCTTACCCTTAAGTAAGGTTGAGGGTGTTAAAAATGCTGCCAGATTAGTACTTTAATGGGTACTAATCAGATGTAGAAGTGCATCTCTTCAGGAATAATGCTAGGATGGCTCTGTCCCATTGAGAGAGAGGGACGAAATCTGAGTTTTCAAAGCTGCTTTGCTCTAAATGATTTCTTTGTCTTCTTCATTTTCTGTTCTCCCCTGTGTACATATTTCTGGTAGGACTAACTAGAGGGTAGTCTTCATTTGTATGTAGAAATTACTGATGGCAATTCTGTCTTCTTTTTCCCAGGTGGGCCTCTTTGTGGATTTCTTTGTGAGGCTCTTTACCCAGCTCAAGTTTCAGGTGGTACAAAGCTGTATCTTTTACCTTGGGCCTTGCTAGACTCAAGTGACCTTTTCCTTTTTGTTCCCATGTTTTGCTCAGAACAGCTGACTTCCACAATTTTGCCATTGGGCATGTTGTTCATAATTAAGCAAGTTTTCAACTTGCTTATGTAATTCAGCCCTTGAAACCAAGAAATGTTTCCAGTGTCGGGTACATAAGCAGAGACTGAAAGAATGAGTGGTTTCTCTTCTTCCTAATTCAGTGTTGAGCTTTGAAAAGGAAGCCTGGCTTCCTGAGAGGTTGTGTTAGCTGCTCTGGCTGGGTTGGGAAGCACAGACTTGGCTCTTGAGGCACTGGGAGGCTCAGGTATTACCAAGTGGTTGTGTGTTGGTGTGGGGAATGTTGTTTTCCTTGACCATCCCTGCAGCGGTGGAGGAGTGCACTGAGAAAGGCTGCCTTGCCCTGTCCTTGTTGGAGCTGCTGGGGTTCAACCTGACCTTTGTTTTTCTTGCCAGTCTTCTGGTCCTGATCCAGGTAAGCCTTTGGTCCATTGCTGCTCCTCACACAACCTTCCTTTCCTCTCACACGCGTCCTTGATAGGAAATATCCTTGCTAAAAACACCTTCTGCCCCCAAGCATCAAACGAGCTTCACAGTTCTATTTGATTATCTAAGCAGGGTCTCTTGGTCCCTTGCTCTTTGATGAGAAGTTGGTCAGGTATGAAATCAGTGCACCATAGTGTCAGTGTTTCTTTTCTGCAGCCTGTAGCAGCTGGGTCAGGAATTCCTGAAATTAAGTGCTACCTCAATGGAGTGAAGGTTCCCGGGGTTGTGCGTCTGCGGACAGTGGTGTGCAAAGCTACAGGAGTGCTCTTCAGTGTGGCAGGAGGTAAGGAGGGCTGTGATGGGTGAAGGAGTCACTGAAGGGGAAAAAATGTTTTCTCTGCTTATATAGGACACAGAAGGCCCTGCCTTTCCAGTAAAATCCTTCTGGTGATTTGGAGCAGAGTCATGAGCCCTGAGTGCATTTAGAGAGTAGAGAATAAACAGAAGGAGCAGGACTATCAGGGAAGCAAGTGATTTTCTGAGTGGGCTAATGACATGTGACTCTTTGGGGCAGAATCCAAGAGAGAGACCTGAGAATGTTCCAGGACACATTGTCAGGAGCAGCTTGAGGGCAGAAGAGCAGAATAACCTGGAGGGTTCAGAGTCCTTGTAACAGTTGTTTCTCAGTTATTTCACCCACTTAGAATGCAGAATTTGTGCAAATCTTTGCAAACATTTGGGGTTGTTGAGTGAGCAGGAGGTCAGCACCTCCCTGTGAGGAGCTGCAGGCTTGGCCCAGAGAGATGTGCCATGGCATGGGAGTGCTGAGCTGATCTCTTCTGGCTTTGTCAGCAAGGGAGGGTGGCAGTGGGGAAAATGCATTCCCTCAATAAACTCTGTTTTTCCAGGTCTTTTTGTTGGGAAGGAGGGGCCCATGATTCACAGTGGTGCTGTTGTGGGTGCGGGCTTGCCACAGGTTAGTGCTGGCCTGAGCCATGGTCCTGGTCACTCCACTGTTTTGTAAGAGTAAGTTCCCATCTCCTGTGTTTCTAAATCTTTACTTTGTTTGTAGTTCCAGAGCATCTCTTTGAGGAAGATCCAATTTAACTTTCCCTATTTCTGCAGTGACAGGTACTGTACCCAGGATGTGGAGGAGGGGAGAGGAGGAGGAGTGAGCAGACTTCCTTGGGAGAGGGGTGGTGGGCTGGGGTGAACCAGTCATTTGTTTTATCAGTTTCTTTCTAGAGTCCTGCAGTTTCATTCTGCAGCAAGGCAACACCAGGGTGTCACTCTTCCAAGCTACTGTGGTCTTCCTGTTCATAGATGTCCTCTTGTGCTGCTCAGCAGATCTCTACCCATTTCAAACCTTTAATGTGGGTGGTTGAAGGCTCACCCCTTATGTTTAGGATATACTACAGAGAAGGCTAATTCTCCTGAATGTGAACAAGTTCTTCCTTTTGTTTCTGTAATTCTTTCAAGTGATGCTGGTGTCCATGGCTTGGGATGGTTCCTCACATACTGGGCAGTTGTGTAGTACCAGAATTCTGCTCTGTGTTTGTGCTTTACAGAAAGAGCACAATGCTGCAACTTAATGAAAAAATGGTGCTGTCTGCCATGACCACTCCCATCTCTCATCCTGAATCTCTGGGATATTCCATAAATGGGGATGATCTCTTACTTTGCAGAACCTAAGCATCTCCAGAGCTCTAATTTGCTAAACTGAGGTTGTTTTTCTCTTCATTTCAGGGATAAAAGGGATTTTGTATCTGCTGGAGCAGCTGCAGGGGTTGCAGCTGCTTTTGGAGCCCCAATTGGAGGCACTCTTTTTAGTTTGGAAGAAGGTTCCTCCTTCTGGAACCAGGGACTTACATGGAAAGTGGTGAGTGGCGATTCTGACTCTCTGTGTGTCTCT
This sequence comes from Setophaga petechia, assembly GCA_024362935.1. Taxonomy (NCBI): domain Eukaryota; kingdom Metazoa; phylum Chordata; class Aves; order Passeriformes; family Parulidae; genus Setophaga; species Setophaga petechia. The sequence continues at coordinate 499,667 of JANCRA010000047.1, forward strand.
TCCTTGAAAAGGGGGCTCCCCTTGGTAGGGCTTGTCCATGAGGGCATTCTGATTATCCTGCCTCTTCCTGAGCTGCCTTGGCAGGAGGGAGGTTGCTTGCTCTATCAGTGTTCCAGAACTACTACACATCAAGGGCAGAGATGAGCCCTGACACCTGATTTGGTATTATCTGGAACTGTGGGACAGCTCTAGGCAGCAGATTTAGTGTACCTGGGAGGGTGGGCTTTCTGCCTGGGCTCTCTGCAGTCTGATCCCTTCCACAGTCAGTTCCTTTGCCCAGGCATAGGTCTCAAGGAAGACCTGACTGTGCCAATCTTAATTCTGGGAACCTTTGCTTCCCCCCCTTCCCTTTTTTTTTTTTTTTTTCGTTCCACAGCTTTTCTGTTCCATGGCTGCCACTTTCACCTTGAATTTTTTCCGCTCTGGGATTCAGTTTGGAAGCTGGGGGTCTTTCCAGCTCCCTGGGCTGCTGAACTTCGGGGAGTTTAAGGTAAGATTTACTGTTATTTCCCTGCTCTCCAGTCTCTTGCTAGTCCTGTGATTCCATCTGTTAGTTTGGAGGGTTTTTTTGACACATGCTTGTATTTCAAGGCGCTTTATGTTTAGCTGCAATACATTGATACCCTCAGACAGAATTGTCACCCTTTGATTTTAACTACTCAAAATCTCTAGGTGTGTGTTGCAGTGTGGTGCCATCCCTGTCCCCAAATACTTCTGAAATATGAACCTATTTCCCATCATCCTTTGCCTTCCTGCCTAGCTGCCTATCAATCAATCAGATCTCCCTGGGCCATCCCCTCTAACACCTGGTTGGCCTTCACCTGGACACAGAAGTGTTGATAGGAAATTGCAGCAACTACTGCAATGCTTTTTTGTACACTTTCCTACACAGTGCTCTGAGTCTGATAAGAAATGCCACCTCTGGACAGCTGTGGACCTGGGCTTCTTCATTCTGATGGGGATTGTAGGAGGCCTTCTTGGAGCCACCTTTAACTGCCTGAACAAGAGGCTTGCCAAGTACCGCATGCGCAACGTGCACCCCAAGCCAAAGCTGGTCAGGTACTGTGCTCTCTCCAGTTTGTACAGGCATCTCTGCTCCCAGAGCAAAAGCATCAGTCTAGGAGACCCTTTGAGTAGGATTGGAGGAAATCTCAGACTGGTTGGTTTAAAAATCACTAAATGAATCCTCCATAGAACTTTAAAGTGAACACCAGAAAGCAAATGTTACAGTCCCTGTAATTTTTTGATGACTTTGGTGGTACAGAGAGAATTGCAATCCCTCTTATAAGGGCAGTGGAGGGAGCTCTTTATCATAAAAGCTGAACAAACCAGAGCTTTGTCTCCATGCAGGATTTTTTTGTGTCCTTGTCCAAACTGATGTGGATGGAGTAGCTGATCTCACTTTTTAAAATCATATTGGTTAATTAAATTCACAATATGTGTGTTGTTTAGAGAGGGAACTTCTGTGTTATTCTGAAAGCAGCTGTTGGTTTGCTCTAGACAGCTCCTAAACACAAAGCTCAGGTTTAAAGAGAAAAATAAGTATATTTTAACAGTTAGAAAATAGATTGAGAGACTGTCATCACGCTGCCCAGTCCTATCTACCCTTTTACCCTGTAAGGATGTACAGAACATTGTTTCCATGTGAACACCCTCATTACTGAACCCTGGGGCTTTTCATGCGTGACTGCTGTGTGTTCTCTGGGCAGAAATAGCTTCTTTTTGGGGCAACCAGTTAAAAAGGGGAGCTCAGGCAATCTCTGGGAACCAAATCAAAATTCAGCTTGATTTCCAGTGTCTCTTGTTCTGATGCTAAGCTACAGTGACTGCTGCTTCTTGCAGCCTTAACAGAGTCATCTGCAGAGCTGGGACTAGGTTACAGTGCTGAGTGTGGCTTCAGTGCATGGTTTCTGTTGTGTCTTTCAGAGTCTTGGAGAGCTTGCTTGTGTCGTTGACCACCACTGTCATGGTCTTTGTGGCCTCCATGGTTCTGGGGGAATGCCGGCCGATATCTCCCAGCAGGCACGGTGGCAATGACACCCTGAGCCTGCAGGTGAGGGGTTCTTATGTGAATATTATATTCCCTGTCATGTTTTTCACCCTGTAGAGAGGCACAGGTATGCAGTGAGCTTTTGACAGCGTGCAGTACATAACAGAACTGCAGTGAGAGCCCATGGAGGGTTGCAGGAGCTGTGGGTGATAATGAAACCTACATTGTGCTTTTGTGCAAACAACTCAGGCTCTGAGTCAAGGAGCCCATTGATGTTTTGGCCTCATCTCTGCTATTGATGTTTGGTTTGAACTTCCCAAAGCATGGCTGTCCTGGGGTGAAGACAATGGCTAACAGTAACAGAAGTGTTATTTCCATTCTCTCCAAAGGCTAATGTAGGAGACAGTGAATTTTAATCCTTTGTGTCTTTTGTGTTCTGCATTAGGATATATCAGAGGATGTCAATTCAAGCATCAAAACTTTTTTTTGCCCAAATGAAACGTACAATGACATGGCCACGCTCTTCTTCAACCCTCAGGAGTCAGCTATCCTGCAGCTCTTCCACCAGGATGGTAAGTAGTTAGGAGACTGCCTCATCCCATGCTTAAGCTTCAGAGCTTCATCTTAGCTGGAACAGCACCACAAGGCTAGCAGCATCTTCAGGCCTTAATGGCTCTGGAGGACTGCTAGTAAAACTGGTGAAAGTCTCTTTGATGGGAAGAAAAACCTGCTTTTCCTCTCTTTTCACTTACTTAACATCTGCATGTGTGTTTGGACTGGGAGACTCAGTAGCTGTTGTGAGATGAGCCTGCTGTGAGCTGAGGGGTGGATGATGCAGGACTCTATCTTGGACAGACATGTGCCCCTTTCTTTAGTCATGATTCTTCTTGTGTTGCAGGTACTTTCAGCCCAGTCACCCTATCCCTGTTCTTCCTTCTCTATTTCTTACTCTCCTGCTGGACATATGGGATCTCTGTGCCCAGTGGTCTGTTTGTACCATCACTGCTTTGTGGGGCTGCCTTCGGACGCCTGGTCGCCAACCTCCTCAAAAGGTGCATCAAGTGTGCGTGTGAGGGACATGCTGCAGGTGCACCATGAGCTCTCAGGCAGGTTTTTCTAATCTGAGGGCTCTGTGCTTTGCTCTAGTTACATTGGTCTGGATCACATCTACTCAGGAACCTTTGCACTGATTGGGGCAGCAGCATTCCTGGGAGGAGTGGTCCGCATGACCATCAGCCTGACTGTCATCCTCATTGAGTCCACCAATGAGATCTCCTATGGGCTTCCCATTATGATCACCCTCATGGTGAGTGCAGCACCCTAGCTCTGGCTTTTTGCAGAATGCTTGAACATGTGCTGGCCATGAATCTTTGTTGCTTTCAGGGCTGTCATAAGCCAAGGGATCTTGCACTTGGAACAGCAACTCAGTAGACCTTGTGTTTGTTATGCAGGTAGCCAAGTGGACAGGAGACTTTTTCAACAAAGGCATCTATGACATCCATGTGAACTTGAGAGGGGTGCCTCTTCTGGAGTGGGAAACCGGGATGGAAATGGATAAGTAAGGCTGCTCCTCTTGGCCAGGCTGTGGGTGACAGTTTGTGGTGGGAATTCTTGCTCAGAAATGCGTTAACAGGGGGGGATGGTGCTTCATCTTATTGAACCTGGTTGCTCTGAGGAGCAGCTGTGAGGACTGCTGTGAAAGGAGTTGGGCACCAGGCCTGCAGAAGGAAAGAGATGCTGAAGCCCTTTCTGAGGGGGTGGATGGGTGGAAATCTGCAGGGTGGATTTGGGAAGTTCAGCAAGAGCTTTGTGAAAACATTCCATTGGACTTTGCTTCTTGTGGAATGTCGTCCTCTTCCCACTTGTTGTCTCTTCCCAGTAGTGTTTAGAAACTTTATTGTTAGTTAGAACATTCTACCTTTCCTCTAGTGCATCATTAATACAATGTTATGTTGTAAAAAAAAAAAAAAAAAAATCAGGTGTACTATCATTGCTGATACCACAGTGAAGGTGAGCACACAGGTAAAAGGAGCTAAAAGAATTTAACTGCAGCAGACTCCTTCAGGATCTTGTTCATCACCAGCCTTCTGTCACTGATGTGATTCATGCAGCAATCTTGGATTTCTCTTTCTTCAGGCTACAAGCCAGTGACATCATGGAGCCCAACCTGACGTACGTGTACCCACACACCCGGATCCAGTCCCTTGTCAGCATCCTGCGCACCACTGTGCACCACGCCTTCCCTGTGGTGACAGAGAACCGGGGCAACGAGAGGGAGTTCATGAAGGGAAATCAGCTGATCAGTAACAACATCAAATTCAAGGTAAAAGCTTGCTTGTTTGACAGGTTGAAGAGTAGAGAGCTTTGTTTTGCATTCAGAATGGCCTCGCTTTAGCTATTTAAGCTTTCGGGCAGAATTTGGGTCAGAGATAAGCACCTACTGCAGTAGAAAGTTTGTAAGAACTCCATTTCATTCCATTGTGTGGGTGATGGTAGAGACGAAAGAGTGGGCTGCATTCCCAGAGGGAAAAATTAAGAAGAAAAAATTAATCTGTTTAGCACAGACATGGAAACGTTTGGATTTGTTACTGAATTGCACAGTCCAATTCTTGCAAGTCCTGCAGCAGCGGTGGCTAATGAACAAGTTATGTGGTGGCACAAAGCTATGATTAGTAGTTCATAGTCACTCTTGGATAACTGTTGACTTGCTTAGTGAGTATCTGAAAATTGTTTGTTGTGTCCAGAAATCCAGCATCCTCACCCGAGCTGGAGAGCAGCGCAAGCGGAGCCAGTCCATGAAGTCCTACCCTTCGAGTGAGCTGCGTAACATGTGTGACGAGCACATAGCAACAGAGGAGCCCCCTGAAAAAGAGGATCTGCTGCAGCAGATGCTGGAGAGAAGGTGAGGTCCTGGTAGGCACAAATGTACAGAAGCAGGGTTTTTCCATACGTTGAGATGTGTTGTAAAGAATGTTTCATATGGCACTGGAAACAGTGCTGGTATCCATGTTCTAGAAGTGGTTTGTCAGGTCTGAGGAGCCAGTGCTGTCTCACACCTGTGACCAAGTCCCCAGCAAGTGGGTTATGTCCAGCTTCTTGCATTTACTTCAAACACTTATACAGACATATTTCCTTGAGAGGATGAAGTACCTGGGAAGATTTCTGTAGAAATCAATGTCCTCTGATCTGCAAAGATGTGAGAGCTCTGGAAAGCTCACTTATCCCAGCTGGTGCCAGGATACTGATCCCACCTTTCTGGTAACTGGGCTGAGTCACCAGGCTTGTGTTGCTGTTACTTCCAAGTAGAAGCCCAGTCTAGTGAATTATTTTCTACAGCAGTGATTGTGACTTTCATGAATGGCATCCTGACCCTAATATTTTGCCAGATGCTTCAGCTGAGTAATTTGGCACTGAAAATTGCTTTAATAGCAAGTGATTTGTAATTGAGTTAGGAGACTGTCCCATTCTACTGCTCTGACCACATAATGGCTCTTGACCTCTCTCCCCTGTATTTTTTTGTGAAGTCTTGCTTGTCCCTAGCAAGAGTCCCTAAAATATTCAGGGGAAGGTTGCAAAGAGCTGAAACAGCTGCTCTTTTGGGAGCTGGGGTATGTGAACCTTGTAACACATGGTGTTAAATCCATCACAGATACACTCCTTACCCCAATCTGTACCCTGACCAGTCTCCCAGTGAGGAGTGGACCATGGAGGAACGCTTCAGACCCTTGACCTTCCACGGCTTGATCTTGCGCTCACAGCTGGTCACCCTCCTTGACCGGGGGGTTTGCTACTCTGAGAGCCAGTCGGTGAGTCCTCCTCTTCAGAAACTGCAGCAGACACATCCCTGCCTTCTCAGGAGCTTGGGAACAATCTTCACGGGCTGCCAAAAAGAATATATCTATTTTTACACTTTAAGGAACGCATGTGTGTTTTTAAAGTTGCAGACGGGTAATGTGAATTCTCCCTTGCTGCTCTTAAGAGTAAAGGAAGTTGAAAATATCCCCAGGAATACGATAACCACTGTTAAAAAAGTCATCCAACAGACCTGTTTGTTGCATAAAGCTATGGAGAATATATGATTTGAATATATGACATAAAGATATGCAGAACTGGAGAACAGAGGGCAGATAGTAAATGCAAATAGAGCATCCAGCAGTATATACTTTGTGTTTTACTGCTGTGGGTTGAGGTCCTAGCAGAAAGATGTCAGCTGTGTCACTGAGATCAGGCCCAGCTCCCACAAGGCTGGTTTCCTGCTGTCCTCCAGTGTCAAGTATAGATTTGTCAAAAGCTGGGGAGCTGTTCTCTCTCAGCTAAAAGCCTGCATAGGTTTGGGTAACAGCATCTCTGCAGAAGGTGGGTGTGGGAGGAGGAGATCTGGGGGAGTAATTAGGAGGCATGGTTTGCTGTGCTGCTTGCAGCCCCTGTGTTTGGAATGGTGACACGTGGGTTCATGGGGTTTCTTTTGCTTGCAGAGTGCAAGTCAGCCTCGTCTGTCCCACGCAGAGATGTTGGAGGATTATCCCCACTACCCAGATATCCATGATCTGGACCTCACATTGCTGAACCCTCGTATGATAGTGGTAAGATATGCACTGCAGTGTGACAGTCCCTCCTCAGATATATTTACAGCTGTCCAAAGCTTTTAAAAAACACTGAGGGCGTGTTCTAATACACTCTTTGGTGCAGTAACCAACATCTTGTGCTCCTCAAGCACTCAGCCTTCTCTGCATGTGGAAATCTCCTGCTATGAGATGTTCATTGGTGCTTTACTTCTAGAATAAGGTGTTGCCTGTCCAGTTTAACTTCTCAACAAACCAAACCAAAATAAGTCATATTTGTGCAGAAATAGAAGATGACCACAGTCAAGTACTCTGTCCAGGCATCAGTGCCATGCAGGACTTGTAGGAGTTGCATGTTAGTGGTTCCCAGAGACACTGAAAATGCCTCTTGTAAATAACATGATTGTTTTTCTTTCTTAGGATGTCACCCCATACATGAACCCATCACCCTTTACTGTCTCTCCAAATACTCATGTGTCACAAGTCTTCAACCTGTTCAGGACAATGGGACTCAGGCATTTACCAGTTGTGAATGCAGTTGGAGAGGTGAGTCCTTGACTTGGCTTAGCTGAGCAAGGAAGCCACGGTGTTTGTGCAACATTTTCCATCTTTGGGACAATTAAGATCTCTTTTAACCTCAAACAGAAATGCTTTAAAGAGATCAGAATAGATTTTTAGGGCCCTGAAGGGTTGATTACTGTGACTTTGTTGGCATCTTTTGTGTTCTACCTGTTTCCCCTTTACCTGCAAGGAGCAGGATGTGCATCTCTCCTGTCTCAGGTGTGCAGCCTGTAGAAGCTGTCCCATTTTTCTATCTGTTGAGAGGCCCTGAGCTCATCAGAGGCCACTAATCTGTCGTTTCTTTCACAGCTTTATTTGAGGCTAAGAGCAAAATTTCCTATATGTTGGGGCAAGAGGTTTTTCTGTAGGAAGGGAGTTGTATTCTATTTCTACTCACAGGAGCAGCAAAGCAAAGAAGTGTTTAAAGGGTCTGTGCTTGACTCACTGTCCCTTTGCCATCTACAGTGCTCAGAAACAGTCAGTAGATGTCAGCAACCTCCTATAACCACTGTGAGAAACTGTTTCCCCCTAGCCTGACCTGGTCTGTGTGAGGCACCAGTGCTTTTCCTGCCTCAGGGATCCCCACAGTTACTCTGCAGGGCCTGTGAGTTGCAAAGGAGATGTTAGTTTATTCCATTTTAGTACAAGATGCTCTTGTGGTACTAAAGAACAGCCTAGTTCTAAACTCCTTCCATGTGTAAAATCAGAGAGGTGTTTCACCAGCTGAAATGTGTGGTTTGACTTTATCCACAGCAGGCTGGGAGGGTCCCTCTTGTCTCCTGCCAGTGTGCCTTAGTTAGTCTTGACCATTTCTCTGTTTTGGTTTTTAGAGCTTCCTTGAATGTATCTGACAGGAGCTGTCTGAAGTCATGCCATGTGGAGCACCAGAAATGTCTTGAATAAAGGACAGCTTTGTTATTTCCAATTGCAGTTTTTACTTCCTGAAGGATTTTATATCCTCTGGCATGGAAAGGATTTCCCTTCCTAGGCAGAGGGTCCTACTGGTGCCAGACACCACAGCAATGGTGAAGCTGTTTGTTTGGGTGTTGTTTGGTTGTAAGGTGTTTGTTTGGGTGTAGTTAAATCAGCATTCTTGCCTGAAGAGTAAGTGTTGGTAGAGGGAGGAAAGTTGTTTCTGTGAATTTCAATTTGAATCCACTCTTAACTCAGCATTGGTCAAGAACTGCTCTCAGGTTTCTTCTTTTTGGGTTGTTGAAAAGAATGACCACTTGCGAAAAACACAAATCACTTGTTTTGGAAATTTTCAAAGTTTAATAGTAGTAAAATGGTTATAAAAATAGTAATACAATTAGAGCAATAATAATTTGGACAAATTGGGATTAGGACAATATGAGACAGTAAAAACAAAGAGTTACAGACAGTCCAGATACCTTTTTCTGGGCAGCACAAGCCCGAAAAAGGACCCACGTTAACAGAGGATTAACTCTTCAAAGCAACAGCCTGTTGCATATTCATACACCTCATCCATGATGCATAAATTCCATTCAAACACAGGATTCTGTCTGGGCAGTGTCAGCTTCTTCCTCTGAATCCTAACAGCAATTTCGAGGCAGGAAGAAGTTCCTTTCTTCTGATAATGGAGCAATAAATTCTTTTTCTCTGAAAGATTCAGGTGTGCTGTGGCTGCTGTCTCACTGAGTCCTTTCTTTAAAAAAAGTATCCTACTTAGCACAGTTTTTCTATTTTAACTTTTTTTATAGCCTAAAACTATATTTAGCACACTACTTAAGAGAATTGATACAGCATCACTTTCTAACATAACACACATAATATTCATTTTAATATTTGCAAAAAGCCAATCATAAAATACATGCATTTTTCACACACTTTATTATGGATGTCTTTCAGTGGCACATCTCTGATACAGACTGTATCTTTTCTTCTTCTTTCCTTCCTGTTTAAGGTTGTTGGGATCATCACTCGGCACAACCTGACCCACGAATTCCTGCAGGCAAGACTGAGACAGCACTACCAGACCATTTGATGCCCCTGCCCCTCTGTCAGTGTGGCTTCCTCCCTGTCCAAGCTGGCACACATGCTCGCATCCTGCTTGGACCACACCAGGCCCAAGACCTCCCGTTTGGCTTCTCACGTGCATATCAAGCCTGGGGAACTGGAAAACATTTTGCTAGCCAGAGAATTAGAGGAGCTGCCTGAGCCCAGAGCTGTTGATTGGTCTCAGGCACTTGGTTTGACAACTCTTGATCCAGGTGTTTTCTTCCCCTGTCCCCCAGTTATCTCCTTCTGTCAGATGTTGTCCTGACACTGTGTGTTCTGCCATTTTATTTTGGGGTTTTCTGAAGAGTTGGAAAAAAGAACCATTTCCCTCCACTGTGTTCTGGGCAAAGAACTGCAGTGTCTTCCCCTTCCTCCTGTGTGACTCCCTTTTCTTCCTCCTCCCTTGTTCCTGCAACTGTTGCCTTATTTGTGTGGGAAGGGAGTTACTGTCACCACTGAGAGGAGATACTGAAGGTTGCAGATACCAGATAGCTGCTCTCCAGGATGGTTTCTTGCAAAAGCAGTTTTAAAATATCCAGCGTTTTGGAAATGTACCTGTCTTTGCAAGTGTTCCCCTTTGCCCATATTTTTTCACTCTGGCTTCATTTGTTGTTAATTTCTCTCATTTTTTCACGGGGAAATGTTTCTGCTGTGATGTTTTTGATAGCAGCTCAGCAGATTTGGAGTTCAAAATGGTTACATTTCAGTTACTGTTTGGGTTTATAAATATTTAATACATTTGTGAACATCTCAAAGAAAGGAGATCTCTTCCCTGTTAGCTGTTGCTGTTGTCTCCCTGTAAGAGACTCTTCTAAGATGCTTGGTGGCACTCCACTTTGACATTCCTGCATTTCTTGCCATTTGTAGGCACTTTGTCCCTGCACTGCTCAAACAGTGAGAGCCTGGGGCACCTTTCCAGCTGGAGTCAGAGACCAGGGAACTCCACATCTTGAGAGCATGGAGAAGTGTTGCTTTGTGGAAGCAAATAGAACTGATGAGCTCTGGGCTTGCTTGGATTATCTCTGTGTCATGAGAGGAGTTGCTGTAGTTCCAGGCTGCCATAAGGAGGGGTACTTGGTGCTGGTGACTGAGGCAGGATCTCCTGCAGGTGATTAGTGGGGCTGTCTGTGCTCTATAAATGCTTGGGATCATGTTTGCAACAATCTGTAAGGCTAAAATCAGCCCTCAGGAGCCAGTTGCAGCCAGTTCAGTGCTTTAGCAGGTACCATCCTGGCCAGCACCTGTATTGTTCCAGCAGGCACCTGCCCTGCTGAGTTCTCAGTGCAGATAACCCTCAGTGGGAAGCCAGTGCTGTGCCTCAGGGACTGCAGAGCTGATTGGCTTGATAAAGCACAGAGCATTCCCTCAGCCAGGATACATGGGGAATGTATTCCAGAAAAGCTTCTGCACAGCCCCTGAGCTCTGCAGTTAACCTGTTGTCTGCCAGAAGGAGCTGCCCAGGACAGAAGGCAGGCTTTGTTGATTTTCTGTGTTTCCTTAGAGTGTAGGAGTTGGCATCAGGTACTACCCTTGGTTTGTGAATTCTTTCCCTGTAAGTAGAGTGAGGATGTTTGTTCTGTCTGGATAATCTCTGCAGGTGTTCTCTGAAATGCCTGTGTTCCCTGAGCTCTGCTCTTACACTGGGCTGTCCCAGCAAACTTCCAGCACCCATCTGCACTCCCTGAAGCTGGGCTGTAGGTGTGAAATATGCTTATGTTAGGCTACCTGATTTCTTTCAAAGGATCTGGTTGATGATGAATCACAGGAATCCTGGGTTTGTGGGATTTCAGATCACTTAGGTGGAATTGGCAATCCTGTACTGTTAGAACACCTGTCAAGAATGTCCTGTGTCTCCCCATGACAAATGTTTCTCCTGTGAGTGTGGAGGGAAGGTTCCTTCTCTTCCTGCACATGAAGAAGGCTCCTTAGGTTGTTTGCCTTGAGCTGGTCCTGTTTTATTTCTGTACACAAATACAGGCAGGGTGTTTTGCTGCAGGGTGTCTTTGTCATTGCTGCTGAGACAAGAGTTGGGCAATCCAGACAAATCAGGCTGGAGAATCTTATCAAGGGCACCAGATGCTTCCCCATGAGAAGGCACTTTGCCTTCAATCTGTTGGCAGCACTGTCTGCTCTTCCTGGGCATCTTATTCAAATGTTTCAGCTGAAAAACACCCTTTCATTCTTTCAGTAAAGACATTTTCAGTGAGGATGGTGGGTGACCCTGGCAGCTGCTTTAAAGGGAAATCTCAGTGTGCAATTACTGTTCTGTAGCCTGCAGAAAAGGAATGACAAGTTCACCTGACATTTGGAGATGCAGTATTTCCTTTCTGATGAGGACTGATGCCAAGGGGTTTGTGTTGAATCAGTCCTCTCATACTTCAGTTACTTAAATCCTGTCTTACAGCACACTTACTGCTTCTACCCTGGCTCTAGTTGCTAAGTGATTTACTAAGGAACTTATTCTAACATAGGTGCCAGGAACATTTTAACAGAGCAACACTAAGGGGAAAAATAACTCAGAACTGGGTTAGTTCTGATGGCAAGGTTAGGGGGTTAGTCTGGGGCCTTCCTCCTTGCCTTGTGGCTTCCTGTGCAGTGTTAATTATGCAGTTTTGAAATATTAATTACTGTGAACCATTCCAATGGTATCAACTTACCTTTCCATTTCATTTTTTTGCACTGTTTTTTGTTATGAAATGATGTAAGCTAATTCCATGGTGTGTGTATATAAATTGTATTTTTTTTATAATTTGTATGAATATATTTTTATTTGAACAATGGCACTTGGGAAGTATTCATGTAGCTGTAACATGTCTGAGAGTAAAATGTTTGTGTGTCTCCTTCAGCACTTTCAAGGCCTTTTGATGTTTCTAGTATTGTTTTATTTTTGCCCTTTATGATAATAAAACAGTAGAACATGGCAGCATCCAAGAGCATGATTTGAGGTAGATTTGTTGCTATTTATGAGCTGTCTGGATCTAACAGGTTGTACAGAAGGTGCTCTTAGTCTAGGCAGAGAGGAATGGCTGTGATCCATCAGCTTGTGACCACTGCAGTTCCAAATTCTCACCACAGCTGTTTCAAAGGAGGGAATTGCCATGTTTGATAAGGAGCTAAATTGTGCCCATTGTGCTGCTTTTCTTACCTGAGAACTCACCAGTAAGTTAATGGAAGAGGTTTAAACTACAGTGTGTCACCTCTTGTTGTACAGGTATGAAGGATTTTAATTTCATCTTGAATTTTTATTTAATTTGTGGCTATCTTTCCTACTTTGTCCTGCTGTCTGCCTTACAGAAAAGAATTAGTGACACTTTTTGAGCTTTCATCTCATTTTGGCTTACAAGCCAAAAATGTAAGTACAGTCTTTGAGCCCTGTAGAAATATCTGACTCAAGAACTCACTGCCTTTCCATGTTTCTGTGCATTGGGGGCTGAGTTGTACAGGAGGCACATAGTACAGATGTTGTACAGAATATACAGATGTTGTACAGATGCACACAGGAGCTCTCTGAGGCACTCTGACACAGAGCTGGCCAGCAGCTTGTCTGGCTCTGCCCTCTGGCTGTGTAGTGCCAGGGAAAGCCTGAGATGGGTAAAACCCTCTCTTGGGAAGGAATGGCAGAAAATCTGATTTGAGGGGTTAAAAAGGTGCCACAGAGGGCTTAACTCAGCAAGGAATAGGAGGGATACCCTAGCAGGGGTGGGAAGGAGTCATCAGGAGAAGGGACTGGGGGAACTCTGCTTCTGTGCTGCCTTTGATGTAAGTGCAGCAACACAGCAGGGAATGGGAGAGGTTTATATCCAACCATGCATCATTGTCCCTGTAATGACACACTGGGGCTCTAGCAGAAAAAAATTAGTGGTGTTCAGTGAGATTATTATTTTTTAAATTTTTGCTTTGCTAGCAGGATACAAGCTGCCTCTTCAGTGTGTGGGCATTCCCAGTTGTGACTCATGCAGCAGGCACTGGGAGGAGCAGAGGATGGCTGCTGGAGCCTTGGCTGTTGCAGGGTGTGACAGGAGAGTGAAGCTGCTCTTGTTGTCCAGGGTGCTGAAGGGCTTTTCAGCAGCAGTGGGATACACTCAGTCTGCTCTGCATCCTCTGTTCAAATGCAGTGTCTGAAAAGGCTCACTGGGAGCTGGGATGAGATGTCAGTGAGCTCCCCTGCTGTCTGGGAAGGGAGGGGAGTCAGTGAGGTTTGGATGTTGAGATAATGTCACTGTCATATTTTCTGAAAAATCCCTTCACCAGGATTTCTTCTCCTGGGAAGCTGAGAAGCCTCAGAAAAGAATGAAAACAATAATTATCTGATTGCTTCTCCCTGTTTTGCTGCTTTGGAATGTGGTCTAGATATTGTTTACCAACTGGTCAATGTTTGATTGGTTTCATGTGAATTGGTTTTATTTAATGACCAATCATCATCAACTGTGTTAGACTCTGAGGAGTGAGTCACGAGTTTTTCATTATCATTCTTGTTAAACCTTCTGTCTGTATCCTTCTGTTTCTTTAGTATAGTTTCAGTATAGTACTCTTTTAATATAATATCATAAAATAATAAACCAGCCTTCTGAGAACATAAAGTCAGATTCTCATCTCTCGCCTCGTCCTGGAAACCCTCACAAACTCAGCAAGATAACAGTTTCAAAGTGAGCAGGATGTCCCTTTCTCCAGGCTGTTCTGATTGCTGTATGGGCTGTGTATGGTTTAACACACATCTTACTGATACTTTAAGCATTTTAAAGCAGAAACTGGAGCCCATATATACCAATTTCAGCAGAAAATAGTACTGTGTTGAAAACTCATGACCAACATCTCAGACATGACAACCTTGAGACTTTGACTCCCCCAGCAGCTCTTTGATGCCTATGCTAGAGAACATCTCTCTGGGATGCCTGAATTAACACACCAGTTTTATTCTTGTTTTCTTGTATTCCAATTCCCAGCATAGCAGGCCTGACTCTAGTTGCCTTCCCATCATAAACTTCACCTCCTCCCAAGAGGGATTGTGCTGGTTTTCTGAGAGAGCAGTCAGGTGATGGTAATAGAGGGGGAAAGCCTTACAAATCTTCCTTCCTTCCCACATAGAAGTGTGGGACACGCTTATCAAGCAGATATCTATCAGCAAAGGCCCTTGGGGGCCAAGATTCAGGAGAAGTAAATCAAGCAAGCTGGTTGTGGCCAGACTGGGATGTGAGCTGGCACAGCTCCATGTCTCCCTGCAGCAGTGGAGGGTAGATGTGTGCCCTGCCCTTCACATGTGATTTCTTGGAGGAACCAAGCAGTGCTGACAGCTCCTCTTGGCATTCTTGCCTGCCAACTTGGATTTCGGTGGAAGCATTTGTTTAGTGGGAAGCTGCATAGGGATAGTGCAGTGTCTGAGGGGTAGAGAAACCATCAAATCTAATTTGCAAATATACTCAGTGCCAAGCAGACCCCTATTCCAAACAAGGCTCATGGCTCACAGAGTGCATGGGGCACACTAATGGAATTACTGGGTTTCAGAGTCCAAAGGAAAGCAAGCTGCTGAATTGTGCATGGCCAATAATGGGTGCTGCCAAACACTGTTCAGAAGTCAGAATGAAGTCTGGCAGGGCAGGAGGTGGCAAATGTCATCAGAGTTGTGTGGAGGGTGTTAGCCTGCTCCTTCTCTGGTCCCACTGGGATATTTCTTCATTTACATGATGGCTGTTCACAAGATTGTTCCCTGCTCTCTCTGATCCAGCTCTCACAGCACCAGTGGCAGCTTTTTTCCATCCTTGGGGGTGATGTTTGCCTGTAGAGCTGATCAGTGTCGAGTTTCTCCCATTCAGCTTTTCCCGGTGCTTACTCCTGAGTGCAGCACTATTGTGACCTGGCTGCAGGATTTCCCTGAGGGTGCTTTACAGCTCAGTGTGTGTATGGGAGCAGCAGTAAAAATCCAGTCAGAGATGCTTTTTTCCTCGACTGCTTACCCTCCATTAGGTTCTCCCAGACTGCAGGGTCTATTAACTCACTGTCTGCAAGCTGATACAGACTTGTTCCATCAGGAACTGGCTTGCTGCTAATACTGGACCCACCTGGCTTTAGGTCAGGAAGCATTGCCTCTTCTGGCCATTTTTAGCACATTCCACTGAACTAATCAGTGTTTTGTGCCTTGAGGGACTGACAGGGAGGGACAATTTGCAGTGTCTGTGCAAGCTGTGCTTGACTGGGTAAAATTCAGCTCCAGCTATTGTTAGAGTACATGAATTGTTTTTACTTTCAGCAGCACAGGGGAAGTCAGGCTGTTGCTCATTGCTGGTGTGGAAGGATCCACCTGCATGTTCCCATCGTGCTGCAGTAGGTGTGTTTGGAAAGCCTTTTAAGAAAACAAAGCCCCAGTATCTCCCCAAAGGGTGACTTCACACCCCCATGGTCTGTGAAATTGAGTAAATGCAAAGTCACTGTATTTTACACTGCAGAGATGTCCCATGGATGCTGCTGGGAATCTCAGCCTGAGAATTAATTCTTCTGTCAGGGAAACCTGTGTGAACACTATTCCACAAAGTATTTTATCTGTAGCTGGTGCTGCTGGAAGGAGAGGATTTGTATCACACTGTGGTTTCCTGTTGGAGTGTTCCAAAATTAGTCCCTCAGATTGGACTTCTGCCCTTCTTGCCTGGGAAAGAATCACAAGGCCCAGTGTGGAGAGGAGCACACAGATCCCTCTTGGAGGCCATGTCAGCACTGCAGGGAGTGACTGGGAGGGTGGCTTGTCACAAATGTGATGTGTGACATGAGCCCTATCAAAGTGTTGCAGCACCTTTAGCTGTGACTGGCCTTGTGCAAGGAGGGGTGGGCACTTGAATTTACCCTTTCCCTGGAGCTGTGGCCCCTGAGAGCTGTTGTCAGCAGCTCTGGAACTCCTGCAATCCAATTCCTTATCCTCACCAGGCACTGTTCCTGTCACCTTTGCATAAGCAAAGTCAGAATTGGATTGTTCCAGCTGAGTTTGTCCTGGTGCTGCCTTCTTAAGCCCTGAACAAACTTCTCAGGGTACTCAGGTCCATGGGAGTGCACTGAGATTCTGGGAATGAGACTCATGAGGTGCTCAAAATAACACAGTTCCTAGCAGAACATGCAGTCAGCCACAGGACAGTTGTGTTGAGCTGGGCTGGATGCCATTGCTGGGGCTCACTTGGGGGTCCAAACTCTTTGTTCCTTGGGATGCTGACTGAATGTGTTTTTGGCAATATTTCCATCTTTGGTGGGGTGCTAGAATATGTTTTGGGTCAAATTCAGCTCCTAGGTGTGAAATCTAGCAAGGTTAAATAAACCCTAATCATACTTCCAGTGTTCCCATTAGCCATGTCAGGACAACTTTGCAAGGGGCCACTCCCAGAAAGTGATAAATGCTCCATCCAAACTGCTGTGTAGTTCAGGGATCCCACCTACCCTCTCATGATAATATTCAAACCTTTGAGGATCCTTCTAAAAATTCTGGGAATCAGCATCTCAGCCACGTGCAGAGTGAGACAAGACACAGTTGATGATGTATCTTTCTGTTGATGCTCGTAACCTTTATTGGGTCACTGCTAGAAAGCATATACAATGAATTCCCTTTCCTCCCTCTGGTTATCTTGAAGCTTGTGGAGTGTTATGGTTTTATTTATTTCTTTTCTTGTAGCTTTTGCTCACTTGAGGCATTTGTGGCAGTTCCCATGACTGAATAATTTAAACCAGCAAAAGGACTCTCTTATCACTGAAACCCTGTCTATAGGAGAACTCATGATGATCTTTCAATGTTAAGCAAGTTGGTTTTTTTTCTTTTTTTCCTGCTAACCTGTTAGCATTTCTTACTGCAGAGGAAAAGCCTCTAGTCAAAAACTCATTTTCATTCTTACTAAGCTTTCTCTGTCTCATGTAAGTAAGATCCAGGCTTGTGGGTACCAGAATATCAATAAAACTTAAGATTTTGACTTTAGGCAAATACAAGAAAATTTAATGCAACAGACAGGAGAGAGGTCCAGCACAGATGTCTAATGTGTTAGTTTTATTTAAAGATGGTCTGTCAGTGCTAACGTAAGAAATGTTCTTTAAAAAACATCAAATAAATAAATAAATAAATAAATAAAAATAGGAATAACTTTCTGTTGAGGAGCTTGGAAAGCATCTGGCTTTCATCCTGGGAGGAAGGGGTACTGTAAAGCATTCTTCAGAGCAGGTTCTAGGGAGGTTGATCCTAATTTCTCCGGTAACCTGCAAACCAAACATGAAATAATAAATGTTACTAGAATCTGGCTTTGTCTTGGTATGTGTCACCATTATCAGCAATGCTTTTGAAAAACCAATACTAGCTTAAATACTAGGCTCAAATTAGTTTCAGAATGGAATTGTCTTAAAGATTTAAATGAGGAGCTGCTCCTCCCCTGTGCCATGGCACAGACACAGTCTGTGCTGTTGTGTGAATGGCTCAGCCAGGACTCACCATTGCAGCCCATCCCACTGAGGGAGCCAATCCTGTCAATCCTCCTCCCAAAGCAGCCAGAATCCCTCATCATCCTGGGCATCTGCAGCCCCCTCAGTCTCTTGAGGAAGGGGTCCCTGTAGGACAGAGGGGTGTTGGGTGCCAGTCTGGGTTCAGCCTTCTGGTTGTCGCTGTCATCGGCGAGTTCCGGCAGGATCTCCTCCTGGGGTTTGGGTTCTTGCAGGTCAGGGTTGGACTCCAGGGCTTCCATCATTGCAAACTTATCCTCCAGTCTTTCCAGCAGAGCCTGTAAGAGAAGGATTAAATTAATGACATTCCTTGTTTTGTGATCCTTTGCTAGCTCTTCCAGTCATTCTGTATTTATCGATGGTCCCATAGCCCACCCTAGGGACACTGACAGGTTGGGTCCCAGCCTTACTGGTGGTCTTTGGGTTCTGTCCTCTGCATTATATCCCTGTTCACACTAATTCCATCTATGGGAAGGCATAGCTTCACCTTGTGAACTGAGTGAAGCTGCTTGCCATCATGTGTATCTTACAGACAAGTTTAGAACACGTTTTGGCAGAGACGAAAATGCAAGATGTGGGTTGGACAGAGTCCACTCAGCCCACCAGTGGTACACAGTCTGAGAGAACCTCCAGCCACACACAGCCCACCCCCACATTCTCACATTGCTGCTTTGTCACCCCTGGCTGTTCCAATGGACATTACTTGGGGAAGCTCTAGGTGTTTTCACTAATCTCTGCCCCAGGGATTCCAGGATTGCAGCTCCTGAAAGTGACTGAAAATACCTGTGTGGTAAATTCATGCCTGCTCTGTAGTTGCTTCCTGGATACCACTCTGTAATTTGTAGAGCTTTGTGTAACTGGGGTCAGATAACCTCCTCAAGGGCAGCTCAACCAAATAGAGGAATCTAATTGCCCAGCTCTAGAATATGAATATACAGGAATGAGCCTTATGGCTTGCCTGACAGTGAGTGCATTTGGAAGCCACTCTTCCTGGCTGCTGAAAACAGCCCAGAGGCAGCTTTAGCTTCAATGTTCTTATCAGCTCAGGGAGTTTGTTCTTAGGGCCTGAGAACAGCTTTGGGGAGCTGGTTACTGGTACCAACCAGCCCAAGGAAAGGTTTGAGCTTTCAGATCCCATCAGAGTCTCAAGCTTGTACTGTGCTGTAACAATGGATTTTCTCTATTATTTTTTAAAATGCTTAGCAGTAATTTTATAGCTCTGGAAGCTTTTCTGGATGAGCCACACTAAAGGATTGTGTTAATTCCTCTAGTAAAATTTCTAAAAGTTTGTCTTTGGCTTCTCCACTTTACCTCCTCATCTCTCATCCATACACAACCAGATCTCTCAAATTCACAAAGCCAGAGCCATATGGCTGCCCTGTGGACCAGGGGTAAGCACATGGACAAGACCCCACCTCAGAGTTTTCTACTTGTTCTTACAGAGCTACTCTGATGATTTTTTCCTTCCCTGGAACTTTGTTCCCAGGAAGATGTGTCTTTAAAAGCAACCAAAACACCAAAGCAGACATCCTTCAATCACAATTTTGGTTCCCACTACTGCCCAGGAGCTGGGGTGAACCCAACACAGGAGGAAATTTCCCTACAGAGTTTCTCTGAACCCCTCTGAAAAGCTTTGCCCCCCAGCATGTGATGGCTGATGTGGTTATTGCAATCCAATCACGCAAAAGGAAGGCAAAGCACCACCTCACACCCTGCTAAGCACCCCAAAAGTTTACCCTTGCAAAACGAGAGTCCTCACCTCCATGCTGGCCAGTTCTTTGGCAGGGCTGAGGCTGTAGATAGGGTTGGCTCTGCTGGGCTGGAGCTGGATGAGCAGCAGCAGAAGGAAGCCATAGAAAAATGAGCCTTTAGTGTCCATGGCGCTGACCTCGTTGGGAGTAGGGAAGTTCAAGCTGTTTCTTCTGTGATGTCCCTTCAAGTCTCTTTCTTCCTTGTGGTGTTGTGTCTCTTCTGAATCTCCTCTTTTATACTCTTTGGGTGATCCCTGCTTCCTAGGTTATCAGTGGGTTTATCTTGGGCACATTCCAGTCCCACTGCAGGCATGCAGCTCTGTCAAGGGAAGATTCCCTTTATTAGCTGTCATTAGGCAGCAGCTGCTGTTGCTGAGGAATGTATGTCACAAGTCAGTGATTTCATGTCACTCCCCCTCCTCTTGATACCAGGAGCTGTGATTACATAGTCCAGTTGGAAATTCTTAGCAATTCTCTTTCAAGAGACCCCTATAGTCAGATTTACAATCCCAAAACTGTTCTAAACTTTGCTCAGTTAGAAGATTTCCATAAGGAAAATGCCTTTTACAGGGGAAAGAACAGGCTTTCAGATCAGTGTTTGGTGAAGAGTCAAGAATGAAGATAAATTGTCTTTCAGGACACCTAAAGCATTGTGCACACTTCCCTTATATGGAATATGCGCGGCCACCGCCTACCAGAAACTGTGCTGAAAATCCCAGATTTGGGCCACTTTTCCCATTGCTACTGAGGTGATATCACCACTGAAACTTTGTATTTGTGTGTTACCAACAAGAGCAGCACCTCGACCTGCACCTCAGTGCAGAACTGACCGTGGGGAGAGCGAGCACCTCCAGCCCTCCGCGACAGCCGGCTCCGGCACCACTGACAAACACTGGGGTTTGTTAACAGCCAAATGCTTAAATAATGGGATTTCTTTAAGCACTGATGGTAAGGCTGGACCCTGCATCAAGAAAATTTGAAGATCAGGCAGCCAGTTTCAGCAATAATCTTATTTTACCGTCGTACAAGAAAGAAACTTGTTCAATGAGAACTTAAATAGATTGCTGGTATTATTCAGAATCTGTCCCGAAGAAAGAATGGATGAATTTGTACATATGTGAGTTTTGTGAGGAGTTAAAACAAAATCTTAAATATAATATATTAAAAGCTAAAAGTATTTATTTAAGCGCTGAATGTCTTAAAATGAGCTAGAAACTCCCTATGCTTAGATGAGAAATTACAAAAGTACAGAAATGCTTCAAATTTCCATTTTTGTCTTTGTACATATAGTATAACTAAAACTTAATCTTTTTACAGAAATGCAAGAGAGTTCTAAATCATGAAGCAATGGCTTTTTTTTTACATTTTCCTAATGTTTATTGTTATTTTAAATTGAAACAACAACAAAGGTAGGAGTAAGTTGAATGTCAATCTAGTAATAATTTGTTGACTTTTCATATGAACATAGATCTTGAAAGAATCTCCTGAGTACGCTTTCAAAATAATAATAGAATGATAAGCTATTGCCCATGTCTTAAATGTCTTAACATGGTGTTTATGTACAAACATGTGCACATACTGCTCACATGATCAGCTACCAAAATTATACTAGAAAGGACATTCTCAAGGTTGTGAAGTCATGCTCAAATGCTACTTCTTCCTAATATAGCCCGAAGTCAGCCCAACTCTGTGTATGCTCTGATGAAGCCCTTTATTAAAAGAGTTCTCTGTTTTTTCTCAATGCTTTATTTTTTTAGAACATAAAGGCAATATTATTTTTCTGTATTATTTGCTTTATTTTTTTAGAACATAAAGGCAATATTATTTTTCTGTATTATTCTGTACTCCAACACTTTCTTATTTTGTGCTTTCAAAAAAGAATTAAGGTCCTGATAGCTTATTTTTTATAATTAACATTCTATACTGCAGCGTCTGTATAATTCATTAGTTACAAGTATTCTCTTCCTGCTGCTCTTTGTTTGTTTGTGCCAAGGTGTTACTTTGTTTTGTAAACTGCAAAAGTGGGAGAAGATAAACCAGAATTATTCATTCATTTTGAGTATCCAATTTAAGATAATTAGAATCTGTTATCGTTGTATTTCTTGTTTCTTTCCTTTCACACCTCCCCCCCACACACAAAGTATTCTCTAGTGCTCTCTGTACAAAAACATTTTGTAGCTTGCTCTGAGATTTCCTTTGTGTCTGGTTTTTTCATTTGGTTTGTTTTGTTTTTGGTTTTGGTTTTGTTTTTATTTTTGCTTTGTACAGCAGCACCTGGGGCACAAACCCAGCAGCAAGAAATTAAGGAACACAACGTTAATCTCAGATGTGAAATATTTTGCTTTGAGTGACCTCTCCCTGTGAAACAATCTAATTGTCCAGGATTTTAGTCATTAAGTCAGACCCCAAGTTAGTCCTTTTTTTACTGGTTCTTTCTTTGTCATCTTCTGTGTTCCATGGCAGATAAATAAGATGCAGCAGCATGGCTTCAACCTTGATAATACTTTTCTAAGACAGGAAGCTTTTGTGCTCTATTCCATGTACAATGTAGAGATGGGATGAAATGGCTCCCTGTCACAGTAGCAGTTGTATTTTCTCAGCCAAATTCTGCCCTCAATTATCCACCTTGCAGTTCTGCCAAAGCAAACGGAGTGTGAAATGTCAGAACTCAGCTCATCATTGTTAAGCTATAAAAGTCACTTGTTTATCTCAGTCTTATCACCCTGGTAAATTAATATGGACTTTAGGCTTTATAGCCTAGCAGTAAAGTAAGGATCTGGGCATTTCCCCAGTTAAATGTCTGCATTAACAGGGCAGCAGGTTCCTCTGAAAAGCTTTCTGTGACTGGTTTTGGGGAACCTGGCACATTTCCCCTGCTCCCCAGGGTGTGGGATGGGAGCTGTGGTGCCAGGAGGCTCCGTCAGAGCAGCTCTGGTTGTTCAGATCAGAGAGATGCTGCTGGCAGCCTGTGTGTGGATCCTGTGATGAGGAGGATGGACACAGCTCAGCTGAGGTGACATTGCCCCTTCCCCAGCCAGGTGGTTCTGTGTCCTTGCTTTTCAGCCCTGTGAGGGCAAGGACTGAAACCTGGAGGTCGGCACCGTGTGGGTTCCACCTGCTGCTGGACAGACCTGCCCAAAGTGCTGCCCTGACCTGCTGCACATCCTGCCACTGTGTCCATTCCCTTCTGCCTCTGGGCTGGGCAGTGGGAGCTGCTTGTACAGAGCCTCCTGTTCTGAGGAAGGGGCTGGATTTGGATTCCTTTCATCTCCCGGTGACAAAACCTTTGACAAAACGATGTCACACTGTGACGGTGTTCACAGGGGTCTGAGGATGAGGGAAGAGACGAGGATCTGACTCCATGTTTCAGAAGGCTTGATTTATTTTTTTATGATATATATTACATTAAAACTATACTAAAAGAATAGAAGAAAGGATTTCATCAGAAGGCTGGCTAAGAATAGAAAAAGAAAGAATGATAGCAAAGGCTTGTGGCTCGGACAGAGAGCCTGAGCCAGCTGACTGTGATTGGCCATTAATTAGAAGCAACCACATGAGACCAATCACAGATTCACCTGTTGCATTCCACAGCAGCAGACAATCATTATTTACATTTTGTTCTTGAGGCCTCTCAGCTTCTCAGGAGTCAAAAACCTAAGGAAGGGATTTTTCATAAAAGATGTCTGCAACACCACACTCCACCCAGGCTCTCTTTCCCTTCATGATAGTTAGACTGAGAAGGAAATTAATCAATGAGTCCCTCAGACAAGAATCAAAACAGAAATATAAAAATATCTGGAGGGGCCATCCTGCAACTAAGTGGTGCCTCCCTTTTTCCAAAGGGGGAAATTCATTTTCATCCTAAACACGGATTGTTTCTCCCGCTGATCGTGATGCATTATCTGTGTGCTGGGCCCTCCAGGCTGCGGGGAGCCCCGGGCGGGCGAGGGCGGCCCGGCGGGCCGTGGGCGTCTGTCCCAGGTGCTGAAGCCCTCGCAGCCCTTCGCCTGCAGCTGCAGCCGCTACCCGGTGGATTTTAAAAGCGATTTTTAAAGCCCTTTGTCCTAAGAAGTCCCCCCATGCCGGTCTGCCGTGCTCAGCCCATGGCACAGGGGTGGGTGTGGGACACGGCCTGCAGTGAGCCCCAGCCCCGCGCCCACCTCGGGCAGATTCCCTGGTGCCGGCACTGAAACCATCGGGAAGGCCAAGCTGGCTCACTGCCAGGTAGTGCCACCTCAGTACAGCATGAGATTTCATATTTTAGAAAAACTTGGAGGGCTGTTTCTTTATTCTTCCTTTCCCCCTCGTCTCGGGTCGGCTGTTGATATTCTCTGCCCCAGGTGTGCAGGATGTCTCTGTCTTGGCCTGTGCAACTGAAGAACGAGTCTGGACTCTTCATTTTTCTGTCTTGAGGTTGTTTATTAATTCTTATCTATAAAATTTTCTTTCAGCCACAGGCACTCTGACCGCCCCCGAGGCAGTGTTGTCCTTTTGTACTACAAACTACATATAACAAATTTACACTTATTTCCCAATACCTATCACCTGTGTTAGACAGTGCACTTCTACTCTAAACCAATCCCAGAGTGCCAACACCACTGCAGAAAATGGAGAACAAGAAGAAGAAAGAAGGACTAGACACACCCTGATTCCTCCATCTTGTCCCCAAAACCCCCATACCAAAATCCTAAAATCTACATTTTCACCCTGTGCATATTTTATTATTACACTATTCAAACCTGTGTGACTTTCAGGTCCTCATACAAAGCTGGCAGTTTGCTCCAGGGGTCACAATCAAATCCCCAGGTGCTCTGGGCTGTGTGCCAGGGTCTCTGAGCCCCCCAATGGGGTCCTTGGCAACTCTGGACACCCAGAGGGATGCACTGAGTTCCCACACCCTAGAACTTATTAAATCCTAAAGCATTAAATCTGGGCAGAGCACTGTGGCTCAGTCCAGCAAGTTCCTTTTTGATATGATCCAAGCTTTATGCAAGGCTGGCAGAAATACCTCTTGGATCCCTCTGAAGCTTGTATAGTGCTCAAGCACATTTTTTTTCCATTGGAAGATTGATAGAAACTAATTTGATTAAACAAACACTTTTGCAAGAGAGGACTGGAAAGCTGCTATTTAAGAGGAAAATGAATGCCCTATAAAGGTCTCTATTGATATATATGTTACTGTGGGTCTGGGTATTACTTTTTTAAAAGGAAAGGTAAAATAAAATTTTATGCATATTTTTAGCTGCTCCCATTAATTAATGTGCAAGTGTAAGACCAAGGTGTTAACAGTCACAAAACAGAGGAGCATGGAGGGTCTGACATAGGCCTAGCCCTAATCCTATCCCTAACCCCTATCCCTATCTCTATCTCTATATAAATAATAAATACAACTGGCCCTCTGATAATAAGATAGCCATAAATGAATCTTGGATGAGTCCAAATCTCAATTACTGCCTTACATCACTTCAAGTCAGGTACACCAAAAGCACACATATTTGAGAAGATATCTGTATGTTTCTTTCCATGTAGGAGTACTTTTATTAGAGGATTTTCTCCTCAGGAACTTGTGTAAATTCATGCACAGCTTCTTAGCAAGGATGGAAATGGCACAGCTGGAGAGGAGCTTCCCTCATCTGACTGGCATCCTCACTTCAAAGCTTAGCTTTGATTATTTAAATGCTAATAGAACTCAGCAAATTACCTGAAGTACAAGCACACCTGGCTTCAGTCTTGGGGATCTAATTATAGAGCCTTTTATGTGAGATGAATTGTTCTTGCTTTGAGAAAAGTGCCTTTTTAAAGTGTTCCCACAAAATGCCAGGTGATGGGATGGCACATTACCAGCCTGACCTCTGGAATTGCAACTCTTATCTGTTTCCTATTTATCTTCTGTAGGATTCTGTTCACAAGTGCTCACAGCTCAGACTTCAACCTACTCTAACCTCTGTTATTTTTCTGCAAATAAACTTCAGTAGTGCTTGTCCTCCACTGGCTTTTCAGTGAAATTTCAACTTTAAGGAGCCTTTATGTCTGTGACAACATCCCTGCTCTGGAGTTACTGGGAGCCAGGGACAAGCTTTAGACTCAGGATTATCAGAAAGGAGGCTGCAAACTTCCCATCAGCTCCAGGTGTCATAAGATGCTGATTTACATTGTTTGGCAGCCTGATGTCCATGGGCTGTGTGGATTTACCTGGGCCAGCCCTGGGCTAGCACACCTGAACAGGGACTCTAAGAAAGCTGGATGCTTTCTGTAAAGCTCCCCCAAGTAATCAGATCTGCTTCTTCTTAGCCTAAATAGTTGATTTTAAGCCATGTATAGACTAAAGCTATTGGTATGGAATTATGCTGGAAGATGAAAGAATAACACAGTTTTCATTCTGGACTTTAATTCTTTTTTGATTGGTAGAAATCTTAATTTTCTTGTGATTCTTTTCTTAGGAATGGCAATTCAGAGTGTAATAAATTCATTATGAACTAAAATCATTGTACTCAGGGCTGTGTATGCATATGGTAACAAATACCTGTTCAGTGTGTTTTCACAGTTGCTGTTGCTTTGTTAATAAAGTTAAATTAAACAGATTAACTAGCAAACAATATAAGACCTAACCAAAAATGCTAAATAAACAAAGAAGCCTTCAGGATATGTTTTTCAATTTTATTCTCAGGGGTTTGAATACCTGAATCAAATGCCTATGGAAGAGTGCCTATGGAAGAGTGGGGTGCCTTTGAATTTCCTTCAAAGAAGGGTAGGATTGTTTTGGGGTTGTTTTTATGTTTGTTCTGTTTGTTTGTTTGTTTGTTTGGGGGGTTTTGTTTATTTTTTCTTTTTTTTTTTTAATAAAACAAATATTAAGAAAAATTTGTTTTTCTCCACCAGTGGCAGATGTAAATGCAGAGTCAGTGCTTTCTAGTGATGTCTGCTAAGAGAGCTGCTCTTTGTTCAAATTGTGGGTCAGAGATTTGGGGCTTTGTGTCCTGGTTTCTGTTTACCAGAGAGCAACCCTGAGAAAAGCTCCTGAATTCCAGTGTCTAACTGCAAACTAGGGCTCAGTTTCAGGAATGAAATATGAACAAACCACACGGCAAACCCTGAAGCAAATTCGTTACCTTATGGAAAACAGTTTATTACCTGTGACATAATGAGACTTGTTTATTTAAACATTGAGTAAACAAAGAGTACAAATGTAGTTTTCTGCAATTAATTTTCAGATAGATGTTGACAAATAAATACTCTGATACAGACAGGCAGTACAGCAAAGGTGCATTCTGTTGCACAAGTACATCAGGGTGAGGGTGTTTGCTCAGTACAGAGTAGAACTGTAGCAGGCAAGGGGTGTTTGAAACCCCAAAGTCAGTCCTGTCAATAGAGAAGATGAATAAGAAATAGAAAGAGAATTGTACAGGATTTCATACATGGAAATTAACTGTTTTACTGTTCTAGTGGCAGATTTAGCTCCACTGTTCTGCTTAAAGTTTGTTTGGATTAAAACAATTATCCCTGGGGAGCTGGTGGAAAACCTCTCTGATTTTCTAAGAGAAGATGAAATGCTTACAGCTGACTCAGGAAGGAGGGGAAGCAAATAAAACAGAGGAGTGGCATTCACAGGTTTTAAGTCTACATCTGATGACAGTGAATTCTGAGGAAGGTAAAATAATAAACTGTGTTTGTGATAGGAGGGTGAAACATAATTTTAGGCACCATTTCCTTGAAGCTGAATTAACTCTGCTCTTTTGCATATTTCTGCAAGTTATACATGAACACACACAGCAGCAGCCTCTGGCTTTCTCTTACCACAGCAGAGTCAGCATCCTAATCCACTCAGGGATCCAATTCTGTCCAGTCTGACCCCAAAACAGCCCCTGTTTGGTTTGGAGAGGCCCTTTTTCCTTCTGCCTTGGTATCTGCGGGGTGAGCTCAGGAGGTGGCCGAGGAACCTCTGGATGGCAGCAGCATCACCCATGGAAACGTTCTGGGGCTGCTCCCTGGTGCTCTGCATCCCCTGCAGCTCAGGGTCTGGCTGGCCAAAGGCACCTCCTGCCATCAGGTCATCCTGCTCATGGTCCCACTCTGCTGACACCAGGGGATGCTCCAGGTCCTCATCCAATAATTGGGACAGACTCTGGAAAAAGGGAGGGGTAGAAGGTGGGAAGGGAAGAGATGAGAAGAGAAGGAGGGGTTTGGAAAACTCTCATTATTTCCATGTAAGCCAACATCTTCCTGAGATATTCCTCCTATAGCATCAGAAATCTGATTAAAGAGCAAGATTTCTGGCAGCTCAGAAATACATCCTCAAACTTAGCACTCAAACTCAGTGCTAAGTTTGAGGATGTATTTCTGAGCTGCCAGACTGCCAGTTAAGTGTTTCCTGGAATTGGGCACATGGATAAATCATGAAAAATTTGGAAAAGGCCTCATAAACTGTGCAAAGAAATGTATAAGATAATTCTTCAGAACCAATTTCAGCATGTCTCTTGCCATTGCGTTAAGGCATCCTTAATGAATAAGGAAAGGAAAAAAATAAGGAAAATAAGGAAATAATAAGGAAAAAGAAAAATAAGGAATAAGGAAAAAGTAAAATAAGGAATAAGGAAAAAGAATAAGGAATAAGAATAAGGAAAAAGAAAAAAAATAGTGAATAAGGAAAAAGAAAAATAGTTGATATCTAAGAGAATTAATGCAATGGCAGGAGACATGCTGAAGTTGGTTCTGAAGGATTATCTCATCCATTTCTTTGCACAGTGAGAGGTTGCTTCACATATGGCAATGCCAGCTCCCTAGTGCAGTAACTGAAATGTTTTTCTTGATGACTTGGAGCTCCTGCACAAACAAATACACATAAGTACACAAACACACTTTCTCTTTTTCTTGTATTCTGCACCTGGCAGAAGCAGGGGCTGCATTGCTGCACAGCTGAGCTGAGGAGGAGATCCTGCATCCATAACCCTTAATTCCTTTTTCAGCTAAAACCAGGGGTTTCAGGGGGTGCATGCAGGTGACTGCTCCAGGGCTTTAGATCACAGCCCTTCCAGAATAATTTCTTTACTCCAAAAGCTTATTGCTACACTCAGTCACAGGATGACCCTAAATGTACAATCCCCTAACTGAATCCACAGGAAAAAAAAAAAAAAAAAACCCAAACATTTTCCTTTCAAACACCTCATGTGATTAGAAATTTAAATCCAGTGATCAATGACTTCAATTTCCTCTGTTTAATCACTTTGAATCTGCCCATCTCAGCATTCCTGCTGTCAAGTTATCTCTTTAAGATGGGGTTGGAAGAAACAGAGCTCATCTGGTGTGTCCAATTCCTAAAGAAGCATCAGCTTCTTTCAGCTCTGTTGAGCAGTCAGTCACTTACCTGGAAGCTGGAAATGGATCTGGCCCCTGCCTGGTTTTGGCTGACAATGAGCAGCAGAAGGAATCCAGGGCAAAAAAGAAGTTTCAGGTTCATGTTTGGTGTGTGATTCCTCTTCCCTTAAGTCTCTCCAGTTCAGTGTTCCTCTGTGTCTCCAGCTATCAGCATTTATATCTGCCTCCAACCCCTCCCAAATCTACCTTTTGAGTTCCTGCTAGTGCAAGGATTGGTTTGAGGTTTTGATCTGGTTTCATCCACCCAGGAGGAGGAGGAGGGAAGAAATAATTCTCTTTTCTGGTGCTGAATTAAAGGAGCATTTCCCACTCAGGCAATGCAGCATCAATCTGGTGTTTTGGTGCCACTGATGAGTGAGCTCAGGGTTCCTTGGGCTGATTGCTAACCCTTTCCTTTTCATGCAAAGGAAAATAACTGTGAGAGAGCTGTGAAGTGAGGAAGGAGGTGAAGGGTGTCCCCAGCACATCCACCTGTGTCCTTTGTCACTGTGAGCTCCATACCAGAGGAATGGGCTAAGAAAACATGCTAAGAACTGAGTGTTATTACATAATAATGCTATCATAACATAATAATATAACTTATTAATATGATGTTATTGACTTAAGAGGTGAAAGAGTGTGATTTGGAGAAGAAGGAGAAAATCAAGCATTAAATACAAGTTGCAGTGGTTATTGGCCTGAATGACAGTGAGTGTGGCCAAAACCAAACTGACATGCACAATTTCTACAAGGCTTAAGTTGAGGAAGAAATTCTTCTTTCCCTGGATCCAGCTTAAAATAGTTCCTTTGTGTGATCTTTGTCTATTGCACACACTTTCTATTAAATCTGCAATCAATCTGAAAGGAGGAACAGGCTTGAAATTTGGCTTCACTGAAAAATTGAAATGCAATAATACTTCTTGCCCTTTCATGGCATTTTTGCACACATGTGATGCACAGATTTAAAGGCCATCAAGCTGGACCTACACGGAGGAAATGGAAATTCAAGACCATCTGGTATTTTTCATCTGATATTTGAGTTACTGAAAGCTTGCAAACCAGTTTTCAGTATCAACTTGTTGGTCCTGGAAGCTTGGAAAGAATAATTCTGTGATGTGCCAGCAGGTTTAATGTTTTCAATGTCTTTTCATGTGCAGATCAGTTTGAGGTATCATTTAAGTGTCTCTAGAAATGGGTGTTGTAAAGAGACAGCTTGGAAACATCCCTCTGTGACAGAAAAGGAAGTCTCATTATATTGTTGGGGTTTTTTTGTGGTTGATGCTGGTGAAAACCACAATTGATATGAATCTTATTAGCAAATGAAATCATCATCCCAGAGGTTTGAGGTGTGTGTTTCTCAATGTAACAACACTGTAAGAAAAGGTCAGGGCAGTTTCAGGTTCATCTTTCCTCCAGGATTGTTTTGTTGCTTTGACTGGCTTCTCACAGGTCTGCATAAAGGGGATAATAAATCTTCTTGAGAAGACCTTGAGGTCTCTGAAGTTGTTCTGGGGTTCTGCTGAATTGTCTCTGGTTATTGTTGAACATTCATGCACTAGTACAGTCCTCATCTATGACTGTGTTGGTAAAAGAATAATTAGGGCTGGACAGGATTTCTAGAAGTCTGTGGTGCAATCTTGTGCTAAAGCAGAGCCAGCTTAGATGAAATTTCTCAATGCCTTGTCAAAGTGAATTTTAAAACCTTCAAGAAACAACAATTTACTAAAATCTACTTGGAATTTTTCCCATTGCCATTTGTGTCATTGCCTCTCATACTAATGCCTTGCAGCTGGATGCTGCCCATAAACACAACTGAAGGATGTTTCATCTCCCCAGACAATGACATTCCATGGGATTGCATTTCAGAGAGAGCTGCATAACCCACACAGCCAGGGCAGCTTCAGGTAACCCCCAGCTGGGTTCAGATCAGATTTGGTGCAGTGGAAAGTGGTTGGAAACAGAAAACCACGCAGGAAATGTCTCTGCTTTACATTGCAGATTTTCTCAGGACTCAGGTGAGCATCAAACTCAGGGTCTGACCATTCACAGAGATTTATCATTGCAGATAAGATGTAGACCTCAGCACAAACATCAGTCTATAAGGAGGAACCCCTGAGGACAGCAGAAAATATTTTGGAGATAGGAAATGGCTTTGTGTCTCTTTTTGTAGTGTTCCTTTCATGTAGGGTGGAAGGAAGCAGGTGGATGTGTGTTGCTCATCTCCAACAAGTTGTTTACCATCTTCCTGAGATATTCCTCCTATAGCATCAGAAATCTGATTAAAGAGCAAGATGAAGGCAAACTATTCCTCTGGTGTGGTGATTGGTCCCAGCTGTGGGTTTCTCTGGGTCTGGGTTGAAGGCACTGAGACAGCAGTTCATGTTCACACTCAGGTGTTTATTATTTCTTATCAGTGAAACAGTCTCACTGCTGTGAGTTCAGCAGCTTTTCATTAGAAGGCACAAAATGGCAACAATCTCTGGTTACAAGGGCTTTTCAGACTAAACTGTCCAATTAAGAGCTGACACCTGGATTATTTTCCCTTTTAACCCAATAACTGATCCCACAGAGCTGCAATGCAGACTTTTCTGCCCAATTACAAAATGCCCCCCAAACCCATGGAGAAGAAGGAAGAAGAAGCATGAAGAAGAAACCCAGGACAACATCCTGTGCCCTCCATCTTGCTGTCATCCACAACACACTAAAAATCCCAAAACCTCAATTTCTCACCAAGTAACACACCTGCACTGCTCTCTGTAATCTATTTCCCACTTTTGTGGATTGCAGTCTATCTTGGAGTCTGGGAAACTTTCTCCATGAATGAGGGTCAGAGTCAGTGCTCCCCTGGGGGAACAGACACAGAAATATTCCCAGTGCCCTGGGTTTCCCCAGTCTGGGGATTTACCTGCCCATCCCATGAGGGAGCTGAGCACTGAAGTTGATGGCACATAAATGAGGCTTGGTAAGGGATCATTGGAGCACTGCTGCAGTAACTCATCTTCCTCCTTCCAAGCTCACTGACCCCTTCAGCCTTTCTCTCCTTCCCAGCTGCTCAGGCCAGCATTCCCTGGCTGGCTGAAAGGGCAGTGATGTTTCTGCAGCACTTTCATCACAGAGGGATCACTGAGTCTGTGAGGGAATCTGGCACCAGGGGCTCCTCACTGAGACATTGACATTTAGCTGGAATCTCCATTTTCCTGGTGTCCCCCTGCCTCCCCTCCCTGAGTGGGCTGGAGCTGGGCTGTGCAGGCTCAGTGCACAGCATCAGCACCATGAATGGGTGTTTATTTAAATTTATAAAATAAATTATTAAATTTATTAAAAGTTTCAGTGTCACACAGATGGTCGAGTTCAACACTGGATGTGTTGATCTGGACATTCTTGCCTCCCCATGATATTTAAGTTGGATCTCAGAAATTCATAGGTTGATCTTGCACCAAACTGCTCAGAATCCAAGTTTTTCATTCTCTGTGTTTTATGGGACATCTTTGGTGTTTGTCTGCATGGTATTGCCTCACTGGAGCAAGGCTGGCCTTGCAGTGGGAGCAGCTGCAGGCAGGAAAGTTGTGGCATTGTCTGCCCGTCCTGATTCCTCACAACAGAGAGAAACAGAACCTTTGTGGGCAGCATGGACACGACACATCCCCAGCTGCTTCGAGCCGGGACATTTCCCCAGGTCCCTGCTGCGAGATCCCATCTGGGTCCTCGTTTGGTTACTGAGGTGTGTGGTGACCTCTCCTGGTGAGTGGAGAACGTGCTCAAGATCCAGAGCAACTTCTGCTAAAAACAGAGAAAATAATAGACCAGACACTGAGAGACTTCAATAAAATTATTTCTTCATAATCAAAACCATGCTGCATGCACTACAACAATTCTGAGTGTCTCTTTTTTGGGGTTAGTCATGGAAGTGTGTGTGAGTGGTCAAGTTTTTGGAAGGTTCTTGGTGTGTCTATGATGTGCTGTTGTTTATTTAAACATTAAATTTATTAAAATTTTCAGTGTCACATGGATGGTTGAGTTCAACACTGGATATGTTGATCTGGACTCTCATAATGGATTTTGCAGGATATAAGTTTGTGTAGGAAGAAATGGGTGTAGGGAGGATATTTCTCAATCATTTTGTCTGGGGTAACATTTGCCAGGTGTTTCTTTTTTAATTTATTTAAACCTTAAATTTATTAAAATTTTCAGTGTCACATGGATGGTTGAGTTCAACACTGGATATGTTGATCTGGACTCTCATAATGGATTTTGCAGGATCCATTTGTAGGTTTGTGTAGGAAGAAATGGGTGTAGGGAGGATATTTCTTAATCATTTTGTCTGGGATAACACTTGCCAGGTGTTTCTTTGCAGCTCAGCTCACCCTGGCATAGCTGGAGCAGTGTCACCAGTGCCCATTGACCAAGGTTTGCTTGCCAAGCAGCCAAATCCAGGGGCAAGAGGTCACACTATCCCATTGTGCTATTTATTGCTGCGTGCCTTTTGTCAGTGTGGAGCTTGCAGAAGGTGAAGCCATTTCTAGAAATGGCTAAACAGCTACAGGAATGAAATGGCTCCTGTCCTAGGAGTTGCAGTGGTTGTTTACTTCCCTTCTCCCTCCCCTAACAGACTGGTGATGAACCTAAAAATAAACCAACTAACTAAAAATGTAATCATTACATAAAGCCTGTCCTCCACAAAACCCTCAGTACATTTTCTTTAGCCTGTGAGAGTGGCACTGTACATAACCTAAATTTTGTATTCCCAGAGCAGGATCCCAATTGTCCATTAGTTTTGACATATCTCAGATTTGTGGACTGTGCTTGACTAGAGAGTGGTGTAGGTCAGTGTTTTGAGAATAGGGAGGAAAACTACCCTGAGTTTTGTCTGGGATTCAGCATGTATTCTTCTTCTTCCTGCTAACATTTATGGTCCTTTTCATCAATGCTTCTCATCAGTTCAGTACAACTGCACACTTGCATGTACCTGTTGCGCTGTTCTTCTAAAGTTCTTCTAAGCCTTCTAAAGTTCTTCTAAGCCTTCTGATATTTACATTTTTGTAATGGAGTTTCTCACGCACTTTTCATGTAAATAATGATTGTTTTACATTGATTTCTGGAGGAGAAGAAATCTGATGGACTGTTGGTTTGACCAGTGTGGCTGGAGAGGTGGCAATTTCATCCTCCAATCCATGGTCACTTTTGAAAATCTATAAATATTGGAGTTTGGAAATAAACTGCCCTCTTTTTACCTTGGACATCTCAGCATGTGAATGTCATTCATTTCATGTCCTATTGCAACATGGACATGAACAGAACCCACTCTTGCTTATTGTGATTAGGAGGCAAATCCTTCCTGTTGAGAACTGCAAGCAGTTGGTGGTGCCAGGATGCCATCCTGGATCCTGCAGAGGATGCACATCAGGCTGCATGTGAGCAGAGTCCCCTTCTTGCCTTGGGTGGGTGATGCAGTGGGAAGGATGCAGCTTCACCCAGAAAAGCTGGAAAAGCAAAGCTGCCACCCAGAAAAGCTGGAAAAGCAAAGCTGCTCTCCCTCAGGAGCTCGGTGTGGCTGCTCTTATCACCCTCTGTTCTTGATTTGACAACCTTTCTTTGTTTTCCCAGAAAATACTCCCTGTGATTGCCAAGCTTCTGGAAATAGCTGGAGCCTTTTGTGGTGGAGGGTGGCATGGCTGGGGGCCAGAGGGACAGGATATTTTAGCTGCTGCTTCTCAGCACAGCGTGACTGGCAAGCAGCCTTTCAAAAACCAACACTCCCAAAGCTGTGATAAGGTGCTCAGGCTGCAGGGCTGGAGGCTGTGCTCATGCTTGAGATAAAATTCACTGTCAGCAGCACATCCACACCTCCCCTGTCACACCAGGGCAGCCCCTGGCCCTGCCATTCCCACCAGGCACTTGCAGAGCCTCAGCCCCGGGGGATCAGGCCCTGGGCTGTGCCCAGAGGGGCTGCACAGCTCCCTGTGCCCTTGGGGTGACATTGAGCTGGTTAGAAGGAATATTGTGATTTGTCACTAAGGATTGTCACCCACAGCTTTGGACTCAAGCCCTTTCCCTTGGGATGCACTGTCTGGATAGAAGAGGAATGGGTGGAGTAAGAACCTGAAATGAGGGATGAGGGACTCCAGGGGCTCTCCAAAATGCAGTTTATTGTATCCAAGAGTTACAGCAGCCCAGGGTTCTGGGTGACAGAGCTGTGCCCACAGCTCTCAGCTCCAACTGCAGGCAGGCCTGGAGTCCTGCATCCCTCATTCAGGCTCTCACTAATGGTGCCCCAGGTTGGGCACCACTGTAAGAGCCCAAATGAGAGATGTGGGACTTCCAGCAGCTCTCCAAAATGAAGTTCATTGTATCCAAGAGGTTACAACAGTCCAGAGTCATGGGTGGCAGAGCCTGTGCCTACAATTGTCAGCTCCAGCTGCAGGCAGGCCTGGACACCCTTTGGTTTTGGTTATAATGCATTCTATATTTTTCTTTTGGTTACAATGCATTATATACTTTTCTTTTGGTTACAATACATTCTATACTTTTCTTTGCTGAGCATCTTCATACAGTAGAACCAATCTATACCTTAACTTTTTATCTATAGCCCATCATAACTACTATAATTACCATATTCATGTTACTGTTCTCAAATCACTAAAAGTTAGTACATTGCAGTTGAAGCTAGAAGTTGTTCTTCAGTTTTCTTGCAATGGAAAATTCTGAGACAATGTGGATTTTTCTGTGCAATTACAAATCACCCAAACCCATGAAGAAGAAGGAAGAAGAAGGTGAAGAAGAAGGTAAAGAAGAACAACCTGCCTGCACCCTAAAACCCCCATCTTGCTTCATATTTATTTCTATATTCTAAAATCCCAAACTCTAAGTTTCCCTTCCTGTGATATTACACACTTCTAACCAACTACACACCCGTAATCCCAGTACTATCCATTATTTTGGAAGCCTTCTTCACAGCCTCAGATCAAAGGCAGTGTTCTCTTGTGGGTCTGTGCCTTTAAGCACAGAAAGTTTAAAATTCTCAGCATCCAGAGTTCCAAAAGATGGGAAAGCCATGCAAGAATAAGCAGTAATGGAAGGTGGGGTAAGAATACAGCCACACAATTTGCTTTTAATAGAAAATAGTGCTTCAGTGCTTTCTGAACCAGGGGAGAACCCTCCAAAGGGCCTTCATGTGAGCACTCAGAACCCATCTTAGAAAAAAACTGCTTTATGAACAGTTGCCTACACTTTAAATTCCTTAACTATTTAGTTAAACCCAACACATCAGTATGGGTGGCACAGAGAGAGGCCACAGGACCTCAGAGGCAGAAAATGTTTTTAGTATTCCTTTCCCACTGGAGATTCTTCACATAACTTCAGCGATGTTTGACCAAGAGGATTTGTTTTACCCTGTCACCTCCCTGAGGATAACAGCACATTTTCTGCATGGTGTTGAAGTGTGAGGACCATTGTGAGCCATGACATCATATCTCAGGCCAGAGCAGAACAGGAAATGACCAAGAAGGCCAAAAATATTGGCCATGGGAAGAATGAACATTCTTCAGCCCAGATAGGTCAGATGCACCTGACAAGTGTAATGGGACAAGGAGATCTTTCACACTGTAGCACATGATGATATTTTAGTGCTGAGGGATGGTTTGTGAGAGGTGAACCAGGGTGCAAATCCTCTAGATGACATGCTAATGAAGCAGAGCTGCTCTCACAAACTGGGGAGTGACGGGAATATGGGCCTGAATAGCTCCAAATCTGACTTCTAGTTAACTTCAGGAGGCTTAAAATGAATTCTAGGTCCCAACTTCCAAACACAGATAGAACAGTAATTCCCCTCCAGATATATCAAAACTACCAGTGAGAAAATGGTATTGTAAATAATTTTATATTAATATAAAATGCATTAATAGAAAATAAAATATATTAAAATATATATTAATATTAATTGTATATATGAAATAAAATATATTAATGGCTATCTATCGCTTTTTTGGGGGGGTAGAAGGGAAGGAAGGTTGTCTCCTGACAATAGGAGAAAAACAGCAAGCTATATTTTCTAGAAAATTTAATGGTGTTTTGCAAAAATGAATTTTTATAAATATTGGCTCATAAGCTGAATAGTTTCAACTATTTTTAACAGATTAGTCAGTTTAAAATAATTTTTGAAAAGGGAGTCAGGGAGGTTCATGAGGTAAACTCTCTGTACGGTCTTAGTGACTGGGTTACAAAGCTGGGGGCTTTTTTTGTTTCAGCCCAAACCTTGAAAGATTTCAACCTGTATGGGACTAAAATCTCTACTGTTATAAATGTTACAGCTCTGTGGTCCAAGGTTCCATGAGCTGATCACTGAAGTCAGAGCCAAGATGAATTTTGTGTTAATGGGCTGCCTCATTTGGACTCATTTTTCCCATAGCACAGGAAACCTTCATGAAAGTTCAAACAGAGCTGACTTCCAGGTAAGTCTCGTGTTGGTTTTGTAGATGCTCTGTTCTCTGAATTGCTGCACACACTCACTCTGTTCATCTTTCACCTTGTATCAAGCATTGAGAGCAGGATCACTTAAATTAAGACTTAACTCCTTCAGGCCTTTTATGCTGTAATTGTATGTGGGCATACAATTATATTTGTATATAATTGTATACAAATTGACCAAGGACTTCAGTGTTGCTTTGAGAAGTGGAAGTAGGTGATTTTTGATGATCTGGCCTTCATTCTAAGCAATTGTTTGTATTTCTCCCCTCCAAAAACCTGTGTGTGATGCACCCCTGTGACACAAAGCAAGGTTGTTGTCTCTGCATCTCTACAGTCACAGAGGCAAGAATGGAAAAGAGCTTTTCCTTTTGCAGGTACTCAGTAACTGCCTCATGACCAGAAAGTTTCTACTGGAGGAAAGAGTCTGCATTTCCAACTTTCATTCTTCCCCAAAATAAATGAAAAAAAATTCATTTTTTTCAAGATTTCAGCCCAAAAATCCTGGGAAAAAAAAATTCCTTTTTTGAGGAGGATTTCTGAAAAAAAAATCCTGAAAAATCCCTTTTTTTGCTGGATTTTACCCCAAAAATAACGAAAAAAATTCCCTTTTCTTTGATGTTTCAGCCCAAAAATCCTGAAAAAAATTCCCTTTCCTTTGCCGGACTTTTTCATAAAATTGTTTTTAAAAATTCCCTTTTTTTGCTGAATTTTAACCCAAAATAAATGAAAAAAATTTCTTTTTTTTCGAGATTTCAGCCCAAAAAATCCTAAAATAAAATTCCTCCTTTGGCTTTCCAGAGCTATTTTTCACACATCCCCAGTCCCTGTACAGTGATAGGAGCTTCCTCAAGCCAGATCTCATAAACTTTTTGAGGTCTATTACTCACCCAAGATAGCTCAGCTACCTTTAGAGGCATAACATCAGCAAGATGGTTTTTTTTGCAGTTGGAAACAAAAAGGTTTAATGACAGGCAAAATAACAGAGAAGAACTGAGCCAAGTGCAAGAGGTTCTTGCTCCTGGTAAAACACCTTACAAAAGCCATTCATTTCTTTGTTCTCTTCTTTTTCTAGTAAATTGCCTAGACAAGACATTTTAGCTTTTGTCCAATGGCTATCCTTAAGTTTGAGGTGAAGCTCCTCAGGCCTATGAAGTGTCTTTTTCACCTCATCAAAGAGAGAAACTGCTGGGCTCCTTTCCTTTGTAAGGGGACAAAGGAGAGTTTTGTCACTCCACCAACAAGGAGCACATTCCTATAGTGAACCCTAAACCTCAGAACAGATCTCTGCTTGTGCAGGTCTGAGAACTCAATCTGTCACTCCTTAGCTTAACTTCAGAGCAAGAACCTTCCTTGAGGAAAGGAAACATCCCAACCCTTCAGGCTGAGCTTTTCTAGCCCCAGTGTTCACCAATTTGTTCCCTAATGATCCCACCAGCCTGAGGTGTGTGAAGCACAACTGTTGCTTGTGGCATTCACATTTTCTGAAATAATCCCTTCACCCAGGATTTTTTTCCTGGGAAGCTGAGAAGCCTCAGAGAAAAGGAAAACAATTCTTATCTCATTTGCTTCTCCTGTGTTGTGCTCACATGTGGAATGTGTTTGGAGATTGTTTACCCACAGGTGATTGTTTCCTTGCATTCTGCTGTGAGTTGTTTTCACTCTGGTCAATTGTGTCAGGACTCTGGAAAGAGTCATGAGTTTTCATTATTATCTTTTTAGCCTTCTGTAAGTATCCTTTCTGTATTCTACAGTATAGTAAAGTATTGTTTAATATGATATAGTGTTATAAAGTAATAAATTATCCTTCTGAGAACATGGAGCCCAATTCATCATTCCTGCCTTTGTCAGGACACTCCCAGCAATACAATAGTTGCTGAGCCATGTGTGGAAGGCAGACAGCTCAGAAGGCAGGAATTCCTGGAGCAGTGAGAGGAGGTGGGTATGACAGGAAGAGGAGGCTGCCACTTTGCTGAAGAGGCCCTCACAGAAGTGCAGGAATAGCAGATCTGTGTCCTGGCCCCAGATTCCCTTATCTGGGAGCGCGGGCGGGGGGTCCTGTCCACACCTCTGCCTCTCACCCTGCTCCTCTCCCGCTGCCCCCAGATACAGAGTGCCTTGAACAAGCTCCAGGGCTCCATCCCTGAGCTTGAACAAGCTCCAGGGCTCCATCCCTGAGCTTCCCAGGACCCTTCCATGCAGCAGCCAGGTGACATCACCGCGGAGGCGCTTCCTGTGTCACATTCCCCTCTGGAGAGCCTCCTGCCAGGGCCTTGTCGTTCCACACAGACTTTTTAGGAACAAACGGTCTAATTTTAACCTGCCTGCCACAAACACCTTCCTGAAATAAGTTCTTACTCTCTCCTGCCTTGTGCCTGCACTTGAGAGTTTAAAAACAAAATCCCTCATCCCTAGGGTCCAGAGCTGAGGCCTGTGAGCTGGAGGAAGGAGCAGGAGCCTGTGCCAAAAATGCTGTCACTGTCAGACCCATCCTGAGCTTCTCTGGGTCTGGATTGAAGGCACTGGGACAGCAGTTCATGTTCACACTCAGGTGTTTATTATTTCTTATCAGTGAAACAGTCTCACTGCTGTGAGTTCTGCAGCTTTTCATTAGAAGGCACAAAATGGCAACAATCTCTTGGTACAAGGGCTTTTCAGACTAAACTGTCCAATTAAGAGTTGACACCTGGATTATTTTCCCTTTTAACCCAATAACTGATCCCACAGAGCTGCAATGCAGACTTTTCTGCCCAATTACAAAACATCACCCAAACCCATGGAGAAGGAGGAAGAAGAAGCATGAAGAAGACACCCAGGACAGCACCCTGTGCCCTCCATCTTGCTGCCATCCACAACATACTAAAAATCCCAAAACCTAAACTGGGAGAATGAGTCAGGCTGGGGAAGTATCAGCATCTCTGGGTCTGGATTGAAGGCACTTGAGACAGCAGTTCATGTTCACACTCAGGTGTTTATTATTTTTTATCAGTGAAACAGTCTCACTACTGTGAGTGGGGCAGCTTTTCATTAGAAGGCACAAAATGGCAACAATCTCTGGTTACAAGGGCTTTTGAGAGTAAACTGTCCAATTAAGAGCTGACACCTGGATTATTTTTCCTTTTAACCCAATAACTGATCCCAAAGAGCTGTAAGGTGGATTTTTCTGTGCAATTACAAAACATCACCCAAACCCATGAAGAAGGTAAAGAAGAACAACCTGCCTCCACCCTAAAACCACCATCTTGCTTCATATTTATTTCTATGTTCTGAAATCCCAAACTCCAAATTTTCCATCCTGTGATATTACACACTTCTAACCAACCATACACGGTGAGGACAGGAATGCTCTACAGACACACACTCAGGTGATGCACATCACAAAGCTGCATGGATCTGATCCAATGTGAATGAGTTGTTCTGTATTTCAGGGATGTTGCAGCAGAAGGAACTCGTTGTTTTCTGGACTGGCTGGAGGCAGATTTGACATTGAAAGGTGCAATAAATGGGCTTAGTGTCCTCTGTGGTGTGCCTAGAACAATTGTTCTAATCATGATCCTTTCTCTTTTTGGGGTTTAACTAGGTGAGCCTTGGCCTAGGAGTCCATAAATGAATTCTGATCCTACAGGGAGGGCAGTTCCTCTCTGGCTGTGCTGCCCTTGAAGGGCATGAGCAGCAGTGACCTGCTTTGAGAACAAGTGAAAACACAAGAGAAATAGGAATTATGGTGAGATGAGGACAAGGAGTAAAAACTCCACATAATGACAGCAGACTTGTGCTTCCCTTCTCCTTCCCCTTCTTTCACTTTCCCTTTTCCTTTCCCCTTATTTCCCTTTCCCTTTCTCTTTCTCCCTTTCCATTTCTCCTTCCCTTTCCCTTATATCCCTTCCCCTTCCCCTTTTTTCCCTTTCCCCTTCCCTTTCCCCTTTCCCTTATTTCCCTTTCCCATTCCCTTTCCCTTATTTCCTTTTCCCCT
This sequence comes from Setophaga petechia, assembly GCA_024362935.1. Classification (NCBI taxonomy): domain Eukaryota; kingdom Metazoa; phylum Chordata; class Aves; order Passeriformes; family Parulidae; genus Setophaga; species Setophaga petechia. The sequence continues at coordinate 540,788 of JANCRA010000047.1, forward strand.
TTCCCTATTTCCCTTATTTCCCTCTCCCTTTCCCTTATTTCCCTTTCCCTTACTTCCCTTTCCTTTTCCCTCTCCCTCTCCCTTTCCCTTATTTCCCTTTCCCTTACTCCCCTTTCCTTTTCCCTCTCCTCCTCCCTTTCCCTTTTTTCCCTTTCCCCTTTCCCCCATTTGCCTTATTTCCCTTTCCCATTCCTTTTCCCTTACTTCCCTTTCCTTTTCCCTCTCCCTCTCCCTTTCCCTTATTTACCTTTCCCCTTTTCAATTTCCCTTATTTCTCTTTCCCTTTCCCTTTCCCCTATTCCCTTTCCCTTATTTACCTTTCCCCTTTTAAATTTCCCTTATTTCTCTTTCCCTTTCCCCTATTCCCTTTCCCTTGTTTCCCTTTCCCCTTTTAAATTTCTCTTGTTTCCCTTTTCCCTTTTCAATTTCCCTTATTTCTCTTTTCCTTTTCCCTATTCCCTTTTCCTTGTTTCCCTTTCCCCTTTTCAATTTCCCTTATTTCTCTTGCCCTTTCCCTTACCCCTATTCCCTTTCCCTTATTTTCCTTTCCCCTTTTCAATTTCCCTTATTTCTCTTGCCCTTTCCCTCTCCCTTTTTCCCTTTTCCCTTTTTCCTTTATTTCCCGCTCCCTTTCCTGCCGTGTTTGGTCCCGCAGCGCCCCCTGGCGGCCGCTCAGGGCAGCGCAGTTTGCTGCCCCGGGCGGATCCAGCTGTGGCGTTCCACATCTGGCCAGAGGAGCCGGGCACTTCCTTTCCCAGCGTCTCAGCACTATGACTGATGCAGAATGGCTAAAATATCCCGTCTGATCTTTATGGAAATGAAGCTGTCTTTGTTTGTCAGACTCTGTTTGTCAGACTTCATTCCTGCAGGATTTCTCTCATTGAAGGGATATATCTGTGCCTTTGGCTAGGCTGAAATCCCCCAGAATAAACCTGAGACTCTGAGTCAGCCCTGCTCAGAGCAAGTTTTTCAGTCCACAATATGTTTTAAATCAGTCTCAGAGTTAAGCCAGACAACCTGGTACAGCCTTAACCTTCATCCAGCCCAAGCCCTGCTTTATGTCAGACATAAACAGCACAAAAATCTTTGGGAGCAAGCCACCACATCAAAGCATCAGCCACATGCACAGCAAGGAGCACATCACTTCCTTCTTGCCTGAGAGAGGCAAAGGGACTGCTCAGAGCTGAAGCAAAGCGTGTTTTGTTAATAAGCACTAATTGCTGTCTATCAAGCACACGCATTTTTTCTAATTTAAAAATCCACGCTGAAGCCTCTGAAGAGATGAAGATCAGAACAGGCTCAATTTTCCATGCGAATAATTTGCTTCTGATCTTGGCCCAGGATTTTCATAACAATTGGAGGCAGCTTGGGGCTGCTGTGTCCCTGAGCCACAGTGCCCAGCTGTCCCTGTCCCCATGGGGGTCCTTTCATGCCTGCCTCTGAAGGGATCTCTGCACCTGAGACATTTTCCTTCACTGAGCTGAAAATCATGTCTCTTCAAACACATTTATTTCTGTCTCTCCTTTCCCTGTTTTTGGGGATTTTTTTCCACATTTGATCCCATTTCCTGAGTGCTGATAGGAACCAGATGAAAAGATTCCAGCCTTTCAGTCAGTGTTGGACATCAACCCAGATTTATATGTTTGAGTACGTGGAGTTGTGTGTTTAAATCTATGTGAGCACACCTGTGCATGTTCCATCCATCTCCAGTAATATCATCATCATCAGGCATCTTAAAAACAAACCACACCCCCATCTCCCTGCATTCAAGAGATTGACTTTAAAAAGAGGGATTTTGGGGGGTTTGTTTGGTTTTTTGTTTGTTTTGGAAGTGGATTTCCAGGATTCAGCATGCTGTAATGTGATTTACCTTTGTTTTCTTTGGTGTGAAAGTATTGGAGCAACTTCCAAGCTACCTTAATGGAAAAATCTGAACCACGTGCTTGCAGATACCTTTTAACAGAAATTAAATTGTGTTTGTATGGATGTCAATATTCCATGTAGATAGGTTCTGAGATTGGGAAGTGGGAGGGAAAGTTGTGCTTGAGATTAGTGAAATATTTTATTAGGTTGCTGGAGTGACTATTGTGGCCATTGATGCAAAGTCCTGCATGAATTGAAGCATTGAATTTGCCTGAAATATTTTTTGCTTGAACTGGTGAATATATTTTCACAATAACACCTGACCTTGACTCATAAAACTCCAATGCTGGAGTTAGTTCTGTGTTTCATTCTTTCTCATGTAGAAATATGCACGTTACACTTTTCATGAGGACTTCAGCCTCCAATTTTATTTGCTTTTGTACAAAAGCAAACATTTCTCCAAGTAACCTTCAGAGATCCTGCTTCAGGCTGAGCCTGGAGCCACACACCCATTCCTGCAGTGACTTTCTCTGACCTGACTTAAAGGCAAACAGCTCTTGGCTTTGACTCTGCAAGGACTCAACTTACATGAGCTGTACTCCAACCAACTTCCTTTGAAACTCATAAAGCCACTTTATTTTAGGAAAAAAAGAAATTATTACAAACAAAGACCAAGAGATTATTAAAACCAAGATGAATTGCAGCTTTTCAAGCTTGACTTCCTCTTAAATTCACACCTTAATTTGTGATGCCTTTTGCAACCATTAAGCACAGCCTTGCCTCTTTTAGAAAGAACTTTAATCTGCTAAATCTTATGCTCTACATGAACCTGTCAGCTGGGAGAAGGGATAGGCCAAACCCTTTCCCCCACATTTGTGCTCCTCTTCCTTCTTCCTGCAATCAATAAAAGAAGGCAGCAGGCAGGATGGGGTTAATTTGATGTGCACATCTCTTGCAAATGAATTGAACTCTGCACAGAGTTATTAATTGGGGAAGTAACTCGGTTTGCTTTGATTTCTCTGAGTCATACATAGAAGGGGAATTTACTGCTCCTCACTAAAGAGGCTCTTCCTCCAACAAGGAAATGGCAAATTTCAGTTTAATGGGAGAAGAAGCTTCTCTCTCTCATATCTTCCACAGAGCTGGACTGATCTTTGCCTCACCAGGAGACTGATAATGGAAATAAATACATGTATGGAGAGGAGATTCCACTGTAGGGAAGAGAAACTGGGAAGACAAAGTGTGATGGTGTTCACAGGGGTTCTTGGATGAGGGAAGAGATGAGGATCTGACTCCATGTTTCAGAAGGCTTGATTTATTATTTTATGATATATATTATATTAAAACTATACTAAAAGAATAGAAGAAATTATTTCATCAGAAGGCTGGCTAAGGATAGAAAAAGAATGATAACAAAGGTTTGTGGCTCAGACTCTCTGTCCAAGCCAGCTGACTGTGATTGGCCATTAATTAGAAATAACTCTGAGACCAATCACAGATGCACCTGTTGCATTCCACAGCTGCAGATAATCAATGTTTACATTTTTTTCCTGAGGCCTCTCAGCTTCTCAAGAGGAAAAATCCTAAAGAAAAGATTTTTCATAAAAGATGTCTGTGACAACAAAGTGCTACAGAAACTTCCTAGAAGAAAAACAGTGCTGTCCTCACTTCATTGGTACCTCTGAAACAATAATCAAAAAGAGTTATTACCTTCTCCATCAGGATTTTGCTACTCCCTCTCCTACTCTCTAAAGTGACACATTTTCCAAGCTGTGGTTGCCTGGGGAGTGGTAAAGGCCATTTTGAAATGAGCAGCTTGCTGTGATGTGTCAGGCTCTCAAAGCCCTGGACTTTGGTGGCTGCATTCTGTGGCACCCACAGGCACAAACCTGGAATGGCTTTAGTGAAGTGAAAGAGCTTAAAAGGACATATTTTACCTCCCAGTCATGCTCCTGGTGGAACCCCACCTGCACTTTAGTAGCTTCTTTTTGTTTTGAGCCACCTTCCTAAATTTCTACAAGTGTTTTAGGGTTCCCACATTAACACACTAGCTAAAAAACCAATTGTGGATAGGAGCAAGAAGAGAATGGCATTTAAAGGAGCTGTGTGTGCCTGGGACAGTCCAGTCACTTCTCCTGCTGTCACATCTCATCTACAAAACCTGGAAGAAGCTCGTTTTCCCATGGTGTTTTAGTCCCATGGGCCCTGTGCTCCAGACTGGCACCTTTGCCCCCTTCCCCCAAGGCAGGTGAGCCCAGAGGGAGGGGATTGCCCTGCAGGCTGAGCTGGGAGCTCTGCTGGAAGCCGTTCCTCTGCTTTTGGCCCAGCCCATGGGTGGCTCTCCCAGGGCTCCAGTCTGGGCTGGAGCTGCTTTGGGTGTGAGTGCCAGGGCTGAGCTCATCCCAGGGCAGGGCAGGGCTCTGTGCTCCCACAGCAGCCTGTGACAGACACAAACACACATTAGAGCTGTTTTATACACCTTACAGCTGTTTTATACACCTTACAGCTGTTTTATACACCTTACAGCTGTTTTATACATATTACAGCTGTTTTATACGCCTTACAGCTGTTTTGCACACATTAGAGCTGTCTTACACACATTGGAGCAGTTTTACACACATTAGAGCAGTTTTACACACAGCAGAGTTATTTTACACACAACAGAGATATTTTACACACATTGGAGCAGTTTTACACACATTAGAGCAGTTTTACACAAATCACAGCTGTTATGCACACATTAGAGCTGTCTTACACACATTGGAGCAGTTTTACACACATTAGAGCAGTTTTGCACACAGCAGAGTTGGTTTACACACAGCAGAGATATTTTACACACAACAGAGATATTTTACACACGTTACAGTTGTTTTACACACATTAGACCTGTTTTACACACAGCAGAGTTGGTTTACACACACACTGAAGCAGTTTTGCACACATTGGAGCTGTTTTACACAAATTACAGCTGTTTTACACACATTACAGCTGTTTTACACACATTAAAGCTATTTTACACAGATTACAGCAGTTTTACACACATTGGAGCAGTTTTACACACATTAGAGCAGTTTTGCACACAGCAGAGTTGGTTTACACACAACAGAGATATTTTACACACATTACAGCTGTTTTACACACATTAGAGCTATTTTACACACAGCAGAGTTCTTTTACACACATTAGACCTGTTTTACACACAGCAGAGTTGGTTTACACACACACTGAAGCAGTTTTGCACACATTGGACCTGTTTTACACACATTACAGCTGTTTTACACACATTAAAGCTATTTTACACAGATTACAGCAGTTTTACACACATTGGAGCAGTTTTGCACACCTTGGAGCAGTTTTGCACACAGCAGAGTTGGTTTACACACAGCAGAGTTATTTTACACACAACAGAGATATTTTACACACATTACAGCTGTTTTACACACATTAGACCTGTTTTACACACACACTGAAGCAGTTTTGCACACATTAGAGCTCTTTCACACAAATTACAGCTGTTTTACACACATTAAAGCTATTTTACACACATTAGAGCTGCTTTACACATATTAGAGGAGTTTTACACAAATCACAGCTGTTTTACACACATTGGAGCAGTTTTACACACATTAGAGAAGTTTTGCACACATTAGAGCTCTTTCACACAAATTACAGCTGTTTTACACACATTAAAGCTATTTTACCACATTACAGCAGCTTTACACACATTAGAGCTGTTTTGCACACATTGGATCTGTTTTACACACATTAAAGCTATTTTACACACATTACAGCAGCTTTACACACATTAGAGCTGTTTTGCACACATTGGAGTAGTTTTGCACACATTGGATCTGTTTTACACACATTAAAGCTATTTTACACACATTAGAGCAGTTTTACACATATTAGAGGAGTTTTACACAAATCACAGCTGTTTAACACACATTAGAGCAGTTTAACACATTGGAGCTGTTTTACACCCATTACAGCAGTTTTACACACATTAGAGCAGTTTTACACTCATTAGAGGTTATTTCCACCCATTACAGCAGTTTTACACACAGCAGAGCCCCCTCCTTCCAGCACAAATATCCAATTTCCACGTGCCCCAGCCTGCAGTGAATTCTTTGTTCTCTAGGAATCTCCCCCTGCCAGATGTTCACCTCCTTACCTGTTGGACAGACCCCTGGCTACTCTCCATCTTTTTTTTCCTGGAGATTGCTGGGTTCCAGTGGCACACCAGGCTGTCGTTTTGAACACTGTAGTTCTTGTTTCCCAGAAGCCAGTAGGTTTTCATTTTCCCTTTGCCCTGGACAAGAAAAGGAGAGAGAAGAAAAAGCTGTTTTCATGAGATTTGAAGCAAAGCAGGGATCATTATGCCCAGAGATACTCCCTGTCCTGCATTTGTTATCTCTCCTTCTCTCATAAATGGCTGCTGATCAGGGAAATAATTATAATTTTAATATATTTTAATGTATTTTAAAATTTTAATATATTTTTATATTTTTATTTATTATAATATTATAATTTATGTGCAGTTTGAGTGCTAATAATCTCTTCTCTTCAGAGGTCACTGTCTTGCTGGTCACTGGCATTGTTGCTAAGGGTTTAAAATAAGTTTTAACCCATGTGTCTTTGACTGAATCCTTACACTTTGGGCCACTGAATTCAGTCTTTGAATCCTTACACTTTGGGCTGTAATCTGTGGTTCCATGAGGTGCAGACACAGCAGCCATGTCTCAAAGCACACAGAACACCTTTTCCTCAGCTTTGAGGAGTATTTGTGCAGCCACTTCCAATTGAATCAGCAAAAGAACCTTGGGGACACAGTTAAAAGCTGATGTGCTCTTCACAGAAGAGCAATGGCCAAACCTATCATCTCCTCCTTATCCCATTAAATGCTTTTATTGCTATGAAGTTACAGAAAATCTGTTACCTTGACTTCAATTTCTCCTCTCAGCTCAATTTCATAGGCATCATCTGTGAGAAGGGCTTCGTATGTAGCAGAACTGATGTGGATTTTCTGTGCTGGGATTCAGAGCAGAGCAGGAATTAATGATTCCCTGGATCCCAGAGGAAACACAGCAGCCCTCCTGCATCCATCAGCCCAGTGTTTCCACCTCCTTGTGAAAAACACCAATCACTTGTTTTTAAAATTTTCAAAGTTTAATAGTAATAAAATGGTTATAAAAGTAGCAATATAATTAGAGTAATAATTTGGACAATTTGGATTAGGACAATATGAGACAATACAAACAAAGAGTTAGGGACTGTCCAGGTACCTCTTTCTGGGCAAAATAAACCCAAAAAAGGACCCACGTTAACAAAGGATTAACCCTTAAAAGCAACAGCCTGTTGCATATTCATACACCTCATCCATGATGCATAAATTCCATTCAAACACGGGATTCTGTCTGGGCAGTGTCAACTTCTTCCTCTGAATCCTGATGGGTATACTCATGACTGAGCAAGGTGGGAAGAAGTTCCTTTCTTCTGATAATGGAGCAATAAATTCTCTTTCTCTGATAGATTCAGGTGTCCTGTGGCTGCTGTCTGGTGTGAGTACCTCATTCCTTTCTTTAAAAAATATCCCACCTACTCAGATCCTATTTTAACTACAAAAATTACCTTTTAACTACAGAACTACATTTGCCATACTATTAAAATGTGAATAAGGCACTACTAATCAACACAACATAACACATATAGTAAATATCAGCATAGAACAATATAATATGCACTTTCCACCTCCTATTTTGGCATGAAGGGATGTGACTCTACATGGCCATGCCAATCCTCAGGAGTTTCTCTTGTCCATTTGGTAACTGGTGCATGTGCAGGAGCAGTGGGGATGGCAGGTCAAGGAAGAGCTTCTTGGATGGATGATGATTAATTCTGTGACCTGGGCTGTCCCAGGGAGTGCTCCTGTGTGGATGCCACAGGACAGAGAGAGAACAGCAAGGGTTTCTCACAGCACCTCAGGAGAATTTTCAAATTTTCAGGAGTTGTAAGGATGTGATACCTTGTTAAGTATAAACAATCTGCAGGTGGTGTTCTTCTACTTCATCTTTCTGTTCTTCTAAAGGACAGTGTGTGAGGAAGATGCTTTTGTTAATGAGCCAATCAAACAGAATGCATCCTATCACTCTATAAAAACCACGTGGTTCTCTTGAATAAAACCTTCTTTGCTCTTTCTACAATCCTGCCTCTCACCTGTTCCTGTGTCACTATAAAAACCACGTGGTTCTCTTGTATAAAACCTTCTTTACTCCTTCTACAATCCTGCCTCCTGCCTGTTCCTGTGTCATTATAAAAAGTATGTGGTTCTCTCAAATAAAGCCTTCTTTACTCTTTCTACAATCCTGCCTCTCAACTGTTCCTACGTCATCATAAAAACCATGTGGTCCTCTTGAATAAAAAGTTCTTTACTCTTCCTACAATCCTGCCTCCTGCCTGTTCCTGTGTCATTCTAAAAACCACATGGTTCTCTTGAATAAAACCTTCTTTACTCTTTCTACAATCTTGCCTGCTGCCTGTTCCTGTGTCATTATAAAAACCGTGTGGTTCTCTTATATAAAACCTTCTGTGCTCTTTCTAAAATCCTGCCTCCTGCCTGTTCCTGTGTCATTATAAAAACTGTGTGGTTCTCTCAAACAAAGCCTTCTTTACTCTTTCTACAATCCTGCCTCTCAACTGTTCCTACGTCATCGTAAAAACCATGTGGTTCTCTTGAATAAAAAGTTCTTTGCTCTTTCTACAATTCTGCCTCCTGCCTGTTCCTGTGTCATAAAAACCATGTGGTTCTCTTGAGTAAAACCTTCTCTGCTCCTTCTATAATCCTGCCTGCTGCCTGTTCCTGTGTCACTATAAAAGAACCATGTGGTTCTCTTGTATAAAACCTTCTTTACTCCTTTTACAATCCTGCCTGCTGCCTGTTCCTGCACCATTCTGAGCACTCAGTGACGCTCCTTCTCCTCCACAGACCTTATTTCCCACTAGGCTGTGCCTGATGTGAGGGTGTTTGGGGATTTCCTTGCCCTGCAGAGCCCCAGAGGTGCAGAGTGCAGGTGTGGTGTGGCAGGAGGGGATCCTGCACTTACGCAGGCTGGTGGATTCCATGCGGGAGGCCGTGTTCACAGTGTCCCCAAAGAGGCAGTAACGAGGCATCTTGTACCCCACCACTCCAGCCACACAGGCCCCTGAGAAAACATGAGAGACACCAAAAAGGAGCAAGTGGTAAGAAGCAGTGAGAGGTAAGTGCAGGGCAGTGTCAAATGCCAGGGCCTCTGCCAGTCCCTCTGCATCCTCAGAGAGATGGGGAGTGCTCTGTGCATCTGGGGCCTGGCTGCACAGCATCCACTTAGTGAGAGAAGTCTCAATTTGATTAATGTCCTGGACTGCCAAGCAAATTGTGTTCTGTTTGCCATCTGGATGGCAGTTGCCTTCTGTTCAGTGGGTAGTTTTCCTTATCTCTTCCACAACAAATCCTCCCTCCGGGGAGACACCTGCTGATAACAGCTACTGAATGTCCCTGCATGGCTGATAAGAGCATTGGGAAATTCTCTGCCCAGAGGGAGGAGCCAAGCATTCCTACCTGAATATAATCTTGAGTTCTGGAACACCAGGTCTGGGAAGCAATTTAGTATTGGTGATATCACCACCAAATGTCTTGGTTTGGAAAGACAGGTGCCTGCTAAGGAAGGCAAGAGCCTCTCCTAAAATGGAGAATGTAAACTCCCTCAGAATTGCTATAAATTTTAAATTAAGCGGCTCTCAGGCAAAAATTTGGGAGCAGGAGTAATAGTTCTTTAATAGGGAAGAAAATTAAAAGGTAAAATAAACAATGCAGTAAACCAAAACAACACTGACAGAGTCAGAACCCAGCCTGACACCCTGTGGGTCAGGCTGTTGGCAGCAGTGCCATTGGAATTGTGGCTCAGCCCTCCTGCAGGGTCAGGGTGGCTCTGCTGGAGCAGGGATCCTGGAGAAAGGTGCAGTCTCTGCCTCTGGAGATCCAGGGGCAGAGGCAGCTGCTGCTCCTCTGGGCAATCCAGTGCAGGAGCCGTGCTGGTGTTCCAGAATCTCCAGATTCTATCCAGGCAGGAATGCTTGGCTCCTCCCTCTGGGCTCACATCTCCCAGTGGGATGCTGCAGTTCTTATCAGCCATGCAGGGACATTCAATGGCTGTTATCAGCAGGTGTCTCCCCATTGTGGAAGAGATAAGGAAAACTGCCCACTTAAGAGAAGACAGCTGCCATCCAGATGTCAAAGAGAACACAATTTGCTTGGCAATCCAGGACATTCTCACATAACTGACTGTCATTGTCGAGGCGGTCACGACATAAAGCAGAGATTACAAGCAGTCTCAGTTGGCAACACTTTATTTTCTAACATGGCTAACTTTTATACACTTTTCAATTGTTGATACTTCTTCTACTTGATCTATTGGCTACAATAAATCAACATAATGCTATTAGTTAAAGTTATAGTAACTCCACCTATCTTTCTAAAATTACTTCATCTGGCTGCAAAGTATTTTTATCTTTTTTCTCTCAATCTCCTTAGTTACAGCCTTGGAAGAAGCTCTTTATCAGCTTCTTCTTACTTCTCAGCTTCTTCTCGCTGCTTTAGCTAACAGGCTTGCTGTTAGCCCTTTCTACAACTGACTGTGCCCTGCTGTGTTTTCCTGCTGCCCTCAGCAGTGTTTTCCCCAGCCCTGTGTTACCTGTGTGGATGCCAGCCCTGAGCTCCAGCCTGCCCGTGGGCGTGTGAGGGATCCCCACCTGCCGCACGGCTGCCACCAGGTCCAGGGACATCTTGGCGATCTCGTCGGCGTGTCTGCTGCCATTCCTCTCTGGCAGGCCACTCACCACCATGTAGGCATCCCCAATGGTTTCCACCTGGTAGGAAGGGGCACGTGTCACCAAGTGGCAGGCACTGAGCTTGATAGGATAGGGATGAAATGGTTTTAAAATCATGGAATATTCAGGGGAGTTGGAAAGTGTGACAGTGGTCACAGGGGTTCTTGGATGAGGGAAGAGATGAGGATCTGACTCCATGTTTCAGAAGGCTTGATGTATTATTTTATGATATATATTACATTAAAACTATACTGAAAGAATAGAAGAAAGGATTTCACCAGAAGACCAGCTAAGAATAGAATAGCCAAGAATGACAACAAAGGCTTGTGGCTTGGATTCTCTGTCTGAGCCAGCTGACTGTGATGGGCCATTAATTACAAAAATCCAACATGGGCCAATCACAGATGCACCTGTTGCATTCCACAGCAGCAGATAATCAATGTTTACATTTTGTTCCTGAGGCCTCTCAGCTTCTCAGGAGGAAAATCCTAAGGAAAGGATTTTTCATAAAAGTTGTCTGCGACAGGAAAGGATGGATAGGCCTGGTAGGTCCTGGAAAAAAGTTAGGCTGCACCTGTATAATCATTTAATGACTATGATAAATTGTATGATTGTTAGATGCTATGATTGTTTGGTAATTGGATATAATTATTGCTTAATCATAAAAAGAATCATGAGAAATTATGTTTGGGGGGGTTTGATGGAAACTACAGAAATCCATGCTTGGATGAAATTAATGTATACAATAGAATAATATCAGTTTAATAATTAATATGTAATTATATAATATTATATAAAGTGGTAGTTATGTAAAGTTTTATATAAGGGTTTATATAAGGGTTCATCCCGAAACCATGGTGGGTCAGATTTGGGTCTGTACCCCTGACACCCTGAGCTCTTCAATAAAAGCACCTGCATATAATCATTCCCTGATTGTGTGTTCCTGAATGCTAACAAGCTTTCCTTTGGAAAGAAAATCAGATTAAAATCTGGTTTAGCTGTCCAGCACTTGCCTGTTGCTATAGGACACAAAATAACACAATGTGGACACACTGCTCTTCTTGAGGTAAAAAAGGCACTTTTGATTTCTGACTCCAACATTTATAGATTTCTGAAAGTGGCAGTGGATTGGAGGGTGACAGTGCCACCTCCACAATGACACTGGACAAACCAACAGTTCATCAAATTTCTCCTCCTCCATAAAAGAATGCAAAACAATAAGTTATTTACATAAAGGGTGTGAGAAAATGTATTACAAAAATATAAACATGAAAAACTTAGAAAAACTTTAAAAAATCAAAGCAACACTCACCAAAATGTGGTGTAGGGTCCCTGTAGGATGGCAGGTCTTGTATTTCATGGATTTGAACTCCTGGCCTGATATGGTATTTGATATTCAGCACAAAACAGAGTAAGAAAGATTTCAGCAGCTTGCAGAGCCCTTTCCTGAGGGTTTGTACTCACCTTGTACACATCATAAGACTCAATCCTGGTGTCAAAGCAGACGTAGAGGTTGTTGAGCATCTCCACCACTTGCAGGGGAGTGCAGGAGGCAGCAATGCTTGTGAAGCCCACGATGTCAGAGAAAAAGATGGTCACCTGTCACAGGGAGGACAGCATGAGGCCAAGGTCTCCAGGAAACACTGGTGGAGCCTTTGGGGAGCTTGGTGATTTATGAAATCTTGAGCCTAAGCCACAGTCTGCACCAGCCCTGCACAGCTCAATAGAAGCTAAATTAGCAAGTTCTGACTCTGAATTGTCTTCTACTAGTTTGAAAGATAAAATTATTCTTATCTCCAAAGTTTAGCACCTGCACTTCTATGAATACCTCATGCTAATGGGAGACAAAGTCAAATGCTTTGAATCTTGTGAGCAGTGATCAAGAGACTTCTTATGGAAGTAGGGTCTCATTTTCCTTTAAAAATGATTTAAACTGTGATAGGGGTAAAACTAGGTACCAAAAAACCCTATAAAATAAGATCTCAGTTGCTGGCTCTGCTCTTGCTGCATTAGAAAATAATAACTGGGGTTTGTATCATTTTCAAATTATGTTTGTCATAATTAAGTAATTTACAGAAAAAAATCACTAAAAAAAACCAAACATGAAAGAAAGAATAGAATTGAGGAAATGTGTGCTGCAGCTGTTGGCAAAGAATTTTCTTCTCTGTGCTGTCTGAATTGTGTCAGTGTTTAAACTCAAATCATCCTTGCTAATACCAATTAATCTGGAGGGGCCACCTTTTCACTCTGCCTTGGTTCAGCACTTTTGATGTCATGACTATTGTGGATTATAATTAATTGTGCAATTACAGGTTGTTGTTTTGATAATGATGCCTACAGATTAAATGCAGACATTTAGTACTGTGTTTCACAGCTGAAAGTAAAGGGGTGTCCAGGGAAAAAGAGAGAATAGAGTTGCAATTACTGTAGCATGAGGATTTGGGCTGAGGGCTTTGCAGAACAGCTGCTAAATTCAACACTGGCAGCAGTAATTCTTTTATTCTTCATATTTTACAAGGAGGAAATTAATTTCTTTCTCCTATGAGCTCATGATCCAGTGGTGCTGGCTGTTGTGGGGAGGCTCCTAAACACCAAGACAATTTCCCAGTACAGGATGTTTGATGTCCAAAGCTATGAACTTGGAAATCTCAGCTCTTCTTCCTTCCCCATCAGCCTGGGTGCTCCATGGCATACTGCACAGCTCTTTCCAGAAGCCATCAGGAATATTTGGATTTCCATCAATGCCCAACTCCAGCTGCAACCCCAGGATGCTCAGAACTGTGACAAGGTAGGTGCTGTTTTAGGGGAATAAATACTTTATACCCTTGGTGGCAACACCCTTTGCAATTGCTCACCTGGTCATAGTTTTCTGCCTCAACTTTTTGGCATTTCCTGAGCTGCTTGGCCACAGACTTTGGCAGCATCTGGTGCAGGAGGTCCTCAGCCAGGCGCCTCTCCCTTTTCAAATCCTCTGTCTTTTCCTTGAGGTTCCTGGCATAGTTGTGGATCCAGTCTGTCATTTGCTTGAAGGACATCAGTACAATGGGGTAAATGAGACAGGCAACCACCAACAGACTGATCTTGAGGCTTATGGTGGACAGGATTTCCCTGGATTTCCTGTGCAGCTTTTCCTGCCCCTCCTGCAGCACACAGCTCTGTGCATGATGCAGTCCCCTCACTGTGGCTTCCAGGGACACAAAATCCCCCAGGAACGGGGTAAAGAAAGTGATTCCTTCTTTAGGGGTGAAATGCAGGGACAGATTGACATTGTCTGTCCAGCACTTATGTGCAGTCTCTGAGGAGAAGAGAGCATAGCTCAGAGTGGCCAAGTGCTGCTGCAGCGAGGTTTGCAGGCTCACAGGGGCTGGCCCTGGCTCAGCTCTGAGCACAACTTCTCTGAGCTGGAGGCAGAGTTTGAAAGCCACCGTGTCTGCCCAGGCAGGATTGTGTCTCATGGCTTGGATTTCCTCCTGGGGACTCCTGAAACGCTCCAGCAGTTCAGAGATGGCTCTGGACAGCACCTGCCTGGCCTCAGCCACCCCTGAGATGTTCAGTTTGTGTCTCAGGCCAGCTGTGTAAAACCTACAGATGGAGATTTTCTCCTCCTTGCACTGGCAATTCTCACAGTACAGCTGTGCTTCACTGGCCATGCAGAGGGAGCTCAAATTCCCCAAGGGGTGAGAATGGAGTGATGTGCTCCCTGTGCCTGCTGCTGGGAGCAGCCAGCCCTGCCTCTCCTCCTGCAGGACAGAGATGAGCCGAGCAGCCCAGAGCTTTTCACAGGAGGCAAGCTCCTCAAGGGCTTTGCCCGTGCTTTTCCACATTTCCAAGCTGTGGCTCAAGTCAAAAGAAATGGCCCCGAGGAGGCTGCAGAGGGAGACCATGCATGCTGTCAAAATCCTTTGAACTGTTTTTCTACCACCAGAATTAGAAGAGGGAAAACACCTAAAAAAAAAAGAATTTAAAAAAAAAATTTAAAAAACAGTGGCATTGTCTGGTCCTTCGAGCTCCTGAAACCACAACTAGATCTAGCAGTGATATTTAACAATTCCCATGCAAAGCAAAAGGAGCATGCATTATCTGGATGTTTTTTAAAGATATATTTAATTACATTTTCTTCCACCTGATATTGATTTTAAAAGAAAAGCTGTATTTAAAAGGCTGCTTCATTGGCACATTCTGATCTGAAAAAAAACAGATGAATGATACAGGTTTTGTGTGAGGGAAAAAAGCGAATAAAAGCATTTTCTGTAGTTTTATTCTCTGTGATACTTCTCTCCAAATCCTAAGGAAAGTCATGAGAGGATAGGTTACTTATTCCCCCAGTGATTCCAGTGATCACAAACTGGAACTGTTGATTTTTTAAATCAGACTTTGAGAATTTGTTCTTAATAGGCATTTCCATATGGTGTGTAATTTCTGTTATATGTTGAAATGAGCTCAGATGTTTTTTACAATATTGTCTACATATTGCAGATGGGAAATTAATTACATTTCTATTTTAAGGTTTTAAGCATTTGCACATCCAATTTTAATTGTTGGAACTTCATGATTACCTTTCTGTCTCTCTTTCATACTGCACATAATGGACATCATGCTCCACACAGCAAAGTGACCTCTAATGATTTTAATTTTCAAAACTATTATTCCATCATTAACAATCTTACTCTAATGATACTCATGAAGAAAACCTCAGGATGTTATGTTGGAGCTGATGGCTCCTGAATAACTAAATAAATAATCTTTATTTCCGCTGATAAAGAACAAAGTTCTGCATAGTAAAGCTGATTGAAAAAAGCCCTCCTCAGATCCCCTGTACTTTCAGATATATGAAATCACACATTTGGTCAGGCAAATAAAATCCAATAAAACAGATTATTTCTCAGCAGAGGCTGATATTAAGCAAAACAAATTCTTGCTGGGCAGAATGGTGATCAATGGTTGTAAAGTAGAAGAAAAATGACAACAATACTGTCCCCAAAGATGACAAACAGCCATGCTTTCTCTTACTCATTTAACACAATTTCTGTTTAATAATATATTTACTTTCAGTCTAAAAGTTAACATCTGCAAAACATCAAATTAAAAGAAACTGCAAGCCTAAAAAAGGTGTCTCTGAGGATTTCTGTTCTGACATCAAATTTCCAACCTTTCCCTTACTCTACCTACTGCTTACCTTTGGGTCACTTGCCTTACATTTATAATAATTCCTTTTACTTTTGAAAACATCTAGTACGTGCTGGGGGGAGAAGAAAAACACAAGAAAAACCCACCTGAATTTTAATCTGCCTATCTTCTACAATGAAGGAAATATTAAGAGGGTCTTTAAGTGAGTGCTGAGCTAAAAGTGGCAATTCTGAGAAACAGGAGCTTCTTTGAGCCAGGTCTCACAAACTCCTGGAGATCTATTTCTCACCCAAGATAGCTCAGCTACCTTTAGAGGCATAAAATCAGCAGGATGGCTTCTGTGGTAGTGCTGGAAACAAAAAGGTTTTAATAAAAAGCAAAATAACAAACCCTTTACAGAAAGAAACGGATTTAAGTGCAAGAGGCCCTTGCTCCTGGTAAAACACCTCACAAAAGCAATTAGTTTTTTTGTTCTCTTCTTTTTCTAGTAAATTGCCCAAGCAGGACATTTTGGCTCTTGTCCATTTAACTATCCTTAAGCTTGAAGTGAAATCACAGAATCACAGAATGATGAGGCTGGAAGAGACCTCCAAGGTCATCGAGCCCAACCTGTGCCCTAACACCTCACCCAGACTACAGCACCAAGTGCCATGTCCAGGCTTTTTTTAAACACATCCAGAGATGGTGATTCTGCCACCTCCCTGGGAAGAGCATTCCAGCACTTTATTATTCTTTTGGTGAAAATTTTTTTCCTAATATCCAACCTGTACCTTCCCTGATGTAGCTGGAGACTGTCCTCTGGTTCTGTCAAATCCCCCAAGCCTGTGAAATGCCTTTTTCACCCAATCCAGAAAAAAACCCCAAACTCCTGAGCTTATTTCCTTTTCTAAGAGACAAAAAATTAGCTTTGTTACTCTGTCAACAAAGAACCCATTCCTACAATTCTGTTTTGCCAAACCCCCAGGTTTGTGCCAGTGCGGCAGCTGGCAGTGCCCACTCTGAGCTGAATGAGTAAAAAAGGAGCTGAGTTCTTCACCTGAGTGACTAAAAGAAGCTGACTTCTTCACCTGAATGACTAAAAGAAGCTGAATTCTTCACCTGCATGACTAAAAAAGGAGCAACAGGGCCATGGGGGAGACAGGTCAGCCCTCAGAGCTGGGTTTTGCCATTGCCCTTGCTGGCTCTGAGGTGACAGGTGGGAAAAGCTCTGTGTAGGAGCATGGCAGTGCTCCATGTGCCAGGGGGAGAAGAAAAACACAACAGAAACCCACCATGATTTTATCCTGCCTGTCTTCTACAACGAAAGAAATATTAAGAGGGTCTTTAATTGAGTGCCAAGCTAAATACAGTGACCCTGCTTTGCCAAAGCCCCAGGTTTGTGCCAGCGTGGCAGCTGGCAGTGCCCACTCTGAGCTGAATGACTGAAAAAGGAGCTGAGTTCTTCACCTGAGTGACTGAAAGAAGCTGAGTTCTTCACCTGAATGACTGAAAAAGGAGCAGCAGGGCCATGGGGGAGACAGGTCAGCCCTCAGAGCTGGCTCTTGCTGTAAGAGTCCGTGTCTGGAGGGGCTGTTTGAGGGGAAAAGGGGAAGACCGTGGGGAGACAGGATACAAATCATGTGAACAGTGCAAATTAGCAAACAACTAAATAACTATTTCATGCAATACAGATACAACACCTTGCCCTTGCCAGCTCGGAGATGCCAGGTGTAAAATCTCTCTGTAAAAGCATCACACTCACCTGCAGGGACCTGCGGGCTCCTCTGCTGCCTTCCCTGCGGGCATCCCCAGCTCCCAGGAGTGCCACCCACAGCCTCAGGCTGCTGCTGCTGCCCCCAGCCCTGCAGCTCCTCCCTGCACCTCCTCCCGAGCCCCTGCAGCTGTTTGGTGATGCTCTGACCCTTCCCCCTGCCCACCCTCTGCAGAGGGGATCAAACCCAGGACATCCCTCTGGAGAACTGGAACCCAGGACATCCCTCTGGAGAACTGGAACCCAGGACGTCCCTCTGGAGAACTGGAACCCAGGACATCCCTCTGGAGAACTGGAACCCAGGACATCCCTCTGGAGAAGCTGGAACCCAGGACATCCCTCTGGAGAACTGGAACCCAGGACATCCCTCTGGAGAACTGGAACCCAGGACATCCCTCTGGAGAAGGTGGAACCCAGGACATCCCTCTGGAGAACTGGAACCCAGGACATCCCTCTGGAGAAGCTGGAACCCAGGACATCCCTCTGGAGAACTGGAACCCAGGACATCCCTCTGGAGAACTGGAACCCAGGACATCCCTCTGGAGAACTGGAACCCAGGACATCCCTCTGGAGAAGTTGGAATCCAGGACATCCCTCTGGAGAAGCTGGAACCCAGGACATCCCTCTGGAGAACTGGAACCCAGGACATCCCTCTGGAGAAGTTGGAACCCAGGACATCCCTCTGGAGAACTGGAACCCAGGACGTCCCTCTGGAGAAGATGGAACCCAGGACATCCCTCTGGAGAAGCTGGAACCCAGGACATCCCTCTGGAGAAGTTGGAACCCAGGACATCCCTCTGGAGAAGTTGGAACCCAGGACATCCCTCTGGAGAAGTTGGAACCCAGGACATCCCTCTGGCTGCCCTGGAGGAATCCAGACCCTGCCAGGGGCTCAGAGACCTTGGCACAGAGTCACAGACACCTGTGCCTTCCATTTTAACCCATA
This sequence comes from Setophaga petechia, assembly GCA_024362935.1. Classification (NCBI taxonomy): domain Eukaryota; kingdom Metazoa; phylum Chordata; class Aves; order Passeriformes; family Parulidae; genus Setophaga; species Setophaga petechia. The sequence continues at coordinate 559,336 of JANCRA010000047.1, forward strand.
GAAACAATTACCAACTTTGTGTGAGGAGTTACAAGCCACAAGAGTTTGAGTGGAATGATGGTTAATTTGTCACAGGGTGAAAAAGTAGAATTTTGGAGATTTAGAATAGGGGTTCAAGAGGCAAGATGGAGGAATCTGAGTGTGTCTTGTCCTTCTCCTTCTTCTTGTCCTCCATCTTCTGCTGTGATGGTGACACTTCTGGATTGGTTTAGAGTAGAGACAGACTGTCTAATATAGGTGATAGGTGTTAGGAAAATTAATCCACAAACACCAGAGGTTATGTCCAAAAAGGAGACAGAGGAGTCCTTTATGGCTTTATTCCAGTAAAGGCAGAGGCCATGGGGCATTCCCCTGGGATCTCTCCAATTTTTGGAGGATGCAGCCTCTTTTTTATCCCAATTTCCAGCCACATTTCCCTTCTCTCTTTCCACATTGGCTGAGGTACTTGAGAGGTTCAGACTTCCCAAAACACCTGATACCAGAGATTTCCCTCTAATGTATAACCCTCCCTTTTCATTTTTAATTCTTATGGAATTTAGGGGTTTTTCTTCCCCATTGTTTCTTTCATCTCTTAACGTCTAATTTCATTTATCAGCAAACCTAAATTTTATTTGTAAAAGCAAATATCTTTTTCCATTCAACCAATCAGTGGAATCCTTCCCATTGATTCTTTTATCTCCCAGTGCTGGTTTTATCTCTCAGCAAACCCACAGCTGGTTTGTAAAGACAAATCTGCTGTTCCTCTCATAGGTATTGGAAAATTACTGTAAATAAAGTACACGTAGTTCTTAGTATAAAAAGCCAACACCAGCCCAAGGGCAGGGACTGTGCCAAAATCCAACCTGCGGGACAGATCTCAGCAGGTCAGAGAAAGAATGTAACAGATAAGAGAAAATAAAAAACCTCGAAAAGCAGAACCGATGAATCTTGACTTCCTCTTCAAGCACGGGGCTGGGAAAAAAGAGACTTTAATATCTCGGGAGCCATTTCAGCAACAACAAACCAAACAGAAAGAACCTCACCCAGCCTTCTCCTCTCTCTCCCTGTGTCTGCCCAAGGCACTGAGCAAGCAAAGAGCTGAAATCACAAAATGAGCTGATAATCACTGGAGCTGATATCACCTGAGCTTGCTAAGGCAGCAGTGGCTGGGAGCAGCCTGGGAACTCAGACAGGCTGTGCTGGACAAGGCTGTGATATCCAGACCCTGCTGCAGCCTGCTGGGGATACCCTTGTGGAAAATGCCTATTTTATGATTGGCTTTTTGCAAATATTAAAATGAATATTATATGTGTTATGGAAGAAAGTTATGTTGTGTTAGTTTTCTTAAGTAGTGTGTTAAATAGAGTTTTAGGTTATAACAAAATGTTGAAATAGAAGCTGTGCTGTGTAGGATACTGTTTTCTAAAGAAAGGACTCACACAGAGATAGCAGCCACAGGGCACCTGAATCTTTCAGAGAAAGAGAATTTATTGCTCCATTATCAGAAGAAATGAACTTCTTCCTGCCTTGCTCAGCCATGAAGATGCTGTCAGGGTTCAGAGGAAGAAGCTGACACTGCCCAGACAGAATCCTGTGTTTGAATGGAATTTATGTATCATGGATGAGGTGTATGAATATGCAACAGGCTGTTGCTTTAAGGGTTAATCCTCTGTTAATGTGGGTTCTTTTTCAGGCTTATTTTGCCCAGAAAGAGGTACCTGGACTGTCCATAACTCTCTGTTTTTATCGTCTCGTATTGTCCTAATCCAAACTGTCCAAATTATTATGACTCTAATTGTATTACTATTTTTATAACCATTTTATTACTATTAAACTTTTAAAATTTTAAAAACAAGTGATTGGTGTTTTTCACACCCTGAAACTCAGTGGAGGCCACATTAAGGTGGGAAGAGCTCTCTGTAAAAGCATCACTCCCACGCCCACCTGCAGGGACCTGCTGGCCCCTCTGCTGCCCACCCTCCTCAATCAGTGGAATCCTCCCCATTGATTCTTTTATCTCCCAGTGCTGGAGATAAAAGAATCAGGTGAGCTTGGCAAGCTCCAGCCCGAGGCAGGGGACAGGGAAAATATCCAGTGTTATCCCCAGATACAGGCTCTGGGCTTGCCAACAGTCGGGAAAAAATGACAGAGACACATTTTGTTTTCATCTTGCAAAAAATACAGTTTATTTAACTAGTGTTTGGTTTAATAATTGTATTGTTAAAAGTGCAACTTGCCAGGTTTTTCTGACTAAAGGTCATTTGGTACCTCTCATCCAGCTCTCAGTGGATTAGTTGCTTGCCATAACCTACAAAAATGTAAAACAAATGAAAAAATCAGATCATGAGCTGCAGGAATTTGTGAACAGTATGTGCTGTGTTCAAGTCACAGGATTTAAATAATGAAATAAGATTTTTGCTTCTCAGTCAAAATTTATATTAAATTAAAAGATGTCTGACATTCCAGACTTGAGCTGCATGTGTAAACTTATTAGGATGCAATTGCAACAATCAGTGCATTGATGAATGCAAATTTGAGTAATCACTTCTGAAATATAGGGTAAATCTTAATGGCTACAACAAAGCTCTAGGATAAAGGGAGAGTGCATTCCTACTACCAAAACTTATTTGAATAAGTGGTATCTGTTTCAGAGGAGGATACTTTGAATTGGTAATGGTTGAATCAGGAGTGACACAGCTCCCTTAGCCAGGGGCAGAAATCCCAGTGAGAGAGCCCCAGCACAGCCAGGTGTCTGAAATATAGGGTAAATCTTTATGACTACAACAAAGCTCTAGGATAAAAGGAGAATGCATTCCTATTACCAAAACTTATTTGAATAAGTAAAAAAAAAATTGATATCTGTTTCAGAGGAGGATACTTTGAATTGGTAATGGTTGAATCAGGAGTGACACAGCTCTCTTAGCCGGGGGCAGAAATCCCAGGGAGGATTTCTGCACAGCCAGGTGTCTGGATGTTGCCCTGGTTTTTAAGTTTTTCTGCAGCAGCTGCTCACCTGCTCGATCCAGCTGTTGTAGGCAGAGACCCTGGTGAACACAGAGGGTTTGTGGTAGTAGTTGCAGCCCAGAGCGGAGCCGAAGCTGACGATGCCGTGCACTTCCCACGTGCCATCAGCCCTCTGGCAGTTCAGAGGGCCCCCAGAGTCACCCTGGCAGGAAGGGGAGCAGAGTCAGAGTGTCAGCAGCTCCTCTGTGGGGTTTTTAACCTTTCCTTCCCATCAGGCCTGTTTGTCTAGTGTTGCCACATTTCTCTTTGCAGAGAAAAGCAAGGCACGATTCGTCCCAAGAATATTTCTGGGTTTCACATTCTCTGAAGCTCAGAGAAAGGGAAAACAATTCTTATCATTTGCTGTGCCTGTGTTTGTGCCAAAGTAGGATGCAATATAGAGATTGTTTATCCAAAGTGATGGGGTTTTGTTTCCTTGGCCTGTCAGGGCCAGGTGTGTGTGTGTCAGGACTGTCACTGACAGTCACGAGATTCTGTGCAGTGTGTGCGGAGTTGAGTGCTTAGAAAATTCAGTTTAGATTTAATGTAATATAATACAGAATAATATAGTATAATAAAGTAATTAATTAGCCTTGTGATAAGATGGAGTCAGATGCATCATTCTCTCCCTCGTTAGGGATCCCAAACTCAATAATCTAAACCCAAGCCCTGAGAGTGGACTCACATTGCAGCTGGAGATGATTCCATCCCCACCAGCACAAACCATGGTGGATTTCACAGTGGTGCCCCACCAGGAAGGTCTGGAGCAGGTGGCATAGTCCACCACCAGCAGACGGCCTTGCTGCAGCTTATCAGGGAGGGGTCCATCAGCTGAGAGAGAACAGAAACACTGAGTCATGGCACTGAAAGGTGTCGCAGACACCTTTTGTGAAAAAATCCTATCTTAGGATTTTTTCCCTGCTGGAGCTGAGAAGTTTCAGCAACAATGTAAACAATTATTATCTGCTGCTGTGGAATGCAACAGGTGCACCTGTGATTGGTCTTCTGTAGATGTTTGGATTTACTGACCACTCACAGTAGAGCTGCTATTGCTCTCTGCAGAGAGACAGACCTTTGCTATTATTCTTTCTATTCTATTCTTAGCTTAGCCAGCTTTGGAAGAAGCTCCTCTCTTTTCTATCTCTATGTAGCATATATATATTTATATCATAATATAATAAATCAAGCCTTCTGATAATAGAATCAAGATCCTGACTCTTCCATCCTCTAAAAAACCCCTGAGACCACCATCACAGAAGGGAGAATAAAACTGCTCTGCTAAATGGTGTCTGGATACCATCACTCCAGGTAAAGGGCTCCATAGGGGCTATATTAAAGGAGAAGCTGTTATAGGTATGAATGTCCCTCAGTTCCATTCTTTCATTACACCTTCACTCACTAAAAATTTGCATTCCATTAAAAAACGTCTCATTGTTAGAGAAACAAAGAGCTGCTCTATTTTCAGGAGTTTGCAATTTACTTATCCCTCAAGGAATTGCCTCCTGAGCCAAGCTGACACCTCTGCTCAACTCTGAGACTTTCTTCACTTCACATCTATTCCCTTATGTGCCTTTAGATATTCATCAGGTGTGTTGGGATTGGCAAATGCACCTGTCTGCACACTATTAACATTTGCATTTACAATAGCTCCTAAAAGCTCAATAACGGCCCCTCAGGTGCATTACCAGCTCTGTTACGAGGAAAATAAATTTCAAAAGGAAAAATCATAAAGTGTGAGTAAAGTGGGACCTAATAAAATAAACTACCTCACCACACTGAGCTTGGAGGGGATCTTGAGCACCATTAATAATCTTTGCCATCAATCTCAGATGAGAAGGAGCTTCTGAAAGGTGCTTTTTGTTATTTGATGGTTTTGCAAATAACCAAATACTCACTCTGCAGCCTCCCCCAGCCAGTGACATAGCAGGCAGTGTTGGAGGACAGGATGCTCTGGGCAGGGGGCAGGCAGGCCAGCTGGATTTGGTCACTCAGGGTGACGTGCTGAGCGAGCTTGATCAGAGCAATGTCATAGCTGTGGTCACATGCACACGTTGGGGGAGAGAAAGGGAAGGTAAAAAAGTTTGAAAAATGGATTAAGACACAACAGCCTGAGTACTCAGCAGTTACACAGCACCTGGCCCTGTGGTATTTTCTGGAAAATCTCCTTGCCCAGGATTTCTTCTCCTGGGAAGCTGAGAAGCCTCAGAGAAAAATGTAAATAATAATGATCTGATTGCTTCTCCTGCGTTTGGCTGCTTTGGAATGTGGCTGGGGATTGTTTACCAACAGGTGAACATGAATTTAATTACCATAGCTCCAGATGGTTGGGATTCAGGCAGTTTGATTTTTACCCTCCACCTAAAAACTGAAAAAATACCTTCCACCAGCTTACCCATTTGCAACCTTATTTGAATTCCATTTCCCATGGACAATGATCTTTTCTGGAGAAACTGCAACTGATCCTGCTTCCTGAGCCTTCAGGTTGTATTTTCCAAGAAGCACTTTGTAGGTCCGAGTAGAGCTGGGCAAGGAAAGGATGAACAGTCAGTTCTGCAGCTGCACCTTTGGGAGATTCAATAAGAACTCCCTTGACTGCAGCCTCTCATCACAGGCAGGGTTTGTCTGGAGCTGAGCCAGGGATTTGCTAAGGGCAAAGATTGTGTTCCAGACTTCATAATCATTTCATCTCTGAGCTGTCCTCTCAACTCCTGCTCAAGGCTTCTTTAACAAACTCAAGGTGCCTCCAATCTCTGCAGGATTCAGCTTGCATTCTTCAATGCAGCAACAATTTGGACTTTTTAAAAATAGCTTCAATAATAAATAACTGTGTGACAGATATAATATGCAGGATTTATAATAATAACATGCAGCCAATCCTTCATATTTCATATTATATATTTATAATATTTGCTACAAATTAATGTTACAACAACCCCAGAGCAAAATGGGGTTGTATTTGTGGAAGCAGCTTTGATGGTGCAATGAAATTGCTGGACCTGATAATTTATTTGTTACACTGCCACACAATATGAAGAGTTTACTGAAAATGATTGGTATATTCAAAATATTTGTGATTATTTCTTCAGGGAGTGGATTGATAAGTTAACTTGTGGATCTCACTTACATATATTACAGAAACAGGCAACACAGCTGAATTTTAATAGCAACTTGAAAACAGAAAGATGTTTATAGTTTACAGAAATTAAGAATATATAATTCAGGTAACTGGGGTTTTTTTCCCTTTGTAAATTAAGAAAATAAAGAGATGTCATTCTCCTCACTTTTAATCAAAAGATATGGTGCAAAACTCAGAGCTTTCAGCTGAGAAAGGGAGAAGTGGCATTGATATGGTTTTCATTCATCTCTTTCTGCTCATGTGCATTTCCTGGGTCAGGTTTACCTTCATTACTCACCTGATGCAGTGGGCAGCTGTCATCACCCAGTTGGTGGCAATCAGGGTTCCCCCACAGGTGTGACTCCACTTGCCATTGGCATAGTATTGAAGGGAGACCTGGCACCAAGGAAACAAGTAAGGCTCAGGCTTTCACTTATTCATTTTTCATCACTGTGCTTTGCTCCTGCACTCAGAACACAACTTGCTGATGGTGGAAGGCTTTGAAGTTCCCAACTCCTGGCCACAGAAAGGTTTTCCCTCCTTCTCTATCATCCAAAGCTTGATTTTCAAAATACATCTTGCTTAAATAGCCTGAGTGTACTTGACTTAAAATGAGAGCCTACATGACTGTCACAGCACATGCTGCAGTCAGTAGGGCCACAACAGAGAATTTCAGAAGATTTAAGCATTCTCCAAGGTCAGTAGGGCCACAACACAGAATTTCAGGAGATTTAAGCATTCTCCCATGTCAGTAGAGCCACAATACAGAATTTCAGGAGATTTAAGCTTTCTCCCATGTCAGCAGGGCCACAACACAGAATTTCAGAAGATTTAAGCATTCTCCAAGGTCAGCAGGGCCACAATACAGAATTTCAGGAGATTTAAGTTTTTCCCATGTCAGTAAGGCCACAATACAGAATTTCAGGAGATTTAAGTTTTTCCCATGTCAGTAGAGCCACAACACAGAATTTCAGGAGATTTAAGTTTTTCCCATGTCAGTAGGGCCACAACACAGAATTTCAGAAGATTTAAGCTTTCTCCCACACACAGTAACACCATTCCACATCAGAAGGCTTCAAGCACCTGCCCATACACAGTAACACCATAGCACATCAGAGAGCTTCAACCTTCTTGATCTTTAGCCCAACATTTTACCCCCTCATGTCCATGCACTGCACCCCTCTGTTCCCTTTGGTGATTTCTCAGTCCCTGGGTTCTCCCTGGCTCACTGCCTTCACTGCTGCTCACCTGCTTCTCACAGCTGTGCCCATGGGGGATGAGGCTCTGCAGCAGCCCCACTCCCAATGACCACAAACTATGCACCTAAACATTCCTAGCAAAATTCAGCACATTCAGAGCTTTTAAAGAAGACTGGAAAGTTTAGGATTGATCCAAACAGAAGAGTCAAAAGGTGTCAGGCAAGATGGATCAGTTGGAGTTTAAGAGGTGATTTTGTTCAGTTGTGCTGGGCAGAGACAGCACAGCCCCAGCTGCTCCAGGGAAAGCACAGAATCACCAACCTGCCAGGGCCAGCTGTATGGCCTTGCATTTTCCCCTCCAACAACTCTGGACACAAGAGGTGGGTTGGCAGGAACCCCACAGCCAAAGGCTAGAAGACATACAAATAGGATGTGTGTTTTGAAAGTAGGTTCAAAAAATATCTGTAAAGTATCAAATAGCACAGCACCCAGTTACTCTTTGAGAGACCCCTGTAATGAACATCCTCTGCTGTATTTTTTAATTTGATGAAGAATGTTCAATTTGTCTAAAAAAAGGAAAGTTGGCTTTAGATTTTAATTAACTTGATCTTTTAAAATTAAAGCAGAAGATGGACATGTACCTGCAGAGGCCAGAGCTAACACAGCAAAGAGGACTGCAAGCATGGTGCCAGTTCCTGGGTGCTGTAGGCTGCAGGCTCAGCTCCATGCCATTTTATAGAGTATCCTTTATCTCTGGAACACATGACCTTAAATGCAGAGCCATTCCAATACCAATGGAAAACTTCTATCACTGTGGGATAATTCTCTATGTACAGAAAATCCTCATTTAGGTGGACCTTGGATACAGGCTGTACAAACAACTTGGTTAAAAATAATTCTAAATTTGATGCTTATTATCTGTAGCAGCTGTGTGCATTTCCATTGCCTTGAAATTTCATCACAAGGTGTCCACAGAAGGACAATGTTTAATTATTCTAACACTTGGTGATAGGTCAGCAGTAAGTGCCTGATCTGTTGGGACAGGGATAGATTCAGATGTGTTGGTGGGGTTGCATTAGCTGATCTCTAGAAGTTCCCCTCCTACCTCAGTTATTGTATAATTATACAACTCCTTGGGATTTTATTTTAGTTTGGGGTCTTGGTTTGCTTTTGTCTTGTTTTGTTTTGTGTGTAACTGAATGGCATCTACCACATTGTACTGACTGAAAACCTGTATTTTCTTTCCCAGATCAAGTTGCAATGTGCTTTAGCATGCCAGACTTCTTCAGCAAACCAGGCTCTAACCCTTTACCACTTTGAAGTGGAACTTCAAGCTTTGAAGCAATACTTCAGCCACACAAAGAAACAGCTGTCCATGAAGGAGCAGAAATCCTGGTATGCTGTGGTGAGTCAGACTCCATTCCTTTCCTATTTCCCTTTGTTAGACCAGCAGCCCTGAAGAGAACAGGGTTCCCTGCAGCATTGCAAATGAGCCTGTGCACCCCAGAGCAGAACTATAAAACACTGTGAGCTTGTTAAGGAGAAGAGCAAAGCACTTCCACTCACAGGACAAAGCAGGCAAGAGCAGCATTTACACCACTCCAGAGATGCTGCCACAAAAAGAAGTGTCCTAATTCATTACTGACATTTGAGATCAGTGACTAGATATCAATGCTTTCCCTTGTCCTTTTTTCTTTTTTCTATTTCTTTTTATCTTCTACTACAGGAATTTTCCATCCTCTGTCACCTTTCCATCCACCAACCATTGAGAAGCTGTTGCTGGTTATTTGAAAAACAAACATCTCCATCCCATAAACCAGGATACTCATAGGGAACAAACTTACTAGAATGGAAACAAATATCATAATGTCAGTTTTACAACAAGAGTTGTGTTGAACACAGACCAAACAGGGGGTTTAAAAATGCTGAAATAAATCTAATGTTTAATGTCAGGATTAATAAACAGCAAAATCCTTGATTTCCAGAGCTTCCATTCAGCAGTAGGTACTGTGCTGGATGAAAGATGCCTGGAGCACACATGTGGAAGGCAGAAATATAGAATGCTTTGCTGTTTTATCTGCTTCTCAGTAATGTATTTTCCTACCCAGACAATAGCACTTGAGGAAGCTGCATTTTGAATTGCAAATTGGATCAACCAAACCCTGTTCTGGCATCTTGTATTTATTATCTGACAAAAGCAGAAACCAGGATTAACAGTGCAGAATTAAGATTCTATTTTTTTTAACATTAATTTGTTGGCTCTTTTCTTAGTGTCTGAGTTTACAAGCTAAACAACATTATGTGCTCAGTTTAACTTCCATGTCATTATCATTTTCATGAATTCCAACTAAAGTATAAATTTCAGATGGTCAGTTACTATTTCAACTTGCTTTGTTGTGTGCTTGTAAATGTGGAATTTTGTTTAGTTCTTTAAGCATTTCTGCATTCCAAAAATATAAACTTCTGCTCTCTTGCATACTGTAAATAGAGAAACACTATTTCTTTTCCCCCTTCTTCAAGGAGGAATTCTGAAACAGTTCTTTTGTTATGGAGGAAATTCTCACAGGAATCCTAATATATTTAATGTAAACTAATATAACCTTCTGCTCACTTGCATAGTGTACATAGAGAAACACTATTTCTTTTCCCCCTTCTTCAAGGAGGAATTCTGAAACAGTTCTTTTGTTATGGAGGAAATTCTCACAGGAATACTAATATATTTAATGCAAACAAATATAACCTTCTGCTCTCTTGCATAGTGTAAATAGGGAAGCACTGTTTCTTTTCCCCTTCTTCATGGAGAAATTCTGAAACAGTTCTTCTGTTATGGAGAAAATTCTCATAGGAATCCTAATATATTTAATGTAAAACACTCTCAAAGCTGTTTTGTTTTTTGTTCTATTCATATTTTAAGTGATGGTAGCTTATCCATCTTTTCCAGGCCTGAACAGTTTTCCTTGGACTCCGTGGGTGTCAGGCTGCTGGCAATTCTGCCAGGAAATATCAAATATTCAGCTGATACCATGTTGGCTTGGAAAGAGCCCCCTGGAAGCTCTTATCATCTTCATGCCAGATATTTCACACAAACTAAGCAGCTCATGGAACTTTGGTGAGAAAGAGAAGGAGCTTCTGGTATGTTCTGTTAAAGCAAATAGTAAATATCTCCTTCAACACACACTGTACCTGTGCACAACTTAAATGGACTCTGTTGCTTCCTTGTCTTTATTCCCTTGAAGGGCAGTAACTCTGCTGTACCAATTAGTAAATTGAATTGTCTGCAGAAAAGTTAGACACTGAAATCTGCTTTCCTGAGGGATGCTTGTCATCTGCAACCAGACAGTAACCCCTCTGAAAATTTGAAGTTAAATCCTGACCCAGTTTTATCTTGGGATCTCCAACTGTGCCAGATTTATTACTTGCTGGGTGGCTGTCAAATCTGCTGCTTGATGGTCCCTGGGATCATTTCTGTGTTCTTCAAAGTAAAGCTTGGCCTTCAATCCTCAGGATAGAACAAGGTTATACTGAGCAAGGAAATGGAGATGAGCTTTACCCTGTGTGTTTTTGCCACTTGTTGTGCCTTCCAAATTGTCTTATATCCATTTATATATTATTTTCCACACTGTATTTGCAGTCAATACTGGCCACAGATGTAACATAAGGCCCTGCTTATCTCAGCTGGGTGGGGAGCAACAGCAGGAGAGAACAGACACAAACCCAACAAAAACCCCAACCACACTTCAGCAGTCAGATTAGACTGAAAGATATTTATTTAGAAACAACAGCTTTGGTATTTTAAAACCAAACAACCTGTAAGTCACTAGAAAGTGGGGTGTCTTCCCCCATAGCCAAAACAAATCAATGCACAAAGTCTCAATAGGCTTAGAATAAGAAACCTGTAGATCAGCATTTCCAAGTGCATATCCAGAAAACAATTTCATTAAATTGATTTTTCACTCTACAGTCATAAAGGCTGAAAAACCTGTTACCAGAACTTATTGACAGTTAAGACTGTTAGATATTGACAGTTCAATTGACTGTTACTGAAGTGGAGGAAAAATGAACATACTCCCCCTCTCCCCGAGCAATAAATTACAAACTGTATACCAGAAAGGAAGTTACACTAAAGTTTTCTAGTTAACTCTCAGAAGGGAATCATTATCCTTTATTTTTCTGTCGAATTAAAAAAAAAAAAACCAAAAACCCAAACAGATCAAAATATCCAAGGTCTTAGTATATCTTCAAGTATTTTCACCAAATAGATTACTCCTAGGGAACTGAACAGCTTACAGGGAAAGGACACATCTGTTACACAAGCTTCTGGGATAAACAACTGAATCACCACACCTTCCAAGTCTCAGATTCCTGTAATAGCAAGGCACAGAAGGATTGTTGCTTTCAAATGCTCCTTGTTCTCAGCTGCAATATTGCCAGGTGTCTTGTGCAAATGGAGGCTGAAAGCAGGACTAAGTTCACTTGGACAAGGGGATGTTCCCATTCAGTGGAACAGGGTGTTATTCAAAACCATCAATCTTGCTTACTGCTACAGATTCTGAGCTCCAGCTGCCTTCCACTTCTTCCCTGTTTCTGGAATCAAGTTCTGCATCACCTTCATTTGAAGCAGGTCCAGCTGAGAGGAGGCAGCAGAGCTGTGTGCTCTGCAGTGCCCTGGAGGATGAGGAGCCAGGTCAGCCCTCGCTGGGGCTGGGCAGCCTCTGGGCACTTCAGCGGGCAGAGTCGGGGACAGCCACCTGCAGCAAGGGTGAACAGGTCACTGCTAAAGGCAGAAGGCAAATCTTGGAGATGACAAAGGCAACTGGATAGACAACAGTGAAAGGACACAATTACATAATTCCAAGGACACATTTCAGGGGTGTTACACAATAACTGACATCACCTCCTAACCCCTTCCTCCCTTTGCACTGAGGTTCTGATCATGATCAGAGGCTTGTAACTGCAGTTGTCTGATTTACATTTCTATCCTACCTCTTCCTAGGTCAGTTTGTCTGGCTACAAGCACCTCCCACTCAATCTTTTATTGGATCACAGGTATTCAGACCTGCTTGGGATCATGCTTGATCTCCAGCGCTCAAAATGACAAAACCAGTGAGCTGACAGGGAAACTTCCAGCTCACTTTAAAGACCCCTTACATACCAGCTGTCAAGTTTAGTTCAATACCTTCTGTTCAGCCTTAGCTATCCAAAATCGAATTTGATTTTATAATTTGGAATAACAGTACAATCTATAGCTAGAACCTTTTCTCTGACAGCTGTTTAACTATCATCTCTTTTTTTTTCTAAATGAAAGCTACATTTAACTCAGTTCAGCCCTCAGGAGGGAAGCCTCTGAGCAGCACAACTAGCTCACACAGCAAATCCAGTCTGCTCTTGCATTTCCACTTCATACCACCACACAATCAGAAAGTCCCAGTACTAAGAGCAGAACTCACCATCTACTGTCTATTCTGTGCTAAGTTTTTACAGCAAATAAGTTTTCCAAGGCAACTCAGAACAACTTGAAATTCTTTACACCCAGGTAAGATGAGCTTGGAGCTTTGGCTACAGAGCTTGGAGCCAGAACTTTCAACTCACAGTAAAAAGCACTCAGTACTTTCCTTAACACAGCCTTGTATTTTGTCTGACTGGGAGAAACACCAATTCAGCATCCTCCCAAAATGTTGGTGGTAAGTGTGGTTTGGTGGAGGGCTGCACAGTGTCTATAATACCAACACCTACCACAAGTCCCAGCAAGTCAGCAGCTTCACCTCCAACACCAGCCTGCCTTTGGGTGCTGCTGTGGACACCTGACACATTCAGAGCAGGCAGGCAGGTGTGCAGGTCTCCACACAGCAGTACAGACAAGTACAGCAGCTCTCTCCCAGGCTTTCTGGTACTGGATAACAAGAATCATCATCTCATGGCAACTGCAACTGCTGGCCTAGAAACAAGCAAAGTCCTACACTGATGTGTGGGAAAAGGACAGAAAGCTGTGTCTGCCTCCACCTGCAGCCTCACAAATGTCTAAGGACAGATGATGAGTTTATCTTTTCTAATAATTCTGAGCCCCACTGCTCCAATCCCTGCCTTATTCCTCCTTGCAAGAAGAGGTCACAGATTGCTTGTTTCAAGAGAGACTGAAAATCCTCACAGTCCAAGAGAGAGCCTGCCCAGGCACAGCTGACACAACATCAGGCTGACAACACTCAGTGGACAGCAGCCAAAAGCAGCAGTTTTATACCTTACTCCTGAAGAGGGGCTTGGCTCCTGGCCCACAATACTCGTTGTAGATGAGTTTGAACAGAAACAAATGAAACAAAGTGATTAAGGAGGCCACACTGAACCAGAACAGGAAGGGTAAGCCTGGGTATTGCTTGGCCATGTGTTCCTCATGAGCCAGAATAGCTTTTAGGTGGAGTGTGTGTCTTAGGTCCTGCAAGTGGACCAGGTCTGTTGAGATATAAAGCAGGGGTGTGATGGGTTGGGTCACCATGACAGGGAAGGTGTGGCCTCGTGCCTCTGAGGTGAGCTCCACGGGCTCGTTCATACAGCCTGCCTCACAGGCATACAGTCTGACAGGCTTCTCCTGGAACTTCACAGACACGTGCAAGAAGGGCTTTCCTTCAGCATCCAGGAGAACAGCTAAACTGATCAAGTCCTTGTTGTAATGGATCCCACGTAAGGAGTAGCTGTTATGGAGCACGTCAGGGTCAGCCTGAAACTGAAGGTGGTTTTCTGTGAACTGCAGACCCCCAAAACTGAGCACCATTCCCTGCATCAGCCCGTGCACTCCAGCTGTCACAAGACCCTTGCAGCCCCGTTTTTGGAGAGTCAGCTTCCACAGGTCTGAGAGCTGCAGGATCTGGCTGACACTGGTCAGCCGGGGTGGCCACAGGTTCTGGGCGTGCATGGTGGCGTGGCCGCTGAAGCAGTGGTCAGCATAGTTCAGGCTGGCCTCAATCTTCTCCCTGTCCTCACCAGCGAGGAGAGGGTCCAGCAGGGGGGCTGGCACAGTTGACAGCACGTAGTAGAGGGTCATGTTGACAGTCTCACTGGATGGGGTATGTGCATCTGTGATCTTCCTCATTTCAATCCCTGCAGCAAAAGAAAACAACCAATAGTCAGGAATTAACTAGGAGGGAAAGAAGATCAAAAGGCACACTGATGTTCAATATGGTGTTCTTTATCCATAAAACACCAAAGTGTGTCGCCCTGAATTTTTAAGATTTTCTAAGCCTTCTGATGTTTACATTCTTGTAACCAATCTTCTCACACGCTTTCTGTATATAACTTATTGTTTTGCATTCTTTTATAGAGGAAGAGAAATTTGACAGACTGTTGGTTTGTCCAGTGTCATTGGAGAGGTGGCACTGTCACCCTCCAATCCACTGTCACTTTTAGAAAACTATAAATGTTGGAGACAGAAAATAAACCTCCTTTTTCTTCACCTTGAGAGCAGCAAGGTCAACTTTATTTCCAACTGACATGCAGGGTAAATCAGTGAAATTTCTGAAGCCACAAAAAGCAACACACACAGAATAATGATTATAAATGTTCTTCTTTCACTTTCTATACATAGTCAGGTGTACACCACTTGTTAAGGTAAGCTGGGCTCCAAACCAGAAACACTGTTTTACTATCCCACAACCCATCAGGAAGACCAGAGCCTCTGGAGACCTTACAGCAGCCAGGACACTGAGCTTTTAGACACCCTCTAAAGCAGCCCCATGGAAGTTGAACATCACTTTCCTTACCTGAAATGAACAAGTCAGACCAGGTCTGCTGGTGTTCCTGGAAAAGATCTTCCACCCCCATCTGCATCACCTCCAGCATCTCTTTCTTGGCCGCCTCTCTCAGCTTGCTGAAGGTCTCCTCTAGCCTGGACACCTCGATGGGCTCCGAGGTGTACACCACGGACAGCACGGTCTCGTCAAAGTGCGACTCGGGCGCGACCTGCACCCGGCTCACGAGTTTCTTGGCAGCCACCACCACCAGCACCACCTTGGGGCTGCCGGCCAGCAGCAGGCGGCCGGAGGAGAGCAGGAACTGCCGCTCCTCCACCTTCTCCAGGCTGGTGGTGAAGCGCCCGCCCAGCGCGGACGCGGCGGCGGGAGCCGAGGCCTCGAAGGCGGCCACCCGCCCGGTAGGGTTGGCGATGCGGATGCGCTGCAGGTAGAGGTGCGGCCGGCTCCGGTGGGCCACCACCTCCTCCCGCACCGTCACGCAGTCCCCGGCGCCGGGCCCCGTCTGCACGCAGCGCAACCTCCGCACGGCCCCGTCCCGCAGCGCCGCCAGCGCCGCCCGCGCCTCGCCGCGCCCGCCCAGCGCCCTCAGCCGCACCAGCGCCGGGTACTCGGTGGCGAGCGGCGGCCCCGCAGCGGGCCCCGCGGGCCGCACCCAGAGCCGCCCGGCCGACACGTCCAGCAGCAGGAACCCGTTGCCCGCCACCGCCAGCCCCGGGGGCTCGCCGGCCCCGGCCGTCTCCTCAGGCAGCGGCAGCGCATCGCCGCGCTGGGTCTGCTCCCGCCAGGCGCCCGAGGCCGTCTGCAGGCAGAGCGCGGCGGGGCCCCAGGGCTCGGCCCCGCGCCCCCCGCCCCGCGCCCGCGCCGCGCCCAGGTACCAGTAGACGACGAGCAACAGCACCAGCAGCAGCAGCAGGCGCCGCGCCCAGCTGCTGGACAGCAGCCCCGGCAGCCCCTTCAGCCGCTGCTGCAGCCACATGGGCGGCGGCGGCGGGGGAGCCCCGGCCCAGCCCTTCCTGGCCCCGGCCCCGCCGCACCGGCCCTAGGCCGCCATGGCCGCCGCGCCACCGGCAGCTCCGCCGCGATTGGCGGCGCTTTGCGGCGCTTTGCGACAGCCGCGCCCTCCGGCCCTCAGGGGGCGCTTGGCCGGGAGACGCGGCCCTGCCCCAGAACCGCCCCGGAATTGCCGGGATTCCCGGCTGGCACAGCCCCGGAACCGCCGGGAACCCCGGCTGAGAACGGCTGCCAACCCCTGGAACGGCCGGGAACCCCGGCTGGCAAACCCTGGAACCGACGGGAACCGCCGGGATCCCCGGCTGGCACAGCCTCGGAACCGCCGGGAACCCCGGCTGAGAACGGCCCGGGAACAGCCGGGAACCCCAGGTGGCAACGGCCCCGGAACCGCCGGGAACCCCGGCTGCTAAAGTCCCGGCTGCCAACCCCCCAGTTTCCAAGCTCCCGGTTTCCACCCCCCCCCCCCCGGCTCCAGGTCCCCCCTTGCTCGGGGCCCCGGCGGCTCCTGGCCCCTCCCGTTACCGGGGCCCCTCTCGGCTCCGGGCCTCCTCAGCTCCGGAACCCCCGGCACCGCGATCCCCCCGGTTCCAGCTCTGCCGCACCCTGCCCTGCTCCCTCTGCGGTGTCCGTGGGTGCCCTCGGGCAGCTGCAGCTCACGCTGGGGTTCTGTCTCCTCCCCGGGTCACTGCTCCGATCGAAAAGACTAATTCCCTAATTCCAGTGGCAGTTTAGTGGCTTACTATCACGCAGACTATGCGCGAAAGGAAGAGTTTTCTATCAAAGTGCGTCCCACTGTGTTGTAAATACAGGAACAAACTTTCTCAGGTGTCTTAGATGTGCACAGGAAAGCTTTGTATCCAGAGCAATGCTCGAAAGACAAAACGAGTTTCAAGCAAGTCAGGCAGAAACACTGAGTTAAAGTGAAATGTGAAATTCTCGATCTGGTTGAGGCAATGAACCAGCTCAAAAAAGGGAAAGAGGAGACACGTTCTTAATTTCTTCCTGCAAATAAGCTGCTTGACTGGGGGGTGGGTGGGGAGAGCACTGGAATCCTAAGCAGTGGGTGAGACCCTTTTCACTGCAGGTTTCTATGGGGTGGTGTCACTTTAGGACACGATATAAAATGACACAGACACTGGAATGTCCAAGGTAAAAAGAAGGGTGTTTAATTCCTGACTCCCACATTTATAGATTTCCAAGTGACAGTGGATTGGAGGGTGACAGTGCCACCTCTCCAATGACACTGGACAAGCCAACAGTCCATCAAATTCCTCTTCCTCCAGAAAAGAATGCAAAGCAAAAAGTATTTACAGAAATATATAAATATATAAAATACAAAGATATATATAAAAATATAATATAGAATGATATAATATATGAAAGTATAATAATATATAAAAGATAAACATCAGAAGGCTTAGAAGAACTTAAAAAACAAAAAAAATATGCTGCTGGTGTCAGCTTTGAGGCTGCTGTAAGAGCAGAGCCCTTCCAGTTTTCAGGAAGCTGCTGCTCTGCCTGGAGCACGTGTTGCACGTACTCACTGGAACATCTGCACTGGCAGCTGGCTCTGCTTAAAAAGACAGGCAGCAGGCTGCAGCCAGCACACAGATGTGAAAAATGCATATTTTATGATTGGCTTTTTGCAAATATTACAATAAATATTATATGTGTTATGGTAGAAAATTATGCTGTATTAATTCTCTTGAGTAGTGTGTTAAATATAGTTTTAGGTTATAAAAAAATGCTAAAATAGAAACTATGCTATGTAGGATATTTTTTTTTAAAGAAAGGACTCACACAGAGATAGCAGCCACAGGACACCTAAATCTTTCAGAGAAAGAGAATTTATTGCTCCATTATCAGGAGAAACGAACTTCTTCCTGCCTCGCTCAGGCAGGACGACACTGTCAGGATTCAGAGGAAGAAGCTGACACTGCCCAGACAGAATCCTGTGTTTGAATGGAATTTATGCATCATGGATGAGGTGTATGAATATGCAACAGGCTGTTGCTTTTAAGGGTTAATCCTCTGTTAACGTGTGTCCTTTTTCGGGCTTATTTTGCCCAGAAAAAGGTACCCAGACAGTCCATAACTCTTTGTTTTTATTGTCTCATATTCTCCTAATCCCAATTGTCCAAATTATTACCACTCAAATTATATTGCTATTTTTATAACCATTTTATTAAACTTTTAAAATTTTAAAAACAAGTGATTGGCATTTTTCACACAGAGCAGTACAAACACACAAAAGGGGGAAATGTGCTTGCTGGGCTGGCATAGCTGCAGAATACAAAGCTGTCAAACAGAGACAGCCTGGGTACAGCAGCATAAACAATGAGGCATTCATGGTTTGGGGTGTGCAAAACCGCTTTCGTTTCAGACTGGAGAGATTTAACTTAATTAAAATGAGAAACTTGCAATTTTAAAAATCCACGTTGAGTTGCAGATCTCAGTCTGAGGTCTGAAGGTGAAGGAGAGAACATCTATGCTGTGGCTCCTGCCTTAAACTGTTGGAGCTGCTACAGGTTTATCACAGGCTTTGTCTGAGCCTGCAAAGTACTGAAGAAATCTAAAGTGAAAGTATGTTATTTTTCTTTTTTTTTCTTTTTTTTTTTTTTTTTAATTTAGGGAAACTGGCAGCTTTGCAAAAGGAAGTTTTCTGAAATCATCATCTTAGAGAGAACTAGGGTTATTGCCTGGAATGCTCATGGTTTCAGCATAACTGTTCTGTTTGCCTGTTAATTATGAGGGAATTCCTGCACTGGGGAGAAGGAATGGAAGGAACAGTGCTTTGAATACACTTAGGAATATTGTCAGTGAACAAACAAACAGCAATGGGAATTCTTTGGGATGATGCTCTTACGGATCATGAAGAATATCTGTTTGCTACAGTGTAATTCTTCCAATGTGCTTGATTTTTTTTTTCTCCTCATGCCTTCTTGTTTTGTGTTTGTTTGTTTGTTTGTTTGTTTGTTTGTTTTTAACCTGCACCCTGTTATATCTGTGATTTCTGTTAATTTAAAGAGATGATTTACTGACAGGCCTCACACAGGATCTGTGTCAGTGGTAACTCATCCTGCAGGCACAGAAGGGTTTCCCTACATCTAAACCTTACATTCACTGCAATGTAGAAGTGACCCTAAAGCAAATGTTAATTTTAAGATGTGTAACTTTCAAAGACAGGATTATTTTGTTTATTCTCAGGGGCAGAATGAAATAGAAAAAGATGTCTTGATAAGTGATCAGGGCTACAGCAAGAAAAGCCAGCCCAAGGCCACAGAGATTAATGTAAGTCTTAAAGATGTGTGTAAGGCCAGAGATACCAGCTACTACAGGAAAAAAACCCACTGCAGACTTTGTGTTCACCAAGGAAATATGGGAGGTGACAGGTAGGAAGAAGGTATTTAATAAAGTTTCCAGTTTCTAGAGCGGTGCATAACATTATAATCCATTTTTGGTTTGCTTTTTATGCATAAATATCCCAAAAGTGTCAGCCCTCTGCAGCCCAGCAGTAGCTGAAGCTGGCCAGAGGGAGACTCCTCTGCTCCTGTACTGGTGTGTGCACAATGTGGTGGTACCAGCTGTGGGTTGCTCTGGGTCTGGATTGAAGGCACTGAGACAGCAGTTCATGTTCACACTCAGGTGTTTATTATTTCTTATCAGTGAAACAGTCTCACTGCTGTGAGTTCTGCAGCTTTTCATTAGAAGGCACAAAATAGCAACAGTCTCTTGGTACAAGGGCTTTTGAGACTAAACTGTCCAATTAAGAGTTGACACCTGGATTATTTCCCTTTTAACCCAATAACTGATCCCACAGAGCTGCAATGGGGACTTTTCTGCCCAATTACAAAATGCCACCCAAAATGCCACCCATGGAGAAGGAGGAAGAAGAAGCATGAAGAAGAAATCCAGGATAACACCCTGTGCCCTCCATCTTGCTGCCATCCACAACATACTAAAAATCCCAAAACCTCAATTTTTCACCAAGTGACACCCCTGCACTACTCTCTATAATCTATTTCACACTTTTGTGGATTCCAGTCTATCTTGGAGTCTGGGAAACTTTCTCCATGAATGAGGGTCAGAGTCAGTGCTGCCCTGGGGGTCAGGGCACCCCAGAGCAGACACAGAAATATTCCCAGTGCTCTGGGTTTCCACAGCTCAGTGCCTGTTTGCCCCTCTGCTCATCCACTGCTGTCCCAGGGCTGCTGCCCGGCCCCACAGGATCCCGCACCCCGGGTGTGAAAAACACCAATCATTTGTTTTTAAAATTTTAAAAGTTTAATAGTAATGGTTATTAAAATAGTAATATAATTTGAATGATAATAATTTGGACAAATTTAATTAGGACAATATGAGACAATAGAGACAAAGAGTTACAGACGTCCGGGTACCTTTTTCTGGGCACCATAAGCCCGAAAAAGGACTCCCATTAACAAAGGATTAACCCTTAAAAACAATAGCCTGTTGCATATTCATACACCTCATCCATGATGCATAAACTTCATTCAAACACAGGATTCTGTCTGGTCAGTGTCAGCTTCTTCCTCTTAATCCTGATGCCATCTTCAGAGCTGAGCGAGGTGGGAAGAAGTTTGTTTCTCCCGATAATAGAGCAATAAATTCTTTTTCTCCGAAAGATTCAGGTGTCCTGTGGCTGCTATTTCGCTGCAAGTCCATTCTTTAAAAAAAGTATCCTACATAGCATAGTGTCTATTTTAGCATTTTTTTATAACCTAAAAGTATATTAAACACACTACTTAAGAACATTAATACAGCATAACTTTCTAACATAATGCACACAATATTCACTTTAATATTGCAAAAAGCCAATCATAAAATACGCATTTTTCACACCGGGATGTGAAAAATGCGTATTTTATTATTAAAAATAAAAAAATTATTATTTTTAATCCGCGGCAGCTCCGGGATCCAACCCACGAGCTCACCTCGCTGCTCCCTCGCTTTCCAGGATCTCGCCGCCCTGCCCCGGCTCCCTCCCGCCTCTTGCGGGGGCTGCCCGGGAGGAGGAGCCGGCGCCTCCCCGCTTCCTCCAGGGCGGGTCTGGTGCGTGGCACAGCTCCGGCAGCCCCGCTCCGTCCCGCGGGCACCGCTCCCGGTCCGTGCGCGGAGGAGAAGCCGCTTCCATGGTGCCTCCGGCCGCGCTGCTGCTGCTCGGGGCGGTGCTGGCGCTGCTCGGGGCGGGGAGCGGCCGCGCCTCGCCGCAGGAAGGTACGGGGGGTGCTCGGGGGACCGGCAGTACCGGGGGGACCGGCAGCACTGGGGAGATGCTCGGGGCACTGGGGAGATGCTCGGGGCACTGGGGCGATGCTCGGGGCACTGGGGCGATTGGCAGCATGGGAGGGGTGGGGCAGCACTGGGGGCACCGGCAGCAATGGGGGGGATTGGCAGCACTGGGGGGGCACCGGCAGCACTGGGGGGACACCGGCAGCACGGGGGGATTGGCAGCACTGGGGGATTGGCAGCAGCGGGGGGGGATTGACAGCGCTGGGGGGACCGGCATTACGGGGGGACTGGGAGAACTGGGGTGGGACCGGCAGCACTGGGGGGGCACCGGCAACACTGGGGGGATTGGCAGCACTGGGGGGATCGGCAGTACGGGGGGATTGGGAGAACTGGGGGGACACCGGCAGCACTGGGGGGGCACCGGCAACACTGGGGGGATTGGCAGCACTGGGGGGGATTGGCAGCACTGGGGGGACCGGCAGTACGGGGAGACTGGGAGAACTGGGGGGGCACCGGCAGCATTGGAGGGGACCGGCAACACGGGGGGGATACGGGCATCACGGGGAGCACTGGGGGGGACCGACAGCACTGGGGAGGGGGGGGATTGGCTGGGGGGGTACCGGCAGCACTGGGGGGGTACCGGCAGCACTGGGGGGTACCAGGAGCACTAGGGGGATACCGGCAGCACTGTTGGTACCGGCAGCACTGGGGGATACTAGTAGCACTAGGGGGATACCGGCAGCACTGTTGGTACCAGCAGCACTGGGGGATACTAGTAGCACTAGGGGGGTACCGGCAGCACTGTTGGTACCGGCAGCGCGGGGAGCACGGTGCGGCTGATGGACGGGCACAGCCGCCCCGGTGCCGCCCTGGCCTCCTGCCCTGGCTGCCCGGCACTGCCCGAGCCGAGCCTGCGGCACTGTGAGCCCCCGGGCGGCACCTGGAGCTCCTGGCTGTGGTGAGATAGCATCATTCCAGCCCCGTGAAGGACTCTCGGTCCTTCATCCCACCTGGGTTAGCCACTCCTTGGTTTTGAACTCAGGTGGTTCAAGAATTCAAGAATTTTGAACTTAGGCGGTTCAAGAATTGTGTTACCCCAGAGAGCGTTTGATTCCAGACTGGCCACGCTGTGACTCAAGATCAGGGATGCTCCTAAAATAGCATCAGTTCGTGTCTCCCCTGTAAACAGTCGGTGGAAGCTCTGGAGGGGCTGGGAGAACAGCAGAGGAGTAGGGCAGCTTCAGAATGTCAGCTGCACTGACAAAGTGGCTCATACACTGTCACTGTGCCAAGAAGTTTGGATAATTATCTCTGTCTTCATTAGAGAAGTGGTAATTAGGTAGAGATTTCATCTTGTTGCATGTAATATTTCCCTTCACAGTGAGATTCTGGTATAACTATGTACATTACTTAATACAGTCAGTGTGCATCTGTGGGGGTGTTGGGAGCTCCTTGGCTATAGTGGCATAATTAAAACAAAGAATGTCTGTGCTATCCTGCCTTCCTTGCATATCCCAAGTCTTCCATGGTTTTGGTAAGGTTTTAGAATGCACTAGAGGTATAAAACTGAGGGCTGGGAAATAGAATGAGGTAAATTGGTTAGGAAGAGGAATTTGGAATTAGGTGTTTTCTGAGCTATCACTTTTGGCATGGCTTAAAGAGAAAATGCCACATCTTTCCTGTGCCTCAGCTTCCCCAGGGAAATGTGAGAGTAATGATACCTGTCTTCTCTCTTGGATGTTCTATTATACCTGTATAAAAGCTCTCAACGTAGTTATTTGTAGTTCATAGAATTTTTAAAAATTCTTCTGTAAATGTAATACAAAGATTATATTATCCACTGTTTTTTTTTTCTATTTGATCTGCATATTAATGTTATTTTCTTAGACGCTGTCTTAACAGGAAGTGACACAGTAAGATTTCCCAAATCACAGCCTGAGGATAAATTCATTCCTTGTCCTGAAATGCAGCTGCAGCTGTGCTTTCCCTGTAGACTTAGGGCAGAAGTAAATAACTTTATTTTTTTTTCTTTCTGAACTCATCTGGTCTCTGATTTTTATTCTTTATAAAAACTCAGATGTTTACTGAATCATTTCATTGTGATCTTGGTATCAAGGTTCCTGATCCAGTGCTTTGTTCTTACAGAATCCTTTTCATCTAGAGAGCTCTAAAACCTTCACAAAAGAGATAAATGTCCTCTTCTATCATTCTACAGATGGAAAAACAGGGATAGCAGGATTGGCTCCTTGTTGCATAGCAGAACCAGCAATACAGTCCAGCTCCCCTGGTTCTGAGTTCAGTGCTTGCTTTGTTAACCACTGTGTGTGTTTATATTTTGCAGTCATGCCATTATTAAATATATTTCTACAATTCCTAGTTGTCAGTGTGGCCCAGGGAGCCTCTGGGCCCAGCAGGCCTGGCTCAGCAGAACAAGCTGCATTTCTACATGTGGAAATTCACTGTGATATGGGAAACAGGGATGCATCAATCTGTTCAGGGAGTTTAGACAAGTTTGCATGTGATATTGAAAGTGAGAGGGTTTCCTGCTCTGTCCTTGAAAGTGTCCATCAGCTGCATGAGTGTTCAGCAAAATCTTTGTGTAAGAGGGGAAAGGGTTAAAGCAGAAGGAGTTGGAGGCAACATAGCTCAGCACAAACTTCCAGTGCTGGGCTGAAGGAATGTCCCTTGGGATGGACAGCTATGGCTACTGCACAGAGTTCTTAGAACAGAAACTGAGAATCTGTACAGAATCTCTAACTTGGGATCTGCTGGGGATCAGAGTGGTCTTTGTGCTGGTTTTTCATGCTCCTCTGAGCTCACAAACTGCATGGGGAGAACTTTTCTGTAGTAGAAATAGGACACCACTTCCTGTTCTGTGGGAGCCTTTAGCACTCATCCTGTCCAGCAAACTTTTGGCAGTCAAGTCATAAACAGCGTGTGGCTTTCTTGGGATGGCAGCACGAAAATGAATTAGTGATTTATTTAATGTGAGATGGCTGAGATTTTGGGCTGAAGTAATTGCATAGCAGTCAGGATCCTTTCCTTCCCTTTCCCTTTCCTTTTCCCTTTCCTTTCCCCTTTCCTTTCCCCTTTCCTTTCCCCTTTCCTTTCCTTTCCCCTTTCCTTTTTCCCTTTCCTTTTCCCTTTCCTTTTCCCTTTCCTTTTTCCCTTTCCTTTTCCCTTTCCTTTTCCCCTTTCCTTTTCCCCTTTCCTTTTCCCCTTTCCTTTTCCCCTTTCCTTTTCCCCTTTCCTTTTCCCCTTTCCTTTTCCCCTTTCCTTTTGCCTTTCCTTTCCCCCTTTCCTTTTCCCTTTCCCTTCCCCTTTCCTTTTCCCTCTCTTATCATTATTATGTGCTTTCTCCCTTCATGTACTAGAATTTGAGGGTTGTCTGCATTCCTCTCTGACAAACCCATGCTTGTCCCCCTCTTCCTTGGCAGTTTGACCCTCACCTTCTCAGGATCCATGAGCTCAGAGATCTCTCAAAAAGCTGCCATGGCTTTCTTTGTGCCATCATATGGCTAGAAACTTTAATGTTTTTAACATATTCCCTGAGGATATGTGTATTTTACTCATTTGTTTGCTCCCTCTGACTGGGCTGGACACACTGGAGTGTGCTGGAGGTGCTAGATTAGGAATGCACTTTTTATGTCTAAAAATCTGCCCTTAAAAACTTCACCTATATGGGATTCATATTCTTTTATTTATCACTTTGTGCATGTGTCTAATAAATACAATTAGACCTGACCAGTTGATTGTTCTTAATCTCTCTTCTCTTTTTTATTCTGAATCAGAATAAATCAAAGGATTTGAGGAATTTCTTTGATAATATCTTCTTTCCTCCTGACTTGGAGTCTTACACTTATTTTTCACTTTTGCTGCCTTTGTGACGTCCATCTAAATTTCTAGATCCTTCCTCTCTAAGACTTGACAGAATATCAGTTTGGGCACATGAGGGAGATACATCTGGTACATCCATTGAAAAAAATCATTGTTCCAAAAATGCCTGCTGAGGCCAAGAAAATGTCCTTTCAGTTTTTCCTGGTATTTTCTGATGTTTAAAACGGATGGCCAGGATTTGCATTTAAGCACTCTTGCCAGAACCTATACAAATTCCTACTTCAGCAAAACTGTGAAGGTGAAGTATAACATTTCATCATTGCAATGAGGAAAGCAGAAATTCCACGTAAAAATCCTATCCCAGGGTACCACAGAGAAACTTCTGAAAGAGAACTTCAGGATTAAGTTTTATCCTTTTTGAGGGATTGGAAATGGAAAGCAAGTTTGGGAGAAGAATGTAAATTAAAATTATAGTACAATTAAATTCACATTGAATATGTATGAAAAACTGGAAAATGCCTCAGGAATGGAGTAGAAAATTGAAGCAGCCATGGAGAGGGAAAAATAACATTTAGTCTAATTTTGGTTTTCCCTACATCCAGTCAATGCTGAGGGACAAAAAAGCAGTTCTGTGGGGAGCAGAAAGTCAAAAATGCATTAAATTGATGACTTTCAGATGGGCATTTAGTAGTAGTTCTATTTTTTATCTTCCAGTTTAATTTCTTCTTTACTCTGTGTAAGAGAAGAGAATTGTAGCTTTCACTCGCAGGGCAAAAAACCCACTAAATACATTTTATTTTCTTTTTTTAGCTCAGAACTCAGGCAATGAAATTGTATCTTTACATAATCTCTCATTTTATCCCCACAATCAAGTTAGGTGTGGAAGAGTAAGTTTTGGAAACCACACAAGCTGAGTATCTGTTGTGCTTTCCCCTGTGTGCAGAAAACCTCCTGGTTCTGACTGTGGCCACCAAGCAGACTGAGGGATTCCAGCGCTTCAGGAGATCAGCCCAATTCTTCAACTACAAAATCCAGGTGATTTCTAGCACCTTCCATGGGGGTTGGTTAACAAATTTGCAGGGAAATCCCCAATAAAGGAAGGAACGATGCACCTGACTCCATCTTATCAGAAAGCTAATTGATTACTTTATTATACTGCATTATTCTATACTATATTAAATTATATTGTATTACATCTAAGCTGAATCTGCCAAGCACTTAACTCCCCACAACTGCCAGGGGTTCAGGAGTGCAGCACAGCACCTGGAGCAGCTCAAAACCCTGCCCTGACCCACATCAGGCTGCACACAAACCCTGCCCTGATCCACATCAGGCTGGACACAAACCCTGCCCTGACCCACATCAGGCTGCACACAAACCCTGCCCTGATCCACATCAGGCTTCTTTGCACTAAGGATTACCATTAATGACTGGCTTAGGCTAGGAAAGACATTTTTTAATATAGTAGATATTTTTGCCCCCAACAAGGAGGAGGGAAGATGCATCTGACTCCATCTTATCAGAAGGCTAATTACTTTATTATACTGTATTATATTATATTATATTATATTATATTATATTATATTATATTATATTATATTATATTATATTATATTATATTATATTATATTATACTATACTATACTATACTATACTATATTATGTCTAACCTGAATCTACCAAGCACTCAACTCCACACAAGTATACAGAATTTTGTGACTGCCCCCCAACAGTCCTGACACACACACACCCTGATAGGCCAAGGAAACAAAACACCAGCACTATGGGTAAACAATCTCCATATTGCATCCTACTTTGGCACAAACAGGCACAGCAAATAAGAATTGTTTTTCCTTTCTCTGAGGTTCAGAGGATGTGAAACCCAGAAATATTCTTGGGAAGAATTGTGCCTTGCTTTTCTCTGTGAAGAGAAGTGTTGGCAAGAGTTGGTCAAAGGGAATTTCAAATTGTGGAATGGATCAGACTTGGCCCCACAGTGATTAAATAGAAGCTCAAGAGAGGACACACATCTGCTCAGCTGGCTGAAAAGTGCTGTGACTGGGTCATTTCTGCAGTGTCCTGAGTGTTGGCTTGGGGTGAGATCCATAACTCCTGCTCAAGGGAGCCTCATGGCACTTTTCCATTGCACTGCAGGACACACAGTACAGTGTGCTCCTGTCCCTGTGGCCAGCAGTGCTTTGTGCTACCTTGTGACATTGATTGTCCAGCCCAGAGGCTGGATCAAAGGCTGCCAGTCCATTTGTCCTGGGGCTGTTGTTTTTGCTGTGATTTGCACTGGGAGTTATCAGAACCACTAAGTTTGTGGGTTCTGGTTTATTCCTGTGAGCCTTGCTGGGAAAGTTCCTTGTTGAGGTGATCCTGTGAGGCATTCACATTTTCTGAAAAATCCCTTCTCCCAGGATTTTTCTCCTGGGAAGCTGAGAAGCCTCAGGGAAAAAGAAAACAATTGTCTCATTTGCTTCTCCTGTGCTTTGCTGCTTTGGAATGTGTTTGGAGATTGTTTACCCACAGGTGATTGTTTCATTGAATTCTGCTGTGAATTATTTTGACTCTTTGGCCAATCATGTCCAAGCTGTGTTGGGGCTCTGGAAAGAGTCCCAAGTTTTCATTATTATCTTTTTAGCCTTCTCTTAGTATCCTTTCTGTATTCTTTAGTATAATTTAGTTCAGCATTCTTTAATATAATATAGTATTATAAAATAATAAATTAGCCTTCTCTTAGTATCCTTTCTGTATTCTTTAGTATAATTTAGTTCAGCATTCTTTAATATAATATAGTATCATAAAATAATAAATTAGCCTTCTCTAAGTATCCTTTCTGTATTCTTTAGTATAATTTAGTTCGGCATTCTTTAATATAATATAGTACCATAAAATAATAAATTAGCCTTCTCTAAGTATCCTTTCTGTATTCTTTAGTATAATTTAGTTCAGCATTCTTTAATATAATATAGTATCATAAAATAATAAATTAACTTTCTGAGGACATGGAGTCAGATTCATCATTCCTTCCATTGTCTGGGGGCACTGCAAATGCAATAACCCTGTGCCTGTTGCTGTGCAGGTGCTGGGGCTGGATGAGGAGTGGCAGGGTGGAGATGACCAGCAGCCAGCTGGAGGGGGGCAGAAGGTTCGTCTCCTCAAGTCAGCTCTGAAGCAGCATGGGGATAAGGAGGATTTGATCATCCTTTTTGTGGAAAGGTAATGCTTGCAAAGAATTTGCCATGAACTGAATCTTACAGTGGTTTGGACGGGTTCTCACTGAAAAGAAATGAACTGTGAAATCAATTGCTTTTGGAAAGTGTTTCCCGATCTCTGTTTTTTTTTGTTTTTTTCCCTGAATGCTCTGTGGTTTCCTGGGAATTGCTCAGAGCTGCATCCGTGGCACTTGGGAAGGGCTGATCTGAGCAGGCTAATGCCAATTCCTGCATGAAGTTGACAGTGTTGTACCTGATTCTGCCACAGTGGAATTTGGCTGCCTCCATCTGCAGAGAATGAGCAGACAATTCCTTTGGAACTGGGCAGGCCTTTCTTACCAGAGTTATTTGTTTTCTAAGGTGAAGTAGGCTGCAGCACATCCTGAGACACAAGAATTAGTCTCCAGAGAGGTGAAGAGAGAAAAGGAAGGGCTGGAGTCTCAGTGTCTTTTCATATGCCCAGCATACAAATAAGACTACACTTTAATTAGTTGCATTACCAAAAATATAAAACTGTTGAACAGAACTAAAAGAAAGGGATTCCCAAAGAATTATCTGTTTCTAGAAACTTTTCTCAATTACATGTTCTTCTGACTCCATTCCTTTTGTCCTTTTTTTGTCTGTCTGTCTCTCTAGCTACGATGTGCTCTTTGCTTCAGGCCCCAAAGAACTGCTGAAAAAGTTCAAACAAGCCAAAAGCAAGGTGGTTTTCTCAGCAGAGAATTACATCTATCCTGACAGAAAGCTGGAAGCCAAGTACCCTCAGGTGCGAGATGGAAAGCGCTTCCTGGGTTCTGGAGGTGAGACACAGAGCTTGCTTTCAGCTTTCTCCTCCTGTTTGACCTCTGTGGGAGAAGTGGCAAAGCAAACTGAAAGGTGATGAGTCTCTGCAGCACACAGGGTGTAGTGAGATTTCATGTGAGAGAAGTGGAAGTACATGGATACAGGAGTACTTCTATTTTTTGGTCATCTGGGTTGAAACACTTCCTCATCCTTATTCCCACAGGCTTCATAGGTTATGCTCCAAACCTGAAGAAACTTGTGGAGGAGTGGAAAGGAGAGGATGATGACAGTGACCAGCTCTTCTATACAAGAATCTTCTTGGATCCAGAAAAAAGAGTAGGTGTATCTAGATTCTGGGTTTGTGAAAATTTGCATTCTAGCCAGTACCTCCATTTTCTGTTATTAACCGTTTTTGTATTTAAGCATGAAATGTGAATGAAAAGAGAGATGTCTGAAAACAAATCTCACTGGAGGCTCATACCACTGTCTGTAGGTGCTGGTGTTTGAAGCCATTGAGTGGGGAGGAACTGGAACCAGCCTCCTCCCAGGGGATGTGAAACTGCAGAGTGCAGTGCTGCCTTAGAGACAGCCAGCCTAGCATTGAAGTACATTTTAGGAAAATGCCATCTAACATCCTACAGAAGCCTGGAATGGACCCTGGCAGCAGCACTGTGATTCCAGCACTGTGTAGTGCACTGGCCAGACCATGCAGCCCACAGGTCATTCTGGTTCTGCTGTCCCTGCCCAGCTGGGCATTACAGAGGCCAGGCTGTCCCTGGAGAACTCAAACTGTAACAGCAATTAAATCAAGAGGGAACATTTGAAATAGGGAACTGCTATCAGACTAGAGAGACACTTGAAATTTTTTGCCAGCAAGGCTGGTAGAAAATTTAGAACAGCTGGTAAAAAATTTAGAACTTTTTTAGTTCCCCAAATCTGAGTATGGCCTGTGATACTTTCACATGAACAGTCCCCTTAATGTTCTCATCTGCAGTTCTGGCCCTGTGCCATGCAAGGGCTGAGTAATTCCCCTGGCTTGGCACTCAGACAGAGGATGTTAGCACCCTGCTGTCCTTTCCAGTCATCAGTCTTACAGATGCCTGCAGGGACACAGGATTCTGTTCAGTCAGAGCTGCATTTTACTCCCACTCAGTCAGAGTGTGACTTGTAGCAGGGGATAAAAACAAAAACTGCACAAGCTGATCTTGCACCTTCCTCTGGTTTGACACTGGTTCCTGGGGCAATGCTCAGGGTCACACTTGCCCTGTGGATAGAAGGCAAGAAACTTTCCACAGCAGGTGGTTTTTCTATCTGGCACCCCTGTGTATTTTATATATTCTGGTTTATATGACTGTGTGTAAGTCTGCTTCATTCATATGATTCAGATTTATTGGCACACCCACAGCAGCTTTAAGAGAGGGAGTTTGCATAGTTCTGCCTAATAGAATATATTGTTCTTGAAAATGGTGAATTTTCCCAGATTTGAATGAAAATTATGATTATCTGGCAATGTTTAAGGCTGCAGAGTTTTGAGAGTTTACAAATGAGTGTAGGAATGGGATGTATCTTCACTGAGCATAGGGTCTGTTGTATGTAATGAATGGATGCCTTTTCTAATTAAGGTTGTTTATCTAATTCTTTTAAAGGAAAACATCAACATCAGTCTAGACCACAGAAGCCGGATCTTCCAAAACCTAAATGGAGCATTAGGTGAGATGGAAGGAAGGAGCTCATTTCTTCTTGGAATGCAACTTGCACGTTGACACCAGAAATAAAGTTATGGCTGAAGGGATTGTATTTCAGAAATGGCTGTCCCCACAGAAAAAGCTTTAGTGAAAGTCTCTGCCAGAGTTCTGGGATTTGTTTGCAATTCCATTGAGACCAGCTGCGTTCTCATTGCAATTCCTTCTCCACTTCAGGGAATGCAGGTCAGGTTTTTCATCTCACACCTCCCAGCCACTTTGATCTCCAGGCATGTCAGATTGCATTAGCCTTGGGGATTGCAGCTGGAGGGATTTCCAGTGCAAGTAACAACACAGAGCCCTGCCTAGGGCTCGCCTGCCTTTCTGCTTCAGAGCCATGCAGGAATGCCAGGGGAGGTGAGAAGCAGCCAGATATGCCTGTGAGCACTCACTGGTTGTACCAGGCTTCTGACCTGACCTGCTCATTGACTTTGCTAGTCCTGGCAAGAGGGATTCACTTCCTTTCCTATCAATTCTGCCTAATGTTTTCAGTCTTGCACCATTCCATCTTTATTCTGGTCAAGTGAAAAGTGATAATGGCAGTGTAGTTTTTGGCTCCTGTGCTCGTTATATCAGTGACAGACTGCAGCTTGTATCTGTGCTAGTCTTTTTTCCAAAGGATTTTGTATGGTTGTGTTGAGGCAACGTCCTCAATGACCTGTGCCAGGAGGATGGACTTTTGTGAGGGGTGACAGAGAGAGACATCAGGTGCATAGGACACTTAGGTGAGAAGGGCCTGAGTCCTCCCATCAACAGCTGTCCCTGTCATCAGTAGCTGCTCCTCACTGCCAGTTTTGAAAGAACTTTCAGTATGGCTTCTGCCAATTCCCAGTCATTGTCCAGCTTCCCAGGCATCCTCCTGTTACTTCACAGGATCATTCTGAATATTTTTCTCCTTTAAAGATTTTGTCTGCAGCCCTTAAACTACTTTTGCATGGTTATCCGTTGTCCACAATTTCATCTTCCAGCAGTTTTTCTGTATAAATGAGGCATTGTGCTTCTAATTATCAGTAAAAGCCTTAACATGATGGTAATGTCATTTCCAGATGAGATAGTTCTGAAGTTTGAAAATGCACGAGTGAGAGCAAGAAACTTGTTATATGACACTCTGCCTGTAGTGATCCATGGAAATGGACCCACCAAGGTAAGTGGACTGTCCTGAGAGAAAGATTTGTTCTGTGTTTGTTGCAAAGTGACCCTTTAGGCTTCATAGATCAGGTTATTACCTCCACATAGACTGACTTTCCCTGTGTACATTTACATTGGAGAAACAATAGCAGTCCAGGCCCATAGCAGCAAGATGGATCTGGTTCAAAGACCCACATGTAGCTGGATGCTCAGGCTGTCATGCTTTTCAGATTCTTTAGTTCATGGAGAAGGTAAACAAAGTTCAAATGCAACCCCACGGTGGGGGTGCACACAAAGAAACTTTCCTGCCCTGTAATGCATAATCTGGCAAACTTCCTTTTGCAGCTGCAGCTGAACTACCTGGGAAACTACATTCCTCAGATTTGGACATTTGAGACTGGCTGCACGGTGTGTGATGAGGGTCTGAGAAGCCTCTCAGGGTTTAAGGCAAGGCTGCTGTGTTTATTCAGAGCTCTCAAAACAAGTCTTAAAATTGTTCTGTGTGTGATGTTGAACATGACTCACCACTGCTCTCCTCTTGTCCCTGAATGCAGGATGAGGCACTGCCAATGATTCTGATTGGCATTTTCATCGAGCAGCCCACCCCATTCCTCTCCCAGTTCTTCCTGCGGCTCCGTAACCTGCATTACCCAAAGCAGCGAATCCAGCTCTTCATTCACAACCATGTAAGTGAGGTTGGCTTGTGATGGGCTTAGCAAATGTGGGGAAAATGTACACCTTGTCCTCTACCCTAGGCACTTTTGCAGCCTTGGGCTAGACTTCCAGGCTGTGTAATCACAGTACTTCTGTGCAATGGCACCCACAGCATTGTATACTTGTCTGCAGTGACACCCACCCAGCTGTAAATGTGTGGAAATGGGCTTAAAAGCTGTTGCCAGCTGCTCATTTCCAAGAGCAGGAGGCTGAGTGGCCTGGATGAGCCCATCTTAAGTGTTTTTTCTTACTTTTGGAATAGGAGGAACATCACTTGATGGAGGTGGACTCCTTTGTAGAGGAGCATGGCAAAGAATATCTCGCTGTCAAAGTGATCGGACCAGATGATGAGGTGGAGAATGCTGAGGCAAGGAACTTGGCCATGTAAGTGAAGAGGCCATACATGACAGCTGGCAGAGACAGCCTGTGTCAAACTAAAGCATCTGTTTGTTCTCAGGATCATCCCTATCAAGTGATTGCTCTTCTTTTCTCAGTCACCCTTTCAGTTTTTCTAGCATTAACTCTGATGCCCTTATATATTGTGAAAAAATCAGCTTCCATACCAGCTCACTTTGTCCAGTTTCAGAAACTAAGTTCTCAGTGGTCCTTTGCTCTGACAGAAGGATAGCCCTGTGTCTCCTGCCCTCATCTATATACCCAGTCACAGAGCACAAAGGATATGCACCCATATCTCTGAAGAGGAGCAGTGCTGTAGCAAAACTAAGAACTAGTGGGAGAGAATCTTCCTGTCTGTGATCAGGAGGTTTGAGCTCAGCTGTGGATTTGGACCAGCTGTAAATAGGAACCTCAGTTCCTATTTACAAATCTTCAGTTTGAGCTGAAGAAACAGTTTGCTAAATGGGCTTTTGGCTGTGTCTCAGTATCTGTTATTGGATACTGAATCTGATGTGCTTGTACTATGCTGGCCCTCTGGGTTGGTACATTAAACCAAACTTCTCTGAGCACCCAGAAGACCTTTAGACTACAAGGTGAAGGAATTCTTGGTGCTCTGTCCTTTATCTTCCTCTGGTTTAGGATGTGACTTTCCTTTTCTCTGCCTGCAGGGATTTGTGCAGGAAGGATCCTGACTGTGACTATTACTTCAGCCTGGATGCTGAGGTAGTTCTGAAGAACAAAGAGACTCTGAGGATCCTGATTGAACAGAACAAGTGAGTTCTTTGGTCTGAGCAATCCTTAATGCTCATCTCACATGAGGAATTCAGTGCACATCCCTGAGATGTTTAGGGAGCCAGGAGAGGAGAGCTGTGCCAGAGATGGGATGTTAACCAAACACCTCTTAAGTGTTTGGTTTGGTTTTTTTTTCACTGTAATTGTAATCCCTGGATTTTAGGCAGGGGATGTAAGTGTTTGGTTTGGGGTTTTTTTCACTGTAATTGTAATCCCTGGATTTTAGGCAGGGGATGTAAATCATCCTTAGCTTTGTTTTTATATAGTCACTAGAACAAATTGGATTCTAACAAACCTGGTGCAGGGTATAGTCAGAGAGGAGATTGGGACCATATTTACCCTTTCTTATGTGGCATTTCATTCCAACAGAGTTAACAAAACAGCAGGTCTGTACGTGAGGAGGGAAACAGCTCTTAACAGTACTGTGGTTTGTAAATATTTTCCTTTTCTTCCTGTCCTGCACTTCCTTTTTCCTTCATGCTCCCAGGCTGGTGATTGCCCCCCTGGTAAGCCGTCATGAGAAGCTGTGGTCCAATTTCTGGGGAGCACTGAGCCCCGATGGATACTACGCCCGCTCGGAGGATTATGTGGATATTGTTCAAAGGAGGAGAGTGTGAGTGTGCAAAGAGAGCTTTTCACTGATAAAATCCCTCAAATGTAAAGCTTGCTGCAGCACACTGTCATCAAACTGATGTCCAAGAACCAGAGAGTGCAAATGTCTTTGTGTATAGGAAAGGAAAAGTCTCTGCTCCCATTTGGAAGTTTTATATTCTCCCCTGAGCAGTGACAATAACATACTTGGGGCAGACTTATGATCAGAGTAAGGGTTTGAGAATGCTGACTCCTGAAATAATCTCATTTTACTCATGTCATGTTTTCCCACCTGGGGATTATAGTTAGTGTGATCCTTAAAATCCTGTAAAGTGCTGTTTAATCTCTGTCAGATCAATTTTCAGGTGATCTTTGAATGGAAGATTCACAAAATTGAGTTGTTGATTTATTCATATTCTTGAGGCACCCTCTTTTTTATAGGCCAGTAAATGCTGGAAATCAGCTTATGCACTTTTGGCTGGTTCAGTTTCTTTAAATCACTGGAAAAAATATGTTGATCTCTGTGGGAGGAGATTCAAGCCACTAATTACCTCCCTAGCAAAAACACACAGCAGCAATTAATTGCTTTCCTGGTGGACTAGCATTTGTGCAGCTTAAAAGCTGCGGGCAATATAAGTGATTTTTTTTCTGGAATGCCAATCTCTATTGGTATGGTTTCTTCCTGCTGTTCTGACCTGGCTCATTTAGGCAAGCCTGGCTGGTGCTGCAGTGCTGCCTGTCATCCTTAGTGGTATCTCACTCTTCTTCTGCTGTGTTTCAGTGGGCTCTGGAACGTTCCCTACATCAGCAGTGTTTACATGGTTAAAGGCAAGGCCCTGCGCTCGGAGCTGGAGCAGGGGGATCTGTTCCACAGTGGCAAGCTGGATGCTGACATGGCTCTGTGCCACAACATTCGCAGCCAGGTCAGTCAAGGAGAGATCCTGCCAGGGCAGAGCTGCCTGCCAGCCTGAACGGGACAGGATTAAGCAGTTTCAAGGCATTCAGCTCTGCCAGGGCAGGGATAGGGTGAACTTGTACCAGTCAGTACCAGTGCAGACTTTAAAACAGCATGGCATTTCTATTTTGCTGTGAAACCATGTGTGGCCATGGACCACTAGATGTAAATAACTCTTACTAGT
This sequence comes from Setophaga petechia, assembly GCA_024362935.1. Taxonomy (NCBI): domain Eukaryota; kingdom Metazoa; phylum Chordata; class Aves; order Passeriformes; family Parulidae; genus Setophaga; species Setophaga petechia. The sequence continues at coordinate 594,972 of JANCRA010000047.1, forward strand.
GAGTACAGTGCAGATTTTGGAACAGCTTGGGATTTGCCTTGCTGTGAAACCATGTGTAGCCATGGACCACTAAATGTAAATAACTCATACTAGTCAGTACAGTGCAGATTTTGGAACAGCATGGCATTTCTGTCTTGCTGTGAAGCGATATGTAGTCATGCACCACTAAATGTGGATAACATTTGTGTTCTTAGGCCTTTTCAGGACTGCTCTAAATGGGATTGACAGGGTAAGAAGGAAGATTCTAATCTCACAGCTGCTGCTCTCCACTGCTTCCAGCCCTGGCTGACAGGACACAGAGTTACTGTCTCTGTCTGTAACCTTTCAGAGTTTCTCAAATCCAGGATAGAAATAAAACTGAAAGCCCACAGGAGAAAAAATGAACAGTGCTTGGTTTCACAGTGGTTCTCAGAAATATGAGGCCTTTATTATTTCTCTCTGTCCTGCAGGGAGTCTTTATGTACCTGACAAACCAGCATCAGTTTGGACACATACTGTCCCTGGAGAATTACCAGACAAGTCACCTCCACAACGACCTCTGGCAAATATTCAGCAATCCTGAGGTGAGATAACCTGCATACTCAGAAGGCACAGCAATGTGGGAAAATCTGATATCAGCTTCATCACTATGGGAAGCCCAGGCTTTGTAATAATGGTGACTCTCAGGTGGGATGAGGAGCACAGACACAAAATTTGAAGAGAACATGTTTTTGGGATTCATAACAAATGGATCTTCAAAGCCTGTGAAAAAATGCTTGCACAAGTGCCTGGCCTTTTCTTACCTCTTTAAGCAGGGGCCCCACATGAATTACTGGTTTGCCTATTTGCTAATTGCAGGACTGGAGAGAAAAGTACATCCATGAAAACTACACAGCAGCTCTGAAAGGGAAATTGGTAGAAATGGTAAGAAAACATCACTCTTATCCATCAGAATGGGAAATGAACTTTAGGACAATGTTTTATCATCATTATTGTAATTCTCAGGAATAAGCAGTTGAACATAGGAAACATGACCTTGAAGTACTTTTAGAGCCAAATCATTTCAGCTCTCCTAAGTGGGAGTATGGCACATAAATCAGAAGACAAATTTCCATCCTCTATATTTTAGTTTCCTTCTGCTACCTCAGTCTACACTCATTTTAGCCTTACTTCTTTTGCCTGAAACAAACTTCTTTTGTTCTTGTTTCTGCTGTTCTCACCTGTCTGCTATCTGCAGCCCTGCCCAGATGTTTACTGGTTCCCCATCTTCACTGACACTGCCTGTGATGAGCTGGTGGAAGAAATGGAACATTATGGCCAGTGGTCCACAGGTGACAACACGGTGAGTAAAGGCAGGAGATCCTTTGAGTTCTGGGCTACACCATTTTCTGTGCATAGCTGGTTGTCCTGTGGGAAGGCATTAGCTCCTGAATTAAACCAGAAAAATAGAGACAAGACTTTATTTTGCTCCTCATTAACTCTGATTTTTCCCCGAGTCCTCTTTAGTGCCCTCTGAAGTTCCAGTGTTCAGCCTCTCTGATGGTAATATTGCTTCCCTTAGGGTTTAATTATGGTTTGAAACAAGCTTTCCATCCTGCAAATTCTGATAAACAAACATAATATTTATTTGTAGTTACCAGGAACAAGTACTTTTCATTCCTGAATTCCAAGGTTCCCATCTTTATGGGTATTTCTGTTGATTCTATTTCAGGACAGCAGAATACAAGGAGGATATGAGAATGTCCCAACTATTGACATACACATGAACCAAATAGGCTTTGAAAGAGAATGGTATAAGTTTCTTCTGGACTACATTGCACCCATCACAGAGAAGCTGTACCCAGGATACTACACCAAGGTATGTCTGTTGTATGCAGGGCAACCCCAACATTTGGGAATGATTGGCATCTGACTCCATTGATTCAGAATGCTGAACAGTTGCTTTATTAAAACCATATATTACATTATACTATAAATGTATACATATTAAATATATATATATTTTTATATACATATACTAAGTATATATAAAGTATATATACTATATATATTACTATATATATACTATGCTTATATATATATAAAGTATATATACTTAATAGTATATATACATATACTATTAAGTGTATATATATATATATATATATATATAAAATATATACATATACTATACTATATTAAAGAGATACTAAAGAAAAACCCGTGACTGTCTCCAGACAGTCAGGACACAGCTTGGACCTAACAGGCAAATTAATATAAACAATCATCACCAGAATCCAATTACCAAATCCCTTAAGGTAAACAATCTTCCTAACACATTCCACATGTGCAAAAACAACAGGAGCATTGAATAGAGATAAGAATTGTTTTCTCTTTTCCCCTCTGTGCTTCTCACTGCCTTCCCAGGAAAAATCTTTGGGAAAGCTTGTGCCTGCTGCTCTCTGTAAAGAGTGCTGAGGCCACAGTATGTCCACCTTAACAGCAAAACTCATGGTGAGCTCAGCACCTCCTCCAGCTGCAGTTTTGTGACAAGAATCCTCCAGCAATACACACACTGCTTCCCAGCACAGAGGAACTGACCCTGCAGTGTGACCCAAGTATGTGCATTAGGAGACAGGCAACAATCAGGCAGAAGAATGTCATTGAGAAATTGCCTTTCTCCTGTAGCAGTGGGATGCAATTTCAGTGTCACCCCCTGCTCTGCAGCTCAGAAGCCCCAGACCACTGTAGCCCTCTAACAGAGTGCTCTTTGTCCTTCTCTCTCAGACCCAGTTTGAGCTGGCCTTTGTGGTTCGCTACAAACCTGACGAGCAGCCATCCCTGGTGCCCCACCATGACGCCTCCACCTTCACCATCAACATTGCCTTGAACAGAGTGGGCATTGACTACGAGGTGAGTGCCTGCCAGGCCTTCAGGAGTGCAGCACAGCACTGGAGCAACTGAAAATCCTGCCCTGATCCACATCAGGCTGCACACAAACCCCTCCATGATCCACATCAGGCTGCACACAAACCCCTCCATGATCCACATCAGGCTTCTTGGCACTAAGGATTACAATTATTGACTGTAAGCACTTGAACAGCCTGGTGGGCTGTTTGGGTCCAGTCCCACTTGCTATGGACCCCAGCCCACACGAGAAACATTCTTCTCCCCGTGGGAACGAAGTCCTATTTTATTTCCTTGATAGGAGACAGATCATCCAGGTGATCCCTCCCCAGCTGGAAAAAAGAGGGTGATGCCTCATGGCAGGAGACTTTTAAGCATCTTCCCTGAGGTGCTTTTTCCAAGTTGATGTGTCTCGTGTTCCCACCAGGGAGGAGGCTGATGTGTCCCTTGTGTCCCCCCAGGAAGGAGGCTGATGTGTCAGTTGTGTCCCACCAGGGAGGAGGCTGATGTGTCTCTGGTGTTCCACCAGGGAGAAGGCTGATGTGTCTCTTGTGGAGGCTGATGTGTCTCATGTTCCCCCCAGGGAGGAGGCTGATGTGTCTCTTCTGGAGCCTCATGTGTCCCTTCTGTCCCCCAGGGAGGAGCCTGATGTGTCTCTGGTATTCCATCAGGGAGGAGGCTGATGTGTCCCTGGTGGAGGTTCATGTGTGCCTTGTGTTCTCACCAGGGAGGAGGCTGATGTGTCTCATGTGTCCTCCCAGGAAGGAGACTGATGTGTCTCTGGTGGAGGCTGATATGTCCTTTGAGTCCCCCCAGGGCGGAGGCTGATGTCTCCCTTGTGGATGCTGAGTGTCCCTTGTGGAGGCTCATGTGTCCCTTGTGGAACTGATGTGTCCCTTGTGGATGTTCATGTGTCCCTTGTGTGCCCCCAGGGCGGAGGCTGATGTGCCCCTTGTGGAGGCTCATGTGTCCCTTGTGTCCCCCCAGGGAGGAGGCTGATGTGTCCCTTGTGGAGGCTCATGTGTCCCTTGTGGAGCTGATGTGTCCCTTGTGGAGGTTCATGTGTCCCTTGTGTCCCCCAGGGCGGAGGCTGAGTGTCCCTTGTGGAGGTTCATGTGTCCCTTGTGTCGCTGATGTGTCCCTTGTGTCCCCCCAGGGCGGAGGCTGAGTGTCTCTGGTGGAGGTTCATGTGTCCCTTGTGGAGGTTCATGTGTCCCTTGTGTCCCCCAGGGCGGAGGCTGATGTGTCCCTTGTGGAGCTGATGTGTCCCTTGTGTCCCCCCAGGGCAGAGACTGATGTGTCCCTTGTGGAGCTGATGTGTCCCTTGTGTCCCCCCAGGGAGGAGCCTGATGTGTCTCTTGTGGAGCTGATGTGTCCCTTGTGTCCCCCCAGGGCAGAGGCTGATGTGCCCCTTGTGGAGCTGATGTGTCCCTTGTGGAGGTTCATGTGTCCCTTGTGTCCCCCCAGGGCGGAGGCTGAGTGTCTCTGGTGGAGGCTGAGTGTCCCTTGTGGAGGTTCATGTGTCCCTTGTGTCCCCCAGGGAGGAGCCTGATGTGTCCCTTGTGGAGCTGATGTGTCCCTTGTGTCCCCCCAGGGCGGAGGCTGATGTGTCCCTTGTGGAGGTTCATGTGTCCCCCAGGGAGGAGGCTGATGTGTCTCTTGTGGAGCTGATGTGTCCCTTGTGTCCCCCCAGGGCGGAGGCTGCCGCTTCCTGCGCTACAACTGCTCCATCCGAGCCCCGAGGAAGGGCTGGACCCTGATGCACCCCGGCCGCCTGACCCACTACCACGAGGGGCTGCCCACCACCAGAGGAACCCGCTACATCGCCGTGTCCTTCATCGACCCCTAGAGCTCTGCTCCCCTTTCCCTGGCCCTGCTCACGGCTGACTTTGAGTAGAAACGGGGAATGTTGCTGAAAGATTCTGAGGCGTTGTTCAGAGATATTTGGATTTGATTTTTATATGATTTTTAATGTGATTTTTAATGATATTCTAAGACTCCGCTGCTGGAGGACTTCACTCTCTGATACTGCAGGTAATATCTAGGAATATTGCTGTAGAAGTCCAAAGGAGATTTTGTGCCTTCGTTTTTGATTCTGCTCCTCATCCACTGTTTCTTGAAAGTGCTTTTTACTTGAACTTTCATCAGTGATTCATTGGCTTTA